>OX438801.1:6072429-7272429 GCA_949316475.1 Hypomecis punctinalis | reverse complement strand
AGGCAACCAAGTACGGATAGAGAAAAGAAGTTGACAAAAAACGTGACCTTAACAGAAGGAAGAAATTCACTTATAAACAACCACTTAACAAAAATAACAATAATATCTACCTAACATATAAAGAAATAAAGATATACTTACTCGTACTTAGACGTGCTGGCTTACTCTAACTCTTTCTTTAACAGACAGACATAAATATACTCAATAGGTACTAAGGTCAACTTTCAATGGGACTAACCTCCTTTTGTTGACGAACAATTGTACTTTTTTAAAGTGTTGCTAATTATAGCACCAATACTACACCAGTAACCACAAAACCAGTATAACAGTATCAGTAACATCTGTAATATGTACATGTATTCTGACTTAGATAGAGCAGATATAATACGCACAGTGATCATAGCCATACGGAGTTATCATACTGCGGTTATGAGTATTGTATTCCTTATTAAATAAAGCTAATCAAAAGATATTACTGTCGAATCCTGCGTAGGCCTGTCACATTCAGAGTTCTGTTACGTTGTAATATCCGTAATACTGTAATGCTGGGGTTCCACCCTCGGCTGTCAGCGCTCGTTGCAGCGTGATGACAGTCCAGCCAACTCTTAGCTAAATTGCCTTTCTATATCTGCACATCTGTAGCTACTTTTGAATACTGCTTAGGGCTTGGGGAGTAATTTGGTAGATGAAAGCCAAGAATCACAAAAGTATTTTGAGCAAAAGGTTGAATGTTAGACACATCAATTGCAAAGTAATTTAGTATTTTCTGCTCTGTACTTCACAAAATAAACTGCATATTTAAGTGCAACCGGATTTTTTATTTTGTGACTATTAAGCGATTTGATGAAGTTGTAAAGCGCCTACAACTAATAGCAGAAATCACTTATCACTTTGGTTCAGTGTCACCTGGGCCTTGGTTTACTTGTATCGACGTAATGTAGGTATCGTCACCTGCTTAGAATTTTATTTGATTTTATGAATTTTGTTTGGATTAATGTTCTTTGCGTCAATTATGACGTTGAAATTGAATGAAACTCGAGTTTTGGAAATAAAAATATACATGCAAAATTCTTACTAACAAATCTTAACTTGAGGTACGTGAAGCACGTGTTTTCATAAAAAAATCACCCTGCTATTGATTTACTATCTGAAGTCAGTAGCTACGTTTTTGTCATTTTCAACTAAGATTTTGCTGTTGGCGTTATTTTTATTTAAAAAAAACTGATTTCTCAACTTAATGGAAAATCAATTTATTTAATAGCGGATGTTTACCCACGGATGGCATCATAAGGAAATATCTCGTTTTATGAACTTGACTCAGGTGTTAGGTAAGCCAATTCAAGGCTGGGCCAGCGTCTGAGGTCCGTCTGGACGACCGGTTCGGTAGGAAATTAATAAAAATTAGAGATAGATATCTATTAATGAATTGTGTTGATCTAATGACCTGGGATAAAAAATTATGTAGAGACGAAATAGTAACTCTGCCAGCAAAGTATTTATTTTAAAAACCTTGAAATATTGCATTGAAACCTAAATTAATGAATTGTGTTGATCTAATGACCTGTTATAAAAATTGATGTAGAGACGAAATAGTAAATCTACCTTCAAAATCTTTATTTTAAAACCTTTTAAATATTGCATTGAACCTTAAAAAGTGTAAAGTTTGTTAAAAATCTGCAGTAAAATCTTGTAAAACTGAACTCTACAGGAAATTTGAAACTCTGATACTCTCAATGACCGTGATATGAATACATGTTTTTTTTTAAGTTAATTAGTGCAGTGTAACACATGTGTCCTACTTTTGGCACAAAACTGAATACTAGATAACAATAATTTTGTTATTGTATAAATATTAACATAAACCATTCTTCTTTAGTTCAACGAATCTTATTGTTTCTCAGAAAAAAATATGTTTTGATACCTTCAAAATATCGTTGTGGTGTAGTGGTAGTGATTCGCCTTTCAATCGTGAGGTAGCGGGTTCAAATCTCCGTCCCGTACCAATGAGTACATTCTGTGGAATTTATGTACGGAACTTCATACCACTGGCTTTTAAATATCGTGAGGCAAGCTGCATACGTCTTTTGAAGAAATTCGATAGTTGTATGTATCTGAGCCAGCGTGGTGGATTTGGCCCAATCACCCTACGTGGATGGATAGGCTTACACATCCTGCAGTGGACTATTCGTTTCCCGGCTAAACGTTTTCCAAAACACACATCTCTAACTCTAAGCAGTATCCGGTTTTCAGCGTTCTCTTTTTCACAAGGTATGCATATGATAGTAATTCCGAGTCAATTTGGAGTCCGTTACCTCAGTTACCTGTCCATTAGAAATAATTTCGCGTTACGTGTCGTGATAAGGCCGCTACGTGCTGACCGTGCCAATGAAATTACAGCGCAACTAGTGGTTCACAGTTTTGTATCATAAGGAATATTACCGTGCTTTAAAGATGACCTCTTTTTAGAATTTCGGAAACAAAAGACTATGTATTAAAGTAGACATTTATTTGTGTGACCCTAAGTGGAGTAACGCTGATCGTAGCAATTAGAATGTTTCCTAAAAAACATTATTTGTATCAAATTCATAACTGAAATGGCTATCAAATTACCTCGTTCTCCGTTTAACACAGGACAATTGTAATTCCGACTCAATTTTGAGTCACAATGCCACAGACTAGATAATGTAGTTACTATCTAACGTTACCTCAGTTACCTGTCCATTAGAAATAATATCGCGTTACGTGTCGTGATAAGGCCGCTACGTGCTAATCGTGCAAATGGATTTACAGAGCAACTAGTGGTTTATTCTCGTGTTATTTTGTTTCAGCTTTTTAAAGGTAGTTTTCTTCTGTGATATTTTATGATACCATCGCTAACTGTATCTTACAGCTCTTATGTTTTTATCAGTCAGCGAACACGTAGTCTGTGGCAGCGCCTGTATATGTGTTGCCCAAAGACACTAGTTTGCCACTGTTGCATGCGCTACATGCAATAGTACCGCTATGGAATTGTATCTATCTTTATAATCAATTGCTTTAGCTTAAGTCATGCTTCATTTCAGAATGTGAATGTCATGTATAAAAAATAATTTTTCTTTATTTTAACTTTTCTGGTGCGTTTGCACCAGCATCTGTATCTGCATTCTGCATCTGCCGGCTTCATGATGTTAGGGATGGCATGCATAACGTGGTAATGTAAATTTAGGAAACAAAAACACCAAAGGATTTAGAGACTTCGCATTCACGCCTGCATCATAGAAATAGAAATAACTTTATTGTTTAGCTGTGTACAAATGATGTAACATAAAATTTAAAAGTTCAAACAGCCTGCCCATTTCGAGCGTACAATATTAACACACTTATTTTTATAAAGAGTCTTAAGCTAGAGTAACATAATAAAATTTCAACAATTTTATAAATAATGATACACGCGTACATTTAGATACATATAGTACATAATATAGCCACGAACAACGTCACAAATATAGATCCTCATAAACTTCGACTGTCTCTCGTGGGTGGAGTAGACGATACGACTACATAGTTATTGGCACCAGAGCAATAAATTAAATTATGCACCACCTAGAGTGTCCTAGAGTATCGATGTCCATACAGAGGCGAGTTAATCCGCGCGTATATCATCTTGGCAGCGACTAACGGTATCACACGGACTTAGGGTTACCACATGCAGGACAAATACTTAGATGTCAGGTTTTTTTAACGCAAATAAGTCGGCGCTTGACCACCAACTCGCCTGCTGGTACCTACGTAAACTTAGAAATTACATAGGCTTTGAAAAGCTTTAGATTATATCTCTCCAGAAACAAGGAAGCTGGCATTCTGTTCAATTCTCTGGCCGTTCGCCGCTTTGAGGCTATTTCTTAGATTCCGACCGAACTTCGGCAAATTTTAGGACCTCTATTAGAATCGGACAGATGACCGCAATTAAAGCTATTTTCAAGTTCCATAAGCACCCCATAAATATAACTTAAAAGTAGCTCACCCTTTTTCTCCACATAAAGCGTTTTGCGGCGATTATGAATCTCAATATTGTATCAATAAAAAATCTCAGTATAATATGCATCAATAAAAATAGTGCCATTTTACGGCCTTTCGATGTGCGCGAAAAAGTATCAATATTTTATCAATGACAACGGGGCTCTTTTTCGGACTTTCGAATTTCTTATCTGGTAACCCTACACTGGGTGTCAATTAACTTACTTTATATGAGTCTCACAATGGCGGGGTATTACCGTTCAGCTGGGAGTGCCATGAGACGATTGAGGCTGGATATGAGATAGTGCAACATTGTACTACGGCTGCCGGAGAAATGGTCGAAGCCCTTATTGGAGAAAAGAAAACTTGTAGTCTGTGGCAAGGCTATATAATTCTTCAACTAAATGCAAGTAAACCATAAGTACAAAATTAAAATCGAGAAATCCACTTAACTGCACCATTTTATTGAAATATAATAAAGCCAAAAACCCTGGTATTTGTTGTTTTTCAAACAAAAAACAAACAGCATCGAAATCAGTTCACGTTATAGTTTGGAAAATATATAAACTTTTTATTTAACCATACTTAAGCGTAGGGCGAACTGCCCTAGTATCATCTCTCATTAGTATAATACCTACCTAATTAATATAACACCTACTAAGTGCTACTATATTCTATGGCATTAGCTACTTTTCATACAAACTATTAAGTGTCGTCTATGGCGTAGGACCATTTTAGTAGTAACTAACAGGTATTCTACGGCAAGAGGCGCTAATACGTCTGTACCTACATACTTATGGGCCGGGTATTATGTATTCTTAAGCCGCCAAAAGACCGCTGACATGGCTAACACGACGATTCTAGCAAATAAAGACACACGAAAACGTAATACGTAATAACCACATTAATTAAAATCAATAATAGAAATAAATGAAATATTTAAGACTTCGTTTTCGTACCTTAAGAAAACCCTGTTTGAAAACAGTGCGGGAGCCGGGGACTTAACCTTGTATTGCTGCACAGCGCCGAACATTACGAGGATTACCTATAAAATAAACAGTTAAATATTTAATGTACAGACTTTGTATGGAGCCTTTATTGTATTATCCGCACCAGTATGGCATCGCCTTTTGGCCACTGCACGTGTTACGCGAAACGACACAATGGCACTTTAAACTGGAACGCTTCGATAAACATCTTCAGCAACAATGCGCTTTAAATATTATTTCACCTTTGCTCAAGGTAAGTACAGTAATAGCGAATAAATAGTGAACATCGGCCTTGGGGAAAGAGACAATTTGATTACGGTTTTTCTTGACATTGTAGAGCGTTGTCTCTGTCTCACGACCCACAATTTGAGACAAAACAGCCATAAAAACCATAGAGATGCAGAGAGGCGCCCATGATTTTGGGAACTATGCAATTTGACGCTATGTCACGCTCACCTTTCTAGTTTGTTCACCGTTGTTCCTGATTAATGACAACGGTGGCTGACAAATTTATATGGTGGGCGCCTCTTTGTAATAAAAACGCGCCTATGAACTCTTATGATAAAAACCCACATGTGTCGTTTCTCGCTGGTGACGTTTGTGCCTAGTTTGTCACATGCTTGTTCTTGAGGCTAAAACAACGGTATAAAGCCGGAAACATACTATCGGACGCGTCTGACGGACGCGACTGACAGCCGCGAGTTAGCAATGTGCACAGTCTTATAACATCCGGTGTGCCATATCGCTCTCGGACGTCCGAACGCTCAAGGTCGTCCGAAGGTGACGTCCGCGACTTATGCCCGATAGTGTGCACGGCTCAGTGTACTTTCATAGTCTAGGTCGCGACTGTCAGTCGCGTCCGTAAGCCGCGTCCGATAGTGTGTTTCGAGCTTAATCCAAAATAATTCGAAAACCTCTCTCCAAAGGTCGATGCTCATTATTTATTCGCGCGTACTGTAGAATAGTGTTGTTCCTTCACAATATTCGATTGCGGTAATCACCAATCCCGTTTAACCATTTAAAATCACCATTTTAAAGCAAACTCCATATTCAACGATTACTGAAATCGGATATTTGCTTTCTATTTGCATTTTTATATTATTTTATGTGCGCAATTGTCATGTTACTTCAGTTTATTTGCTAGATCTGTGTTGCAAAAGAAAATGTTATTCGACCTCGACAAAATTTTGCATCAGCGGTTATTTGAAAATTCTCTATCATTGTATCTTTGAAAATGGTTTATAATGATGATGAGTACAAAAAATATCAATAAAATAGAAGATTTGAAGTGTTTGACCAGCTGACCATGACTGTTTTAACTACCTACTTAAGTATTAAGTAAGTTTCTAGGTAAGACTAGATTAGAGAGTAGAGGATAGATTTGGTAGGTTTTCGTCATCATACTACTGGCACCGTGTTGTGTTTACTTGTTTTTAATGTATGATGTAGGTACCTAATTGTAATGTTTAATTAATTAATGTGGATTAAGTGTAAATGGTGATTTATTTATGTATCCAATTGATTTTAAGGTAAGTGTTTACCATTATGTAGATTTTTATTAACTTCTCAAAAGTGTGTCTCTGACACCCATTTGTTGTTGAATAAATGAAATGAAATGACCGGATGGCTAGTCCTAGTGTCGAGAGTCTTTAAGCCGCCTCAAGGCTTTTGTACGGGCAGGAACATTTTCCACGGCCCACTGTTGGTGAAGCAGAGAATCAGAGGTCCACTACTGAGAATAGGCCTTACCACGAAGGATGATTTGACCATATCCAATATGCTGACCAATGCGGCTTGGTACTGAATCTACCAATATACGACAGAATTTTCATTTTCATTCATCTTCAACGAACATAGGTACATCTACGATGTTTGATAAACCGAAAAGACTGCGTAGTTGTGTGAAAATCCGTACATAAGTCCCAAGAAAAGAACTTTTTCGTACACGCCCGGGTTTGAACCCATAACCCTACGATTGTAAGACGAGCATTACTACCACTAGGCCACCAACAATTCATCTAGAATTCATTGCATACTAATACGTTAACAATGTAACCGAATGTAAGTTACCTAGCTCTACATCTCGTTCGTTAACCTTTACCGAGACACTTTAGCGGGGCACAGCACGCATTGATTTAATAAACTCATGAATAAATGATCTGCCGCGTAACCCCAAACCATATTTATGATAATCTGGACCGAAAGCCATACATGGAAGCGGTACAGACATGCATTTTGTACCGAGCTATTTTATCTGGACTGTGTAGGCATCATAGGCATGGAAAGGGCTTGTATAGCACTCGTACGATATAAAAGCTAAGCATGTAAAGCTTCGGAGTCACAAATTAGATAGCAACATTATCAACGTATCAGTTCTAGGACGACTAACTGCTAGCTATAAATAATCTGGACCGAAAGCCATACATGGTAGCGGTACAGACATGCATTTTGTACCGAGCTATTTTATCTGGGCTGTGTAGGCATAATAGGCATCGAAAAGGCTTGTATAGCTCTCGTACGATATAAAAGCGAGGCATGTAAAACTTTAGAGTCACAACTTAGATAGCAACATTATCAACGTATTAGTTCTAGGACGACTAACTGCTAGCTATAAGCCTCCGGTTCAAATTGGTTTTATTCGAGATCTATACCTATACTCGTATATAGAATAGATAGATCCATTTAAAAACCGATTTGTAATGGTTTCATCAGTGACACAAATTGATTTAAATCATTATTGTCGTATCAGTCATAGGTTCATTAGAAGTCTTTAGCACGAGATAAGCATTTTTCGTAATACTATAAATCTGAAAGTGTATTTGTAACTCTTACAGACAGTAATGAAGTGACGCGACGCGTGACGGGTCGATTTGATTTTATTCCTAGATATGCTAAAAGGTGGGATAGTGTTATAGGCTACATTTTTTTCATAGATTCCCAATATGACATTGGGAAGAGATGTTCATCCAAACTGTATCTGTGTTATAAGCTATATTATTTAGCTGAAAAATAAAAACAAGAATAAAACAAAGTAAGTAAGTAATTACGTAATGGACAAGCTATCTATGTTCATATTTTGGATGTTCAAAGGTGCAATCGGTCTTTTTGATATCACCTGCATCAGAAGATGTATTTTGTAGTGGCAATTTTAATTTGATCGTGTATGCCATAATGCTGTAAGACAAGTCTGGTAGATACTACTATACCGATAGGCTATATACGCCATTATATCATACGTAGAACAACGTTAACGAGACAGTGATTTAACGTTATTACAACCGATTTATGCTTCATCGGTGTGTAATTGTAATTGACATTTCTAAAGTCCCAGCATTGTATGTATTGATCAAGTCATTATACTCGATAGCTAACTTACAAGAAACTACGTCAAAAACTGTAGAGTTGACGAAATTAGCGAACTGTAAATTTCTACGGAATTACTATCTTTAGTTTAAAAATTGCAACAGTGGCTCCGCGTATCGTATATTTGGATAACTTGGTCAAGCTGTAAGCATTAGTTTGTGTAGACATTTCTATGATAGAGCTTTATGAGCTTTATTATTTTGCCGCTTTGACATTTATTCTCTTCTGTTGAAACGCATAATAATGATTTTGAATAACTTCGGATATTAAACTTGGTACAACCAGTTACTTACTGCAACTAGGCCTAAGGCAAAATACCGTCTCCTTAGTTGGTAATACTAATACATTTTCTGAATAATCCTATTCAGAAAAAGTGAATTAAGCCGAAAGGAGGAGCTTCAAATCATAGGTATAAATGCGAAAGTTTGCAAAAACTACTGAACGGATTGAGATGAAACTTTGCAATAGTAATGCTTATACATCAGATAACACATAGTTCATTATTTATAAAAATATTGCGTGAAGCGTAGTTCGCCGAGTCCACTAGTTATGAATATATGTTACATATTATGGAACCAATCGAAATTAGAAAAAAAACAGCGGTCACAATTTAAGCTTTAGACATATTTTAAGCAAATTAATAAATATAAATATTTATCATTATAATTGTCACATTACAATGTCCATTTCTGGATACAGGCTTTCCAGTTTCAGCCAATTAGAAAAGTATATAGCATCATTTAAATATGTATCACATAATTTTTCCATTCTGTTGTGCCTGAAAATCCCCGCTAACGCGCTATTGTAAGAACAATGCCTATTTTTTTGCGCCAAAATTTTGCAAATATTTTAATCAAAAACGCAAACCATTGTCGTGTCCAAACTTCCCCTCGATTGTGATTCAGATTGGACACAAAGCATTCGTGCTAACGTTTATAAAAAGTTAAGCATTTCTTTTGGGGGGTGGGATGAAATGGTTAGCTGTGAAATCAGGTATGAAGCTACTTTTGGCTAGCAAGTTTTAAAATACAGTATACTTAATTGATCCTGATTTGGATTTTTAATCATTTGGATTGTTCAGGACTTTGTATTTTTTAGGTTTTTTTAAGTCATTACATAGTTTGAGTCTTTAGAACTTATACCATAAAAAAAAACTTAAACACTTTATTTTACTTGTTGTCATGGTTTTGTATACCCGTTTTACTGTGATCATAACAATTTTTATGAACCACATTATTGATCAAAAGTTGACAAAAAATACGCCATGTATTTTCTGTCAACTTTTGATTTTTCAACTTTCGATTGTTGCTGACCATATTATTTACTTCGCACAAGAACAGTATTTTTTGTATTTAAATGTAATGCCGACCGTTTACAACTCACTCTATTTGGGGCGAATTTGTCCCTCCTAGAGCAAAATTTGCATTTGATAGGTAAATAAGGACCGGACAATCGTCTTTTATATTTCAATAACCTAAATTGAATGTAATTATTGTCATCAATCTAGAAAACAAACATCTTTCACGATACGAATTTTTAAAAGCTTTTATTGAACTTGCAATGTATGTATGTTTGTATGTATGTATGACTGTATGTATATATGTAAGTATGTCTGTTCGGGTGGAATCTTTGAACTCAATTTTGAAGTAGATAGGTATCTTTAACCGATTGAGCTGAAATTTTTTATACACGTTTAGTTTGGACGATATGGTGTGGACATTATTTGTAGTCTTTTCTACAATACTTACGAGTTACTTGGACGATATCGCTTGCAGGGATATGGTCGCTGACCGTACACTTAAGGTTGTTTTATGTTATTACTTCTTTCTGGTGCCTACAATACAAAGTTTGGTATCTTATTCTAGACAAATACCCAAATTGTATTGATAAACAAACGCTGCTGTTAAACTTAAATCAATAAATAATCTACAGCGGCAAACAATTTAATCATGAAACTCTAGAATGTCGACAGTAGACGCTCAAAGAGCCTAAATCATTATTTGCCAAATCCATTTTCAGTCGACTCCCGCACGTGGAAATTGCGAAGGACGCCCATTTAATCTCCTCTACATCTCGATAGACCTTCGAGAAATCTGGATCATTTGTTTTACCGGTTGTTTGTGAAACGACAAATCGGACAAAAACCAATCCCTTACAACACTACCAACTTGACTTTGCTAAAATTCCGAGGAGCCACCGTTCCATTTCGTGAGCAGAACTGAGTTTTTTCTGCGTGGAATTTTGGTTTCGTAATTTAGGCAGGTCTATAGATAAGTTGGTGAATTTGTGCCCGTAAATCCTTGAGGCACGTCGTCGGGTCGAATTCTCTGAGCTATTATTTGAAAGCATGTGCCCTTTCCAGACTGCGCTTTCAATGCCCTTTATTGTTCGACCCTACGCCTGGCCCTTTGTGTCTACCCTCGGTCTCACAAGTCCGACAAAGAAACTGATATTAGCTGTTGTTTTTTGTGAAGATTGAATAATAAGGAATGTTGCTTTGCGAGCATAAAGTTTGGTTATGAAAATCTTGAAATTGAAGATCGAAATTCTCAAAGTACATAACCTAATATCTACAGCTTTTAAAGGTGAGAAAAGGTGGTCAAGCGCCGACTTATTCGCGATAAGAAAAAACTGTATTTATATCTTTGCTTCTACTCAAATTCCTGTGCTCATATCTTGTGAATAGATGATGACGCAACGCTAGCCGATTGTAAAGTATGTAGGTACAAAAAGTTACAAAATAAACATTTTTATTAGTAGTTAATTGGCTATTATGTTTAAATATTTGAGTAATCAGATACAAAACGTACCTATATAAGCTTATTAGACGTCACTTATATATTTAAATCTTATCAATACTTAAATTTTGACATTTAAATAAAATCTAAATCATTCAAAAATATTGATCTCTGATGTAGCACATTTTAGTTGCAGCTGCCGAGGTTTATGATTCGCGATTTCAAATGTAACTTTAAGCAATTGGAAATAAGGGTTATTATCCAAAACATGGTTGCCAAAATACGGCCATTATCCAGAATTAGGCGCTAGAATTTCAATAGCAAACTTTACAGTACTTGAAATAAGGTTTATTATTCCAAATCTGGTTGCCAAAATACGACATTATCCAGAATTAGGCAAAGTTTCGCGACACACGTGTTCCCGATTACAATGGATTAAGGCTCCCCATAGAATTTGATCTATTGAATTTTGAACTTTGCGTAACCTGAGCTTTGATATAAATCAATATTTTATGTATGATGTATAAATCAATATTTGTAAGTTTATTGAATTTGATGTTTTTGTTTCAGGTAAGTAAGGAGTAAAGAGTGAAGCAGGCGGTGATTACAAAATATGGTATATGCGTACTGTACTGTACTGTACCAACCTTTTTAGTAGTCCACTGCAGGACGTAGGACAACCCACGAAGGGTGATAATATATGCGTGTAAGTACTTAATTGACCGAACGAACGATGTGAGAGAGAATCTTAGTTTTGACGCGACATTTTTAGGTACTATCTGTCTGACTCGTTATCGTCTGTACGAAGGTTTCTAGAGGTAACATTTTTCAACGAACCTTAACGAAAGTTGGTACACGAATTTTATATATTTTTGGATTTTTTATCTGTACTAATAACTTGTCTATGTATTTTGAAACTAATAGCGCTAGAAATTTTCTGAACATAGGCCTCCCCAGTCGATTTCTAATAAGACCTGTTGTGTGCGGCTTGCGTCTAACGAGACGAAACATAATCAAATAGTTTTATCAGATCGTTTGTCCATATTGTGGGTGAGGACTTTCTACGTTGATTCGGTGCGTAGTCTCCATTCGAGAAATTTACTGCCACATTTGATTTAGGTGTGTAAACTTGCACATATACTTGTTTTACCGATTATTTATCTAAAAGACTGCCAAATAATACATTTTTGCATTTAACAACTTCTAGCTTTTAACACATCACTTGAAGCCGTAGAAATATTAATTAATCTAATCATATTTTACGTTGAAACAGCCAAATTGTGTGGGTCAAATTAATGTAAGCATCAACTCTCCACCCTGTATACAGGAAACACAATAAATGTTATAAAAAATGTAGTTACATCTTGGCAGCTGTAAAATTGTAAAACTAATGAGTAGAGATGAAAGTGTACCTAAACTGATAAACGTACCTACATTTCGTGTATCTAATTAGTTATCAACATTTCACCGAAACATCAAACGAACCAGGTACGGCGCCGAGACAGGGTCCTTAGCTTTTTACCAGACCGGTCGTCTTGTAGGCGTGAAATCGAGAAACTAATAAGCTTCCCGATAAGAGCACATCCAAGTATCTAATTATCAACTTACCACCGGAACCATCAAAAGAAAGAGAAAGCAGCGAGATATGGGTCGCGAGATTACGCCGGGTCGTTGTGATCGCACCTGACCCGCCGATGTAATCGCCGTAATTATTGTAAATACGCCCGTGCCGCGATGAGCTACGAGATGAGCCGATATGGGAGCTTAAGTTAGGTGCGGGAACTTGGTTACCAACAGTGAAGCTATAGTCAATGTGGTCAGTGTTCGGATGGGTGACCGAGAGATTATGCGCTGGGTCGTTGAGATCGCACCTGACCCTTCGATGTAATTATGGTATTTATTGTAAATACGCCTGGCCATGATGAGCTACAAGATGACCCGATATGGTAGCCTAAGTTAGGAGCGGGAACTTGGTAACCAACAGTCAAGCAGAGTGAAGCTATAGTCCATGTGGTCAGTGTTCGGATGCGTGACCGCGAGATTACGCCTGATCGTTGTGATCGCACCTGACCCGCCGTTGTAATCGATGTATTTATTGTAAATACCCCCAACCGCGATGAGCTATGAAATGAGCCGATATGGTAGATAGCTCAAGTCAGGAGTAAATGCTTGGATGAGCGGTTAACAAAGTGATGCTACAGTTAAAAAGGGCATGTGTTAGGATGGGAGGACAACTGGTAATACTTTTCCCCACCGCAGACGCTGTGGGGCAGCGCGGTCGAGTGAAGTGGATGAACTCTCAGTTACAACTTACCTCTAAGTACCTGATAGCACGAATGACTAAAGCACTTGTAGACTCTGGTTGACAAAAATGGTAGCTTAAAATCTACGTTCTCAAGTACAGACCAATTAAAATGACGCAGGTTTTAAACAGAAAAAAACAGTCCAGCTCATACTAGTGAAATATCTACCGGTTTCGTTACCTTCTTCATATTTTGAAATTTCAATCTAACAATCTGACCAATTTACCAAGTTTGAAAATTCATACAAAGTTATTCGTTAGAATTTGTTAGCGTAGAGTATTTTACTTAAACTTTTTTACATATCATAGTCACACAGAACCCCGAAGCAATGCGATCGCTGTATAATTATTGTAAATCTTGGAGCAGGCAGAGCGTAAGCACTACCTATAATCTAAATACTTGTCCGAGTGGTTAACAAAACGATACACTGGATAAGACATATGGAAATACTTATTATGTGGGGTATCAAGTCAAGAGCGAGTTGCGTTTAAGTCCTATCAAATATTCCCATCTACAAAATTAGTAAAATAAATTGCATCAAACAGTGTTACCATTGCTACGGCAAATGCCATGTTGTACGGCAATTAGAGCTACGCGGCAAAAGGAAAACACGGTACAAGGCAGACCTTGCCGTATAGAACAGGGGCAGAGGAATCAAGATTTAGAAAACGCAATTTCTCATATTTTGTCTCAAAACACACCAATTTTTTATTCAAAATAAACATAGCGATAGGCTTGTGACTGACTGGACTGGCCTTTTTCGTAAGAACCAGTTGAAAGCGACTATGTTTACCGAATTTCTGCGGGCTTAATAAGGTTATATTATGTCATCCTACAACCCTTTTGTTGGCGCGGAGGCTTTAATTTCATGTTATTGGTTTTACTTTTATCAGTATCTGTTCTCCAAAGTCTTATGCCTTTTCCCCACAGTAATTCTGCGTTTAGCGTTGACGCGGAGGTTGCGCTCCTCCCATGATGGACCCTGGAGATGCCTCCCAGATTACCGGCTGGCTGTTTGCTTTGACGCTTGCTGTAACCATCATGATTATGCTATTTGTTAGCACTAAACTAAGCAATGAATTATGAAACTTGTTGATGTGGATATTAGGTCTACATTTAGTAACTACAACAAAATACCATACCTACTATATACATACCTACATAAGCTAAAATGACATATATAAACAACTATTACATAAAAAGCAATTAAAGCAGATCTTTAAAAGTCGAAAAAAATTATAGTTTTTGCTATTATTTTTTTATGTTATGGGGCATTCCAAGCTAACGGGGAATAACATCATGAAATAATATTTAATGCAAAAACGTATGAATTACAGCTTAATGTATAACAAACATTCTATATTTATGGACTTGTTTAGAATTCTCAATAAAAATTACCAATTTTCACACTTTTTTTCGACTGAAACACCGATTACTGCTTTAGCTATGTGATGGTTATTTTTTTCCAATGTTGGCAACACTGTTTTCCCCAATTTTGTTTAGCTTTCGGCGCGTGTTTGCAGACAATATTACAAGTGCCCATTTAGCGAAGAATTTAGCAGAAATATATTTGAAAAAGGTAAGTGAATTTCAAACTTATTGAGCTTTGAATCGGCACGTACCTCTGGTCCCGACCGTCACGGCTAAACAAGCATGAGTTTTTCCTAACCTTAAAATTAACATCTCAGTAATGCAAAAACCATTGCAGAGTAAGTTAGAGCTTGAAACACGTAGTTTTATATTGTTTTTTTGTTTGCTTTCGCTAATCAGGCTATTTTATAAGGATTTGAAAATCGTCCCGACCGTCACAGTCCCGACCGTCACAGTCTTGACCGGTATGATCTTGTACAGAGAGAAACAGAACCAATGAAGGAAGCAGAGCAAATAAAAAAAACAGAACCAATTAAAGAAGTAGACCCAGTAAAGGAAGCGGTACCAATAAAGAAAGCAGAAACCATTGAAAGAAGCAGAATCAAAGAAAGAAGCAAAACCAATGAAAAAAGCAGAACCAATGAAAGATGCAGAAACAATGAAACAAGCAGAACCAATTGAACAAATAGAACCAATAAAGAAAGCGGAACTAATAAAGAAAGCTGTAACAATGAAAGAAGAAGAACCAATAGCAGAAGCAGAACCAATTAAAGAAGCAGAACTAATGCAAGAGGCAGAACCAATGAAAGAAGCAGAACCAATGTAAGAGGCAGAACCAATGAAAGAAGCAGAACCAATGAAAGAAGGGGAAGCAATGAAGGAAGTAGAACCAAAGAAGGAAACAGAATTGGATCGAATTAGTTCAGGTTCAGGAACAGGTTCTTATGTATTGGTGAGATTTGAATCTGATAAAAGAAAGGGAGCAATAAAAGAGTTCAGATATATAGCTGTTTGTCAAGGACCAGTTGGGAAAGATTCCGAAATCGAACTCATGTTCATGAAAGCGATCAAAACGTCAGTTAAAGTGAACAAAACATCAAATTCATTTGTCATGAATGAGAATGACACTTCCCAAATAAATGTCAGCCAAATTATAAAAGTTCTTAAAGAACCTGTAGTAAAAACGAGCGGGAATCGCATATACTATGAATTTATTGATGATTTGTAAGATTTTTGAAGTTTGTTGATTTTATTTCCGTTTCTTTGTTTCATTATAGTTTTTCATGTTGATTGTAACAAAATATGCAATTATTTATTAATAAAACTCTTAGTTAATGTGCACTTGGTTGTTTGGTTTTCTTACTTGTCCCGACCGTCACAAGTCCTTGTCCCGACCGTCACAGATTTTGAATCCTGATTGTGAAAAAACGTTGATGCTCCAAGAGTTACGTCTTAGGATAAATCGTCACAGCACTCTTCATGTGGCTCATATAAAGAAATCAAATGTAAAAGACCTTTAGTTTAACTGAATTTTGATGTAGTCTGTCCTAACATGAAGTAGCTGCAGTTGTGCGTGTCCCGACCGTCACATCGATTCGGATAATAATTTAGCACAGCAGACAGCTACAATTTGTAATTTTGATTACAAGTTATTGAAACTTATTTAGTTAGCTATCGAATCTCATTTTTCTTTTTATTATTAGTAGATTGATAATTATTTTATTGTCAAAACAGTACAGGAAAATGAATAAAAATGTCCCGACCGTCACCATGGAATGCCCCTTATTGTTTTTTGTTTTTGTTATAGTTTTTGTTAATGTAGAAAATCTTGTGTGGTAGCATCGATATGATTTTTTTAATCGATGGTAGTATTGGTGGTAGGTAATGTGTCACTGGATAGGCTTTACAGAATATACCTATATGCCCTGGAATTGAAGACACATAAGACTATAACAATAAGTTAGTTTCTTCTTGGCTTGGCTATGATTTGTAGCATAAATATTATTCAATTTTTTTAAATAAAAGAAATCAGACTAACCACAACATTTGGCAATCTAATAACGCCATAGAAATACGTTATCAGATTTCTAGTAGGTATAAATACGTTCATAATCTCAGAAATAAAATAAAGTATTTCTCTAACAGATGGCCCATCGGATGACTGTTAAAGCTAGACAAATTAAAATCATCATCTCACAACCCACACATGAATCTCCTTTGTTTGCCGGTACATCCCATAATCCCAACCAATCTCTTATAAAAAGGAAACGTTCCCTAATTCCTTGGAAACATACGTAATCTACCGACTAAACGTAATGAAAGAGATTGGAGAATTTCTTACTTTAGGAGGATAAATGAAGGAATACGAGTTGCTGTATAAGGCAATTCGGTGATGGATGAGAGCTCTAGAATAAATTTTTTTTTGTCTTTTAATGGAACAAAGTTTGCTTCTATTAACAGCTCTTTGAAAACATTAATATTTTATTCAATTTGCCTAGACTACTTCGTGAAAAGTAAAAGTTAGTGTAGTTGTAACATATTATTTTATTGGCATCTGGACATTATAGTTTTTTCTATCTTTACACATAGCTATAACATGTGAAACGCTTTTCTACTTTCAGTGTTCCCTGAAGTTTATAAAACCTAAGAGAGTCTTAGACTTAGAGTAATCCAAGATCGGCAACGCTCTATTACCCAGGCTATTGTAGATGTACACAGGTGACAATGATCCCCTTGCATTAGGTGAGTCGTTACTTGTCTACCATATTTTATAATCCAAATACTCTAACAAGTATAGGTCGAATAACACCACTTGGCAGTTTTGATGTTAAGTACAAGTTGCAGGAAACCTAATCCTCGCACATATAGTAAATATTGTAAGGACAAATAATATTTAACATACTAGTTTTAAGAAACGAGAATGAACATATTACCATACAACTGAAAATAAAATATAGTATCTTGCACTCAAACAAAAAACCAGTAGGAGTAAAACCAATTGCAAACAAGTACAAGAAAGACACCACCGGTAAAGTGGACCCGTTTTTAATCTGGCCACTTTCCTACATCGACTTTATCGCCATTTCTATATCTGTTACTTTATAAATGTCAATGAAATTGTAAAATATAGTGCTGGTTACAACGTGCGCCTGTAATATCCTGTACAGTGTGACACAGCTCTTTCCTAAAGCGATTGTGCTCGGTCAGCGCACTGCATTTAAATGTACTTGATTTTTTTACCATTTCCAGATTTTAAAGCTCAACTTTTCTTGGTATATAGGTTCATTTTGATTAAATATGGTTGAGATTATTTATTTTTGGCATTGATCATTAACCTTATAAAACTGTCTCTCGTCATTGTAATATCAAAAAGACTTTACAGACAACCAAATTACTTATTAATTAGAGGCGTAGGTTCGATCCCCACCCAGGGCAAATATTTTTGTAGAGAACATAAGTGTTTGCACTGTGTCTGGGTGTTATTTAGTTACCATCTATCTAAGTATGTATTTAAAAATAATTATATGTCGTATATCAGTCTCTGGCAGCCATATCACAAGCTTTGCTTAATTTGGGGTCAGAGGCCGTGTGTAAGATGTCCCAAAATATTTATTTATTTAATTATTAGGCTTCTAACTGGCGGCCTTATCGCTTAAAGCGATTTTTTCCAAGCAGCCAAGGCCTGAAATTTAATGCTATATGTACTCTTAAAGTTAGCGTGTTCCCAAACACTGATATCAGTTCAACAACATCCTTGTTAATAAGTAATATTTGAGTTAAAAGCTAATATAAAAATGGTATGCTAAATTAGGCACTTTCTTAAAAGAAAAATATTATGGGTAGAACTTTAAAGTTATTGTTGTACTTAATTCCATTTTTGGTCACATCAATTAAAAACTATGACACACTGTATATTTACATGTCAATTCACATCGAAAATTGATCATAAGCTTTTGATTGTATCTCGTAAGTGTGTTAATCGAAGTGTTAAGTATTTTCCACTTTATGCTTTTTTAATACCCGCTGTACAGTGTTAATTTATATAAAAGCCTCAAAAATACTGTCACTTTTTTAGCTTTTTCATTATATCACCCGTAAGACGTCCTCTGCTAGACATACATTTTCAATTTGACCAATCGGAAGATGCTCTATGGGCGTTTAATAAGACAATAAAAATTTGACTGCCTCGGTGGCTCAGTGGTTAGTGACCCTAACTTTTGGGTCAAAGAGGCGTGGGTTCGATCCCCACCCAGGGCAAATATTTATGTGATAAACATTTATGTGTTTGCTCTGTGTCTGGGTGTTATTTAGTTACTATCTATCAGTCTCTGGCAGCCAATCACAAGCTTTGCTTAGTTTGAGGTCAGAGGCTGTGTGTAAGATATCAAAAACAAAAAAAAAATACAATTTCAATTGGTAGTAGGTTGCTCTCAACGCATCCCTGGGGTCTTAATCAGGGCCTCGTTAGACGTCTTTCGCTGCCGATATGTGGTTTCTATTCGAGAACTTTACGGACCTATCTATCAACCACCAGTTTTTCTCCGCTATGTGCCTTGTCCATTGCCATTTTAAGTTACTAAGCCGTTGGGTTATGTCGATAACTTTAGTTCACCTACGACTACAGATCACGTTCACTTTCATAGCCTATCAAAATATTATAAAATTTATGAGCAGTCACTCAAAAGAAAAACTTTCAACTTCTTTGGCTCGCTGAAAAAACACCAATCTTAAAAATAAAAATACTTTCATTTTTCCCGAGTAAATATTTGTTTAGGACGGTGCTACGGAACCATTAGTAAATTGATTGTGTGGTCGTAAAAAGTTTACTCTCTTCGTCTTAATTTGAAACTGGTTATTTTCATTTACGTGTAAAGGGTGTCGAAAGAAATGAGATGGCAACGGTGATTTACGCCGGTGTTATAAGCAACACTTAACATTCAAGAGCATAATGTTCTAAATACGTAACACCACATAAATGAACTTAAATAAATTAAAACACACAGCAAACAGGTACACACGGAAAAAAATCTAATCCCAAAGGTACGCCTCACAATGTAGGGGTGTTAATAATGGTTTGTTCAATATTAAAATAGAAAACGTAAATGTGTCGTTAAAGGGATATAGCCCGTGCTACACCCTAGGTCGCATTACTTTAAGATCAGACAGGATGTCGACAAAATCTAGAATGAAAAAAAAAAATAAGAAAGAAAAGTTATTAGTTCATAACTTTTTAGTTAGCCGCAGGTAGGCGACGATGGCGATAATACCTAATAACTTAACGTTACAATCCTTATTAATAATTCGTAGCTTATTCTGTAAACTATTTGTACACCCTGTATAAAAGTAACTCAGGCTTGTTCACTTGCATGGTGAAGTTTCAACATTCCCTTTTGTAAATGTTCTGCCAAATCTCAGACAGTTTTTACGAGTATCTCATTGGCTTGCGTTAATTACACTGAATGAATACATTACCTTTTAAGAAAACCCCGACTGTCGGTGGCTTTTCTCGTAATAAATTAAGTACAGCTTGCCAATATGTCTGGCCGAAAGTTCGTAATCGCTTTATTATGCTCAAATACATGACAATCATGATTTACTTAAGTAATTGTATACCATTTGTGTTTTCTTTTCGCTCTACATTTTATTTGGCAATATTCGTTTTATTTTAATCGAGTAAGTTGACTTAAGTTTTAATAAATAATAAAGTACATATTAGTCATAGTTCAAGCTTTTCATACTGAATCTAAACTTAGCAAAACTCAGGCTCACGTGTTAACAACAGGATACACTAATTATAGTATACTTGGGTAGCATTTTTTATATTTATTATATTTTGGCACCATATCTTACCTATGTATAATGATATGTGACATGTCGTAATGATGAAGATCTGTGAGGAATCATAGTGTTTATTACGAAATACGAGAAATTAACTATTTATTGACAGTCAAGTCTATCTAGTACTTTGTTATATGTATAGATACACTTAGTAAAATTTAATTTTAATTGTTGATTTAAGTCCGCTTGTTTTTGCCATTTAGCCATGTTATATATGCGCTTACAGGTGGCCTATAAACTGTAATACCAGGATAAATCCCTGGCCTATAAGAACGTACTCAATTATTTATTCAAATAAACCCTTTATGCAATATTCTGGTGAGCTCCACACCACAGATAAACCCCTAGTTCCTCAAAACCCCACGTATCAATCAATTCACTATCACTGTTATTACGTTTAGATAATATCAAGCCGGATTTAAAAAGCCATCTCATGCCCGCAGACATTATAAACTGATAGATAAAGTCAATTAAAGGCATCAAACGCATCAAACAAACGAAAGTGACCCGAATTCGGGACTGACGGCTCAACACGATGCATTGAGAGTCGTGGATTAGATTAAGATTGGTCTAAGTGTAAAGACAACACACCTACAATATACATTCAAACATACACCTACAATATACGTTCAAAAAGTTTTAATCGCTCTGTAAAATAAGTAAAGCACAACTTCTTCTATAAATTCTAGAGAGATTAAAAGTAAAATAATATGATACTTAAATAAAATTTAGGACGTGAATATACCTATAGATACAGGAAACGACAAAAAGATTTAAAAAATTAGCGAAACTTGAATGATACCTCCTTCCAACGTTAAAAAAGGTGGATAATAGTGTGATGACTAATTTTTTAAGTCCCATGCAAGATCGTACTCGCACAACTGTCCCTATGCTATAATTGCTACATGTTTGACCCAAAAAATTGTTTCGCTGATATTTTTTTTCACTCTAACTCATTAGCTTGTGTGACACGAGTGATTGGTGGAAGCAGGATAAAACACGAAGTTCAACGCCGTCATACCCAGCTGATAAAGGCTCTAGAAGTCTAAACATCTTAGCGCTCCTTCAAAAGTGCTCTGTCTTCGATACAACTACCCCAGTATGTGTTTTCTATCTATCTATCTATCAGCCGTAGGATGCCCACTGCTGGACATAGGCCTCCCCCATGGATTTCCAATAAGGCCGGTTGGAAGCGGCCTGCATCCAGCGCGTTCCTGCGATTTTTATTATATCGTCAGTCCACCTAGTCGGTGGACGTCTTACGCCGCGCTTGCTGGTCCGTGGTCTCCATTCGAGAACTTTCCGGCCCAGTACGTGTTTTGTATATTTAAAACCAAATTCTTATTCTATTTGTTTGTTCTTACGCCTCTATCAACCGATATTTTATACAAATCCATGGTGAAAATGTATTACAATTTAAACGAAATCGACATTCAATTTCATTACTTTGTCACCACAACCAATTACATGAAGTAACGCCTGACTCAATACGATTAAAATTCCATATTTTATTTGCATAATATCATTATGTCCATAGATGCTTGTGTTAATTATTTCAACATTTGCATTTTACAGTAATATTTAACGCCTGTCAGGGATTTTACGATAACATTACTATTAATTTATACTGTTGATACTTTGATCGGGAAAATCAATGCACTTGTGACCATTTATGGGAATAGTGATGGCTTCCAAGATTGTTTATGCAAATAATTTTTAATTCAACCCTCTGACATCAGCGATCAGGGAAGTTTATTGTAAAAAGCATTTAAATTGTATGACACCTCTACAATATTTCTAAAAATATAAAATGAAAAATGCTTCTTCATTTTTCATCAAAACTTTGGTATTTAACTTATGGTATGTAGACTGCAGAGATCCAGCGGTAAAGCCAACGAATGACAAGACAACCTACATAGAGCAAACTTTCCACGTCATACATATATTTTTTCTTGTATTTACTTTCGTTCACATCAAAATCGGAACATCTGTGTAAGTGTGTAAGAACATTGTATCTGAAAATCAACACTCGTTCGGGAGTAACAAACACTGAACACATTTGACTTTAGTTAGGCAAAAGGAAACAAAGAAAAGTAACAGTTTTGGTACAGCGCGAGCGGAACGAGCAAAAATATTAAGGAAATTCATGGACAACAGATTCATAGATAAAACAAGCCCCCTCACCTCAGACACGAACACTAGAAACATCAAAAAAGAAACGAACAGACTACGAAACATCAAAAAAAGTAGCCAAACGCTAGCAACTTGTCTCCTACTCCCATCTTATTATAGAGCACATTACGACAAGAGGCGGGCAGCGGGTTGTTTCACATAAAAGAGTTACGCAATACCATCCGTAATTGCGACTTTATCGACTACCGAATCCGTCTCAGGCTCGCAATTATCCGGCGACGATTTATGAGACTTTCTGTTTGTTTAAAAGGCCTTAATTTTTAGTTTATCGGATGTTTATGCCCTGGTCACGATTTATGAATTATGCTACTTTTTAAATGGTCCGTTTGTGAATAATTTGGTTGATCGTCCGGGTGCAGAGGTCGGTGATTTTGTACCTATATGTCGAAAGTAGACTGATTTTATAATGACCGTTTAGTGCGAGCTTCAATTGGATTGTCTCGCTTTTTGTCCATCTAAGAGAGCGATTCGAAAACGCAATTCAAGTTGTCGCAATATTTATTATTATATTATCAGTAAAAGTTTTCTATCTTCTTAAATGTGTTTGTACTATGCTAGTTTGGCGAACTAAATCGTCTAGATGCAATCCGTAAGCATAAAACTTTTACTAAACTATTATTTCTGACTAGCTGCCCGTCCCGGCTTTGCCCGCGTATGATTGGCTAAAGAAGACAAATAGTAAAGATTCCTAATTTTTTAATTTAATATAGCCTATGTTCACCAGGGATAGTGTAACTTTCCAACAGTGAAAGAATTTTTCAGATCGATTCAGTAGTTTCGGAGCCTATTCGATGCAAAGAAAATTAAATCTTTCCTCTTTTTAATATCGGTATAGAAATGTTCAGATGTTTGTTTGTCTTTGACTTAATCCATTAGTAACGTGTCTACAGAATATGTGTCAGTAGCACCTATTGTTAATTTTGCTTACTGGCTTATCAGTGCAGCATTAGTATAGTTTAAATCGGATTATCTAGTAGTTTATCTTGACCTTTGTGATAACGGCCCGCATTGTAATACCGTTGATAACATTGTACCTTGTACTTATTGTATAGGTATGTACTTGAATAGTTAAAGTCCTTTTGAATAATGAGTAACTTCATTTGTGTACTTTAAATCGTAAGTGGTGAACTTACACTATTCCCGTGTAAATCACAAAACATTTAATTATTCCCTTAAATGACTCAGGTGCCCTAAGGGCTCAAGGGCTCTATTTTTGAAACGCTATGCTAAGACGTGCGCGTAAATGGCCACAAGACCCTGTAAGCGCAGGCGAATACATTGAAAATCTATATTAGTGCAACCGCGGGATAGCATAGCCAAAGAAAGTAATTTTCCATCAAAAACTCCAGTGACTTATGCCCTTAAATAAAATATCTTTATGCTCATAAATAAAATGATCAAACACTATCAAAGCACAAAACTGATAGACCGTCCAGATGTCGATATCTCTCAGAAATCCCTACGCAATTAAATGCATTGGGGGATGACAACACAGAATAAATCGATTCACTTGTGTTCGCTGTTCAGGATGCTCGCAGGTTGTAACTGCTGTGACGCCGCAGAAATGAATAGCATTGTCCTATTTGCTTTGATTGGGGGGAATAATAGAATTGAGTCAGATGTTTAGAACCATTTTTGAATTAATGTTGATTTTGTTTTTTAATTCCCGGCGTAAAGAGGCGTTACCTCATGTGCTCCTATTAATGATACTGCTTGGCTACGATTTAACCGATTTTTCTGAGAAACGATTTAAGAAATCTGAGACCCGGATTATTATTTTTTACATGGGCGACATAAAAACAAAACACTAAATTAGGGTAATTTTCAAAGGGACAAATAGTCTTTCTACCATTATATCCCCTCGAAGAGGAAATAAAGTATGGATTGACAATGACAACTGACATTAAAAAGTGGATAAAATGGTTTTTTCCCTATGCTATGCTACCCTCGCTGTAAGAGTCGCATCCATGCGTAGTTACAAAACTTTATTAAATGATAATGTATTATTGATTTATTGCTCAATTACACTTGGTTACTCAAAATGTTTACACAATACTCAAATGATACATTAGCTTAAACCAAGTAGGGCGTAAAAGTAAAACCGAACCAAATGCAAATTACTTTTCACAATATTTATATCGAGCTCTCATTGATCGAATTAAATTGCTTTTTATTTAAGAGAAGCAATACATTGAAATACAATCAAGGTATTCATTCATCGAATGCAATCCCGTATTTAGCATTCCGAAACACTGGCAACACGGCGGAACATTAATCACTGGCAGCCCGATTGTTCCTTTCAGTGTTGCCACAACAAATTGGGCCTCGGTTTCGAATCATCACGTTTCGACCGCTCTTTCACCACCTGTCATAATTTGGATGCTATCTTGGACTGCTCTCTACTGTAGATATTGGTTAAATCAAATATCTTTGCGACTGCGTTTGTAGAGAGCTAAAAATGTTTGATTCGCCTTATAATAAGTATAACTTCGGTTTAGACCTTGTAAACATTTTTTTTTATTTGTGTGCCGTGGCCCGCGAGCAATACCTACGCTGACCTTATGTAACGCATCACACAAGCCCATGACAGGTCAACGTCGGTAGCCCAGAAATTCCAACTGTTCCAGTTACTATTATACACAGCGCTAGAAGCATTGTCCAACAATCAAAACTCAAACCAAAAATCGAAGGGTATAGTATTTGATTCTCGCATTTTTACAGCTTGCGTCAAAAATCCTCCGCTTCAAGAAAAAGTACAAAAAAAGAAATATAAAAAAGTGTATTTGTCGATCCCGAGTTGCAGTTTTTATAGAACAGCTAGCTTTGTCGAATTCAAAATTTGCTCCCATATTATAAGTGGTCAATTACCTATTTATTGAATTCTCGCCTCAGTTCATATATTCTTACTAAATAACTTTGTATAGCTACATATTAAGAACTGGTTTTAACTTTTCCTAATTCTGAAAGGATAGGAGACCCTCTCGCTGATGCTTTGGAAATCACCATTGAATAATTAATATCTCCGGGAAAACGGGAAATCTATTGTGACGCCGCAGGGCTTTTCATTCGGCCCTAATTAATTGATATTGTATCATTTATTCGATGAATAGAACGAGAGTGGTTTCGCGTGTTGTGAACCAGATGTTGCGCGAATTCATTAATTATTACTATTCCTTATTTATTATTTTGGGGAATTAGATTGATAGTTTTCGATATTACGAATAGATTGCGTGAATATTTCGTGAACTGTAATTGATAATTAATAAATATTTAATTTGAGTAATAGAAATATATGTAGGACCTTGGACAGCACATCGTACCAACGCATCAATATTGAAACAGCTCAAGGTCAAGACTAAGTCTAGGCTATCAACTATAAGCCTTAAACGCGTTCTTGAATACTTTGGCCATATTGCTAGAAAAGACGGTGATAACCTTGAGAAGCTAATGGTTACTGGCAAGGTAGAGGAGAAACGTCTTCGAGGCCGCTGTCCGATGCGTTAGTCCGACCAGATCCGCACCACTTTGGATTCCTCAGTGTACGACGCGCTGCATGTCGCCGAGGACCGGAAAGAGTGGACGAAAATCATCCTGGAGAGATTGGTGGAAGATGGTAGTCACGACCCTCAGACATGAGGAAATCGACTGGAGGAGGGAATATAATAATATGTAGGAGTAAGTACTGAAATCAACGCATACTGACATAGAGTAGGTGATAAGTTGATAAGTAAAACTACATATTTCTACATATAATTTACTTAATTTTAACTGATTATCTATCAAATATAGATGTTTTGGAATAATGTGGAGGTTCAGTTTAAAAGATTGAACCTATTTCGATGTGAAAAATGCCATTAGTTTTATTTTTCATCTTAGTAACATGAGATATATTTTCCAAAAAAAAAATCTACAATTTTTATATATTATATCCACGTAAAGTAAGTGAGCCTGTTAGAACAAGGAGCTCTATACAATAAACCCAAGTTGACATGTTACTTTATATGCAAACTAATATTTAAATCTGTAAATTAATCATACGTGTAAGCCACTGGCAGGCGTTCTAAATATAGATTCAAAAATCTCCAAAAATCCAAAAATAATGAAGGTATATATCCTTTTTGGATTTAAAAAAAAAGTAGGTATATATCCTATCCTTTTTGGGCAGACGTGTAAAATGTTTTAGCTTTGGTTTCTCCCAATTTCATTTTTCAACGTATCCTTATTTGGCGGTTACTTTTTACCAAATTCTAATGTAAATGCTAATTTGCATATTTTTATCTTTCCGGTTGACAGCTTCAGAGGTACGAGTAATGTACGCTCAACACTAAAATCACTGAGTGTAGAATCTTCAGAGAAAAAGCTCTAGCCAGAGCACAGGTTTCACATAGAGCAGCGCCTTAGATCCTAAAACTGAATTGCTATTTGCGAAACACAAGAATGTGATTTTTGAATTAGATTTATTAAGTTAAATATGTTCAAACGCAAACCTATCTAAAATAAAAGACGAAATGTACGGCTATACAGGGTTATTTCTAATCAATTAGTATCCTTTTAGGGACTTATTCTGTACATCAAAACTAACAACTTTTGCTCAACGACATTTGTCAAATCTCAAAAAAAAAGTTGTTGAATTCGACTTTTGTGTTATCCCACAGGAACCTTTTATTTTTTCGGGATAAAAAGTAGCCTATGTCACTTTCCGGCCTTTAAACTATTGGATATAGTTCAAAGGCCGGAAATCAAGTCAATCTGTTGCTCCTTTGCTGCGTGCAAGAGGAACAAACCAACAAACTTTTCGGATTTATAATATTAGTATGATAATGTGTACAACGATATTCTAGATATCAGAAAATGTAAAATACCTCAACTGAATATATTTTACAATTTATTTCAATTTAGTGTTTTGGGTGTTACTTTTTTGACATAATAAGCTAACAATAAAATAGTAACAAAATATTGGAGTGCTAGATAAAAGTGTAACTGGAAAACTTTAGCACTACAGCACCTCTAGCATGGCAAAGAACAAATTTTCTTTCCGCCATTGTATCTCTTTTGAGTGGAAATAAAGTATGAATTGACATTGACAACCGACGTTGAAAGTGGATAAAATGGTTTTATCTTTTTGCCATGCAGAGAGATGCTTTGCCCTTTGGGTGCAGAGAAGCGAGACATGTAAACATGTCTCGTGTTGCTCTATTTTTTTTTCTGTGCATCGAGTAGCTGTTTCTCTGTAGATCGTCTGCTCAGTACTAAAACGGGCTAAATGAGCACCTGAGGAACACAACCTGTGCCGGCGAACGTGTTTCGAATATAAACCGGCTGTTTTATATTTAGATGACTTCGTTGTTTCAGCGCCTTTCTTACAAAATATTCATGAACATTTTGTTGTGCACATTGACGGTATAAAACTTAAAATTGTGTTATCGAGCTAGATGTTATCACAACAATTAGGTGTTCGATGGAGCCGAAGCTCATGAATGTTTATGAGTTTAAATAAATTAAGCAGGATCTGATAGCCAAAGCTCTTGTATAATCGTTTATAGTTATTTTAAAAGTTATGCTTTAGTTGACTAATGTCTTAGCTTAGATTCTAATTTAGGACTTATGCTCTATATTTAATTTTAAGTTGTTGAAGGTAACCTTAGGTTCGCCCTAACTTCAAACTAGTCATTGATGAATAAGGGGAAGTTATAATTACTCTTTCTATTAATTTCCGGTACAGGTTCAGGTTCCATTTTCTCCTTTTGAGGTATGGAATCCTAAAAATGCTATAAACACAGATAAATACTTACCAAAAAACACCCGAAATATTTTCCCAGCAAACTTGATTGAAGTTAATAATCCAAGCCCTCACAAAAGAACTTCAAAGCTTCGATGAAAATCCGAAACCGGTCGGACATAAAATCTTAACTTAAAGATTTGGAATTCCGACGACCGAATAATAGGTATATTTTCCTTAATTTTTCATTCAGCTCAGTGGGGACGCAAGTCCTCCGGGTTTGCTTTTACTTAACGAAACCTTATTTAAAATAAACACGACGGTGTAAACGGGCGACGTGCCTAAAATTCCGAACGCGGCGATAGCGCGTCTATTATTTTCACTGGCAATAAAAGAGCGCGCCCTTAAAGATCGGTCGGTGTTTTTCTCCGCAATGTTGGAGAAATAGTTGACGGGATGTGGTAATACTTTTAATTCTTTGAAGCGTTTGCGAGATTTACGTTTATTTAGCGTCTCGTTTGGCATCTTATTTTTATTTTGGTGAACTTTGCTTACATTCATTTTTGATCAAGATATTCTAGAATATTTTAATATAACTATCGAAAAAGCTTTTTTGATTTAGGTATCAGTACTTGGGCTTAATTGACTTAGCATTTTTTGTGGTTTAACCATATTCGTAGAAGTTGATAGCACACATATTGTATCCACTCAGATGATTACGAATAATTTATTTTCGTTTCTTGAACTATTAAAACTTTTTGAATATAAACTGTATCTCGGTAGGCATTCAACGTTTGCAAATAGTATTACCAACATTATGTCAGTAAGTAATTCTGCTATTTATTTCTTAAATGTATACTAAATATCAGTAAAATAGTAGCTTTATTTACATTGTAAGTAAGTAATGGTTCTGATATTTTCCAAATGTGTCCAGTTTTCGACGTAACTTAAAGCCTGCGCTGGACATTTGCCCTTCTTTTAGAGGTCCGTGTGCCCACGTACCTCCCACTCAGTCTTATTTCCTCGTAGATCGGTAAAATCCATCACAAAACCATGTTTATGTCAGCGGCACTTCTCGATTGCAGAAGGGAGAAATAGGGCTGCGAAAATCTATCGATAACATGAAACTGGACCTAGGCGCTTATTGATACTGTTAGTTTTGTAGAAAAGTGTCTCATGGATAATTTATTGACTGTTGGCTTATTTATCCGTCAGACATAAACTGCAGGTAATTATGTACCTATTTGTAAAGTGTATTTATAGGATAAAATTATCAAGAATCGAAGCAACAAACATCTGACGCGCAGCGTCTCTTCACGGATTTCGTCTATTTTTGTTATTTGACTATTTACAACATCTATCATCTACAAATTACAACCTTTTGGAAAATCCCCTGCAATGTTTTCATAATCTTTAAATCGGAAACCTAATACATCAAATTGGTAACCAAAGATCAGAGCGAAATAATCAAAGAATGCGGTAGGTATGAACAACATATTTTCCTAATAAACCGTTATACAGCATCGTAAATCCCAACACACATATCTTTTCTCTTCCGCGTTATAATGATGATTTATCGATAACCAAAGTACATCTCTAACAATGCAGATTGCGCCACTGATCACCCATAAACGCCTACAGTGCCACAAACTTATTTTTGCAGTCGGATAAATCAAGGTACTAAAATTGACTATGTTAAGATATTCAAAATGCAACGAAAATTCAACGGTGGCTCCATCGACTGTGCAGATAAGTTGGACACATTGTAGGTACCTATCAAACAGGACACTGACATCTGACCAATACGGTTATACAACAGTGTTACTGCGAATTCTTCATTTTACAACCTGGTTTTGTTATAAGGCCAAGTGACAAATACGAAATCGGAGAAAATACTTATGAATAAAATAATATAGATGAATGAATGAACTAATGTTGGAAAATAAGAAATATTTTTTAAGAAAAGCAGATAGATTTTTCGTTTGAAAATAAATATGGAATTGAAATAAAGAATGTAGAGTCGTTCTGCTGTTCTGTGGTAGACTCCAAAGTGTTCTGACGATTTTACATCTTTATGAGCTCAAGTGTCAAAATAATTGGTTTATTATCGTCTAACTTTCGTTTCATTATAGATTCACGATGGCGTTTTGTAGGACAGTAAATGTTTTTTTTTACCATCTCACACTGCTTTGAGATATATGACCATTACCTTGTTTGAAGCTTGAACTTGCAAGGAAGAATCTAAGCTATAAATACAATCCACCCTTTAGTTAGAGGTACAGTAAGCCCAATTTTAGAAGCGCCATCGTAACTATAATAGCTAACTAGACTATTTCTGTTCCTTTTTCACTTTAGGCATTCGATAGAGAGAAAACTTTCTACGTTGCTATTAAATTTACGATGGTGCCTTTAAAATTGGGCTTACTGTGTAGGTATTTAGGTACATGAACACGATCAGACTATCTTAGCCGTGCGACACCAGCTAGTACGTCACAAATTCTAGTACTTTACGAGGTTTCCTTATCACAGGGACACCTATTTCGACAGCTGTTTTAATATTTATACCTAAGCGACCTTAGTCCGATCTGGGTCCAGTTCTCACGTATTCGGGTCTAAGTTATTCCACTGGGCGCGTTTCATCCCACACTGGCGACCGTGCGGCGCCGGCAGCGCAAAACATGGAATCGCAGAATTCAAACTTTGTATATCGCATGGTTAAGCAAAAGCCGAATCAAACTACTTGGTAGCTGTGAAGTTAGGTACAAGCTGCGTAAAACCTAATCTTGTGGCTAACTTCACAGCAGCCAAGAAGTTCATTACGGACAAAAACCGCATACGGATACAATCTGAGAAGCTTGGAACCCGCTGTGGAACAGTGCGCCTACCACATTCACGCTCGCGGACGCTCTGGGTTCTCAAACCCTTTGAAATTGGATGCACAAAGAGCTTCGTAGCGCCCAGCACCTGAAATTAGGATCTTCTTCGAGTCTGATCCCTCCATTTACAAAAGAAGACGATCCTTTATAGAAATAGACATCTACGTACTTTAGTAGCATAGCCGTAACGATAGCAAAATGTATAAATGTATTTGAAATGACAAAGGACAGCTTATGACGGAAAATTAGCACCTTTTATTTTTCCTGTAATCAAGTATTTAGATGATCTAAAATCTTTACTGAATTTGATTTCCGTACATTTTTCGAATGACACCATCCGACTCTACTCGTAGGTAGTAGCATGGCAGAATATGAATTTAGGATCTCAATACATTTGATAAATAATAATTTGTGGTCAAAAAGAGATTTTTCTGAACATACTTACCTATCATTCGAGCGAAAGTTCAGAGGGCTAAGTGCGAGATTTTCGCTCGAGCTCGATCGCGTTAACGTTTGATGTGATTTGTATAGAAATGGCACAGCGCCATCTTGTGCACGTACAGAAAATTGAACAGCTAAGTGTGAGTATTTTTTACGGTAATGTAACGAGCGCCAAACCGATCGAACACGAGCGCGGCAACAAATGTGATTGGCTAATTCAAGCGTGTGTGTCAATGTGCTCGCGTGTGTGCGCGGCGCGCTCGGTCAACGCGACGTAAATGTAATTCGATGTGATTTGCAAATCTCCCACTTGACACTCTGAATTCGTGTCCGTGAGCGATATCTATGCGTGAGATGCTCGAGTGCCAATTATATACCTAAAGTTTGACTTCTGTATCTTCGATGTTATGTTCCAGCAGGTTGCAGCTGTCATAATCACATTTGGACATTGTAAATGTTATATTTATGACGGATTTGAATTCGATTTGCTGGTCGGATTCCTGGGATTCTGTCCCTTGATGACTGGGACTGGTCCGGTAATTAATATGTTGAAACTTGCCGCTGTGGGAGACAGTTACGTTTCAATTTCACTGTTATTGTTGTAGGTACGAAATTCCTAAGCTTTATGAGCTATATTGGTGGTGATATATTGTAAGACTAATACAAAGTTATCTGTTATAACCCGGAATTGAGCCAAAAGGGGGTGAACCATCATTGTAAGCACCTTTTACTATGGGGCCAAACCGGAATTCGAGAAAAAAGCCGGACAAGTGCGAGTCAGGCTCGCACATAGAGGGTTCCGTACAAATCCAGAAAATTTCACAAAATTGGGAAGTAGGTTGTTAAAATCTCTTTACTATAACCATCGACAAAAAAGTTTTTTTTTTCACTTTTCTCGCCATACATCGAAAATTACACTTAAAAATAATTAAAAACTTCTTAAAAAGAAGTTCTTTTATAAGATACCTTACATGATACGATTTACTCACTTCGAATTTTGAACCCATATTTTGGGAATATTGAGGCCCTATTTTTTGTGATTTAAATAAAAGTGTACAGTTTTCAGATTTATTCCAATACGTGTTCTCTACGGGAAGTACCCTGTAGGTTTTGATTTGTGTGAGTGTCGAAATGTGCGGTTTTTCACGACATAAACGGCTCAACTTTTTATACGATAACTGAGAAGTTTTTCTTTTACACAACTGCAAGAGATCATAGTTATACGTATACAGTTTGAATTTACGCGTTCCCGAGATAAAGAGTCTTGACATACACACAGACGGACAATAAAGTGATCCTATAAGGGTTCCGTTTTTTCTGTTTGAGGTACGGAACCCTAAAAATCAGCTATTCCATACAAAAGTGCAACTTGAGATCGACAAACTGTAGTATTATGTTGTCCCCATAGTAAAACTGAAATACCTCCTTTCGGCTTAGTACACCTCTTCTGAGTAACCCTGTATTTGCATGTCTTAAATTGTAACTGATAACTGTTACACATCACATATCTACTAATAATATAGAAGATACGATGCAAAACACCAACATAATTATTAAGAAAGATTCTTCACCGTCCACTCAGAGTAAAACGTCAGATTGAACTTAAAATCGATAATTTTAAAATAAAAATGCCAACTTCATTCTCACGTAGGTGTTTTGTCTCGATAATTTATAGTTAATCGATTATGCGTCGTGACGTGATCGACTCGTTAACTCGATGGCATTTATTATTGAGATTATACTTGTACTTACTTATGTACAGTGCCTGACTTTTTTAATGGCAACTTCACGAAGTAAAGCTATTAGAATTAAGCTACTCAGTACTAACAACATCTATCAATGTAAAGATGTATATTAGACATTATTAAAGCCTATTTAAAGCATATTGTTACAACTTTCTATATTATAATAAATTATATCTCTATAAACTCCAAATAGGTATAACAATTCGTAAGTAATAAATAAGTTATTATTCATCAGAAAAAACCTTGTTTTTTGAGTGTCACGCAAAATTTTAAGCTCTTAAGTACATACAAAGTATTAAACAGTTATTTTTATATGCGACTGTATAAAATATGAGGTACAAAATGTAAAAGCTTCTGTACACTTTCTGAGTTTCTGTAATTTTCATCTTCATATGTAGGTATAGGTGTACTTCTGCAGATCTTAGGATAGCGGTCTAACAGCGTAAGTAGGTACCTAACCTACTTAGCACCATATACAGTGAGAAGTGACAACGCACGATGGCTTATTAAATCTTTAGCTATTGACGGACTAACTTAGTACTAAAATAACAGGAAAATATCTTAATGTTAGTCTCGTCTCCAAGATGCTATTTAAAGTGTCAGGCATTGTAATAATTGCATAGCAGTGAAGTGCGTGGCAGCAATGTGGCGCCAACGAAGTAGATGCACTTCACGTATATTGTAGGTAATGTGGTAATTATTTGGCTAGCTTTATTCCCCTGATTTTAATCATAAAAACCTGGTTAAATTGCGCCACCCTGACATGCCCCATAAACTTCGACATCCCGTGACCAATTTTGCTGATAACCTGTTCAAAATTAAAATTTGTCTCAAGATTTTTTTGAAAATTTCAATTTAAAAATCTGACGTGATCGTAGTATTGTAACCTGCATAGCTGTCTCGCAGTTTAGGTTTCCGTGGCTTCTTTTCTGGGATCCTTGAGATATAAGACAAGTAGTCCAGTTAGGTAAGTCCAACTTCAAGAACCGCTACAAAAGAAGAGTAGAATCACTATAAATAAAATAGTTTAATTAAATCTTATAAGTATTCAATATGCAAATATGAATTCCTCTGTATCTGTTTGGTATGCCAGGATATCGTTTAATAATATAATCATTCTCGTCTTTAGGACTCTCACTTTTGCTTCCCTGAGAATACCACCACCATGCTTTTAAAAGTCAAAGTTTGCGAAAGCCCTTTGAAATTTTTTATTCACCGAAAAAAGGAACGCATTCCTATATATGTAAAGAATAAGTTACGAGTTCAATTTAAGTACTCGTACTAACATTGCGCAGCCATACATTCCTATTTCACAAAATTAAGTAATTATAAACTGAAAGTGGGTTAACCATTTAGGTAGATTTAAATGAAGTGCAGTGATTGTTGATCGATTTATAAGTCTCTGTAGAGTGCAGCCTTCACCAAGTCTTGCACTTCAAGACGACTCTTGACGGTTGACGGCGCCAGCAGTGTAGTAATCGGTGGAATAGAGTTGGCCAGAACATTGTCGATATCTTTAAGATCGATTTCGATTGATTAGATAGTGATTAGATTTATATCGTTTTGTCTTTCCTGTGTTTTTAGAGACTAACAAAGACACTCAGTATATAATGTATATATGAAGGGATCTTATTCCTTTCCAAGTAAAAAGGCAGCTAATCGCTATTCAGATAACGATTGATAATTACGTAGAATACATGAAGTACAGTTCTTTAGGAACATGTGCTAGATGGTAAAAAATTTGTTTGTATTGTATTTAAGCTATTTCAGCATTATTTTTAATGCATTAGGTACCTAGTCCTAAACGTGCTGAATTTAAATAAATCTGTGTCATTATTTACATAGAATAGTTTGTTTATTTATATATTGTTAATTCCCCACAAAGACCAATTTTAATTAAAGTCTTTAAATTTAACTAAATATATTTTTTCAACCGATAAACAAAATATGTACCTAGCATACTTTATCGATATAATTATAAGTTGCAAGTTAATAATCCCAGCCCTATATATGACATGCGCTTGCGCCTAACGACCTGCCAATACTCCGGCTTGGTCAATTGACCGCCGGAGCCTGTTAATTGGCCCTTTTATATAATAACACCTTTATCCTACTACCGGCCAAGTGGCAGAGACAGATTGGTAATTTATTAACTTAAAAGAGTGACTTTTGGATGGATTTATTGATTTGCTTATTGAAATTACTTACTTCCTACATTTAGTAACTTTTTTGCAATAAACTACCGCAAAATTCAATGAAGATACTGAGCTAAACTACCCAAAAGCATTTAGATCATCTACAGACCTCAAAAGTCAGAAGGTCTAGAGATATAATAATATACTCAAGCTCACTGTCAGTTGGCAGCGTGACTCCTCATCAGGTCGTTTGCTCACTGTTGAGCGTCGTGATATCCCGCTTCAGTAGTACTTCATGGCATATATGTTTACATCTCTGACTGTCTTCCGCTTAAAAGCAGCAGCTTTTAGGCAGCGTGTCTAACATTTATATAAATGGTAACCTAAGGCCGTTTGTCCACCGGCACCGTCGCCGGACCGTCACCGAGAACGAGATGACGGCGCCGAAGTACATAGGTACAACTATAGCGCGTGTTTACCGCGGCGCTAGGGGACGTGCGGTGGACACGAGGTAATAGTAAATGTATGTACCGCTACTTTGGCGCCGTCAACTCTTTCTCGGTGGCGGTTTGGCGACGGCGGTGGTGGGCAAACGGCCTAAGGCTAACCCCTAACATCAAACTTTGAATTTAATTTGACCTGTCATCCTAGCCACGATAGAGCTCAATTGCATATACGAGTACCAACCATGTTCACAAGCCTGATCAACTAACTGTTTCTTCAGTTCGACGATAAGATCAAACTATATTAAGCATGAGATGAATAGATGACATTCTCAGGTCATAATAATGCTGGACAATATAATTAAAATATCTACCAGTAAAGATATAATATCCGCTATAAAACATTTATATAACCTCTGAGTCTAGACGCTTGTTTAGTAGTGTCGACTACAACGCTCAATTAACAACTATTAGTTGTTAAATGAGATGGAATACAACCAGCTATTAAATTAAATCGTTATGTAAAATAGTCGATAGGTTTTGTGTTTACTCGTGTACAGCAAGACGATTATGATAGGTTTAACTATAAAAGTGTAGATATGTATTGTAGAGGGAAATAGAAGAGGCGTCCAAGAAAATCATTCATAAATCAAATCAAAGGGAAGGTAGAGATCATGTCACACGGGAAGATGAATGCTATCCAAAGACGGGGATCTGCTCCGATTGCAGAAGACTTGCTGATTTATTTCTTCACTAAATATTGAAACACTGCCAGCAATACCAAAACGTGTTTCAATCATTTTAGAATCAGATCTTTGAATTCATGAAGCTATTTAATCTGCCAATCCGCATTTAGTTAGCATAACGACTATGAGAACTTAAACTTCTGCGAAGGAAGAACAAGTCCGAACTCAGAAGTGGGATCAGTGGTGCGGCCAATAAGTGAAATACAGTTGTAATCTTCATACATTTGCCATCTTAAAACAAAAATCCGGCGGAATTAAATCTGATCCTGCTGGTAATAAAATAATATCGTACAAGACAGACAATCAATAAATTACGACAAACAGATCCGAATCCCGCTGACTTGTCCTTCAGGCCTCGCTCATTTCCAACGAGAAAACCTTTTACTATCCTTTATTCATCACATGGACCTATTCTCATGTTTTTAGATATTGCTTTACTTTTATCTTTCTAATATCCAGGGCAAGTATTAATACCTATTTATCATAGTTAGCGATATTATTCAGGTACTTAGCTACATTTACGTTTGAAATAGTCTACTACTTAAATATTTGAATTTTCAAGATTATAAAACGGGTAAATTATGTTTATATCCTTAAAAAAGGTGTCGATATGTCGACAAGTTTAAATTACTAATTAATTTCTTATTACAGTAGAGATTTTTAGTCTAGAATTATTTTTCTAGATTCTGAAACAGCTTTTAATGTGAATAGTACCTACATACTCGTATGTGTGAGGAACAATGTTTAAAACGATGTATTTAAAATTTTCAGAAGTTTATATAGCCCATTATCTCAGACACTGTATTTTTTTGAAAATGTTACCCACTAGTATTGGTTTGCCGCAATTTGACAAATTCACGCTCAAAACAGAATTTCAGAGTCAACAAAACACTGAAATTCTATCATTCAAGAATACGACTGTTACTTCAAACCGATAAAGCTCTATTTATACGTCTGTACATTTCTTCGACCTCAAACGGATCGCGGACTCGTAAAATACAATTTTGTGTAATATTCCTGCCTTTCAAGGGCGTTCGCCGGTGTAATGCGAGATCGACAGAATTTTAATTGAAGATCAATGGTTTGCAAAGTCACGCGATTGTATCTGAAATTCATTGTTAACAAATGTTGGATTGATTAATTGTGAGCAATGGTACTATTTTCAAAGATCCCACCGGTAAATGTGACCTTTGTCTCACCAGATCCAAAAAAAAAAAATTGCAATCTATCTATGAACGAAAGCAAGCAATAATGTAAAAGACATAACCACCTAACAGGTAAAAATACAGATTTACCACATCTCTTTTCTATACAGAGGTAATGAATACACAAATGAACCTATTTTTAAAGAATGCTAGGCTAGGTAACACGAACCAAAAAGAAGACCATCAAAAGAATGATAAGAAAAGGATGTACGAGAACCAGACAGCCATAAATATACCATGGACTCCAGCACAATGCGTGAATTTTACACCGCTTTCATTTTACGAGAGCCAGTAAAACATTTGGGCCCTACAATAAAATAGTCTGGCGTTTTTTACGATACCTGGGACGCGTATGCGCGTGTTTCCAAAGTGATTTTGGATCAGTAAGCAGAGTTTATACGGGCAAAGTTACTAACACGCTAAGTAGCATAGAGTTCATGGAGGAGAATACATTTTGCGCCATTGTCACACCCTGCAACTTTGCAGTAGAGATTATAAGTAGTTGAACTTCGTACTTGACTTGGTAAAGTAAAGTTTGAGCTTCTATTGCAAATGAGCTTGCAATCTAAGTTTATGGGCTTAATTTACAAGAAAATCATGATTCTGACACGATTTGACATGATAGTCTCTCGTCAAAAACTATATACTCGTACACAGAGTAATCACATTTACACTCTAGACTTCTACAACTACACTAATGAAAGATATGTACATTATTTGTGTTTTGGATTTCTGTATTTTGTCAATAGACTCTAAAGTACTCGGCTAATTTAAAAAAAAAAATCACTTGTAGAAAACTATTGTTAGCAACATAAGCGCCCAGATCAATCCGAAACGGGGAGCAAGTAAATGATAAATAAGAGAATCGAAAGAAAACTTGATCACGATTATCTGATCTGAAAACCAATACTGGCAGTTCTAGTGAAGACGATTTGGCGACTACAATATTTACTGCCTTTGTATATTGTATCTTGTGAATTTAATGACACCAACGTTACTACTCGAATTACTTTTTGCGAGAAACCACAAACCTATAACGACTTTGCTCTAGATGCATTTTACTGCTATCGTAATGGCGTTTTTCTCATAAATTCGGATGTTTTGATTGCTGCGACTAACGATGTCCGTAGTGAAATTGGGTTAGGTGCTAGGAACAACTGTGACTAAAAAAATCCAATTCCCTATGTGATAAGTATTATTCTTTCGATAAGAATTGATAGTCGGCGATTTTTTGACTGGGGTTTCATCCGATTCCGATAATTATTGGCAAGATCATTTTTAATATTTAAATTCTAATAAGATTTGCTAATATTATGAAACTAATCGGTCAAGAGCGAGTCGAGATACAGGGTTATGAAGATTCAGGCCGCAAAGTCCGCAGACCTTGCGGCACATCGCTTAACCATCGGAGAACTATTAGTTTTAAGGATGGTTAATGGCTTAAGAATCATAAGTCAATTATTATACATAATCCTTATCTAGAGTAGCTTATTTAAATCCCGTACTTTTAATGCAACTCATTCACAAGTCAAGTGAATGACTGAATGACTTCACTCCTCCAATCGTAAACAGATTTGTTCACTGTCCATACCCGTCGACGCTGTTACGAGCCCGAATTACAATAACTGGTCTCAATGAGTGCTTCTTCCTGCTTAACTACAATTGATACTAATAATTTAACTAACATGTGTCGGAGAAAGTCAGATTTGTTTTAGTTTATTCGTTTCGTCCTATCTATTGTTACGATGATTGAAAGCGTGTCATGTTTTGGACTTCTGTAGATAGATGATGGATGTTTTGATTTGACGCCTATGTCTGGTAGCTCTTAAACAAAAGGACCAATTTGAATGCAGTTAATTTCAACTAGAAAGTTAGGATAAATTATATTTGTATAGGTAGAATTAGATCGAAAAACTATTCACTGTTTGTGTTTACATTTGACGAGGTCTTTTCATACTCACTAAAGAAAATTTCAACCCCGATGATTAAATTAATTAATTAAGATTTATGTTCGATTTATTGACTCTTTAGTTTAGCATTAATTTAAATAGTACAGTACATATATAATGCAAAAGGTAGTCTAGTTTGATAATAGCAACTACTATTGACAATAACAATTTGATAAACGTAATGTATTCGTTGAATTTTCTTGTTTAAACATTCTTAGAATTTTGTTATTTTATAACATCCGATAACTGACCTATATTTGTACGCAGTAAATAGATGACCGTAAAAGACTATAACTATGAATCAAATTTATGATAAAATTATTTCCTACAGCAGCAACTATTGTAATGTAAGCTCCAAGTCGTGAATTATTTGAACTTTGTAATCCGTTTAGTCTGAATCCAACAAGCTCCAATTACAAATGCCCACATAATCTCGTAGCACTTGCCTTGTCAGCACGATAGCTCAAACAAACATGATCATAAGTTGAAAATGTCAAGCATTGGTCGCAACCGGCGGAACGAGTCAGGCACAATAGTCGAAGATTGATATCCCCATTTCGAGAGGCGTAGGTAGAGCATTCCATGCAGTGTGGGCCCGATATGACATCTGGGTATAACATCGACTACTGTACAATCTGTAGATTCCGCATTTCTTAGGGTTCCGTACCTCAAACGGAAAAAACGGAACCCTTATTTATAGGATCACTTTGTTGTCCGTATGTGTGTATGTCAAGACTCTTTATCTCGGGAAGGCGTAAAAATATCGAGTTGAAATTTAAACTGTATACGTATATCTATAGTTTCTGGCAGTTGTGTAAAAGAAAAACTTCTCAGTTATCGTTTAAAAAAGTTAGAGCCGTTTATGTCGTAAAAAATCGCATATTTCGACACTCCCAAAAATCAAAACCTACAGGGTACTTCCCGTTGTCATAGAACTATGAAATTTGACGAGAAGCATGTTTTCAAAGTACATATATAGGAATAAATCTGAAAACTGTACATTTTTATTTAAATCACAAAAAATAGGGCCTCGAAATTCACAAAATATGGGTTCAAAATTCAAAGTGAGTAAATCGTATCATGTAAGGTATCATATAAAAGAACTTCATTAGCACATGCTAAAACAGGTTTTTAATTATTTTAACAATGTGTTTGTACGGAACCCTCGATGTGCGAGCCTTGCACTTGTCCGGTTTTTTTTTAATGCAGAATAGGGCTACTTTTGGCCACCAACTCGCTTGATGGAAAGCGAAGTTGTAGCCAAAGATGGAATATATAGACCTAGAAGGTACCTATTCATTCTTGACTTGAAGATATCCAAATTGTAATTGTAAGAAAATAATGACGGAGGCAGGGCATTCCAATCCCTGGAATACGCATTATGAAGGAAGAAGCGAATCGCTTAGTACGAGCAGGTTTACGTTGACTTTGTAGGGATGGTATTTATGCGACTTCTGGCTTGTTCTGTTATGAAAAGAAGTTGAAGGAATCAGGTCATGGAGTTCGAGCGCACACTCGCCGAAATGGAGCCTATAGAAAAATGACAAACACGCTACTTTACCCTTTATTAGAGAGATTTGCTATAAACTTACGGCCGATTCAAATTTAATTGTGTCTGAGAAGTGGGTCGTTGTGCAGTAGCAAATCCATTTGTTAGTGACGTGGTGCTGACTGCTGAGGAATGGGGAAGAAGTCCCAACAACTGAAGAGTCTATTCTTTAATATTTCTGAATCTTTCTTTTGGGCAAAACTGTTGTCTATATTCACTTGTAAGTACCTATTGGTCAAAGTAGCACGAATATGAAATCTAACTTTTAATACAAAATGTTGTAGGTACACTATGCAGACCTTGTTGGATAAGCTTGTAGGATAGCTGTCAATGTCACGTAACTTTAAACAGAAACAAATGCTGTTTTTTCGATGAATGCTTGTTCGATACCAAAAAGTAATAGTTTACACCTTTTTAATATATACCTTGTCTCAGTCTCTACAGTCAGTTATTATTTATTTTAATGACTTTACTGGTTCAAAGGGCGGTGCGGAATCTGTAACGGTAATCCATGCACCTGTGCATTCCTGCCCAAAGGCATTTATTGGCTACCTGACCCGACGTTGAAAAATTATTTGTCGATATTAGAATAAGTTCGAGAACTAGTTTGTCATAATGAGCGAGTTTTATTTTTTATTGGTGCATTAATGAGTAACGGTGTGGATTGAGTTACGTTCTTTTGGTTTTTATTTTTTGGATGAGAAGCTGACGTATGGATTTTGGAGGGAAAAATGCAGTTGCATGCAAATTGTTTTTTTTATGCATTATATTAGTTAGGAAGGCCTTCCGAAGCTCGCCTCGATGGCAACGCTTGCTACCTGACATATACATTGTAAATATGCGATGTTCTCAGGCGGTCACCCATCTAACTACTGACCGCGCCCGACGTGACTTAATTTAGGTCGGACGAGAATCGGTGTAAATTTAGACTTACTTTGAGTAAGATAAAGTGGCAGTGAGCAGAGCACATGACACGTAGAACCAAGCATCGCCAAAGGGATTGTAGGATGACTCATCAAACATACGACTAAAAGCTATTTGAAAATACATACATCAAGTTACTTAAGTAAATGAGACTCCAAGAACTATTGAATAAATTATTGTTATTTCAAATATTAATATGCAATCTTGTAGACTTATAACAATAACATGACAGAAAAACTGTTTGATATTTTCTTTTTATTTGTTTTTTTATTGAACATTACTAATAGAACTTTAAATAGTTTTCCTCTTAATTTTCTAAGTAATCGCAGTAAGCATTCTATTCAAGTAGTCCACAAACCACCTATTGTAAACCTGACGTCATCATAACCTAGTCCATGACAAAGTTTTTGAGGAAATCTTCACAAAAACCACAAAACAGGATCGGTTAGCACTTTCACTTAGCGCAATGTTTCTCAGAAAGACTTTGTGGATTTAGTGACGCGTTTTGTAATCTTTTGGTACTTTTCTGTGATAATTAGATTGTGTTTAGCGGCTTAACACATAAAGGCTTTGTTTAAACGCTTGTTACTGGAAATCGATTTCTTATTATGTGGTACTGGACATATTTTTTTTATAGTTTTCGTGGATTGAAGTGTCTTGTGTACATCGTAATCTTTTTAGGGCGTACCCAAAGTGTTACCCTTTGGGTACGCCCTAAAAAGATTACGATTAAGGGGTCCCATTAAGTACCAAGATTCCGTTGTACGACTGTCCGTCTGTCTGTCTGTAACCAGGCTGTATCTGAAGACACGCGATAGCTAGATAGTTGAAATTTTCACACATGTTATTTTGTTGCCGCTATGACAACAAACACTAAAAACAGAATAAAATCAAAGGGGGTTCCCATACGACAAACGTGATTTGCTAACCGATTTTGCTCGATATTAATAAAGGCAACAGGTAGACACGGAGGCTCCTATACGGTACGGAACCCCCTTCGTCCGTGGTCCAACTCACATTTGTCTGATTTTTACTTTTGAAGTCTATACCTATCTAGGCGCATACATAATCATCACATTAGCCATAGGACGATGACTGTTGAATAAAGGTCTCTCCCGAAGATTTCTAACAAGCCACGTGCCAACCAGGACATTTCTACATTGGGTCATTTATTGGTAGACGTCTTACGCTACTCATTCGAATTCATGGTCTTTACGACGTCTTGGGTCATCAATGCCATACCCATAGTCACTTCTTTTTGTAAATCGTCTGCGGTGCCAATAACATTAGCGGAAGACATTTTTTCATTAATGGCATCTTATAGCATCCTTACTAATATTTTTGTTTGTTGATTAAATGGTTTGTTTCTCTTTTACGCAGCAACGGAGCAACGGGTTGACTTGATTTTTGGCAAGGATATAGTTTGAAAGACGGCAAGTGTAAAGTATTTTTTTATCCTGGAGAAATAAAAGGTTCCCATGGAATAGCACAAAATCAAAATCATAAGCGGGCGGAGCCGCGAGCAAAAGCTAGTCTTGCATAAAGTCACAATACGTTCCTACAATCGTATATATATATTTTTTTTTATTAAAAACCTTTATTGACATAATAAAATTACAATTTTTTGTACAACTTAGCGTTAACTATGTTATAATTTACCACAATAGTACAGTGTTTTGTAGGCTATTGTCGCCTTTTAAAACTTGTGTCTAAACATTAAGTTATAAGTTTGCCAAAGTTCTCATGAAGTCGTAAGTAGAAGGTAGATACAAAATAAATGTTAGTTATTTGGTACGTATTACTTTGCGATTTCGTTCGTTTACAGCATGACATCTTATATTAGTGTACTTTGTATCCACCAAAACCCATAACACCTACAGCACAAAGAGCGCACAGCCTTTGTACCCTTTTCTTGCAATGTTGCGGAGACGCCGAGATGCCGGGACAGATAGTGGGTTCCAGTCCCGCCCGGGAAATATTCGCGTAATTACCTGCGCTTAGCTAATGCTCCAGCTACTGATTGAGATACGTGTAAAGTAAGGAAGCAATAGACGAAGATTTTGTTAGCGGATTTGAAAATAATAGGGTCGGGCGACGGTTTTATCGTCGATGGTCTCCTAGAGACAAATTTTAGGTTCATTAATTGGAATTGGTGAAGTCTCGCACTCTATTTAAATATACAGGGTCATGGGTATTAAACGAAAACCTTTTATAGGCAGGTCTAATACATCTAGACAAACAACTTTTGTATTACAAATTTCGAAAAATCGCAAAAAAATCGTTTCTCCATAGGTACATTTTGACGCGCGGTGACGAAATTTTTGTATGAAAAAGCTGATTCTATTCGTGATTTTTCGAAATTCGTAATACAAAAGTTGTTTGTCTAGATGTACTAGACACGCCCTTAAAAGGTTTTGCGTTTAATATCTATGACCCTGTATAATTTAATATTTTCTTTCAGAAATGTTTCTTAAGAACTTTTCTACTATGCATTTAAATACCTATTAAGACCTATCATATAAAGGTTGTTGTGGGATAAATAGGTTGTGTTGTTGTTCCTAGACGGTTACCCTGATTTTCTATCAAATCGTATAAGGAAAAAGCTTTAAGCAAACAGTCTACAACCTCAGCCTAGAATTTCCTCGAAGCTGTTATTGTATACCTATTTTTAGTATGTGCATAACAAATCTTTAACTCATAAATATGACATCATGACATAGCATCAATCAAGTTCCATAAATTTGTAAAGCTAATTCATGTTTTCACCTAAACCGGTCTCCAAAATCAGAGCCGGATTAGTAGAACAAAGGACCATAACACAACCATCGTTCCCATATCAAATTTCCATAAGTAGTCTGGCCATAAAACAATTTCTAGGAGTTTCTCACACCATGGGCCACGGCCGCGTTTATCGCCACAAAAACCTTGGATTTCTCAGAACATCTAATTCTGAACTGCGTTAAACATACATAACTTGGCAATAAAGAAATAAGCCGCCATATTAATGTGGTTTTGACATGCGTAACAATAGTGTTAAACCCGTACGTGAAGTAGAGCAAAAACTGGACTTATACGGCTGTTGCTGGACGTATAAATCACGGCTGGAAACACCGTGGATTTGTAGCTCCTGTTACAAAAAAATCTGCTAAGTGCGAGTCGGACTTCCGCATGAAGGGTTCCGTACCGAATGGGATCCACTCCCAAAAAAACACGTTTGTTGTATCTAAGCCCCTTTTAGATATTTATTATATTCTGTTTTTTTTTGTATTTGTTGTTGTAGCGGCAATAGAAATGCATCAATTCTATGAAATTTTCAATTGTCTAGCTATCACGGTCCATGAGATACAGACAGACAGACAGACGGACGGACGGACAGCGAAGTCTTAGTGATAGATAAATTTAAATGTAATTGTACAGTTTTATTTTATTTTGTTTTCATAATTTCGTTTTGACTATATCATTACATATTGACGACCATTGTTGAAATACTAGGTAGTGAATTATTGTTCTATATGGGTATATTTGCCTGAAATAAAGAAATTTTGAATTTTGATCGTCCCGTTTTTACCCTTTGGTTACGGAACGCTAACTAGCACTGCTTTTGTCGCTACACGCTTTCCTTTAGCCCTATATTACATATATGAACATCTCATGAAATGAGACGTCTCAATTTAACTGGGATTTAACTACGCTCGAAACTCTTGCTAAAATCACAAGCACGCGTAATACCAATAACTACACAGTGCTCATAAAGCTCTCCAAATCACTCACTTATTCATATGCACATAACACTTCATTCTGCAGTGTAGTATGTTTTGTAAACATGGTGTGTAAATATTTTCTACAAATCGTCTCGCGCTCTGGGGAAAAGAAGGCATTTCTCTCTAAACCACTTCTGAGTATTAGAGCCTCTTTCGCGACATGATTATAAGAATTATGTCGAAATTTGGGTTCATAATCTTCCATATTTGTTGACTGAATTGCACAAAACACGTCGTCGCTCGTCTGCTAAATTGCTGATCCCTCTCTATCAATTAGGTACTATCGCCATTCACTAATTTCATAATTATATCTGTTGGCAACGAATACGATATTAGATTTGCAAACTTATTCGAGCAGAAAATTATGAATTTATGATCCAATATAATATGATGTAAACAAATTAAAATGGATGATCAATAGGATTGCTCAATCCAGAGTATACAGGTAGATAAGTGCTTCATCGAAAAGGATATGACTTCTTTATGAAACGTAAGCAAAACTACACACCATAAATCAACTAAATAAAAAAGGAGTAAAAACGGAAGTAGGCGAGACTGATCTGATATATTTAATTTGACAACTCTAAAATAACTATATAGAGTTAGAGAAAGGATTTATTATAAGTCTTTTAAGAACTACCTCTTGCATGCCCAATGTGGGCAACACAAAAAGCAAAGGACAAGTCCACAAGTATGGAGGCTGCTATAATAATAATCGAAAATTCTAACTCGTTACATTTCGAGAAAGTTTATATTTTTCTGAGTCTATTACAACAGTTAAAAACAAAAAAGAGCCTCCGATTTTTTTTAGTTAATTTTGAATTTATTAGAATAAATAAATATATTTGGCTCAATAGGTAGTTTATCTCTAGCAGCCCTGATTAAGTAACCTCCAAATTGTTAAATAAAAGCATTTTTACCAATTAGACTCACATTTTAAGTGTTTTTTGTTACATTTTACCTACTAACTGGTCACACTGGTTGGTTATTACTATTAATTTTAACAAATTAAGAGATTAATGTGGAAGAATCAGCTACGAATGCAAGTAAAATAACGATAGAATCACTTTATTATTGCTAAACTAGAAAAAATAATAAACTGTATTGTTATTTTTCATACAATTTACGTTTCGCATTTTTTAAAAATTGGAGGGGTTAAAAAAACCAAATTAAAAATTTTTGAGAAGCCCATATAACAAGCTTTCACATGATGTATATATCATCTTGGTTCGATTTTTCTGAATAATATACCACCTGTGGACGTCACCTTTAAAAATCTCATTTTTTTTCTCTTTTCCAGGTACGTAAGTTCCGAGTACAATCTACACCATCCTATCTAAAAGGTCCTACAACAGCGCGAAAACCAGTTGCGATGTTTCCTTTGTTTTTTCAAGGCAACCCACTTCGCCTGTACGGGTATGTATGTACAGTTAAGTGCATGTACAGGTTTTTAAAACCTGTATAAACGCAGGGAGATAAGCCGTGAATTTAAATATGAATTACTGAGAGGAATACAGGCTGCTGAGTAAAAGAAAAAAGCTGCGTAAATACAATCTGTTGGCATTCAAAAGTACTAAGTTACGCCCTTAGCATATACAGGGTTATTTCTAATCAATTAGCATCCTTTTAGGGGTTATTCTGTACATCAAAACTAACAACTTTTGTTCTGAGACTTTTGTCAAAACAAAAAAAAATGATGTTCCATAGATAAATATCGTTCACCCGCGACGAAATGTATGAAACTGTTGATTTTTTTTTTGAGTTTTGACAAAAGACACTGATCAAAAGTTGTTAGTTTTGATGTACAGAATAAGCCCCTAAAAGGATGCTAATTGATTAGAAATAACCCTGTATATAGGTAAACTTATTTATAGAAGTTGTCTCTAGTAAATTGCGGTTGTATTATTCATCATCATTATAGTGATTACAAACATAATTCGAATTTCGATAACTCGAGTTTATTAGGGTTTTTGGTTACGGGATGTGTAAAGAGACATCAATTGCTTAATTCTGTGCCTGAGACTTGCAGAATCTATGAGATGCGCAAAATTTTCGTCTGAATTTACTTGTACGCAGCTTAGTTCTACAACTATATTAAGCCCGATCATAGAGGTGCCAGCGTAAAGGACATGTCCACAAAATGTATGGAGGCTGGTATAATAATAATCAAAAATTCTAACCACAACACTCGTTACATTTCGAGAAAGTTCATATTTTTCTGAGTCTATTACAACAGTTAAAAACAAAAATGACCCCTCCCATTTTTTTAAAATTAATTTTGAATTTATTAGGAAAAACAAATATATTTCGCTCAATAGGTAGTTTATCTCTAGCAGCCCTGATTAAGTAACCTCCAAATTGTTAAATAAAAGCATTTTTACCAATTAGACACACTTTTTAAGTGATTTTTTGTCACATTGTACCTACTAACTGGTAACACTGGTAAGTTATAATTATTAATTATAGCAAATTAAGAGATGAATGTAGAAAAATCAGCTAAGAATGCAAGTAAAATAACGGTAGAAGCACTTTATTATTGCTAAACTAGAAAAAATAATAATCTGTATTGTTATTTTTCATACAATTTATTTTTCGCATTTAAAAAAAATTGGAGGGGTGAAAAAATCTAAATTAAATATTTTTGGGAAGCCCATATAACAAGCTTTCAAATGATGTTTATACCATCTTGGTTCGATTTTTCTCTGAATAATATACCACTTGTGGATGTCACCTTTAATAGCAACGTAAAAAGCGTTCTCTCTATCAAATGCCTAAAGTGAAAAATAAACAGAACTATGGTATTTAGCTATTATAATTACGATGGCGCCTCTGTAATCGGGCTTTTGAATAAGTATCTTTTAAGTCTGCGCGTTTCATCTTCTACCCTCAGACCAAATAAAAAAATCAAGACAGAATTTTGTGAACAAAACAAGTGAGGCCGGCAAAACTACGCCTCGCCGTGTATAGACACAATTACACCCACATACACGTACAAGGAAACTACGCCTTGGATTGTCAGTCGAACTATGGTGGCGCAACACCGACGCACTTACCACATGTATAAAAACCGGCCTCACTTTGCTGTTCACGACGTTTTGTCTTGATTATTTATTTGGTCTGAGCTTCTACCATTCCTGTTTTTACCATTAGGCGAGTTAGTGATCAAGCGCTGACTTAATCGCCATAAAAAAATCTTTGTTCAAGATTACAAACAACGTATTAAAAATATGACTGAATCCTTTTTTAAGCTCTATTGCGAAGTGATATTTTCAATATAATGCGTTTTGTTCTTCTCCTCAAACAAATTAAGGTTCCAACAAAACTTAAGTACTATCACTCATTCGTTAAGTTCAAGGCTTTGTAGCCGTCCCGTTCATTCATTAAACCGCATGATGTCATACCTGATTGCGAACGAGAGCTGCAGGTCGCTTGCTTGACCGATCTAACCTGATGACGTAGTCATGAAGTCATAACCTTTCTTTGTATGAACTGTTTAATATCTTTGTAAAAGATTTTAAACAACATAAGTATCATTTGTGAGCACCATTGCCAAGTGTAAAGTACAACGAGTTGTGTTCTTCTCTTCAAACAAAAGGTTTCAAACAAGAGTTACTATCAAACATTTCGAGTCTGCAAGTTCAAGGCAGTGTAGTTCATTCCCCGTTCATTCATTCGCATGATGTCATTCTTGATTAAGAACGAGAACTGCAGGTCGACTGCTTGACCGATCTAACCTGATGACGTAGTCATGAAGTCATAACGTGACCTTTTGTGTAATATATTTCAGAAGTGTCATAAGATACTCTACATTTTAATCTGAGCGTCTAGTGGACGCGAATCCAAAATTCTATTGCTGATCTAAGTAGGTATTTACACGATTGTTGGCTAAACGTATAGTCATCGTTTCAACAAAGCGTTTCAAATCCTCATTCCTCATACGAACAGCCAGAATGTGGAACGCTTTGCCTGGGTCTGTCTTCCCGCTTAAGTACAGCGTGGGTGTGTCAAATCCCGAGTAAATAGGTATCTTCTAGGTAAGCGTGCTACATCCTAGACCGCATATCTGCTCAACATCAGGCAGTATGTAGTCAAACGCAAACCTACAAGGAATAAAAAAAAAACCATAAGATTATCACTGCTGAACATCGGCCTCCCCTTTAGATCTTCAATAAGACCGGTTGAAAGCGGCGCGCGATTCTGCGATTTTGATATTAGGTATTATTATTATATTTTGATACCTTATGGATAGACGTCCACACAGTGATGTGCAATTGTGCATGTATGTAGGTACCTACCTATTCATAGCAAAAACATCTCATTCAAATTACCTTAGGTATATCAATCTCTGTTCATTTAAATGCGGATGTCTATATCTCCTTCAAACCGAAGACGCAGCGAGTATGCGCCCGGTCAAACCGACTGCAACAAATCGTACGTCATGCCAAACCATACTCGGACCTTACCGTTAGCCTTCCAACTTATCTTAAAACATGCAAATATAACCTCTATCCACACGAGATAAGGACCACCCTGGTAATAGGGTGGTCAAAATTTATCACGACAAATCGGGAGACATCCGCGTTGTAAGGTATGCGCAAGTGCTTAATATTTTACTCAATTTAATCGCGTGCCGTTAAATAAATTGTGATTCGAAATTGAAAATGTAAATTTTGAAAAACGAATTGCGATGTTTGTTTTCATAACCGCTAAATCATATAAGAATCTTCTTAATCTCCGTCCCAAAAAGGGATTGATGCTTTGCAAAATACAGGGAGTCTCATATGTCAATTATGATCAAGTTCAACCAACCAACCCCGAAATCGCTAAACTAAAAATTGTAACTTGATCATTTGTAACAGTGACATAATTATAATGTTTGTAGTAAAATTTTAAATATCAATTATAAAAAGACCCTGAAATATATATACACCAGGGGAATAGATGGAGGAGGATGGCATTAAAAAAAACCGGACAAGTGCGAGTCAGGCTCGCACATCGAGGGTTCCGTACTAACACATTGTTAAAATAATTAAAAACCTGTTTTAGCATGTGCTAATGAAGTTCTTTTATATGACACCTTTCATGATACGATTTACACACTTTGAATTTTGAGCCCATATTTTGTGAATTTTGAGGCCCTATTTTTTTGTGATGTAAATAAAAATGTACAGTTTTCAGATTTATTCCTATATGTGTACTCTAAGACAATGCTTCTCGCCAAATTTCATAGTTCTATGTCAACGGGAAGTACCCGGTAGGTTTTGATTTTTGTGAGCGTTGAAATATGCGTTTTTTTACAACATAAACGGATTTAACTTTTTTATACGGTAACTTAGAAGCTTTCCTTTTACACAACTGCAAGAATTCATAGGTTTACGTATATAGTTTAAATTTCAACTCGATATCTTTACGCCTTCTCGAGATAAAGAGTCTTGACATACACACAGACGGACAGACGGACAACAAAGTGATCCTATAAGGGTTCCGTTTTTACCGTTTGAGGTACGGAACCCTAAAAACCTGAAATCGCAAAGTAAAATCGTTCGATACAAAAATTTCATTGACCTCGTTATATCGTATTTGGTTTACTATCAACAGTAATAGCTCATAATTATATTATAGTTGATCTGTTATTCTAGTTTTTCTGGGTCTTTAATACCAACATGATTAAAAAAACCATTTTACACTGTGTTGTCGACTTGGCACGAAATCAATTGTCAATATCAAAATACTATAGAATGCCCCACTAATGATGGACCTTGATTGTAATTATAGATATTATTAAAATTTAGCACAAATAATTTAAATTCAACACCATTTATTTATCACCGAATCGAATCTATTTATTACAAGCGCTATCTTTATTGCTACTTTTAATAATTTATACCTGCTTTTAAGTTACGTTTAACTTAGCAAACATCTGAAAAAACTCGTGGTAGAGCTAGCATCGCAGTTTCTAAGCAAAACTAATAAATTCTCGTTCATAACCTTAGTTTCATCATCTGGCCGCTCGCACAAGTGAAGTGGTTGGCATGTAGACTGTAACATTATGTTATGAGCAATTACAACTTATCATTTGAAGTTTAATTCGCCCGGGTTAGCTAATCGGTAGTTTAAAGTTGGTTTATCTTCCGGTTTATCGTTAAACATGATGTAAATTTTGCTCCATTGTACTTATTCATGTGATTATTATATACTACGGGACTAATCGCGGACTAAAATTACGAGATAAATAAATACCTCCTCATCCCGACGTTTCGGCCGAGTTGCATCGACCGTGGTCACGGGTAGACTGGGTAGACTCGGCCGAAACGTCGGGATGAGGAGGTATTTATTTATCTCGTAATTTTAGTGCGCGATTAGTCCCGTAGTATATAATAATAATGTGTTCAAATCGCGAAAGTTTAAAAACAACACTTATTCATGTGGTCTGACTTTAGAGGCCACATTGCTGACTTAGTAAAGTCCGAATTATGCAAGTCTGCAGATGTAAAGTTAGCCACAAGCGGCGCAATATCCAATCCTGTCTGAAGCTCACGTTAAGCTATTGCGAAGATATATATATTCTTACCGCTACATCGAACTTGAGCCCCAAGATAAAAGCCTCGTGCTTAGTTTGGGGCTCACTGCACCACGTTATATGTCTTACCTCGAAATCACTTGCTCAGCTTACACACATACCTATTTATATCATATTAGCTTGTAGCTAATTTTACATCCGCCTACTTGTATGGTTCGGCCTATGCTGTACTGCCTTTTAACAATCGACTGCTGAACATAACCTACCAACGAAGATCGATTGGGTCATAACCACCACACTGTCCCAGAGTTTTAACGACAAATGTAAAATTATAATTTTTGGAGTGTTTAAAAAATATGTTCTGTGTATCAAAAGCACGTCAAACTTATATAATCTTAGAAGTCTATGATTATAAGTTTGAAGTGCGTTTGTGCCTTTTTATAGTAGACTAAGCTTATAATACTTATGGCTCTTTTAATTCGAGGGTTCAAGAAGCAACACCCAATGTTAATAGGCCCAAAGCAACATGAAACAATGTAACAAATAAAATTTAAAATGATACTTCCTAAGACTTTTTTACCTTAACGCGGGATCAGCTATAAATCATAATTATTACGAGTACAAATAGAGAAAAACTTCGAAGTCATAGTTAAAATGATTTATTTATGAATGTAACAGGTTTCAAGTCCAACGCCCTGACGTAATAAAACAACCTTTGGTAATGTAATAGCGGGTAATATTAATATAATGGCAACACTGACATTGAAGGAGGGAGGAGAAAAAATGTTTTATTAGGGCAACCCAATTAGCTATGCGGTCATATAGGTGAACTAAATTTTACAATTGCAGTCATATAGTTTTGTTTGAACATAACGACAGTGGCTCTCTCAGTTGACTTTTTATTTAAGTTAGTTGCTGTCTTTTTTTGTTAATTGTAATTTTGTAACCTGTTCGCGAAACGCATTAAGAAATTATTAAGCTCATGTCGATGTTGATTGCCCAAAAAAATCCCTATTCGTTTTATGGTTGATTATGCTTATAAACTAATGTTTTATGTGTATTGAATTAAATTAGTGGAAATCTTAATTTCCTTTAATTTAGCCTTTATGATTATTTTATGTGTCAAAATTTGTTTATAGTAAACTGAACTTATCATTGCCGCAAAAATGTACGTGGCATCAAAAAAACAGAGAAAATTAATTTCTCGCGCTAACCTAAATATGAGGCCTGATAAAGCCTAATGATAGGGCCTGGGGCTCTATTTTTGAACTTCGAGCGGTTTGGACGTGTAAGGAACTTTGACAGAATGTTGGCAGAATCCGTAAAGTTGCGTATACGACCTAGCCGTTCGAAGTTAAAAAATGATGCCCATGGAGCCTAATTTTAAAAGTTTTGAAATGACTTTCAGATGATCGCATGCTATGCTCTCCCGTTCGCGCAAGCATGGATTTTCAATACTCGCTTTTGCTTTTATTTAGTCTCGTGATCATTTACGCATACGTTCAGCCGTTCTGATGATTCAGTTATAGAGCCCCTGGCCTGGAGATAGGTAAATAGATATATAAATCTTTTTTATTTTATAACAGTAGATAATAATATATAACCTCGACGTTGCCTAGTTCAGCGTATCCATTTCGATATTAACTTGGATTACCGCCCACTGAATCTGCGTGATGCCTTCTCACTTCTGATTGTGAACCGAAATGATGTTTCCCGGGAATTCAATAAAACCCTGATTCCATCGGAGATGCCGCCCACCTGTTCGCGGAAACTTGGTTATGATTTATGTCAGTTCTTCGAAAATGTAATCTAATAAAATCCGATAAATAAAATTCTCGTTTCGTATTATTAAAAACTAGTATTGAAGTCGGGCTTTATTTGACTTCAATACGTCGTTAACTCGCTTATGGGTACTTTTTTTTGGTAACATAAATATAGTTTTCATCTTATTGGCTTATTTCAAACTAATATATTAGTCGAATTAAACTTCTTGGCGACTGTGAAGTTAGCTACAATCTACACAAAACCCAATCCCCGCGCAGCTGTTTAATGAGTTCTAGTTTCATAGGATTGACTTCTGATTCGAGAGATAAATACTTTTTGAAATAAATAATAAATAAATAAATATTTGGGGACATCTTACTCACGGCCTCTGACCCCAAACTAAGCAAAGCTTGTGATATGGCTGCCAGAGACTGATATACTACATATACTTATTTTTAAATACATACTTATATAGATAGTAACTAAATAACGCCCAGACACAGAGCTAACACTTATGTTCATCATAAATATTTGCCCTGGGTGGGGATCGAACCCACGCTTCTTTGACCCAGAAGTTAGAGTCACTAACCACTGAGCCACCGAGGCAGGCAATAAATCGATACCGAGAGTGGAAAAGGACGTTTTTTGATTTGATAGATACTCGTAAACGTGGAGACTTAGAGTCTCTTCTAACTTTTTTAGTCAATATCCACTAGCCAAACTAAAATGGAAAGTTGTGCAATGAAAAAAATAAACTTCAGTAAAGTCGGAAACAAGCCGTATTTGATAAAAATATTTTTCCCATCACATGTATCGGAGAATTTTAAATTAGAGACCCTATACTTGATTCTATACTTAGAAGGCTATATCTTATGTCAGAGGAGTTTTTGCCGCTGCTACTATTCATATTGGACGAGTAATCACTGTCACTGCGAAGACTGCGTTTTTCTTTTTTGCTATAACTACAAATACGAATATGGATGTTGAGGAAGTAAAGAACAACTGAGAGCGAAGAAATAACTGCCATACCAGTATAAGTGAGAGCAATATAAAACAGTCGTTTCTAGGCATCTGTACAGATAAATCTGTATATTTCTTTGCTTAAATACAAACCTATACAAAGGCAATTTATAGCTGTTTATTTCTTGTTTGGCAATCATAAACATCGTGCAATTTACACAAACTATGTTAACTAGTTCATTGATTAAATTCGTCGTAAATTAAATAAATGAAACGATATCATTTAGCTATAATATCCTGTATTCACAGTTATTCAAAAGCGAAAACAAACCAATTTCTTTTTAACTAGTTTCCAAAATTATGCCTAAATTCTTAATAATTTCGTTAAGCTTCTAAATTAATCGATTTGTGAACAACTTTTCATCGTCGGCAAATTATTTAAGTGCCTTTTTGCAACTTCCTGTATAAAATATGGTTTATCTATGTAAATAAAATCTATTTTGTGTACCGTGAGATAGATTTTTGAGCCTATTAAGTTGATTAATTAAATTTTATGGCATCATTAATACAGATTTATGGAATCGACATTAATTTTAATATGATTTGATCAAAAGTTATTTAGGATTTATTAATGGAACTAGAAACGCAATCAAAATCAAGTAAATTTAAGAGGTCTGTTAATTAACATGTTTACGTATGAACATTCCATCCCTTATCTATTGACTGTTGGGCTTAAATTAGACCCCTCTTTAAAAACACCAATCATTCAGATCTTATAATATTTCCTTGTTCAGCATCATTATCATATTGTCAATCATAGGACGTGCACTAATGAAGATATACTTGTAATGTGGTGTTCTTCTAATTTTTCAGATCATTTTATAATGTACAATGACATCTCACAGCTCATTTTAATGAAAAGCACGTCGACATTGTCAAGCCAATCTCCAATTGAAACGTCGCTTTCCCCACAAAATATATCTTTAATATCCTCCGATTCAACAGACACGTCGTCAGCAATTATTCAAAGACCCAATACATAAATCTTCTCCCAGACACTTCGCAGTCAGCATTGACATTGCAATCTGCAAACCTTGTCTCTGAAGAGAATTATTTGACATTTTGTCTCAAAGTTTGACAATTTCAAAGTAATTATAATTACTTGTTACTTTCTCTTCATTGTGTCTATATAAAATACATAGTTGCTCTATTTTGCCTTATTCTGCAATAACATTTAGTTAAATATCCTAAATCGTAACTTGCTTGCTCGCGACGGGCTACTTTCAAGGTATGTAATGCTCTATTTCAAAATAACCTCATCTAAATAAGAAGTTAATGCTGTCCTCCCACGTCCACAAAGTGTCCCACTGATTTTACATTTACTATTATGTTAATTTACACTATTAACACCACTTTTAACGTGTCAAATGGCCAATTACCGAAAACTGGAGCCTTATAAGAGCTCTCCAATATTATTCCCCTTTCAACCGCAACTTAAATATTAAAACGCTATAAAGAGAGTGTTTAATAATAAAATGTAATAAACACGGTATTTTGGTTCAGTGAATGTGATCTCCTGTGGTCACTGTTCGCCACCTGCCGTTCAAGGCGTATTCACAGTCGGAAAATGTAACGAAGAAGGTGACAGTTTAATAAAACCGTTTTGATTATGTTCTTACCACGCAAGATAAATGCTAAATTATCTGAGAGTATACAAACAGTTTTATGGTAATTCCTAATAGAAATGTTCGTGTTCAAAATTATGGTTATGCACAGCGTTCACAAGTTATTTTCATTACGAGTACGAATTAAGGAGATTGTTGTCTTTTCAGTTCAAGTTATTTGTAATTCATTTTTGCAGTTTTGAGTAAATCGCCATTCACATTTTTTAACTAAAGTTAATTTCCTCCTGACTAAGAATTTCTGTCGCCAACGTCGACGTGAGAGCACTTTCAAACATCATTTCCTCATGTACTATGGGTAGTCGGGGTATTCCTATCGCTTATAATATTTTGCGTAAATTAGAAAAACTGCGAGTATGTCAAATCACTGTAAAAATACAATGGTTGCCATCTCACATTGGATTGTCAGGCAATGAGACCGCGGACCGCTTTGCAAGACTAGCTACTATAAGTGGAGCAGATATGTACATTATACCTACCTATTCAGAATACCTACCGAAATATAAAATCAGATGTTACGATGATTGGCGGGAATATTTTGATGAACGTTCTATCTCTAAAGGAATTTGGTACAAAATAATGCAGAGCCAACCTCATCGATCACCGTGGTTTAGTGGCGGTGTTAGTAGAAAGACCACGGTTATTGCGCATAGAATACGTTCCGGACACATTCCACTAAATGCATTCGGATTCCTAATGGGGAAAGTATCGTCACCTAACTGTGAGGAGTGCGACAAGCCGGAAGATGTTTACCATGTACTTATGGAATGTGTTCGGAATCAACGCGAAAGAGAACGAATCTTTGCCGAACTTCAAGTAACCGAATCCAATGTGGGGGCATTACAAAGTTTGTTATGTAATCCCGTCTCTGAGGAGGCTGGAGTGATTTACAGACTGGTGGAGACCTTCTTCCAGTCTCTAAATCAGGCCAACTCCACGAGACTGCCTCGCTGGCTTATTATATCTTAATGTATGTAAAAATATGTTATTTATAAGCTTGTATTTATAAGGGTACGATGGGGCTGGCATGGACTTTCGGTCCAAAAGCTCCCAAAAAGAAATTGAATAAAAAAAAAAAAAAAAAAAAAAAAGTGGGCTTCAATAATTTCAACTTTTCCTTAACGTCTCAATATGGACAGTAACATTTGATATTATTAAGATTATATCCCATTCAACAGGCTCCGAGCCGAGCATTATTTTTATACTATGTCACCGTAAAAACCGGGAGAAATGATCATCCAAACCGTTCGGTGAAATACCTTTTTATCGATTTCCGAGATTAAACCAAGATTATCGATAAGACGGAGATTTTGGTTTTTGATCTTTTTCCTCGATTTGATAAAGATTATTCTTTTCTTACATATTATGTAGGTAGTTTTATGTCTCACTCACTTAGTCAAAATATCGTTTTCGATATTATTATTTATATCAATGTTCCTCCAATCGTGTACTATCTCTATGTTGACATCTCTTATCGAATAGCTCTTAAGGCACGTTATCTGAGAAAGTAGGTTCATTGCACTATTAACTTTATCAGAACGAATTGAAATCGCTTCGAGCCATATTATATCGCTTGTACTATCATTTCTTCTGAGTGTAGTGATGTTATCTTATCTGTCGTTGTGCCAATACTTTGAAGATATCTTCTAGAATTGTAGGTTAATAATCCATTCTAAGTAGAAACCGTTTTACTGGTTCACATTATTAAAAGACACTTTGAAACAAGTTGCAACTATTTTAGTGTCATACAACTGTTTGGTCGATTTCCTGATCGTATTCGAAAAATAGTGCCACGATGCGATGCGATTTTATTATTTTGTGCTTGTGATTCGGTATCTAATAGCAAACCCTTGTACCGTTCTATAACATTGAGCATTACTTCAAAACCAGCCAAATCAAGCAAATTCTGTGAATATTGTCGACGCAATAAGCATAATCCCGTACACTCCAGAAAACCGTATCAAAAACGCCAAGTTCATCACCATAAAGTAATCAACCTTTCACCGTCGTCATAACGAGCTTCGCAAACACTATTTCCTTGAAGATAAGAACGATTACGCCCATAACATAATCATAAAGAGCTATTCGTCAAGAGATAAGCCGCGTTAATTTCGTCAGAGGTAATGAGCGGCGTCTGTGATATCGAGAACTTTGACCCTGTTTCATAAGGTTAGCGTGAATTTGGTAGCGGTTTACGGTTTTAGTTTATGTTTGTTTTGACTGCTGGTAGCTGGTTCTTAAACGGTTGCTTCTTATTGGTCTGTTGTTAACTTGTTATCGGTTTTGCTCCCGTTATTGATAGGTACTTAGAATTTGTTAGATTAGAGGTCAAGATTTTGTACTAATTGTGCAGAAGACGACGGTTTTGAGAAACTACAGTGGTGATTTTGATCCTGTTTTCTGATGTTAGCGTGAATTTTGTAGCGATTTACGGGTTTAGTTTGTTTTGACTGCAGGGCACTTAGTCCAGGTTTTGTGTAGTTTACTAAAACTTTCACGTTTGCTTGTGGTTCCATACATTTTGGTTAGTTTCTCCTAGTTTCCGCCAGGGGCGCTGTACAAAAATGTATAGAGTCATACAGAAACAGCTGTAGTTTCAATTTACGTGTAAACCAGGACTAACCCCTATGGTAGCTACTTCTTAAACGGTTGCTTCTTTTTGGTCTGTTGTTAACTTGTTAGGTATCGATTTTGTTCCCGTTATTCGTACCTACTTAGAATTAGTTAGATTAGAGTTCAATATTTGATTTTTTATTTTCTTTAAATAGACTTTTTGGCGTATTGGGATTTTGGTATTTTCATTTTCGATTTTTATATAGTGGGATTTTTTCATTTTCGTTACCGCTCTTAACAACTGAATTAGTTATTCATTAAAGTTATTCTTACATGTTGTCAAGATTTTAAAATATAAAATTCAATTTCCGTTTAGGTATATCCTCTTATGACAAAAAATACAGACCTAGCCTACAAACTTGTTCGCTCGTTATTCAATAACTATCCTGAATGTTATATAACTGAATAAATATCGCATAACGTATCTTTCATGTTAATATTATAGAGTAGCCTGCCCTACAAGGAATGTGCCTTATGGGCAAACGGTCTCCAGTGTCATTGACACAAATGTATTTAACTTAGTGTAGAATTTCTGCCACTATCAGGTGATCTAGATCTTTAAGTGTACCTATAAATAAAAAGTATAACAAATGGTGTGGTAGCAATTTTATTACTAACATATTTTAAAATAAAATTTCATATGTGAATGGAAGGAAAAGAGGATGTTTTATTTTTTCTCAGCTCAATATCAAAACTTTAGATAAAAAAACCGGACAAGTGCGAGTCAGGCTCGCACATTGAGGGTTCCGTACAAAGATAAAAATAATTAAAAACCTGTTTTAGCATGTGATAATGAAGTTATTTTATATGATACCTTACATGATATGCTTTACTCACTTTGAATTTTGAACCCATATTTTTTGTATTTTGAGGCCTTATTTTTATGTGATTTAAATAAAAATGTACAGTTTTTAGATTTATTCCTATATGTGTACTCTGAGAAAATACTTTTCGCCAAATTTCATAGTTCTATGTCAACGGGAAGTAGGTAGGCCTGTAGGTTTTGATTTTCGTGAGCGTTGAAATATGCGTTTTTTACGACATAAACGGCTCTAACTTTTTTATACGGTAACTGAGAAGCTTTTCTTTTACACAACTGCAAGAGTTTATAGGTTTACGTATATAGTTTAAATTTCAACTCGATATCTTTACGCGTTCCCGAGATAAAGAGTCTTGACATACACACAGACGGACAACAAAGTGATCCTATAAGGGTTCCGTTTTTTCCTTTTGAGGTACGGAACCCTAAAAATGACCTTTTAATTACTACTTCAGAAAACTTTTTCTTCTTGAAAGTCATAGAACGCTTTAAAAGTTTTAGAATGCTTTGTGCCTTGCTTACTGCCATTTCAACTTGCCAATTCGGTGCACTATATGTGATGTATATTTCAGAATGTATATACATAAATAATATACGAGTATTCTACCTAATAAACATACAAAGCTAAAACCGGATGATTATCTTCCATTTAAGTGCCCAAAAAAAGATAACTCCTATTCAAACATCTAACAAATTAAATTTCTAGCTTCTTATTTCCCACATTTAAATTTTCAATTAATATTCCCAAATGTATATTTTAATTAACACCTACGACACAGCTATATTAGAAACCGTATATTTGGCTTTATATGTATACGTTAGATAGTAATAAAATGCCTTAGCACCATTTGGTATAGAGAGATGACCACAGGAATCTGGCTCCTGCTGCGCTGGCCATGCTTCCAAATATACATTTAATATATTTGTTTATTAATTGACATTTATGAGTCGAGAGATTTATGGGATTAAGCGTTATTATGGTTGCCTAGTTCGGCATAATAATAAATCATCTAGCTATTTATGTGAATGCCAAATTGGTTCTGATTCGACAGCCAATTTTATGGTTGCAACTTTAATTTATCAAGCTTCAAGGAGGAAGGTACGTTTCTCAGAAACAGTGACGTCATTCTCTGATCTCATGAAAAAGCCAAGCTATTACTTTTTATCCGTATCGTTCCGACAACGCTAAGCATTTCCGGACAATGCCGCCGCATCCATTCCCCTCCATATAAAGCACAATCGGGATATTGAACTTGAGATGCGCTCGCGCATATTTATCAGCGAAAAGAGAGAAAAAAACCCGTCCACACGCCCACGCCGACAGGTTCGACCAGACTTTATATATCTAGAATTGCTTATTTATTATTCGTTTGGTTTGGCTTAGTGTACACACAAAATGTATGCTAGTTACTCTGTTGTACGGAGCTCGTTTTCAAGGTTGTAAGACGAACCGTTATCGATACAAAGCTGGAAATTTATTCGTTTTGTATGCTAAATCAAACGTGGATTATAATAGTTTTGGAAGCTATAAATTACCTAGCTTTCGTGGTTTGAATTTCTTTGTTTCGTTTCTTGTTGTAGCTGTTGATTGTGACGGGTTTTTTAGATTTATGAATGAGATTAATTGAATGAATACCATGTACCATTCTGATAAGCTTTTGCATGTTTTTACTAGATTAGTTTTTTATGCAAATGATAAGTCATCAAATGTAACCATATTCATTTATTACGTGTGAAATCTGTCCATGGAATTGAATATTATATGCTTGTTATTTTTCATAGCGGCATAACTTCAATCTGAGTTCGTGTAATCCAAAGATGGACGATAGCCATTTTGGCGTCCCAAAACGAGGTGGTATGAATTTGATTAATTTGCATGAAGATTTAAATGGCCGTTCTGATGCAACGACGTGGATAAATGCATAATTTTGTGAACATTTAGATCTGTACGATCTACCTTTCAAATTAACTCTAACGTAGATACGTTACGATACGTATACAAAGCTTATTATTAGAAAGTTAGTTTTTTTTATACTTTTAAGAGAGTGAATTACATTATACCTACTATAAAGGCTTGCCTAATTATCCCTTCTCTCTTCATTTAATCTGCCTCCTCAATCCAGAATAATAGTAAAAAAATACGATGATCTGTCTAATTCCCCCGATTACTTATATTGGCTTAAGTATGGCGACCGCATCTGGCAGAAAACATCACAAAATCTTAAAATCATACACAATTTGGTATACAATTTATCAACTAGTCTTTAAACCACCGTGCTTACATTACAAATAGCATGATTATAATCATTTATAATGTTACTTGATTGCCTTAAAACATTTACAGTTATCTGCAAGACAAGTATCATTACTGTGTTATTTATTTAAATAATTATCCGTTCCAAACTTTAACGTATATTAAGATTAGCGGATTCCCTGCTAAAATCTCAAATTTATATTAATAATTCCTTATATTGGCACCCCGCAGAGGCACGACCTTGGCCGCCAAGTATAAAACCTCACGGGAGGCTTTTATTAAAACTATACAATGTAAAACAAGTAGCTTATTAAATTTTCAAACAGAAGCCTGCGGTTATGGCCTGGGAAATGTGCTGAATAACTTTGAAATATTTTTTAATACAACAGATTTATTATAGCTGTAAAAAGAGGATAAAAATAAACTGAAACAGAAATGAAATTACAGAAGAAAAGTATGAAACTGTTATTTGTACGGGCTATTCAAAAAGGGTGTGCTAAGCTGAAAACCGGTGGTTCAGAATGTTCAGGTCATCATTCATTCATTCAGGATTTAAGAGCGCAGCTCTTGTTGGTGGAGCAACTTCCACGTCTTGCGGTCTTCCGCCAGTGTCTGCACCTCCCTGTACGACATGAGTCATGAACTCTACCTTCTCTTTGATCTGATCTCAAAACGCCCTCCGTGATCTTCCTCTTCCTTCTACTTTTCCTTCTATTATGGTTTTCATTAGATTGTCATGTCGTAGAAGGTGGCCAAACGAAAGATGTTACGGTACCTTGTACGTTGTGGCCCTTTCTTTTCTACTTAACTGTTGTCAGAATTTTTCTTTTCTCTTTCACCATGTCGAGCACCTTTTGGTTCGATTTCTTTTCGGTCCCGCTTGTCCATTCTTCTCCAACACCACATCTCAAACGCCTCAAGCCAGGTAATCATAATTATTTATAAAACCTTATACTATGAGACCAATCCAAAATTCAAGAAAAATAAAGCAACTGTAATATCATACGTTTTGTTGGTTCCGAGTTGCAATTTTGTGTTTATTACTTTAATAATTAAATTATTTTCGGTCAGGGAACCAAGAAATCAATTGTGCTTCTTAATTGGACAAATAAACGATTATGTATTTGTATTTATTAGTTGATTTTTTTTTCTCAACTTCCGGGTTGGCCCATAGCATGAAGTGGTTCATAATCTGAATTGTGCCCTTGCTGCTTAATATGCCCATTATGAATAACCCTGTATACGATCTGACAGAATTTATTAATATAGAAAAACATAAAACCGTCAGGTGCTAAAAGTAGATCAACCTAAGACGTATCACCTATCAAGCCCAATTCATATAAAATCTTCCTTATTTCCTCTTAAATTATATCGTCGTTAATGTCTTTAAAATTCCTCATAGGCACTATCTTTTTAACACCTCCCTTTAATAGCACTTTCAATATATCGTTAATAAAATCTATAAAGTTAGCAGCCGTCCTATTAGGGAAGCATCTCCAAACTTTATTGTATAGTAAAATTTATTTGAAGACAAACATCGAATCAATGAGTTAATGGCTAACAGCAGTTGGCCAGTTATGAGGTTTATCGATGAATTCACCCAGATATCTGAGAATAATACATATTTGATATTTATAAATTGGCAGTAGATACTTTATTATAATATTTAGGCCCGCGGGTGGTGGTAGCATTATTATTCGTGCATTTATTTTGACCTATTGATTTTTTAACTGCGTAGATTCCATCATTGTTTATTGCACAATATTAATTATATTATTCACATATTTATTTATAGTCTTAAATTTAAGTTTTTAATTATATTATTCATTTATTTAAGCATCTAATTACATTTATCATTTAATTATATTTATTATTATTACCAAACTTCATATGCAGCTATTTATTTTCTTTAATTTCTTATATTTTTTCCCTAGTTTTAATAAACATCCATTTTTATTGTCTTGATTGATTTCATCACCACATCTTGCGATTGTCGACAATTTTCCTTACGCTATTTAGTTCTTTCTACAGATTTTCTGCTTGATCTTCTCTCTTTACTTTTGCATCTTTGCTGACATGACATTGGTCAGTATGTGCTCGATCGATGTTAGACTATTTTAAATGATGATCGCCATAGTCATAGTCTTTTACATTTTTTTTAACCTTTACTGTCCCACTCCTGGCTAAAGGTCTCCTCCATTTTCTTCCACGAATCGCGATTCATCGCAACGTCTTGGCAACATTATTAAAGCCAATTGATACCTCAAGCACAGTAAATACATTAAAGTAAATACAATATGTTTTACTGTGCCTCAAGGTTCAATCATTTTTCATCACTTTTTCTTGCGCTTTGATTCTTACTACGGCTTTTCCTGGGTCTCGACATTATTTTGATCCCATCTCACCACATTCACCTTCGCTTTTGCATTTTTTTATATGTCTACTGCTTTGAATCGTATTAGCAATATCGAATAATAAATAAGCTGACGCGAAATACGCTGATCATGAACGCGGTCGATATCATACCATCATTTATGATCATATTTTTTTCAAGCGCTACCGAATTCTTACTTCTTTTCCTTCGTATTTTCTCTACAGAATTCGGATGTCATCTCTTCATCTTTGCTTATTTTAGATGTCTACTACTTTGAACCTTATTAGCAATATCGGATAATGAATAAGCTGACGCGACAGACGTGTGCTCGGTCAATATTATACCTACGTCGTTTGCATAATGTTCAGGCGGATAGGCACGCACGGGGCACGCACATTATGCGACCAAAAATCTGCTTATTTTGCTAGGCTAGGTCTTATAAACTATAATATAAGGTAGAGGTATATTTTGCTTCTAACTGTTTTGTTACATACAATAACAGTAAAGGTGACGTCCCCAAGTGGTATATTATTCAGAGAAAAATCGAACCAAGATGATATATGTACATTATTTGAAAGCTTGTTTTATGAGCTTCCAAAAAATATTTAATTTAGAGTTTTTCACCCCACCAATTCTTTTTAATGCGAAAAATAAATTGTATGAAAAATAACAATACAGCTTATTACTTTTTCTAGTTTAGCAATGATAAAGTGCTTTCATCGTTATTTTACTTGCATTTGTAGCTGATTCTTCCACATTAATTGCTTAATTTGCTAAAATTTAAAATTATAACCTACCAGTGTGACCAGTTAGTAGGTACAATGTGACAAACAAACACTTTAAAAGTGTGTCTAATTGGTAAAAATGCTTTTATTTAACAATTTGGAGGTTACTTAATCAGGGTTGATAGAGATAAACTACTTATTGAGAGATTAACTACTTATTATTTGTAAATTCAAAATTAATTTAAAAACAATCGGAGGGCTGTTTTATGTTTTTAACTGTTGTAATAGACTCAAAAAAAAATGAACTTTCTCGAAATGTAACTAGTGTTGTGGTTAGAATTTTTGATTATTATTGTACCAGCCTCCATATATTTTGTGGACATGTCCTTTAGAAGATCGTGCCACGTGTTTTATAGGAGAAGTTTGGACAGGACATAACAGTAGACTAATAGTAATAAATTGACTGATGATAATTAACCATGTAAATGTGGAAGTATCTGAAAATGTTTGACTTCATGTTTTGCCACATACTGCAATAATATAATTACGTTATTTTTTAAACATTATCCACAGTAAGAATTTTTAAATGTTTCTATTCGTTGTTGTTGTTTATAATATACAAACTCTGGCTGGTTAAATTATTAACCTTGAGGCTTAAGGCTTTGATTTAAAATTGTTTCAGCTTCAACGAAACCTTATCTCTAGTTCGAATCACTATCGGTGGTTTCACAATTTCTTCACATTACCCTGCAGTTTGATCCAACTTCACATAACACGGTATGATTTTCCAATTAACATTATTCACAATCTCATAACGCTTGTTGGACTCATAACCGGTGTGTGTACAGAATTTGCAGCGCAACAATTTATCAAACAGTCGAGTGAGGGAACCACTATCGTGTTTTTGAAACGACTGTTGTAATTTCGCGTGATAAATGTTAGTTCTCTTATTTAAACGATTTAGATTGGTCAGTCCTTAAGCAGGGTTTCTCAAAGTGTACTTCTGGGAGTTTGTAATTCATCTTAGAGAGTTCACGACAAGGTTAAGAAGACAACTAGCCATAACAGAATCAAAAACAAAATTGACTTGATGGTGTCAGAATTAAGGTTAAAATTATCCAAAATCATTTCTAAATCTGATTGAATTTGCGGCAAGCTCTTCCATCAAATTGATATAAAAACACTTCTTTTTAGCACTGAATTTGTCACCATCAAAATAAAAAAGAAACCTATTTTGTCACAGAGCTAATATAACCAGTTAGATATCGCTGTTGTCGCTCGAGGCAATTCACAACCACAAAATTGAATGGAAAATCTTACCTAAAGCTGTCAAACCTGTCAAAAATGAATTGGATTTTGACACTATCCGGAGAAAAACACGGCAACAGCCACTGCATCGAGATATTTTTCATGTCTCTTTCTTACTCATACCATATTAAATCAATACATTTTTTAACGGGCAAAAGTGCCTTTATTAACTACAATAAGATACTATACTAATTTATATGCTAAAACTACCTACACTACTACTACATAGAAAGCACTTTGATCATCCACAGACCCTTGAAGATCTAGAGATAATCCAAATGTTCAAGCCCACTGCCAGTTGGCAGCATTGCCACGCTAAATGGCAATGCTTATACGTTGAGCCAAATAAACATTAGCATATGCACCAGCCTCTGGCAGTGAGCTTGAGCGTTTATCTTTAGACCTTCAAGGATCTGTGGATGATTCAATTGCTTTCTATGTAGTAGTAGTGTAGGTAGTTTTAGCAATCAATACGTCTCTTTCAGATATTTTCGATCGACCACATTATCCCTCTCGTATCTCTGTGGGTTGCTGTGTACGCGGAGTTATAAGTTTGAGAGACGCTGGTCTAGAGAATATGCTTGATTGGACACTGAAAGCCGGCACGCATGCAAATTATTCTTAATAGAATAGCGTCGGGTCTGGTTTGATCGGGACAGTTTCTAGTTTGGCCACTGAATTGATCTGTGCACTCAGACGTGAGTAGGAAGTGAGGCGATAAATTGTCAGATTAGATAGCTGGGCCTAGCTTATTTATGTTGGTAAAATGTCATCGGCTTTATGAGAGAGTTTCAAAGACTTTTCTGCAAACGTTTACAAGATTGAATTCTGCATGTTCAACATCATTGGTAATACGGGAGTTTATTAGGGTTATTAATTGTTTTCCGCATTTTTAAATTATTTTCAGGTTTCAAAAAGCAAACCGCAAACTTTTGGTTAGAAGATTAAATTAACAACCATCTTCAATGGTATTGGTACGAGTATTACTATTTTTATCAAATAACCGTTTAGCTTCATATTAAGCTTCAGACCACCCTGCTTCCCATAACAATATAAGCTCCATGAGAGACAATGTGTAAGTGTATGTACGGCAGTCTGCTATTCTGCTAATGCTATTGTTATTGCTATTCGTTTCATAAAGCTCTAATCCTTGCTCGTGGTGTTTTAAATGCAAACGGGCTGCTCTATGGACATTCAAAGCGGACAGTGGCTAGTAGTACTACGCGGCTTTCTGGTAGAGTCGCTATGACTCGTGATCTTATGAGACGTTTTCCAATAAGACTAGCTTCTGCTTTCCTTTTTAGTGTTTTTTTCGCATTTTAAGTAGCACTGTATACTTTTGGTTATTTTCTTGGAGCTATATTTCAGATTTTGAATAAAAAAAGAAACAATTTCAAGATTTCAGAAAATGATTATGTAAATAACAGATACAGTTGTGCCTTTTGTTTGAGACAAATATTAGGCCTAATTTTTATTGTAATTTATGGTAAATCTACAAAGCGTGAAGCAGTTGAACTGGAGTTTCCCCTCGCTTATATCAAACAAACGAGAACATTTTGGTAACACATCGACCGAGCACTAAAAAGCACGTGATTAACACCCTCGTAAATGTAATTCACATCCATCCATCACACAGCCGTATCCGTGACCATAACTTCCATGACGTTACCACAGAATTTAAATAATTTCACCGATATCATTATTATGAAGTCATGAACAGTATTCATCAAAGCGCGTGTCCCGCTGTCGCTTCACGCGTGGTCACGCTACAGCACCGTGACGGCGACACGTCCGGCAGCCAGCATTTGCATAATCAGCTGGAGTGGGCTTATTATACCGTATTATACGACATTATCCAATAATTCGAGGCTCGCTAAGTGCGGACGCGTTGTCGCCCTACTCGGCAAATTGCGGATTTTATATGAAGCTCAGTAATTAAATAAACATGATTAGAAACACGGGTGTGGCATGGTGTCACTACGCTCGTACAATATTTGTGCTCTTATATAGCAGAGGCCTTAAGGGTTGAACTTCGTTTTTAAATAAATTAATAAAAAAAAATACAAAGCGTAATAATATGCAGATTACTTATATACCTACTTTGATTCACAAAATACTGCGTATAGTTTTACGTATTTCTACCATACAAAAATATGTAATTACAAAAAATATATATATCCAGGAAAGTAGCTGCAACAGTAACTCAAAAGTTGAAAACTTTCACGCTTTTGAGCAAATTTTTAATTTACTCTGTGTAACAGAATAAACCGCGAAACAACATTTCTCAGGCAATGTCTTCCAGCACATTTCGTTGTAAGTAAACCCAGCTATTCATTAAAATATTACCCACGAGTTTTGCTCTTCCCAACCACAAACTTGAGTTCCATCCTCCATTCCGCTTCCTCATATCTCAGTCAAAACAAATGATGTTAACAATTTGTTTCACTAAATCTTTATTTCTTCTTCAACTAAAACACCGACGTTATGGTAATGGGTTCTTATTCTCTTCCAGACAGGTAAAGCGATACATTTTGTACTTTGACACTTTGAGGTAGAGTTCAGTTTTAGATCGTTTTGGTTTTCTTCTAAGTTATTTAAGCAAAATCATACGGGCTGTACCCCGTAAGGTAGAATGCAATTTTGAGTCTTCGTCGCAGGAGTTAGGGAGGCAAATCGTGTGATGGTTTGTGGGATGAAATGTGCAGTAATTATGCGTGTATGGCTGAGCTTGGTCGGGACTTGTTCCATTTGAGGCACACCTGATGGGGACGTCGTATTCATGTACGCAGCGTCGCCGAGATGTCGAGGACAAAATGTAAGCTAAAAGCGGACCTCTAGACTAGTAGGACCACATTCATTCCTTTTTCTTCCGCAGTTTTCATCTAGAATACTGCTATTATATGTATTACCACTTCATTATGAAGTAAGTACCTACGTACTCTTACCTAGAACCTCTGCATTAACCTGACCTGATTTCTTCATCTCCTTTTCACAACAGAACAAGCCGGAAGTCACATAAATGCCATCCCTACATAGTCGCCGTACAACCTGCTCGTACTAAGCGATGCGCTTCTTCCTTCATAATGCGGACCACCAGGGATTGGAATGCCCTGCCTCCGACATTGTTTCCTGTCAATTACAATTTGGATATCTTCAAGTCGAGAGTGAATAGTTACCATCTTCTAGGTCTATCTTCGATCAGGAATACATCTGATCGAAGAGGTCTACATACCCCATCTTCGGCTACGACTTCGCTTGCTATCAGGCGAGTTCGTGGCCAAATGTAAAACTATTCAGCAAAAAAAATTTAAATTCTTAGCTCATTTCTCCCCTTTTTTTTTACGAGGGGGAAATCTTCCAAAGATGCCCGACCGCTTTGGGGTGCAGTTGGGTTATGTGGGATTGTACCCACTAAAACCCCCTCGGTGGCCAGCCTATGTGCCTTCTTGGGAGCCCCGGGATCTCCAAAAGGAACGCACCGGTGCTCCCGGCACTTCGTGTGTCTACTCGCCTGGTAGTAGACCAGGCTTGTGCGGTCCTGTACGACAGCGTTGCCACAACGCTGCCGTCCTTCTCGGGCCCGCTTGAGTGGATGGCCAGAGCCCCAATTCTAACCACCCACGAGCCCAGGGGTCCCCTTTTAGTAGGCTCTTACTACAGACAGCGGATACCGATGCCGTATTCTAGTGCCCCGGCATCAGGGCAAAGCTCATTTCTCCCCTAGTTGAGAGCGAAGCAAACTACTGGGGCCAACGTTTTCGAAGAAATATTATTTTGGTCTTTTTAAAGTCAGGCTGAACTGGTATCTTCTAAGTGTGCATGTTTTATCATCTGCCATAAAAATACTGAATGACTCGATTGAACGTTTTGAGCCAGCAAAACCATATACCTACTTTGTTGACAACTAAAATATAATCCACAACAATTGTATAGTCCGAATCAAACTTCTTGGCGGCTGTGAAGTTAGCTACAAACTGCGCGAAACCCAATTCTCGGAGCTTCAGACAGGATTGGGTTTTGCTCAACTTGTAGCTAACATCACAGCCGCCAAGAAGTTTGATTCGGCCTATACAAATATATCTCAAAGAGTTATCTTTGAGATAAGCATTTCAAAAATCTGAAGCGAACGCAGGATTTGAACCTTGCCCCTTGCTATAAGTTGGGAAATGTAAGCACTTCAGAAATTTGAAGCTTGCGTAGGAGGCGAGCTAGCTCAGTTGGTTAGAGCGTCGGGCTAGTGATCCGAAGGGGCAAGGTTCAAATCCTGCGTTCGCTTCAGATTTTTGAAATGCTTATCACAAAGATAACTCTTTGAGATAAAAATCTAGTGTGGAAAGCACTTAAAATAAACATCATAACATTATACAAATATATTATACAACGTAGGTATGTTCAAATACCGTGTAAATAGGTAACTGTACTTCTTCTAGGTAAGCGTGCTGCACCCTAGTATCTTTGCTTAACCAGGCAGAATATGGTCAAATGCAAACATAATTATCCAGTATAAAAAAATTGGAACAATTTTTAATCCCGCTGGTTCTTCCACTTTAAGCCAATAAGCACTCCTATGCTTACATTTTCAAAGGAGCGAGCATTGAGCGATGGCCGTGACACGAGCCGCGATCAGCCACGTGACTGACAATGTAACCAATAAGTTACTCCGCCGTATATAACAGGAATCCTGGACATTTACACGTATACAGGATTCTTACGCATATGGACCTTCCTTCTGAGGATAAACTACATTTCTGATCCTCGCGGTCAAGGAATGGCAACGACTTCCTTGTTTCAAGGCATTAGTGAAGCAGAAGATTTTCTGTCTGATTTTGCCCTCCTAGAATGTATTGACTTTAAATTTTTCTACGGCGGGCAATTAAATTTCTTAGGTGAACAAAATCCACTATTATTCCACGCTCTTATCCACACATATACTTACTATTTACTATACTTACTTGGTTGCCTGGAAGAAATCACATAAAGCGATAAGGCCGCCAATTAGAGACCTATTGTTTTGTTTTTGTCCTTATAATCTGTTTTTTATGTAATAAAGTAAGTAAGTTCGTATAGGCCGGGTGGCTAGCCCTGGTGTCAGAGTTTTTAGGCCGCCTGAAGGCCTCTGACATGGCTATAAACGGTTAAAAAAACCGGGACCTACAATTTAACGTGTCTTCCGAGCCACGGTAGCGCTCAGTTGGAAAATGCCACCCGCGGTCACCCATCCAAATACTGACCGTGCGGAACGTTGTTTAATTTCGGTGATCGCTGACAAACACCTCGTCAAACTACGCTACGAGCGCTACTATGTGTTGTGTGTAATGTGTAAATGTTTTTTATGTAATGTGTTGTGTGTAATATGTAATGTGTAAAGTGTTGTTGTTTATTTGTTGTTACTTCAAGGTTTCGTAGAAAGGTATCTTCTTAAAGGCGGCACCATGGTCGGCGGAGTCCGTTGTGGACAGAAAATAAATAGATCTAAACCACTCTCATAATAGCTGTCATTCATTGTACGGAGGCCGTAAGTTTGCATAGATAGATGTTTTCTCTGTTCGTAATATTCATACCATATAAAAAGTTTTAGCAAATTTTTTATAAATCTTCAAACTCATCAAAATGCAGCACTAACTTGGATGAAGACACCTTGAGGACAAATAACGTCTTAGCACGAAAATCTAAGGTTTGTCATATGTGTATATCTAACATCATACATGTAAGTACGTATGGTATGAGAAAAGGCTGTCGCCAAGCTCTCTGAGCCATAACAATTCAAATTCAAATCGCCTCTGAGCTCCGTTCCGGCGAACAAAGGCGATGCTTGTCGCGCACCACGTACGCTCGGTACGCCACGCGCTTTCACACGCTTCACTCTTAATATCTCCTAAACTCATTACTGGTAATCTAGAACAGTGGCGGGCTAAGGACTTCAGTCGTAGGGCAGAAGAAAATAGGTGCCATTATAATTCTTATCCGTTTGTCCAGCAAACAAAGAGTCGTTCACGTAAGTTCTACTATTAGTTCTACTGTCCCGGTAGTTCTGCTGTAGAACATTTCGCTTTCAGGGCTCAAAAGATCGATTTTGCTAAAATCTTGAATTTGCATTACGTTGAATATAACATAGTGTTTTTCAGGCATAGCAAGAAGATAACAAGTCATATCAAAATCAAAACAAGTAATCTACACTTGGCTATAATTTACAAAAAAAAACAAAAATTTATGTAATAGGCTAATAACCCCGTACTAAAATCGGGTACAAAAGTCAAATGAGCGCTCATCAGTAACTAACCTCCGGGCGCAGAAAATAGTCGCCGCAGAAACAATTGGCGTGGAAAGCATTATCATTATAACTCTATCAAATTTTATTGCTCTTAGGAAAAAATAATTATTTTAATCTTAACTATTATTGCCGATTTTAATACATATCACTGTTTATCAGCAATTACTGACTTAACTGTTTATACGCAATTTTACGTATTAGTAAAATATTTAATTTTACTTACAAGTAAAATTGCGTATACTCATAGCCAGAATTTATTGTCGCAGCGCAAACACCTATTATTTTATCATGACTCTGCCCCGCCCCCATCCTGAGTCCGTCGCTGCTCGTGGCTTATTCCCACACTGTCACAATTACACAACCACAAAGGGTTTAACCCGTCGGCTTACACTAATCTACGTAGCAGATTCTGTTAGTATTAATGATACACTGTGTGGTTTCATCACTAAATTGACTTTACCATCATCAATTACGACGCAGCTGAGCTGAGCGTATGATCTGTATCTAAACACTGAATTACATCGAGTTAGTGAGTTATTGACCATAGTACTATTGAAGAAGTAGAATTTGTACCAAAAGGTTAGGATAGATTTGTTCAAGCGTTAGCCAATTATTAGTTGTTAGAATGGATGGATGATTTTGCGAGAGGCCAATTATTATGCACCCACGAAACGCATTATGACGATGCGATACCACGAAGCTCATCGCGAAACTGCGAAACTAAACTTCATTTACTGCACCGACTACTTAGGTTACTAGTTAGTACTACCTAGTTACCAACATACATTTCAGTGAGAGAATCGAAATAGAATCGCTACGCGTGGCGCAGGGTTACGTGCACACAAAAAAGTCATGGATTTTAGGCAAAATGAAAAAAACCTACTTATAATTATTGATCGTGTTTGCTTTTAACATAATAACTGTTGATGACGTTTTGCCACCGCACAGTCTGAAGCTTGACTGAATCAGCTTCCAGAATTTGCCTTTCTTTCTTCTTGCCAAAATAGGTACTAGCAAAACATGTGTAAATGTAGTAAAATATCCCGTTTCAGTTCTTCCAAAGTCTGTTTACTGGTAGATATAAATCAGCAACATCGAGTTAATTGCAGGCTGTCTAGGATCGTTGCGTCGCCTACGTTGGCGCCGGGGTCCGTGGGTGGAGTGAAAGGAACCGCGTTTTTCCGACTACCCGACTACCTGAACCTTGGCTTGCGTTTTAATGTTTTCAAGGCGGTGAACTGTTTTAGAATGATTAGTTTAAATTTATTCATACGTTTTCCAGGACTATACACATGATACCTACTGCTGAACTTAACATCTTTGATAGAAACTGGTATGCTAGAACGAAACCACCAAAATTTAAAAAATCGGCCAGAAGCTTATTTCCTAGAAGTCTCCAAGATAGATCTTGGAGATCCTCGTATACAAAATCATTACTTTTCTCTAATAGTAGGATTAATAAAGTAACTATTAAATGTCCAAAGTAGAGAAGGTTCTCATTGGACGACAGTTTTAGAGAACTTTGTGTAATATTTCCGTTAAAGTGAACTTTTTACGTGTTTTAGTATGTGGAAAAAAGGTATGTATACGTGCGAATTGTCTCATTATATAGATATGTGGTTTCCTAAAAATGACATTTTCTTCAAATAAGTAGCTTAATTTCGTTAACTTTAGCTACCTTTTGAACGCTTCAATGTCTATGAAGAAATGGCATGCAGTTAAAAGCTAGATAATATTATATTACAAGTAATAGATGCTTGTCTGGCATTTTATTTGAAAATTAAGTCTTTTACTTACATGGCAGATCACAGTGTAAGTTTGTGACATTATCAAATGAAAAATTGCACACCTAAATGCCATTCTCTAGAAATAGTATAGGAACGACATTTTTAGTTTATCGTTTTACGTCAAATTATGTTATTTGACACGCGATACACTATAAAGGTCTTACTGAAGAAGAATTAAATTTACTTACGGTTGAACGATTTGGTCTGTATTGTTAATATGACAATATTAATATTATAAAGTTTTTTTTACGAAAAGTTGAATAGGTAGTTATGAACAATGCGCTATTAACTTTAATGAGAAATAGGAAATTATTTTGCGCGATATTTAAATATGTATAGATACAGTCTAGCTGGAATAGAACGAAATAAAACAAACTTAAAGGTTTATTTTACTACGCCCTTGGGAGATGAATAATCATAAAATAAGATCTAATACTTTCTAAATAGGCTTTAACTAATCTTCAGACCTTGCAGTAACTACGACTAGTCTACTACTATTAGAATGGAATGTCCATCTTCAAAGAAACTTTAACATCTTAAACATAAAGTTACACAGAAATCATAAAAGAAAATGTCAGACATTTTTTTCCAAATGCCGCGCCGCCTCCCAGAAGTCATTGAACAAAGACATCCTTAACATATCACGGGAAACATTAAAAGTATTAAAAATAACGTTATGTAATTCGATCCTTTTGTAAATTAAAATTCCAGTAGGCCACTCCTACACGTAGTTTTTATTACACTACAAATAAAAAGTTTAAAACATCTATAAAACATCATAACACGTGAGACGTAACGACCACACGTGGCCAATATAACTTGGACGTATTAAGATCCCACATTTCTTTAGCTTTCCTATATTTTATTTGTTTTAAGGATCTATTTCAAAGACAGTGCTGTCATATACTATGAAACGCTGCCGGATGATGCTGGCCAAAAAAAGATGAGAAACGTACGGCCCAAAAACTGCTAATTACATCAAATTGTATGATCAACCGGTCAAATTATAGAGTAACAGAACTCTAGACTGTTATGAGACTTAGTACATTTATCTTTCTTTTTTTTCTTTTTAAACCATATAGTATTTTTTATTTACATGAAACTTAGCTAATCATTATTATAAACGCGAAAGTTTGTGAGTACCTATGTATGGATGTTTGTTACTCTTTCACGCAAAAACGTATTGAGATGAAACTTTGCAATGGTAATGCATAGTCAGAATAACGCATAGGCTAGAATTTATAAAGATATCACGTGAAACGAAGTTCGCCGGGTCAGTTTTACTTCGAAAACAGTTTTTTTTATTGTTCCTCAACTTAACTTGCTATTCCTTTTACTTAGTTACAAGCGGGTCATTTTATCCTGGTTTGATAGCTCGGATGAAACTTTAATAAACATGCTATAAACAGATAAACAAATAGATACGGTCCGAGGGTTGTTTATTTAATCTTTTCCCGACGTACAGGAACAAATTAAATATTGGAATGGTGTTTATCACAAACATTATTACAACTGCAGATGTAAAACGGAAAATGTGCTCTGCATTTTATGCTACAATCTTATTTTGTCGCTTGTTTATTTTATTTACTCCAACTTAGTTAACAAGCGTATTATAATACTTAACCGTATTGTAATCATCACTGTAAAATTAAAGACACCTCCAAATTAAATAAAAACACCTACGGTCTTACTCAGAGCAAATAAAAAAATCAAGAGAGAACGTCGTGGAACAGTCAAGTGAGGCCGGTTTTTTATACATGTGTGAGTGCGTCGCTGATGCACCGCCATAGTTCGACTGTAAAGCCAAGGCGTAGTTTCCTTGTACGTGGATGTGTGTGTGAATTGTTTGTACATGGCGAGGCGAAGTTTTGGTCGGCCTCACTTCTTTGTTCTTAGCATTCTGTCTTTATTTTTTTTTTGGTCTGAGCGGTCTTACCACAAAAGTTTTACGCACGGTTTAGACAAAGTTTAACTGTACAAATAGCACGGTCAAACAGTGTTTAAATCTTTTGTGGTAAGGTGGCGAGTGGTTGACAACGTTACCAATCCAGCTACATTCAGCGCGCTCCAATAAAATAAATCTTCTTTCTCTTGTCTCAGTCTTGTCCAACATGTTCTAATTTCAGATCAGTATATAGTCTCTATTCAAAAATCTTCAGAATCTTCAGCTGTTGGATCTGCTTTCTACCAATCCTGCTGTTAGTCATTTTAATTATTCTACAAAACTCTTCTGATTTTATCTTCTAAATAAAGTTATGTTTTTGCTTGTATCTACCCACTGCTTGTGTGTATACACCTTTTATCCTTAGTGCCAGTTTGCCCTGTCTCAGGCTTTCGTTACGCATGATCCACGGTCACGGAACAGCTCTCTTCTACAGCTCGTTGTACTAACATATAAGTTCAATTAATGAGAGCAGTGAGTTACATAACCAGCTAGCAGTTATCCTTAGCAGAATAACAGATAAGCTTGGCGCCCGAGCCGGGTCTCACGACACCTCGCCTACGCCGGGCCACGCCGCGAGGTGATCTATGCGAACCACGGGCCAGTAACGCACCTATTCTGCCACGCTCGACTTCCTGGCTTTACTTGAATGTTTCGATACGCACAAAAAAGGTTAGCTTTGACCAGTGAGTTACATAACGAGCGGGTAGTTATTATCCTTAGCAGAATAACAGATAAGCTTGGCGCCCGGGCCGCGTCTCAAGACACCTCGCCTACGCCAGGCCACGCCGCGGGGTGATCTACACGGACCAGCGGTAATGCTGCTATTCTGCCACGCTCGACATTCTGGCTTTACTCGAATACCTTTGATAATCACAAAACAAGTCTGTCCAGTGAGTTAAGTAACCAGGTAGTAGTTAATTAGTTATCCTTAGCAGAATAACAGATAAGCTTGATACCCGAGCCGCGTCTCACGACACCGCGTCTACGCCACGCCACGGGGTGATCTATGCGAGCCACGTAGCAACGGCCCGGCCGAAACGCACCTATTCTGCCACGCTCGACATTGCATATTTAGGGTTGCTCTCATTTGACGACCATCTTATCAGTCCTAACGCAATTTGTAGTACCTCTCCTTTTTGTAGAGTAGGTCCCTGATTACATTCCCTGCTGGATTAAGATGGTGATTTAAAAACTGATTTAAATGATGTGAAACGTTATTGCCTACTTATTTATAAACGATTTCTCCTATTACATAGCGAATATGCTATACCCACAGAAAAGCTATTTTTAATTTATAGTTACACCCTTAATCATAACATATCTTGCTATTTCGCAGGATGTGATCAAATAGGTGCCTGAAAGAGATGAGATAGTCAAATTACCTTAAACCGTAAAGGAATATATACAACGTCTATGCTTGAACTCAAATGAAATGACTGTATTATTTTAAAGAACGCTGTTTTAAAACAGAATGAGGTATTAATTTCATACTGATAGAGATTATAACTTAGCCAGAATTGAGACCCTCTCACTGGACAGTTCTGAACAATAATTCTGTCATGAGCGATGAAATACCTACCATTCGGCTTTACACCCTGTACTAACAAGTGCTTAGATTTAACTACACAGATACGTAGCAAATACGGATACTTTAAGGTTTTTAACACCCGTAAATCGCGGGTACCTATTAGATTCACAGATCTTACTTGTCGTTATTTTGGGGTTCACACTTTTACAGCTGTATTAAACAATCAGTTCTACGAATCTTAGACGATTAACCTTCTTAATTTTATACAAACATTCTAGAATATCATTTTACTCATGATTGTGACCAGCATTTGCTATGTTATGGGATTAACTTCGATATCGTAAAAAAAAACCGGACAAGTGCGATTCAGGCTTGCACACCGAGGGTTCTGTACAAATCCAGAAATTTTCACAAAATTGGGAAGTAAATTGTTAAAATCTGTATACTATGATCATCGATTTTTTTTTTACTTTTCTCGTCATACATCGAAAATTACACATTGTCAAAATAATTAAAAACCTGTTGTAGCATGTACTAATGAAGCTCTTTTATATGATATCTTAGATGATACGATTTACTCACTTTGAATTTTCAACCCATTTTGTGTGAATATAGACCCTATTTTTTTGTGATACAAATAAAACTGACGGTTTTCAGATTTATTCCTATATGTGTACTCTGAGAGAAAAAAATCATCTACTCTCGACCAAATAAATGTATGGAACAAGATCTCTAGGCACATAGATACAGATAGAGGACCAGGATAACTAACGCTGTTATGACTTGAGGCAATTTTTAACCACAAAAATGCATGGAAAATCTTGTCTAGCTGCCAAATACGTCAAATACGTATTGGAATTTGACGTTCCCGTTCAAAAAAATCCGATGTAATCCACCGAATCGAGATATTTTTTAAGTCTCTTTCCAACTAGTGCCATATTATATAGATGCACCTCTTTCAGATTTTCTCGATCGACCACGTTATCCCTCTGATATCTTTAGGTCTCCACGGATTATACAGGTCGGCGTACGCGTAGACTGCGTGGGTGGATCCCTGACCGACAGGGCGGCCCAGGCCTTAAATACCCGGGATTTATTATCTGTGGCTAGCGTTCACGTAAACAAAACAGGCTACTTATAGCATACGAAGCAGGTTTATTGAACTTTTAAACTGCGAAGAACTTTCGTCACTTTCTAGATAACTGAATGTAATTAAGTATTTTTGCTCTGAAAGAGATGGCAGTCCAGGGAGGATAAAACATTATCAAAGCTAAGCGTAGAAATTGTTACACAGACAAGAGCCTTGCTCTTAAATATTGAATGCATCAGTAGTAAGTAACTCTTACGAAGTTTTCTTCCTCATCTTCACCATAGGTTTTTCACTGCTGGACATGGATCTATCTACATAATTATAATTATTCTTATTTGACATATCAAATAACACTGACTGCGGTCTTAATCTGGTTCAGGTTTACTACTCGTCGTTGTCATCGTCGTTTCAGCCATAGCACGTCCACTGGCCTCCCCTAAATATATCCGATAAGACCGGTTGATAGTGGCCTGCATCCAGCGCAATCCTGCTGTCTTAATGACGTCATACGTTCACCTTGTAGGTGGACGTCCTACGCTGTGCTTGCCGGCACGTGCAGGTTTTACTTTATACGAGTAAATAGCTCACGCCCGTACCGTCTAACCCTGTATAAAAGTACTCTTTACATCATTTTCCCGCGTTCACACCTCACACTCCTATAAACCCAATTTATCCACACAAATAAAGCTCTATTCACACCCGCGTCAAGTTATTGCCTTCTAATTAACTAAGTAGAACGTGCCAATGCTGAATTACTGACGATGTTTAGGCACGGTTTTACATGCTAAGTGCCAATATGCACATGTGAAACAGCTAGCAAAGATTAACTCATGCTCAGATAAGATACGCATTTGGCCAGTTTTAGTCCATATTCATATCATGCTTTTATTGACCAAAGCGACCGTACGTACCAAATAAGTCATAAACGAGTTGAGATATAGGCTTATGAAGATTTAGTTAAAGTTGTAATAAACGGGAAGACAGTCTTCAGTCTACCCGTGACCACGATCGATGCAACTCGGTCAAAACGTCGGGATGATGAGATAAATAATATTTTGGGACATCTTACACACGGCCTCTGACCCCAAACTAAGCAAAGCTTGTAATATGGCTGCCAGAGACTGATATACTACATATACATATTTTTTAAATACATACTTATATAGATAGAAACTAATAACTAATAATAATAAAAGATATTTATTCATCTCGTAATTTTAGTAAGCGATTAATCCCGTAGTACACAATAATATTAAAATAAAGTGTTAAAATCGAGAAAGTTTAAAAACTTTATTTTTTATTAAAATAACCAGCATAATGTGACACCTATTAGGCATTATTATCGCGGGGCTATCGCTGATCTTTGATCGCAAATCGGCTGCGCGGGCGCCGCCGCCTGCCCGGCGCCCGTAGATCACGGTATATGGCGCCGCCTGGCCGCCTCCTCTACAACGTGAAGCCTGTTTTGTTCAACTAATAATCTTGCTTACCAACTTTTCAAATTTAATATTAAAATGGATTTTATAGCATAAGATTATAAAAATGTTAAATATGATGCAAAAATGCTAGAAGAATTTCAAAGTTTAGGAATATTAGCTTCGACAAAAGGCGTATTTTTAAAAATAGGTAGCTACTTGGTGTTGGAAAAATGCTTTTAACCCATCTTTTAACAAACTTTTTACCCAAGAATGGTCTTCTAACCCAGTCTGATCTCTGTAAGCTCTCATGAAACCCAATCGCTGGAGTCTTGAAAATGAATTCCAAATTACGTTGTGTAAGGTGTGCTGTATTTTTTGGCTAAAGCTCAAACGTTTTATACAGAATCAAATTTGTTCTAAAACTAAAGTATTTTACCCGTCGCGCGTCGGTAGTAAAAATATTAATCCTTACTAATATTATAAATTTAACTGTCGATAAAACAGGTATTTTACATCCACCAATGGCACTGGGCCAGCGTGGTGGAGATGACCCAATTACCCTTCGTGGGTAGGCCCACGTCCTGCAGTGGACTATTAAAAGAGCTGGTACTTACAGGCGTTTCACGGAATGCATTTCTAACATGTTTGATGCTTTTTTTCAAGACTAGACACAATTTAGACAAAACGACGAGGTTCAAAGGTGTTTTATACGACTAGCCGTATTATAAGCAATGCGTGGGTGAACTTGAAGAGAATTATGAAATTCGGTTCGCTTTTTCCACCCGTGGGAGGTAATTACACCTTCGACGTTTATTTATAGGGCTTAATATCTCGGATTAATAGAGCCCTATTTGAATAGGTTGTGATAAGGGGGTAGAAGGATTGATTTGTTTAATGTTTGTGTATCAAATTTAGATTTTTCTACAATAAGTGAGTGTTGTATGTACCTAGCATATCCTAAGCGTCCCATTGTCTTTACAACGAGTTTATGTTGGTAGGTAATCTAGAGACAGAATTGTATCATGAATGTACTTAATTATTTTTTTAGATCGGATCTTGTATTAATATAATTTCCTTTTATTTTCAGGTAAGTAAAGCAGTTACAAATTATGTCAGTTTCTTCAATTTCATATGTAAGTTACGATTTTCTGCATGTAATTTATTGTAATTCATTATTTTTGTAGCTGGTTACCTGATGCAAACGATTTGAAATCTTTATTCTGTTGAAACTTGAATAACCTGATTGAGATTGCTAGGAACGCGCAGGATATACCTAAGTAGCTTCATACCGGTGTTATTGATCTTGTTGAAGAGGCCTATATCAAACAGTGGATATCCTGCAGCTAATATGATGATGATGCGACTGAAAAAATAACCTATAAAGGGTTATTTCTAATCAATTAGCATCCTTTTAGGGGCCTATTCTGTACATCAAAACTTACAACTTTTAATCTGCGACTTTTGTTAAAACTCAAAAAAAATCAGCTGTTCCATACCTACATTTTGTCGTGGGTGAACGATATTTTTCTATGAAACATCCCATTTTTTTTTTAATTTAGACAATTTGTTAGTTAATTTGTAGCTAACATCACAGCCGCCAAGATGTTTGATTCGCCCTATACCTGAATGCAGTACACAAACTTCAACTAAATTATTCACACACAACCCAACGGTACTAGGAACCCATAAAAGCAATTCTAAACTCTCGCACAGTCATAAAATCGAGAGAGAACGAGCGAAAAACGTTTACAAGTCGACCGGGACTCGTGCGGAAGGGCGGCTAATTTAGGGCCCTGGAACTGACGCGAGCTAAAAAACAAGGGCTTTTTAGTTCTGTTCGCGAGCTTTTTATTGGTTGAGCGTACGAGTATGTTTGTTAGGGGTGTAGCGCGGTTGTGATTTACTGGGAGCTGTGGTTTATTTTAGCTATGGAGCTTTGTTGTGAGCGCATTGGTTGTCGGCAATTTTAAGTTCTTCCGCATGAAATTAGGGCCTCCAGTTTTAGACCTGGTCCGCGGACCACACGAAGAACAACCGTCTCGATCAACTTAAAAACGTTTATAAATAAGTCATAAGAACAAGAGCACGGAAGAAAGGTACTGTACCAGCCTTTGTAGTAGTCCACTGCAGGACGTAGGCCTACCCACGAAGGGTGATTGGGCCATATCCACCACGCGGGCCCAGTGCGGGTTGGTGGATTCACATACGCCATCGAATTTCTTCTACGGACGTATGCAGGTTGCCTCACGATGTTTTCCTTCACCGAAAAGCCAGTGGTGCGAAATTCCGTACATAAATTCCAAAGAACTCATTGGTACGGGACCGGGGATTCGAACCCACGACCTCACGATTGTAAGGCGAGTGTCACTACCTCTTGACCACCACGGCTAAGAAAGGTAAAATATTAATAAATATATCTTTATTGTACACCAAAAAATATAGTACCTAATATACAACAGAAACTACACAAAAAAAATGTTATACAATGACAGGCCTTATCGCCTTTGGTGATTTCTACCAGGCAACCTTTGGATGGCCTGGACACGAAAAATAATGTGATGACTTTCTTTTTACATCCTTCGCCGCGCCGCGTGATCCACGAACCTACAGTAGAGACTCTAAGAGCGCTTTGTTAGTATGAGTTTGCACAGTAAACGAAAACTATTATAGTTTTCTTGTGGCTTCGTACATTTTTGTTAGTTCTTCTTCGTTTCCGCTAGGGGCGCTGTACAAAAATGTTTGAAGCCACACGGAAACTACTGTGTACTTTCCGTGTACGTCGATTACTCAACATACTGAGTAACTTCTGTACAAAAATGTTGCGCGTTGATAGAGTATGTGCAAAAAGAGAACCGTCGTGGCGTTACGGTGAACTAATAATAAGATTTTAATCAGCAGCCAAAGTACCGACTATACTTGGTAGACGCAAGTACTGATGAAAACCGAATTGGTGTCTAACAAGTATTAACTTTTAGTTGTACTAGCAATGACAGAGTAGTGTTGTCAACGTAGTGTCAACGTAACAAAATTAGTAAAATGGCGGCGACCTCATCAACGACGCTTCTCTTTTTGCACAGAAGATTCCTGTGAAGTTACGCACGAGGTATGTTACGTGTTATCGGAAGAATGGTAGCAGTAAAATCATCTAAATATCAAACAATTGCTTATTTTCGATAATCTGTACAAATTATGAACTTGTTGTTATTTTCGATTTTCGTATCTTTTCAAATGTCTCTTATCGAGGTTAAAAAACCCACATTAGCAAAAAATAAGCTTCGAATTTTAAAACCAACACCGCGACAACCGTACTAAATTTTATAATTCTCGCGGAGGCGTAGGTATACTATAAACCGAAGGATCTGGTTTTTACAATAATATGCATAGCTGTTTAATATTGTATTTTTTCCAGAATTTCTTTGGTTCTGACTAGAATTTTAATATCTATTCAGCAGAATAGTGATTTCATTTTAACTATCATGTCAATTTATCAAAAACAAGTTACTCGCTACTCACTACTCAGTGATGACAAAACGGTTGAATGTTTAAGGCTTCTTGACTTTTGACTTCCTGACTCCTGACAGATGCATCACGATTCAAAATCTTGATAAGCAGAACATCAACCCGACACCCTCTCACATAAATTATTTATCAAAAAATGTTGCTCTACCCTCCTTTAAATGCACACTGTACGCGGGTTCCCGCCATTCTAGAACATTTCAAATCCTTTTCACAATCCGTCCTTTACACACCATACCCATCAGTCGATCTCGAGAGCCACCATCGCATTTTTCCCGATAAAACTGAACGACTCCAACGGGAAATTTTGTTCCTCTAATCGAGCCGACTGCATAAATAACTTGGTTATTTTATCTGGCATCCCGCTTTAAATCCAAGCGATAGAGTGAGCGGGGTGTATCAGAAGGCTTAGGTCCCTATGGAAAATCAACACGAAACGTAAACAGGGTAGGGACGATTCTTTTTCACTATATAAATTATTCAGGATGTCGGTCCGCTTGTTAAGAACGACGATTTCATCAGCTGACTTATTCGCTTTGTATTCGCACTTGTCCTTTAAATAAACAGTTTACGGAGTCTGATGAAGCTTTAAACGTTTTCATTTGAAGGAAAACTTATTTGAGGGAATCACGTAGAAACTGTTTTCTTAATGAAAACAGTTTAATACTTAATTTAAGTTTAATACTTAGACAATGTTTTGTTAGATTGAGTTGCTTGAAAATGTAGTTTTGTATTATTAAGTTTATTATTATAATAAACATTCATTAAAATTTATATGAACACCGGATACAACTCACGATTATTTGAGCGGTCGAACCGCTATGCGTCCGACCGGTTTCAGAGTAGTTAGTACTCTTTCTTCAGGGAATACGCGCGCCCCCGACAACGGACGCCCGCGCACGCTAGTTTTAATGAAGTAATAAACATTGATTTCAAAAAAAGCATTTCCATTCAGCATGGCAATGCTGTCAGTATTCTGGGCATGCTGCCAGCTGGCAGTGGCCTTGAGCATTTGGATTATCTTTAGACCTTCAAAGGTCTGTAGATAATCCAATAGCTTGTTATGTTGTGGTACTTTACGTAGTTTTAGATTATATAAGTCTTGTATTAAGTGGTACTTACCCAATTAAAAAAAAATGGATTTGGGTGGTTCACTGTCTAATATCACGCTACCATTGTACCTTACTACAGAACAACTCGACCGAATAATGATTTTTAAACTGAAAGAATACTACGAACATAGGCATACCCGCAAAAGGCCTCAACGAAAAGATACTGATTTCTAAAATAACAAAGTGTCTTGTTTAGGGGCTAAGGTATTATATTTTTAATTTGCCTGTTTTAAAATAAAATATTTATTTGTATAAGATACTTACTTAACATATTTTTTCACACGCTGAATTAAAAGGTCGTTACACTCCTACCATTACAGATTAACAAAACTCTCAAGACATGGTTATCTTATCCGGTAAAAAACATGCAAAAAATATTTGCTCTCAGCACCAACTCTTAAGTGATAAAATTTTTATAATGGCCGAAAAATATTTTTATCATCATACCCTTGATACTCGTACTTATCAAAAAGTTAAAAGTCAATAGGTCAAAGGTCTATGAAATTGATTTGGTACCACTATTTTTACATTAAACGTAACTAGTAGGCTATAAAAGTTATACTTCGAAGTGCAGCTTTTGTTTGTAACTTGAACCTTATTTAGCAAATCACCAATAAATCTTCTAGCTCAGCTAGCATAAATATAAATGTAATAGATGCTAGATCTATCATATATATTGTACTTATTAATATATCCCAACTATTCAGATAGCCGTGGCGTCTAGTGGTAATGACACCCGCCTTACAATCGTAAGGTCGTGGGTTCAAATCCCGGTCCCGCACCAATGAATTCCTTGGAATTTATGTACGGAATTTCACACCACGGGCTTTTCGGTGAAGCAAAACATCGTGAGGCAACCTGCATGCGTCCGTAGAAGAAATTCGAAGGCGTATGTGAATCCACCAACCCGCACTGAGCCAGCGTGGTGGATATGGCCCAATCACCCTTCGTAGGTAGGCCTTCGTCCTGCAGTGGACTATTAAAAGGCTGGTACAGTATTCAGATAGTGTTCGTTTACAAATTATGTATAAATATTTTATTAAAAAAAATTGTACACTCGAAGTGGGCAGGCTTTTGAATGTTTGAAACCAATTTTTGTAACATCTTTTTACACGCCTTAATAATAAACATTTTCTTATTCTTATAGGAAATATACTAGGTTTATAACGACTTTGCCAGTTGAAGCTATTTCTCCCAAGCAATGAAACTTATAGAGAACTAGTTTTTACCCGCGGCTTCGCCCGCATACGCAATATATCATTATAATTTATAGCCTATGTGTTATTCTAATATATAAGCTATATTATTGCAAAGTTTCATCTCAATCCGTTCAGTAGTTTTTGCGTGAAAGAGTAACAAACATCCATACATCCATCCATCCATCCATCCATCCTCACAAACTTTCACGTTTATAATATTAGTAGGATTCTAAAATTAATATTTAAGTAGCTGTCATGAAATGTAAGACCCTGCATACCTCTTTCGTTCATTAAAATAAAAATAATTAAACTTACCAAATTTCAACTGAAAAAAGTTTATGCCCGCTCGCTAACATTTTAGACTAGAGTCTAGTGCGATAAACATCATAGACAACAATATAATAGATTTCTTTATTGATGTCAGTTCAAAAGGAAAATATGCCAAAAGTTCCTGCCAACTAGGCTAAAAGCATCTAATCACAAAAACAACACGATACAGAAAGAATTCACGGCGGTGATGTACGCGAGTTCATTTCACCAGAACAGACATTTAAAATCTTATTACAAACGTTTGCGAGCGAGAGAGCGTCGTTCACTCATTCCCCTGTATGTAGGGTGGCTGTGAAGCCAGGACAGTTGACGGAAAATTTCAGTATTGCACAATAACTTTGCGTCTACTTTCGAAACATTTAAATTTGTTCTAAATTGGACGAAAGTCAAAACTCAAAATTATGTAGGTGAATATTTCTTTTACCACTATGTTGGTAATTCTTAATAAACAGACAATTCGTATGTAATCAATTCCTATTCATTTTGGAATATATTTTAGATACAGTTAATAATTCCAATCCCTATAAGCCCTATATGATCGAGGATACCACGAATGTGAATCACCAGAAACCATGCAACGCTCTTATTTTTTACATTTTATTGCGATAGGTGTAAATTGCATAAAAGCTTCTTCTTCTTCTTCTTTTGTTTGGCGTCGCATTGTTGTGCATTTGCCAGTGTCAAGTAGTGTTAAGTTTTATTTTTTTTTGATATTTTATCATAATAGTCACTGTCGTAGTCACGTCATAGTCCAATAAAGTCGCGGTCAAGTCCAAACATAGTCCAAGTCATACCTTAGTAAAGCAGTGGATACTTTACTAGAGGCGTCTATGGAGTTTTGGTGACAACACGGAACAACCTGATACGTCACATTATATCACTTGCCTACACTCATGCACGTAAATCAGCTCATAATTAACGAAATATCACAACTTTTCACTAATCATCACTGATAAAACACAAGTTTAACAAAATAATACAATGAGGCGACATGACTTTTCCACGTTCCCGCCAAAACTCTGCATAAAAGCTCTCTACATTTTTGACATTTAGTCTTTTTTACACAAAAAAAAAAAATGATTTGCCCGGAAAGGTGAGGATAAAATGGCCACCCCAGCTGCACGTCGCTGAAATTACGCCAGGGGACTGATGCTCGAATTATCCTTTCGGCGAATGAATTATTTCTCCAAAATAAATTGGTGTCTCTAATAACGGCACCGAGACGTTCGGTAGACTCTGCTTTATGAAGTGTAAGTCTGCAAGATTGGGCTCTTCGGAATGCCTTTGAGCTTTGGGGCTCAGAAATACAAAGACTATTTTTTTAAATCCGATACTCAGTCTGACCTCCTTTTTAGTATTTTTTCGTTTGAGTTAATCAAGACAAGACGTTGTCGTTGTGTATATACGTACTTATTGGTAATGGTATACGCGATATGTAAAAGAAACGGCTCAGAAAATAGTAGTAAAATTGAAGTAGCCTACGTGATTTGCGTCAAATATGATGTTGACGTGACAAAATACGGAATACCGGTGTCCACCAGCGAACTGTAAAATTGATGCTTCTCTTTCGATTTCAAGAACTATAATGAGCATTGTTTCTTCTGTGCTATACTGTGACAAGGTCCGATGTAAAACCACAGATTAGATGGAAGACCTAAGAAATATCCAACAGAGAGATGAACGGTGTGCAACGTAGAAAAACACCATTAAAATCTTTACTTCACTTAGCACCATTTTACATTTCCCTGCACTTTCTCGCACAACTCATCTATACATCTCATCTCTGGTGGAAAAGCAGTTTAAAACAACCAGCTCTTCTATATCTGTAGACAGATACAGCGCGCCCAAAAGTTAATTTCGTGTAGATGAAAGTCGTGCCCATTCAAAGAGCGGGTGTAATTTTTCTTTCATTACTCGTCAAAGAGCCATTCGGACCCCGGACGGGGTGATATTTCACCCCGAATACGCTTCTATTTTTAAAATTCTTATAAATATTCAACTTTGTGCAGCGTAATAATTTGCAATGGCAACGTTGACATTTTATTCACACAAAGTATTTTATTATATATATTAAGTATATTTGATACAAATATTTAGACACTAATGATGGACACCATGACAACACTCGAAAAGAAGACAAACTAAGCCAAGGGCTGTAATTGTAACATAGGTGCAAATAACATGTGAATGAAAAGAGATTTATTGTTATCGCACGCCCTGGCTCACGCTGCGTTAGTGCGGCAAACAATGACATTTCATAAATAAATAATGTTATAACTTAATTAATGAGGGTTAAAAAAGTACGAAAATGTTCACTGAGAACCTATTGAAAAGCCAAACCAAACGCAATTTTAAAGCCTTTTCCTAGGCATCTCGAGAATAATATCACTGGTTTTCAAAGCTTTGAATCGCAACTGTTATAAAAACTATTCTTAGGAATCTCGAAAATAATATCCGTGATCGAAGCCGTGATGAAGCTTTGCGTGATCGAAGCTTTGACTCCGAATTGAGAACGAGACTTATTATATCAGTCACAGGATGAAAGCGACTAAAACTTTATTTGTACGTCTCAACCATGGAGATCTGAAAAGAGGATTTCTTTTTCCCAGCGAGCGAGGCGTTCACAAATAAATGTATGTAGCAAATACTCATGAATAGGTAGTAGGTACACCGCAAAATGCATGTCTACGAAACGTAAAGTGCGCTCAATTTCGAAGGCATAACTTAACAGATATAAACTAACTAAAATATAGCTGTATTTTTGATTGCGGAGAGCAACACTTTTAAATTATATTTAGATATGTCAAAAAACCTTTATGTTTGCGCCTAGTATAGTTCTTAATCAGGTCCTCGATTCATCGAAACCAAAGAGTTTATAACTATAGTACTGTCGAGACCTGTGGTCGAGACGACATGGCCTATGTCAAAAGATCTGTGATCTGAACAGTAATTTCCGTGGCTCGTCTGAACTGAATCATTGGAGCACGTCGTCTCGTCCACATGAATGGATCGTTTTGTAACTTTTGCAATGATAGCCTGGCTTCGAGCCAGCAGATCTTTCTGTTAGTTTGTCTGTCCAAGGTGAGACTAATAATATGATAGCGAAGAAATAAGTAGGATCCGAGGATCATATATCTAAGTGAGAATGTAAACAAGAGGTGTAAATTATTATCTATTGCATTTTTGTTTCAGTGGCAACGCAGTCTGATCAGGTGTATGATATATATCTTGCCGAAACTAATACCAAATAAAAACAAAAAAATGGCTTCTGTACGTCTCTACTATTCTTTAATTTCCATGGTTTGTCAGCCTTAGAACCAAATATCTTGTCCATATCTAACTTGTTTTTGTATCAGCTCTTACATCAGTCCACTGCTGCAACATAGGCCTACATTGAAAGGGCGATTAGGCCATACGCCATACCCAATCACGTGAAGCAGCTATCATAAGTAGCTGTGATTTGATTTAGCCCGGGAAGTGAGCGCAAAAAAGCAGCAATTTTTTTGGTATTACGTTCCATGGTGGTGTACAACAATACCCCGGTGTCACCCGAGACCGTATGATTTTTTTTTTTTAAATAAGTTGTATCTTGCAACCATTTTCTAAAAGCTGAGTTTCCTCAAGATATTCTTCTTAACCAAAAAGCCCGTGGTACGAAATTTGTTCACATGAATGGATAGCTTCGTAACTTTAGCAATGAATTGGCCGCGAGCCAGCAGATCTGTTAGTTTGTCTGTTTGTGGTATCTCTAATGACATGCGGTGAAATAAGTTTCAGTGGTGCGTTTATCTTTTCAACGTGCTTTAGTGACAACTGGTGATGGGTGAATGTAAGTTTTGTAGAATGATTATTAATGAATATGTTTAGTTGAATAGTTATGAATTGTTTTTTTACTTCTATCCAAAAAAGAAGGATGTTATAAGTTGTGAGCTAACACTGTTTTCCACGTCTATTTCGGAGACCATTTTCTGTATCTGGGAGGTTACTGATGAGCCATGGCTGATGAATTTCAGCAGTGAATGTCCTAAAACAATGGCACGTGAGGGCTTAATTTATGTTTACTGTAGGTTTTTAACGTTGGAACGATTAAATAGTCGCTGATGGACCTTTACATTGGTGCCTTGTACGAAAAGTGTGTATTGCCTTTACTTATTTTTTTTACAAGTTCGGTACAAAAGTGAAGAGCAAACTTAAAAACCTAAAAAAACGAATCCACAAAAACGTTATAAATTTGCCAATCAAAATACAATGTGTCCGGTTATGACATACCGATATTTCAGGAGAGCATTTTTCAGGTTTTTTTATCGGCAAATCCACTTTCCTACAATGTCCTACTTCACTTCTCTTAAAATGGCGGCCATTTTTATTTTTCAGTTACCATTAATGTAGAGCATGCACTAAAATTGCAATAAGTGAGTACGTAAGAGTCGCAGCATGACAAATTTGGTGTTATTTAAAAGATAATGTGTTGTTCTAGCGACTTTTAAACACATTTTATTGACATTAACGGTCAAACATACTAAAAACATACAAAAACAGAAAAAAATGAGCAAAAAAAATATTTTTTTTGTTGTATTTCTTCTTATTGCACGAAAACTAGCCTGTTAAGTTGTTATTATTTTATGCTATTTCTGAAGTTAACTATGGTGTCTTTAAATTAACACCAAATTTGTTATCCTAAGTCATCCAAATTAAGTACAAAATTTTATTCAATGCAATCCTTAACGTAGAGCGAAATGGATGTAATAAAATAAAAAAAAATTTCAAACTTCAGAATAGTTTTACTTTGGATTAGTTTGCATTAGTTTTACATTACTTAAGATTACAGATGCTGTTCTCCATTGTTTGTAATGCACATTGTGGTTCTCAGAACAATGTGTCGTGTTGAGCGGCGGACCATGTCTGTGTTCGCTCATATTTCGTTCGCGGCGGTATGGATCCTTTCCACCAGCTCTTCTCGTGTCGCCGACACATGGTAATACACCTTTTGCTTCATTGTGCCCCAGAAAAAATAATCCAGGGGCGTCAAATCAGGTGAACGTGGTGGCCACGCGACGGTACCTCCACGTCCTATCCATGGAGAATGTTGTTGATCCAAGTGGCTACGCACACTTCGCGCAAAGTGTGCAGGTATAGTACACAGCATTTTCAGAAAAAAAAATATAAAAAAAAATCAAACTCCATTATCCTATTGAGACCCACGCTATCACCGGTGATAACCACCACCTTTTTGTGAAATTTCATTGTTCAAGATATTTTAATTTGAATTTAAGGTCAAATTAGATGCTTGATGATGATATAATATTATTGATTTAAATAAGGAAAATAATCAGTTTGTAGTTATTACCACTATTTTTCTTCTATAAATAAAATATCAAAAATCCCTAGGTCTCAGGAGGACCTACACACACACGCTAACGCATACTCACTTTCAGTCACTAGTTATTATTTGATAAATTAATTTCATCAAGATCAGTCACCGAGTCGACCGTGAAAAGATAACAAGCTCTTAGAGGACAGACAAGAGGCAATGCAGTTAATTGCCGTTGATAGAACCATTTACTGTATTTACAAGGTTAAATAAAATATATCTGAATAGTACCTACTCATTTTATTTATCAAGACTATAACGAATGCTTTATTTATTACATAGAACCAAAATAGGAAAAATAAATTGTTAGATTTACATTTAATTCCGTCAACAAAGCTTTCGCCACGTGCTCGATATTAAGAGTATAGAAATTTCAAATTCTAGTTTAATATATTTCAGATGTCATGTCGATACCACACGGTGATACACCTACCCTACCATGCATCACGTACATAAGTGTATCGTTACGTAACAATAATCAAAGTAAAAAAAATGCAATTTGTTTACTTTGACGGAGTATTGTTATTAATAAATGGCATTAATATTGTTATTAATTATTGTTATTGATAAATGGCATTAATATTCAACAAAACAAACAAAAATAACTTAATTTGATGCCGATCTCTCGTTACGTCTAGGCAATACGCGAAATCGGCAAACGATCATTTATTTCACATCTCTAATTTATGTTATGTTTACAGAAATAAAACTCTATATTTCAAAATAAAATTTGACAGTGTCAACATTAATTTCAGTAAACGTTACAATATTTAGAAAACTGTCTAATTTATTAGCTAACAAATCATTAAAGCGATCCGGTATTTTTTACGATCGATATGAATTTTCGCAGGCTTCTGAATTTAGCATCGTCCCAAATAATTTCACGAAGGTTACGTATATAAAATCAATAATTTTACCCGTGTTCTACATTGTATCCAGGTCATTACGCAATTAAAATGGGTCGTTTGCAAGTAATTTTAGAAATTAATTGCTTAGTTGTTATTTTTTCGTTCACAGAAATTCTATAGAGCTGTAGAAAGAGTAGTATTGGAGAGAAACGACTCTACCATATATTGTAAGTCGCGCATTTAAATAAATAAATAAATATTGGGGGATTTAAATAGTCATAGAACTTACTACATCTTGCTCTACATGTAAGACATCTCAAAAAATTAGTCGTCTATAAGAAAAAACAAGTGTAACACTAATTTTTTCATGAAAATAATTCAATTCGGAATGCCGATTGGACTTTAAAGTTTTAGAATGGAAGTCATGTACCAGAAAGCGTGGCGTAGGACGCTTGCCGATTAGGTAAACAGATAATATAGTCAAGATTTCCCTTCCAACCGGGCTTATTGCAAATTTATAGGGGAGGTATGTGTCCAGCAGTAGACGCCCTACGGCTGATGGATGAGTGGTTATGAATTCAAATAGAAGAGTGCTCGTGTGTTTTTCTGTTTATTTTATTATTCAGTAACAATGAAGAATCCCTCAATTTAATTTACTTACCAATAATCCCAAGGAGAAACAAAATTAGTGCCATATCCTTCGTTCAGTCCCCGGGTAAAGAGACTTATTGATATTAGAATATTTTGCGCAAACAATACCTGGTAACGATGTACTAAGATAAAACTGCCATAATAAATTATAATAATGAGGGCTACAGCACAAACACCTTGTTATACTTAAATGATATTATCTTTAAATGTCACCTCAGTGCCTTTATAACCGAACCAAAGCTTTGTGTCAACTCCAATCGTAAGATAACCATAAATGTCTGTCCTAGGCACTTAGCTTGCAACCACAGAACTAAGAAATGAGACATGTTGCGGTTTAGCGGAGACCTGAAGCCGGACTTTCGGAAAATGACTTAAAATAGCATGCAATACTATCTTGTTTGACTTCGACCAACAGTAACATTCTAGTCTAGTCTAGTAACCCTTGACGTCACTAAGCGTAATGCCGATATAATTACACAATGCGCTCAATTTTGAAGGCTTAACTTGACAGATTTAAACTAACTAAAAATAAAGCTACCTTTTTGGTTGCGGCTTATTAGACAAGGAGAGCAACACTTTAGAATTATATTTAGAGCTGTCAAAAAGTCTTTAAAATCGCGCATAATGATTAATCATACAGCATGACAAATCACTAATACGCACACACACCCCACTGCATTTTGCATTTTATGTTTCGTAAACAAGAATTTTGCTGCATATGAGTGAGCTTATGAGTAATTACTACATACTATCATAAGTGTCTCGCGCGCAAGGTATTGAGAAGGCTTCTCTGTAAATCTCTATGCCTAACCAAAGATAAAGAATGACGTCTAAAACTGGACAGGACACTGAATTTTGGACGATTTGCTAATCTAGGTACATGTTTTAGTGACAATTGTTTAAATTATGAGCTATTTCAGCCATTAATCTACGAGTAGGTAGGTAGATACATCTGGGTGCAACGCCTTTCAGATTGAACTGCCTAAATGCCACAGTGAGCTAATTAACAAGCATAAATTAAGGTTGCAATCTGAACTAACCTTTTCTTGACCTGTAAAGATCGGATCGCCCCCGCAATTGTGAACTCAGTGTTTAGTCACTATGGCTCATTATATAGATTTTGCCATACTTACGGCAGACTGTCACTATGTTTGCTTTTTATGTACCGTAGTTATTTGAGTATATTGCGTTATTGTATTATTAACCGACTTCCAAAAAGGTTCTATATTCGCCTGTATGTGTTTTTGTATATGTTCATCGATATTTTCGCCAATTGTGAACCGAATAAAAAATTTTAAAAGGTTATACCCCCAAGGTATTTAGATGTTATCAAAATCGGCTGAGCCGTTTTTGAATCATCAACAATAATGTAAAAATTGTATACATGAATTCGAGCGAACGATTCGAATTTACGTGTTTTGCCATTTATTACGAAAAATAATTGTTTGTATTCATAAAAGGAATCTGATCGATAGGAAAATCCTAGCCATAGTCAAATTTTAGTTTGAAATATAAGTGAGTACATATGTACGTGATTTAAGTACTGAAATACTTAGTAGAAAAACAAATGGCAGACAAATGTGGCTTGGTTAACATTGTCACTTGCTACGTTTTAGCTAAACCTCAACCTTAGATTTTGGCAACCGAGACATTGCCAAGATGCCAAGGACGCAGTAGCAGCTGTGGCGCAGGCACCTCATCACTAGATTAATGGCTTACTCATGCCCATAATAGCCTATACATGTTGCAAGCTAATTTTCACTGCCGACCAATGCATAATATGTTGGGATCACGATCTTGCTAAAAGGGACTCGTCGATTCGGTCTTGCTCTATCAAAGACAAAATTCAGTCGACACTCAATTACGACAACACGTAATGCCAATAAATAAAATTAATCAATCAGGATTTAAGAGCGCGGTTCTTGTCAGTCAGGCAACTTCCACGTCTCGCGGTCTTCCGCCAGTGCCTTCACCTCCCTGTACGACATGACGTCTACCTTTTCTTTGATCTGATCTAAAATGCTCTCCGTAGTATTCCCATTCCCCTCTTTCCTTCTTTTATGATTAAAAAAAAATTATAAGCCGAATAAACTTCTGTGTCTGTGAACACGAGGCGCAACCACTCAGTTACGCAGTAGCAAAATACGCATATGTTTGCCGTACAAGAGAGGGGATGTGCGCAGCTTGTATTTAACTACACAGACGCCAAGAATTCGGCCTACACACAATTATTATTGCCTACTCACAGAGCACAAAAGCTCACTTATTCAAAAGAGTATTGTGATAAACATATAAAAAAATGTATCGAACGCAGGACTTGAACCTGCCCCTCTCGGATCACTAGCCCAAAGCTCTCCCAACTAAGCTAGTTTGCGAAACACTATAAAATTAAATTCATTTCAGCTCACTTATTCTTGTGCACACACCAAACAACATTGCATTCTGCAAGTAAAGCGCCAAGGTTAAAGAGAGGACCTTTTTGTAGATCCCTATAATTACATACCAAAATCTGTACCATTGAAAAATTATATAATTATATTATATCTACCACATGATTTTAGTTTTGATACCATTTAATTTGGTTAGGACTATTTAGTTAAAAGTTTTGTGCACGCTGCTGTAAATGGGAAAGAATACAGATCGAATTGACACGGCAAAATAATGGCAAACAATTTTAACACTCCGAATAACATTACTCATAACCACTGTTTGACTTTTTGCTGCATATAAATAATTATAATATATACCAAAGCAAATAACACCGTTTGATTTATTTATTCGTTTTTATAACGGCCTGCGTCCGCAATTAAAGAGTGAATCAATTTAGTTCACCCGATTATTTATGAGCTATAAACTTTACTAAAATAAAACTTGGATGCTTTTGCAGAGGTTTTCTCTATGGACGAGATAAGGCATTGTCGAAATTATTGTAGCGCCAATGGAATGATGGAAATATTTAGTGTATTTGAACTTAGCATTTCCATTAATTATGTAGTTATTCCGCAGTATGAGAAAGTCTCAAATTAATTAATAAATTCGTAATTATTAACGGGAAAAAGTGCCTTTATTAACTACAATATGATACAATACTACTTTATATGCTAAAACTACCTACACTACTACTACATAGAAAGCAATTGGATCATCCACAGACCACTGAACGTCTAATGATTGCACACTGCCAGTTGGCAGCGTGCCCAGCGTGCTGGCAGCATTGCCATGTTGAGCCAAATAAGCACCAGCATTTTGGTCACGCGTCGCGTCCACCAGACGCTCAGAAAGACTTTAAGTAAATTCTTTAGACTCTACATAAATTCGTTATGTAGAGCTCGTGCTATGGTCGACACAAACTTCGATTAACTGTCCCCTACCGTAAGGAATATGTCAAGCGTTTAGTTATATGGAATCTATTATTTTTAGTCTATAAGATATAAATGGACTTATCACCTGAGTTAGAACAATTTAGGAAAGGTTTAAATTCATGTTATGAAGTTTGTTACGGACATTTTACCAGAAACATGTCAGAGGCCTTCAGGCGGCTTAAAAACTTTGACACCAGGGCTAGCCACCCGGCCTATACGAACTTACTTACCTGGAACATTTCATGAACTGAATATAAAAAGTCTGATTAAAGAAAAAGTAGTGCTTTTCATTCTGAGTCTAGTATGTGCCACTAACATGGCAAAGATAAAATTGTATTCGCTCTGTGGTCACCACTAAAAACCTCTTGTCAAACTTTAACTCATGTTTCAAACTTTGAGTCATAAACTTTAATCCTATCTGCAGGTTGCAACTTTTCAAAAGGATTTTTTTTCAAAGCATTTTGCTGCATATAATTCAATGGTACATCACGGCAGCACGCCTTGACCTTTCCACCGTCGCGCGTCGGTCGTTGCGCATTACCATGCGCGGTAGGATGACCACCTCGAAATACAAAGGATTTATTTTATCCTGCGCTATTTTTACTTGTGACACGAACAAGCTTAGAAAAACCCCTCCGCGCTTACCCGATAGGCAGTGTCCCAATTTTAGACCTAAACAGACATGGTATTTTAATCAGCGTGGACAAAAAATTAGGTATCAGAGTGTCAAATGGGAGATTTGCAAATCAAATCGAATTACTTTTACGTCGCGTTGACCGAGCGCGCGTGCACACACGCGAGCACATTGATACACACGCTTGAATTAGCCAATCACAGTCGTTGCCGCGCTCGTGTTAATCGGTTTGGTGCTCGTTACATTACCGTAAAAAATACTCACACTTAGCTATTCAGTTTTCTGTACGTGGCACAAGATGGCGCTGTGCCATTTCCATAGAAATCACATCAAACGTTAACGCGATCGAGCTCGAGCGAAAATCTCGCACTTAGCCCTCAGTTTGACTTACATGCCCGTGTATGTATGATTATAGTACCTATATCTCTGTATGTCTAATTACATATAGTATATCTAAACAAATGGAGCTATGTATTTTGAATCAGTTTTTTTTTTCATCTGAAAGCTGATGTTAATTGTTATTAAAGGAAATCATTGTTTCATAATTTTAATAGGTTGAGTAATGAATTGTGAACGTAACGTGGTCTTACTATCCCCTTACTATGTCCTGATTGTCCCAAAGTCCCACGCCTGTTTTCAGATCCCATGGTACATTAGACCCCGTGTCGAGGCGAAGGCGAAGGGGTAATTTATACCCCATTGTGTGACGGCGAGTGACGGACGCGACACGCTCCGATCAGCCAAGGGTTATTAGGCAAGTTAGTATTGAGATAAAAGAAATATTGACTAAAACAAATTGGTTATTTTGTTGAGGAATATGCCAGAATGTTTGTTATCGAATTAGGTAGAGACATAACAATAAACATACTGAATCCGCCCTATCTAGCTTATGATTATGATTGTGATCGGGATAGAATAGTGTCCCACTTCTGAGCATGAGTCCCTTTTAAGTAGGAGAAAGGTTCGATCATAGACCACTGTATCTTCGTAGTCTTCTAGAAGAACAACACTGAGAAACAGATAGAACAAGCGCGATGAGCATGGGATAAAATCTTGTCAAAGAAAATCGAAAACGTCAATTTTGAAGTAACGATTGCCATTTCCATTGCCATTCAGCGTGGCAATGCAGCCAGCATGCTGGGCACGCTGCCAACTGGCAGTGGGCTTGAGCATTTGGATTATGTTTAGACCGTCAAGGGTCAATTGCTTGTAATGTAGTTGTAGTTTATGTAATTTTAGATTTATTAGTGGTAGGTAATAAAGGCACTTCCTGGTAATGATAATATGGAACTTTTTCAAGATTAAGAACTGTAATTTTATATTGAATTTGACAAGGTTCCATCCCATTCTCATTGCGCGCAGATCATAGACTGACGATGATATAATTTTAATTTAAGTTTACAACCAATTTGTAAAACATTATTTAACCTTTCATTTTCTTTTCGTTTATTAAAGACAAAACATTTACAAGGACGATAAAATCTTGCCGCTGCTTTATTTTAGAGTTAAGTATAAAAAATAATTAACAGAGCTGTTAACGTGCTAACCCATTAACGTTTAGTTATAACGGAGTTTATGATAGAAGGAAGTAAGTTAATGAGCGCGACGTCTCTTTTACTACTTTTTGCTTTTGAGGGATTATTTTTAAAAAAGAGACATTTTAAAGATTTTTTTTAGGTTTGGCTATTTAGACTTAGTCATTACTGTCGTTTAAAAATGGATTCTGTGCGAGTCATATACAGGTTCGACCCACGATTTTCACGATATCCTAGACCCCTCTAGTTTTTCAAATTCTAGAGTTTATCCTATTCATACACATATCGAATGTCAGTGAGTTATCTACAAAATACCTATTACAATGACACTTTTTGAGGACTGCAAGTATTTTTATAATACCGTAAAATACCAATAAATCGAAAGGTCGCAATAACATAAATATAATTTGAGATTATTTATTACATTATAGATAATGATGAAAACCCTAATCCAAAAGCCTACTACCAGCGGGCACAGTTCCCAAAATGCTGGCCCCATTGCCACGTTGGATAGCAATACTGATCCTTTAACGTGGCAAAATAGAGGCCAGCATTTTGGCCACGTGTTGCGTCGACCAGTCGTAATGAAAGATCTGTACATTCTAAAATTACTTAATACATAATAATTTGACATAAGTATATTATATTATGAAATGATAATACCAAAGAGTAGTAATAGACTGTATCTAAGATAATTTGTTTTTTCTGTCAAGTTATTGATAGTAATATTACCTGTGTGCTTCATAGTTTATAAGATTTTCTTGACAGTTTTCTGTAGTCTATGTTTGTACTTAGATATAATTTTGTATGGACCACTGATGTCTGAAATAAAGTGTAATTATTATTATTATACTATATTGCTTTTTTTTGTTTTCAAACAGTTAGCCTGTGTATTTTAATAAGTCTGAATTATCATTTTTAAATATCTGTATATTTATTTACACACAAAAATAATGATCAATTCACACATGGCATCAGACAATCATGAAATAGCTATTACGTATTCTCTGTAAATAAAAGTAACGTAAAAATTATTTATTAATAAATTACTCATTTTATATTCTACACAGTTGCATTTTATGTGGTCCGTTTGTATCGCAGTCACGATTTCATGTGGGATTTAAAGACCGATTGTATGATAATTTTCAAATTTTCTGAAGTTTTATACGATTTTAATGTGATGATTTCGGTCGTCATTCAACATAATTAAATTCTGCGTTATTGACCGACAAACCGAAGAAGGTACTCAATTCGACGCGTATATTTTTTTATGTTTAACCACGCATAACTTTTTACATAGTGGTCCGATTTCGATGATTCTTTTTTTATTAGAAAGAGTATACTTCGGAATTGGTCACATTTAAATTTTAGTGAAATCGGCTGAGCCATTTTTGATAAATCAACAATAATGTGAAAAATGCCACATCGATTCGTGCGAAATATTCGCGAATTCTGTAGATGTCGGTCATGACATTTTTTTGCTAAAAATAATTATTTTGCGTCTCCAAACGTTCTAGAAATGCTATTTAGAAAGCAAAACGAAAACTTTTATGTGGTTAAAATGAGTAAAGTTTTTTCGAGTTAACTTTTTCTCGGGTTTTAAGTTGGTCCTAAAGTTTTATGCGTGCCCTTTAGCACGTGTCAAACATTTTTTTGTACGATTTATTTCCGTATTTTTGGATATAAACGTGTTTCTTGTTTTCATTATGCTTCCGTATAGCACGTCTTACTAGATCTATAAGCTTCATGCAGCTCTAAAAATGTTATAAAAGGTTCAGTTACTATGCTGTTGTGTTGTGGTAGATAGGTATTTGACAACAACTGACAACACAAATAAAACTAAAAAAAATCCCAATATTTTGATTACCATATCAAAAATGTATGCAAAATTTAAATAAAATTATAGTCATAAAATTAATAAACGATTTTAGCTCTGCCTACTCAAAATTATCAATTTAATTTATACCTACATGACAACATTTTGCAAGCGACGAATATTGATTTTTATACATTTTATGTTAAAATATTGGCGATTTGAATCATTAAGACGCGACGTTGCTGGGCAAGCAGGCTGGTTTGATGGACAATTTATGGACGTTTTGGCCGTTTGAGGGGTCACTGGTCATATTTGCATGCGGTTGACATCAATACGGATGTACGAAATGCGCCGTTTTTGCTGGCGCCTGCTTGCACAATAGCTAAGAATAAAACGGTTTTACATATTTATGGTATTTATTTCATTTTATCAATATTGTTTTTTAATCATCTTCGTCGAGTTAGCTGACAACCTGTAGTCTTTTAAAATAGAAACTATTCAGCGTTTGGCTTCTCCTGTTAGTTGGTAATTGAGATGAATCTACTATTCGTATTTTGCATGCCATTAAATTATAATCAATCTATGTTCCATGATGTTGTAAAATTATTTTGTGGTGTGTTCCTTAAAATTCATACAGCGAAAATGACGTCTCACTGCGTATTTAGATATAGGTATACAGTCCATGATAACTGTACTCATTACATGTAAATCATGTAATAAAAAAATGCTATCATTTTATCGTCGTACTATTTACACGATCGTCAAACAATCGTTACCTTATAAACATATTTCTAAATATGTAACTAACACTATAGAGATCACACACTTTGATGACGCCTTCATCTTTTCTCAAATATAAATAATGATACACGTCCTCGAGAACAAACCCACGCATGCGTTTATTATAATGCACCCTGCACGCTGCTTGCATGGTTCGCGTCTAAATTTCGGCATGGGACATAAATTGGACGCGCCCACAGGATGCTAGGGTTGTCAATGGGAGTTAATTTAGATTTATGATGACTTCGAACAAGTTAATATTATTTTTAATATTTTTGAAATATTTCTGAAATTAGATTTCTTGAGAGAGAATTTAACTAAACTTTGTATTATTAAATTGATTAACTCTAAAACGTATATACCTAGAACGTTTAGAATTGAACTAGATAGACTAAAGAAGACTTCAGTTAAGCTTTAGTTCGTCAAGTGACGCTAAATCAGTATTAAGTTTGTACTATGTAACGTGTTAACAATATTTCACAAAATAATTCACTAAGTTAAGTCTAAAAAAAACATAACCAGTCCTGGGGCCTTATTTTGTAAGCGCTCTGGCGTTCGGCTTCGCCTTTCCTCCCGCTCGCTCTCGCGGCGTGAGTAACTGGCGCGAGCAGGAGAAAAAGCGAAGCCGAACGTCAGAGCGCTTACAAAATAAGGCCCATTCTTGCTGGAGATGACAGCACAAATCCAAACGCGACATAACGTAAAGAAACAAGTCCACATTTCAACGCGGCCGTAACAACAGCAGAGTTGAAGCCGCAGGAAATTGAATTACAATCGTAACAAGAACAAAACATTACATTAGTGACATCCTTGCAGCTTAGGGTTGCAGAACCTAGATAAACCAGAATTTTAGTGGATTAAAAAAGAAAGACGCGATGCTTGAAGATCCGCCGATTTGTCTTGTCTCTTGTGTTCAGAATCGCAAAAAGAGAAATGCATTGACTTAGCAAAAAGAATGATGTCGAGCTCCATTACATCGACGATTGCTTTCTTAAGAAGTACGTAACTCATGAAATGTTTAGATTTTTTCTTTTTCGTGGTTATAATGTAATTTTTTAACTTGAATTCAAAATGAAATCATCTTCGAAAAATGGCTACCGGATTTATCAACATTCTTGTTATATTCCAATGTGCATCCTCCGAATCGAAAATTCGTTTAATTTGCCGACAATTAATAAATTTCATCGCAATCATGGGCAATAAACATACTTCAAAAAATACGCCTTAAAAAGCCCCGCTCTTAACAAGTAACAAGCCTTTCTCGGAAGATGGTCGCCCGCAGGCAGACGACAGGCTGATGTACCCGATATGATTTGCAACAGTTGTTACATTTTGTTACGAGATTTGTTACACTTTGTTACGTTTCGTTTGATTTGTTTCACTTGTTAACGGAGATTCGATGTGGAAGCAACAACTTTTTATGTCCTTGGAATGTATTATATCCGAGTTGATACTGCTCCCTGCTGTTTTATCTGCGGTGTTGTCTGCATACTCGTATATACAATTTCATGACGTTTTCAAGTCGCAAATTCAATTTGCAAAAAGCACTGCCGTACAATTATCTTGGTCTTGAATGCAAAGGTTATTTATTCGTGTAAGTTTTATTTTGTGCTTATAAAATGCCAATCCGGCAGTCGCTCTTAGTAGCTCTTTAACAATAATAGCCAAAGCCTCTTCCAAAAAAACCGGATAAGTGCGAGTCAGGCTCGGACATCAAGGGTTCCGTACGATTCTAGAAAATTTCACAAAATTGGGAAGTAAGTTGTTAAAATCTCTAGGTATACTATAATAGGTAACCATCGAGAAAAAGTTTTTTTTTCACTTTTCTCGTCATACATCGATAACAACACATTGTTAAAATAATTGAAAACCTGTTTTAGCACATGCTAATGAAGTTCTTTTATATGATACCTTACATGATACGATTTACTCACTTTGAATTTTGAACCCATATTTTGTGAATTTTATTTAAACCACAAAAAATAGGGCCTCAACTATTTTTTGTGGTTTAAATAAAAATGTACAGTTTTCAGACTTATTCCTATATGTGTTCTATGAGACAATGCTTCTCGCCAAATTTCATAGTTCTATGTCAACGGGAAGTACCCTGTAGGTTTCGATTTTTGTGAGTGCGAAATATGCGGTTTTTTACGACATAAACGGCTCTAACTTTTTTAAACGATGATTGAGAAGTTTTTATTTTACACAACTGCAAGAAACCATAGATATACGTATACAGTTTAAATTACAACTCGATATCTTTACGCGTTCCTGAGGTAAACAGTCTTGACATACATACAGACGGACAGACGGACAACAAAGTGATCCTATAAGGGTTCCGTTTTTCCGTTTGCGGTACGGAACTCTAAAAATACACAAAACCCTCATTTGAATGCTACAAATAGATTTCACTGTCAGTCATATTCACTTTCTCCGGAATAGTTAGGTCTAATTTGTTTTTTATTCGCAATATGGCAAAAAACAGCGTACTCAGTTTTTTCCCAATGCCTATAAGTAATGTTGCTTTCTCGTTAGCTATTCGTACAAAAGGTAGTAAATGCTTTGCAATATTATAGGTTTTGCGAATAGCTTTCAATTTTAAAGCACAAAACGAAGCTTTATGACAATTGAATGTTTTTGAGTCTTGAGTGATGGATTTCCTCCTTTCTCTATCACTATTTGTTTGATTTTATCACCATCATTTTTGATGAACATTATGGGCGGTACTAAATTATTTATTTGTATTTGTAGTTAACACATATGTCATTGCACTTTTATAGATAAAAAGCGGTTTTTAGTATGTCCATGTATCATGATTTGATTAGAAATACGATTTCATAGTCGAGTGTCTTTTATTCTGCTTACACTTTTAGCTTGCTTCCTTTTTGAGGCCTAAGTATGACTTTGCATGGTAAACGAAAACTATTATTGTGTTCGTGTGGATTCTTACATTTTTGTTAGTTCTCCCGCGTTTCCGCCAGGTGTGCAGTATAACAATGTATGAAACCACACGGATACCACTGTAGTTTCAGTTTACGTGTAATCTCATACTCTCAACCTCATAATACCTCAGAGCACCTACTCGTGCTGTGATACTTACTACTCTTCTTATTGTTTTTGACAGATTATTGCGTGTGACAATAGCTTACTTAACTTACGCAATACAAATATGAAAAAAAATGCGTAAATTGACTAGTGATCAATGTAGTGTCTTATTTGTTCCAGTGAATTAATAGTATTAGACAACACAGCGCCCAGTCGCCCACTCAATTTAGTTGCTTTAATCAAACGCTTCAAGTGAACACACGATTAAGTCTGTCTACGCAGGGCGCAAATTAACATTGTGGGGTCAGCCTAAAGAGACCTATAGAGGCATTCACTTACTCAGTGACCGAGACACTTATATGAGCAAAATACTCATACACCACCAAATGCGTGTTTATGATACAAGCATTGCAGAAAGTAGGATTTTATAAGCGCTATGAATAAGTGATTTGTTGTATGCTGTGAACAATAATTGTGTAATTGATTAATCCTGCGATCACGACAAACCAAATCGAATTGTTTATCGCATAAAGAACTCCTTACTTGAGATAAAACTAGTGTGAGAAGGCTGTTATAAACAGGCACTAAATAAAAATAGGTATGTAATTTGAGTTGTGTAATTATTGGCGCAGAGAATTTAGAAATTATGTTCTTGTATCTAGATGATATGTCCTACCTCATGAGATCTATGGGGCAGCCCTAACCAGCAGCCAATGAAAGCCAATGGCGCGTGATGGCCGTGGTGCAATCAATTAGTCCACGCAGCGTGGCTCGGACAGAGCCACCCGTGCTGTGTGACTCGGGCTTTATGCTTCACCAGTCTAGACTGTGGCCATCGACGGGTGATAATTTTTGGTGTGAATGTAGCTTTATCCAACCGATCTTATTAGAGACTAAGTTTTACCCGCGGCTTCGCTCTTTTCTTTTAATTTTTCCAGTATAAGAAGTGGTCTATGACTACTGATGTCATAATACCTATTGTTCTGTATTTGGATCTCAGTTATAAAGTTTTATTATTATTATGTCACTTTTCGGACCTTTGGGCTTCATCTATGCCGAAAAACAAGTCGATCCGTTGCTGTCATTTACACTTTTGGATTGATCATATTAGTAAGTATTTATAGGAGAGACCTATATCCAGCAACTTACGTCTTGTGGCTGCAATGAAGTGCAATGATAATAATCATGATTTGATTTTAAATACTGAACAGATCAGGAAAATTATACCAAAAGCTTTCAAACCTTTCCAACATTGCGGCATTTTAAAGTTACTCCAAATATAAAGCTGCTAAAGTAATAAAGCTAGATACAACACCGGTTCAATACCCCGCACTCGCAAATTACGTGACAATATGCAATGTTCATAAAGCATGCAATTGTAAGCGATAAAAGATAATTATGGCGCGACACTGAATTGTCGCATCGATAGCAATCGCCCAGTGGGAAATGCAGGGCAATTGAATAATCCTATGGCAGACCTAAGGCCTCTTGTTAACGAGTCGGTTTCTACCCGATCCGGCGCCGGGCCGGATGCCGGCTAGGCTTGTTCACGGTTTGTACCCGGTTTGCTTTGCACCATGTGCTCGCGCCGTCGTCGGTCGCCAACGCCGAAAACATCCATAGTGTTCCTTAAATAACTGAAAACCGACCGTATGCACGGTTTTAAACCCCGGCGAAAAACAGTCTCGTTAACAAGGGCTCTAACGAGTTTTACTGGTAAAGATATGAACTTAATTAGACTTAAGTAGCAATGCCGTTTGTGAGCTTACACAACACTGAAAGACCGTTGGTAATGTCCGCATTGCAACAACTTAATTCGAAGTGTTCCGGGTTAGGATCGCAGGAAACCGCAAGATTTTTTTTAAATTTTCATGGCTCATTAATTTAAGAGAGCATGCCACTGTAGCCATCAGTCGATTGTAATAAAATTGTTTTTGTCATAAGCCGTGGTAGTAACAATCGTGAATTCTGGTCCCGTAACAATGAGTTCTTTGGAACTTACGAGTATCTACGGAATTTCACACCAGCTTTTCGGTGAAAGAAAACATCTTACATGCGTCTGTAGAAGAAAGATGGCCCATGTAAATTGCGAATCCACCAGTCTGCACTGGGCCAGCGCAATGAATTTGGCCCAATCACCGTTTCTGGGTATATAGTTCTACGTTCAGCAGTGGAACGTTCAGTTTTATAAATGCTGGTAGCATGTTAGCGAGAAAATTTGAGGTATACTTATCCAAAATGTTCACTTTGTTAGATCGTGGCGCGGCGATAGGCACATGCAACATCGCAAACATTGTGGCATTGACAGATGTGATGCTACAAATGCTATCATATAGGACACGTCGCCAATCCAATGGACAATCGGGCTGCGTCCACTCGTTCGAGCTTTTATCGCGCTGTCGACGGCAGGCGTCGTAAAAAATAACTGTTATCGTCGCGTTGGAGGGATGGTCGGCGAAACGATGCCGAATACGTCGCGGTTTGTAATTGGACCGAATTGGAACGATTTCCCGTAGAAATTAGACCCGAAATTGGTTTAATCAGAAGGCTGTTTCAATTTTGAGCGTTCGTTCGAGCGTTATGGGGATGTACACTTGTACAGGTTATTGTTTATGTGTAATTTCAACCTACTTGTTGATGAGTATTTTATAATTTAATAACTATGTGATAAAAATGATAAATAACATGTCGGGTTAGTCTAGCTGGGAATGAGATCCCACGAAACTCTTTGCTTAAAACCACATCTATCTGCGTGGAATACCGTTTATATTCTTATTCGTGAGTTCTTATTGTTATTCGGTGTGGGGACGAGAGATCCTGATGACCTGCATAGGGTGTTTTGTGCATTGCACTGTGTGATCTGTGTACAATATATTTTTTTTTCAATATTTTAAAAAATAAAATGCCATATTGAACTAGTTCCACTTCCGGATATTTCATAACAAACCTACCTAATTAAGACTTCGTTAAAGGAGCGTAGAAATCTCTTAGTGCACTGATAACGCAGTTGCTGGGCTGGGCCTGCCTTTCCTTAGAAAACATGGTATTTGCATAACCAGGTACAAACCACCTTAATTTACAGCTGACTGTGCGCCACTGTCTTATTTCCTGATGAAGTGTTCTGGGGAAATGGTAGTTCTTTCAGTTAGTTAGTTTCGTAGTTAAGTTGGCCTTGCTCACGCATTGCGCTTATCAGCCAACATTCCAGCATTAAGGTGACGATTCGGTCAACAATTTCTAATCAAGCGCGTCGTTCCTAGGTTCCTACATTCTTAAGGAGTCTACACATTGAAGGCGCACATAATATGTTAGCTTTATTGCAATACAAATCACCAGCTGCTGCCAACGAGAAGGTACTTACAATGTCGACGACAGTTGGCTACTTTGATGGGTAGTGCCCTTTACTGATTCTCAATAGCTTGTTTGACCAAAAACGGTACACATTTTGTTCATCTTCGAAGAAAGAGAACAGAATGTTTGCTAGTTGTTTTAAATCCAATATTAGCCTCTAAGTAAAGTGTTTAGATTTTGGTGATGATGATTTTCCCAGGCCGTTTTCGGCCACGGTGGCTGCATAGTTTCTTGTTAGGTAACTAGATGGTTCTAAATGGGTCCTCACATGACTAAAGTAACCAATTTTAGCGGTGAAAGTTTGAGAACAGGTGATAGAAGTGATGACTCCGTGAACGTAATTGTAAAGTATGTTAGATTTTAATACGGGTGCAAATTTCATAAAAATATGCATGTTGCATAATCATGTAGACCAACCAACCAACAACTATAAATGCAAATTAACTCGTTTTTAAGGTTCAGTACCTCAAAAAGAAAAAACGGAACCCTTATAGGATCACTTCGTTGTCCGTCTATCCGTCGTCTGTGTGTATGTCAAGACTCTTTATGTCGGGAAGGCGTAAAGATATCGAGTTGAAATTTAAACTGTATACATAAATGTAAAAGAAAAACTTCTCAGTTATCGTATAAAAAAGTTGAGCCGTTTATGTCGTAATAAACCGCATATTTCGACACTCTAAAAATCAAAACCTACAGGGTACTTCCCGTTGACATAGAACTATGAAATTTGGCGAGAAACATTGTCTGAGAGTAGGTACACATATAGGAATAAATCTGAAAACTACATTTTTATTTAAATCACAAAAAATAGGGTCTTAACAATTCACAAAATATGGGTTCAAAATCCAATGTGAGTAAATCGTATCATGTAAGGTATCATATAAAAGAACTTCATTAGCACATGCTAAAACAGGTTTTTAATTATTTTAACAATGTGTAATTTTCGATGCATGATGAGAAAAGTGAAAAAAAAGAACTTTTTTGTCGATGGTTATAGTATAGAGATTTTAACAATTTACTTCCCAATTTTGTGAAATTTTCTGGATTTGTACGGAACCCTCGGTGTGCGAGCCTGACTCGCACTTGTCCGGTTTTTTATTTTTTAAATCATTCATCGACTTTTGACAAAGTATTACATGGGTTGATTCTATTTGGTAAATCAGATAGAGTACTGAAGTAGAGCTCTAAACACGTCTCTTTTCGAATTTTATATGCTTGTTAACAATATTAAGACCTTTTCAGGCAATATATCTAATGCGAACACTTAAGTTGGTCCTGTTCAAGCATTAGGCTTATCAACATTCTTGCAGCAACTGTACCGCGTAGCAGCGGCTCCATTGTCCGCCTGACAGCGATCAATTTGTAGACCAATATGGCAGTCTTATCGACTCTGGCCTCAGTCTCACGCATACTAAAACTGGCTGATCGAATTTTGCGGGACCTTTTAAGATATATCTTGGTTCACCAAACATGTTGTTTTAGTCTGTAAAGGTGAATAGAAGAGAGACGACTTTACTATGTTAGTTTGTATGTATTTTTTGTGTATGTTCATCGATATTTTGCCAATTGTAAACCGGTTTATAAACTTATTTTTTAGTTCGAAAGGATATATTTCCCTCGTTTAACTTTATCCAAAGTTTTTAATTTTAATTTTTGAAAAATCAACAGTAATTAAAAAAATGATAATTGAAGTCTGTTGTGCCATTTTTTGTGAAAAATAGTAATGTTAGAGAATTACGACAGTGATGCTTCCTGGTAGTTTTGTTAGGAGATTGGAAACGGATTGCATCCGGCGTGTTCCTGCAGTCTAGCTGCGCTAATATAATATAAGCGTAGTTGATTGAATCAGACGTTACTTTGCGGAAATTCATCTTCAAATCTTTGGAAACAAAGATTTGAAGATGAATTTCCGATATTTGATGATGAATTCAAAAGAATAAAAATCTTTCGACGTGTCAGAATGAGACAGAGTTTTATGAAATATAATATATCTGTCATTTTTTCACACGTCAGTTCAGTACGTAGATGGTCAGTTATTAGACATGTAAAAAAAAAGTTTTCTTCCAACTGTACAGATTCTGACGCGCATTCTGAGCGTTTTATTTCATGTCTGGTTTACACGTAACAGTTTAAATTATCATTACATTACTATGATTAAGATAAAGATCCAAGGAAAATTCCAATATGGGTGTTTCCTCTCACTCGCAATATTGAATCGCCAATTCAGCGGCGAGATACGAGTATCTCGGATCTCGACTTTCTCTTGAACTGCTAACCTAAGCCATTCGAACAAACAAACCATAAATCAACAACAAAAACCTATTAGATTCAAAGACGTATTCAATTGATGGAGATACCGCGCTTTATCGGGAGATGTGACGCCTACGGCCGACGCGATTGAAGTGGTGATAGCTGGCAGCCGCGTGCAGATTGTTTTCGATTTTGTACTACCCTCAATCATTTTTAGCAGTAGGTAGGTTTTTAGGCGAAAGTTAACGTATTAACAGTTACATAGAGTATTCTGTTAAGCTTTAACTATACGGAAAATAGGTATAATAAAATGTCAGTACTTGTTAAGTTTATTGAAAAACCTAATACCTAATACTAAATATTTTTCTGGAACATGAAACATTACAATAATAATTAATAATAATAATAATAAATTTATTTATTTGACTTTTCTTATGGCTATGTACAGAAATAGGTACAGTAATACAGTTTTTATAGTATACTTATAACTAATTGTTAAAGTTATTATGCAACATACATTGTGTCCGTGGACTGTACATACTTGTGGGTGAACCCTAAATCCCACACTAGGAGAATTCCTGTGTCGTGGGATTTAGTGCCTTCCGTATTAATATTGAATGAAGTTAATGGTTACGTGTAGTCTAAATTAACAGTAGGTATAAGTTTCGTAAATTACTTAATATAAGTGTAGAAAACAGCAAAAAATAAAATACTAAATTTACATTGAGGGTAGGCAAGATATTTACTATTGTAGTCAATAAAACAATGATCCCAGGCTGAGTCTAATAATAATTGCGAACTATGAATAAAATTACATGTGTGCATAAAACGTACTTATATAGATAATGCAAATGAATAATATAATGAGCTATAGCAATAATATGTACTTATATACTTATACTTATATATTAATTGTATTGATTGTTCGTTTCAGTATGTAAAACTTATTTACCGCGTCGCTTGTCTTGCTTGAGGTTCACTTTATGATTTTATCCAACATTTTTGTAAGATAGTACTTACCTACTTATTGTTACTAGCCGACTATTGGTTTCAAGGTATGTCGCACTCCATCACGTACTAAAGTATAATTCTCTGTAAATTCAAAATTTTATAGAGTTTTTATTAGTTTCTATTAGTACCGTTATAAGGCTACAGAAATCGCAAGTTATGTCTGTAATAAAAGTTCATGCAGCTATTTATGTCTTCTCGAGTTATTTTATAACTAAACACAAAATCCAAATCGTAAAATTCTCAACATCGGCACATTCAATTAATAGAGCCAAAACGCAAATATAAAATCAGTTATTATTAGTTACATGGGACAATAATTTATTATGAACAAAACATTCGAATCCGTGTGCAAGCCGTATCGAAAACTCGTTAAACTTTATCGTAAATCGAATTTCGAAAGGATTGGCGCCAGTGACGTACAACCGCCATTTTGTTGAAAAATGCGTGTACACCAACCGCTAACAATCTTTATCTTATTGTTCTCTCTTTCAAATACATATAGTGAAAAAGAAACAAGACTATCTTAAGTTGCTATTAAAATTACGATGACGTATTTAAAATCGGCCACAGTCTATGCGCATTTCCCTTGTAAACTACCGCCATATTACCTAAAAATGGCAGCTGATTATTTCCGCCATATTTAAACCTAACTTAATTCTCTTTGGTACTAAAATAATGTATTTTATTTAAAGAATTTCCTTCACCGTTAGAATTCACTAATCTCTATAACTTAGGTATAGTTATTAGTAATTATTATATTATTAATAAAGTTATTAAAACGTGTTCTAAAATGTCAACATGCAAAACGTATTTTTATTGACATAAGAAGTAATTCGCGAGACGCTAGTGCAAAGTTATGTCTTCTACTTTATTCGAGCTGTTAAAAGAGTATTACGTTGCTGTACAAATTGTTCATTGGCGACAAAATAATTTCCTTTGCAAACCGTTTAATTTGCAATACTTAATAATGGAATTAACACCTTTACATCAGAATAAATGGTAATTTTGTAACGCCATTGACTGTAATTGCTTTGAATAGTTATTTGAACATGAGACGTTTCAGATTATGGAAAGCATTTAGGTAATAATTGAATTGATGACAAGTTAATCGTCGTATTGCATAACCCGTCATTAAGGTTGTACTTAATAGTGGAATTAATATAAAGGAGCTCTTTAAAGTCGTCATCGTGACATCTAAATTTTTCTTTGAAAGCCTTTTTATTCAAGTTTAACTATGGGATCAGTACACCACTCGTATTGTTACATGTGAGAGCAAAAACGAATTAATATGACCCTTACAGTATTTAGGGTCTCTACGGGATCATAGGTATTAAACGCAAAACCTTTTAAGAGCGGGTCTAGTACATCAAGACAAACAACTTCTGTTCTATGATTTTTGGAAAATCACGAAGTAAAAATCAGCTTTTTCATACAAAAAGTTCGTCAACGCGAGGCAAAATGTATGGAAAAGCACGTTTTTTTGCGAACTTTCAAAAGTCGTATTCGTAGTATAAGATTTTGGTGTGATTGAAAAGTATGATGGCTAAATAGGGTAGGTACTTTCTTTCCTTTTTTGTGATTGTACCTCAAACGGTTATCAAAGGATTATTTTACCAAATTGGGGGTTATGAGTGTAGGGAGTTATGAGTGTAGGGAGTTATGAGTGTAGGGAGTTATGAGTGTAAGGAGTTATGAGTGTAAGGAGTTATGAGTGTAGGGAGTTATGAGTGTAAGGAGTTATGAGTGTAAGGAGTTATGAGTGTAGGGAGTTATGAGTGTAAATCAATATTTGTTTATTTATTTAATGCAAGTTGCAGACCAAGCGCTAAGCTAAGTTAGCTTAGGTTAATTTTCGTAGATGACGCAGTTTTCCATAGATTTGTACTAAGTTTGCAATTTTACTCTTGGTCTGCAACTCACATAACGGTAAACAACAAACCTTTAACCACAACAAACCAAAACAAAAGCTTCAGTTTTTGTCAAGTCGGCTCTACAATTTTTTTACTAAATAAATTTTAAGGGACATCTTACATACGGTTACCACAAACAAAGCAAAGCTTGTGATATGGCTGCCAGAGACTAATATAGGTACTACATAAACATACATATTTTTAAAGAGATACATATATATATATATATATATATATATATATATATATATATATATATATATATATATATATATATATATACATATAGATAATAGATAATAACATCCAGACAACGAGCAAACACCCATGTTCATCACAAAAACTTGCCCTGGGTGGGAATCGAACCCACGCCACTTTAGCGTGAGAAGTAATGGTCACTAACCAAGCCACCACCGAGCCGGCACTGCACTGAGAAAGAGTAAGAGTGAGTAAAGCGAACATCTTTACACCACAGCACCCAATAGGTACCTACTCCCGTATCGTCTGCCCACGTCCACGAAACCTGTCCGGAGCCGGGCCCGGACCCGTTTGTCCGGATCCAAGTGTGATAAAATTTCGCCGTAAATACCCCGATAGGAATGCTGATTGCGATCCCGTCACGTTTTATAACCGCAGCTTGGACGCCGTTTAATCTTTTCTGGACTTCTCGTTTGAAGGGTACGATAGGGGCTACCAACTAGAAGCTAATACGAAATTTTTATACAGGGTTATCTGCTTTCTCTGTACTAAGCCGAAAGGGGGTTATTCAGACCATCTTTATGCCCAATTACTATGGCTACACGGAATTCGAGAAAATAAAATCAGCTTTTCCATACAACAATCCAACTTAGAACCGACAAAATGAAACAGCTGATTTTTTAGGGTTCCGTACCTCAAACGGAAAAACGGAACCCTTATAAGATCACTTTGTTGTCCGTCTGTCCGTCATCATTCATCTCGGGAACGCGTAAAGATATCGAGTTGAAATTTAAACTGTATACATATTATAACTGTATACATGTACAATTCAATTTAATTTAATTATTTGCTACATAGCAAAATGTTATTACTATAAGAAAAATATTATTATTTTAATAATAATGAATGTAATTGTTATAAGTTAGTGACGTGTATCTTTTATATTTATGATACCAATAAATAATATGAATATGAATATGAATATGAATATATCTATAGTCTCTTGCAGTTGTGTAAAAGAAAAACTTCTCAGTAATCGTATAAAAAAGTTAGAGCCGTGTATGTCGTAAAAAACTGCATATTTCGACACTCATAAAAATCAAAACCTACAGGGTACTTCCCGTTGACATAGAACTATGAAATTTGGCGAGAAGCATTGTCTCAGAGTACACATATAGGAATAAATCTAAAAACTGTACATTTTTATTTAAATCACAAAAAAAATAAGGCACATTCACAAATTCACAAAATATGGGTTGAAAATTCAAAGTGAGTTAATTGTATCATGTAAGATATCATATAAAAAATTTTCATTAGCACATGCTCAAAACAGATTTTTTATTATTTTAACAATGTATAATTTTTAATGTATGTCGAGAAAAGTGAAAAAAAAAAAAACTTTTTGTCGATGATATAGATTTTAACAACTTACTTCCCAATTTTGTGATTTTTTCTGGATTTGTACGGAACGGTGGGCGACCCTGACTCGCACTTGTCCGTTTTTTTTTCTCTAATTTCGGGTTAGCCCCATAGTGAAAGTTGTTCATAATAATGGTCGAAATAACGCCTTCCGGCTTAATACACCAGTTTTGGATAACCCTGTATATAGTGCTTCCCATACTAGGTCACGTTACCGTGACTAGGTTTACACGTATCTCAAAGAGTTATTTTTACAATAATTTTTACGATAAATAATACTAAAATTTGTTGCGAAGGTAGGATTTGAACCTGCATAACAGCTTCGGGTTTCCATTCGGGTTGCTCTACCATGCTTTACCAATTAAGCTGCGCCACACTCCGACGCTAGCACTAAATTAGTGTATATCTTTTGTACTTGGTTCAAATCCTACAGTCGCAATGTTTTTCAACTGTTAATCTCAAAAATAACTAGGTATTTTTGTGATAAACAGCAAAAATAACTAGAAGCAAATCACTATAAGGTAGGTCAGGCATATAAGGCCCACCTTTATTAAAATTAAAATATTTTTAACCATTGATGAGGTAATAAACAAAATACTCTCCATATTAATTATAAATGTATTTAAGTTCCGTCCTGAAATAAAAAAACATAAAATTATAACGTTATTTTTGAAATATGAAGTGTTTTTTAAAACCATCACTTCGGGCCTTATTGAACCCTATGAGTATAAAAAGGCCCTAAATAGAAATTAACATTCTAAGAAAATTAACAAGTTTAAACGATATTAAACTATAATAGTAAACATTAAACAACATTTGGTCCTTTTAAAACATGAGTATTTTCTTAATTATTAGAAATAAAAGACCTTGGGCCTTATTAAACTATAGGTATTAAAAATGTCCTACGTTCCTTTAGAATATGTTGCTAAACACAAATTTGAACATTAGGTAAGTATAATCTTACTAAATTAAAGTTATTCAAAAAACAACAACAAAATCGCTAACACTTTGATTTCTAACAAATCTTCTGTGGGCCTTATTACACTAAAGACTTTTCAAATACTGAAGATTCAACGAATATAAAGGTAAATTTTACAACTTTAAATTAAGAACAGTTAATAAAAAAGCAATAAATAATATTAAGGTACTCTTTAGATTTCAAATCAGTCGTAATGCTCGTACTTAAATTAAATTGAGGTTCATCTAAAGGTAATATGGCCCGGGCCTTATTACCTGCGCAAGGGCCGGGCCTTTTTAGCCGTAGAGCAAGCTTTACAATCAGTGTCATATATTTAGTAAAAAATAGCAATTAGAATGTGTACTTATGTCTCTCCGTGGGGCAATACAAGAATAGTTCACATTGAAATGGGAAAAACTCGGATTAAAACAAAAAACTCGATGAAAACTGAACCTCTTTACGCTCGAAAAATATTACGTACGGCAGCCGCGACCTCTCCCTGTGGCTGTGTGGACGGTACTGACGAAATGGAGGGCCGCGCGGAAGAGCGCGTTGTTGCCAGCTCGCTGTATGTGCGACTTCTATGTATACGTGAGTTTTAAGCGAATAGATTTTTATGCAACTGTTATTTCTACAAACTGGGCCTAGTTTGCAACCGGGCCTTATATGCCTGACCTACCTTATCACTTCACTACGTAGTATAAAACAAAGTCGCTTCCCGCTGTCTGTCTGTCCCTATGTATGCTTATATCTTTAAAACTACGCAACGGATGTTGATGCGGGTTTTTTTTATTGATAGAGTGATTCAAGAGGAAGGTTTATATGTATAATACACCTGTGCGAAGCCGGGGCGGGTCGCTAGTATGACTAAAAAAATAATAAATGGAATTCGTCTGGTCGAATATACTATAGGTTCTTGTATGTAAATAGAAGTGACGTGATCAATTAAGATGGGGAAGTCTGGCAAATGTTGTGGAATAAAATGAAAGAAACTCAATTAATAGGGCTCCCTGATAAATTCAATTAAAGAATTTTACGATAGTTACTTGCTCTAGAAAACTTAATTAATTATTAGAATTACTCTTGATTGATTTAATTGTTGTGGTACTTGTTCTTATAAAAGGTTATCCAGAACTGCCCCCCTACCGCCTAAGCAATAGCAATCGTAATAGCAATCGTTTATGGCTTCATTTTAGTCATTTGGCACCGCCTATGTGACGTTAGCCATCAATTGCTTTGTGCGGATTGTGAAAGCAATCGTTGAATGAACAACTTTGATGGCTAACGTCACATAGGCGGTGCCAAATGACTAAAATGAAGTTATAAACGACTGCTATTACGATTGCTATTGCTTAGGCGGTCGGGGGGCTGGTGTGCTAAGCTGAAAGAATATGGTTCATTATTATGAGCAACGTTTACTCAAGGACCGACCCAGAAACCGATAAAAATCAGCTGTTGCGTACCTACATTTTGTCGATTCCGAGTTGCAATTTTGTATGGAACATGATTTTTTTAGTCTTTAATTCCTGGTTGCTCTCCTAAGTAAAATTTCATAATAGTGATGGTATTAATCACCCCTTTTTGACTTAATACAGATCAAGCAGATAACCTGTATGATATAGTGTACTTGCATAATATAATCATTTATCGATTACCTACGTGTTTAGACGTACAAATACCTACATCATACATGTAAAGGCTGCTTTTGCAGTTGGTGAAGAAACTAAATTATTTCCCTGAGTTTATTTCTTATTAATTCAGTAATTTCTTAAAACAAACAATTTTAACCAGAGCTATTTGTAATGCTATCACCTTTTCTAAATGTAAACACGGGGTCGGTAGTCAGCAGATTATTTGGAGAGTCAGTTAACCCTAAACCCCACTTGTCAACACAAACCCGAAAGCACCTGTATTGTTTCTGGACAGTTAAATAAACTACGCGGACATTTGCCTAGGCTTGTATTGTATATTCGACTCACGTACGAGCCCGGCCGGCCCGCCCGTCCGAGCCAAACGTAGGAACAATAATAACTCATGTAATAACTAGATATAACCAGTTAGTCGTCGTTAATAACAACCATGTCCGCGGTCCGTTCGATTACATTTGTTAACATAGCGGACATACGGCCACCGGTTTAGGGTTAAAATGTTGTTGAAAATCGTACTATGGAAAAGAAGAGGTACGTAGTACTGTATCAACCTTTTAATAGTCCACTGCAAGACGTCGGCCTACCCACGAAGGGTGATTGGGCCATATCCACCACGCTGGCCCAGTGCGGGTTGGTGGATTCACATACGCCATCGAAGTTCTTCTACGGAAGTATGCAGGTTGCCTCACGATGTTTTTCTTCACCGAAAAGCCCGTAGTGTGAAATTCCGTACATAAATTCTAAAGAACTTATTGGTACGGGACCGGGATTTGAACCCACCACCTCACGATTGCAAGGCTGGTGTCACTACCTCTAGGCCACCACGGCTTGCTTATGTACTTACTTGCTTAGGTACGTAGTACTGATAGAGTAACTGGAATAGCTAGCGCTCATGGTGCAGTTTGACTAGGTGTTCGATAGCTATCATCGAACATCGAAGTTAATCAATGTTCGGCACGGTCAGTCTTCGGATGGGTGACCGTGGGTGGCATTTACAACTGAGCACCGTGGCCTTGCATGACACTTAAATTGTAGGCCCCGGTCGTTTTAACCGTTTAGCCATGTCAAAGGCCTTCAGGCGGCTTAAAAACTCAGATACCAGCATGCTGAGTGTGAGTTTTGTCGTAAACATGACGCGCTCCTCGGCGAGCGCGTAAGCATGTAATTTGTATGGAAAAATGTACAGCGCCACTAGCGGCGCGTTTTTGAAACACTTTCTGCGAGTGCAAGTTCATACAAATTACATGCTTACGCGCTCGCCGAAGTGCGCGTCATGTTTACGACAAAACTCACACTCAGCATACTGGGCCACCCTGCCTATACGAGCTTACTTACTTAGTAACGGAAATATTTATTTTATCAGCTTGACGTATTATATTTGTATTATATTTAAAAAATCTGCCATAATTTTGCGCTAATTCAAAAAGCTACACGTGAAAACGAGTGCTTCCACTCTGCCCCACCAAAGCGCCCCACTGGTGGGGCAGATTCCACTCCTTCATTTTTTGGAGTGGAATCTGCCCCACTCATCCCATCTTGGTGGGGCAAATTCCACTCACTTTTTAGACCAGTGGAATCTGCCCCACCAGGGGTGTCGCATGATTTTAAGTTAAATTATTAGTGCCATGAAGTGCGAAATTCAACTTCAAAATTTTAATCATTATAACGCCCTAAAAGTAAAAGTACAGATAAGTGACGACATTGAATCCAAAATATTAAGAAGATTGTAAACTAAAAGCACAATTATCTGAATTCAAAAATTTCAGATTGTATGTAGTTAAAGTATTTATGTCGCAAATATTTTCGAAGTCATCGTAAAGTAAAAGAAAATTAAAAATTGCATGTTATCCATTTATAATAATCTATTCATTGTAATGATCTTTAATAATCTATTCGAGATTTTATCTCAATCAGCAAGTTACTTGAATAGTATGTAATTAAAATTTGCACCTATTACAAATGATAAACTTTTCCATCTTAATTGCAACCTTTATTATGTGAATTAATGATACAGGGTTATTTCTAATCAATTACCATGCTTTTAGGGGCTTATTCTGTACATCAAATTCTGTATATTTATTCAAATAATTTCGTCAAATCTCAAAAAAAAAGTTGTTGTTCCATAGAAAAATATCGTTCACCCTTGACAAAATGTATGGAACATCTTTTATTTTTTTTCGAGTTTTCACAAATGTCGCAGAACAAAAGTTGTTAGTTTTGAAGTACAGAATAAGCCCCTAGAAGGATGCTAATTGATTAGAAATAGTCCTGAATTTTCTGCATTAATACGTTAATCACAACTTATGTATGTAGTGTACAGGTTGGAGAGCTGACGCCGACATTAATTTGACCCACATGTAGTACTAGTAACCAGTAGTGGATTGTCAGTGCTTTCTAGTTTATACAAGCGTCTATTTAAGTTGCAGTGACCAGGTATGAGTCCTACCAGAAGTCGGAGGTCTTGCCACTGCAACTTCAGTAGGTCGTTTGTGATGTTTCTATTTAAGTTAAGGAAAGCAACCTTAGAGTGTTTGCAATCCTCCCTTTTGTTCCATATATTCTGATATTCTTTTTTGGTATGACAACACAGCAACACGCGCTTTTCCGCCGCTATTGACTTACAGTATTTAGTTGCATCGTTAGTTTAGTTACCTGTTTTATCGTGCCCTCTTTGGCCAGGGTGTCGGCTTTGTTGTTGCCTGAACATGTTCTGTGACTCTTTATCCAGCGCACAATTGTTATGTGTTAAGTTGAAAGAGTTTGAAGTGTCGCATGACATTCAGCAACAACTGTAGAACTTCTTACAGGTCTTCTGAGTGCGTAGATTGTAGCTGCACTGTCAACAGGGAACACGATAACTTCTTTGGCCTCACTGTTTTTTGTAGCTGAATTGAATGATAACATTAAATTTTTAATTTTCTTTTACTTTACGATGACTTTGAAAATATTTGCGTCATAAATACTATAACTACTTACAATCCGTAATTTTTGACTTCAGATAATTGTGCTTTTAGTTTATAATCTTCTTAATATTTTGGATTTCATGTCTTCACTTAGCTGTTATTTGGGCGTTATAATGATTAAAATTTTGAAGTCGAATTTCGCACTTCATGGCACTAATAATTTAATTTAAAATCATGCGACACCCCTGGTGGGGCAGATTCCACTGGTCTAAAAAGTGAGTGGAATCTGCCCCACCATGATAGGATGAGTGGGGCAGTTTCCACTACAAAAAATGAAGGAGTGGAATCTGCCCCACCAGTGGGGCGCTTTGGTGGGGCAAAGTGGAAGCACTCGTGAAAACCACTTCATTAATACTTGTTGTTTCTCAACGGTTAAATATCCTTTTGAAAATCATTATTTTTAGATGTTGGGCGAATAATGAATATGAATCAATTAAACTTTTACATAAATTGCATTATTTTCTATTCTATAATGAGTGGGTAAAAATCTGACAATAGCTCTATCTCATACTCCTATCTTTCTTGATTCTTTTCAGTCTAGTCTAGTCTTGAAAAACCTGCTTTGGATGTAGCTATACTTATCATTGATTTGTTATGTTGAAAGAATATAGGTAGGTACAATCACTCAGTGAGCTGTGAGATAATCAGCAAATATTCTTGTAGAGTAACAAAAAATACAACGTGTCTGGTGAACCTAATACAGGTAACTAGCAGAATTCATGTAAACTTCCAAAAATACCGAGAACTTAATAAAACTTAGTCGTTCTGCACACGTGCAACTGATACTGAACAAACTTACATAATCGAAAAGCTACCAACTTAGCAATTGTTGAAAATGTCCAACATACTAACTCGCCGCAGAGCATGACACCTCGATCTTGGCTTTCAGAGACAATGCCAACAAGAATTCTGAATAAACCAATTTAAATTTTAAACTTCAGAAACCGCAGGCACGCCTCAGAGACCTAACTTGAAATGGAGCTATTTCGAACACTACGCTTTAGGTTCCAAATAGAGTCGCGTCGCGAGTTCCTTCGCTAATACGATACAGTCCCGGAAACGTATTTTGTATACAAATATACCGATTGTGGATAGCACTTGACCCTCATGCCATTTAGAGAATAAACCGCTTGGAGAAAACCTGGATTGTTGTATTCGTAGAGTGTATTGGCATTATGTTTTAGAGTATACTAGTAGATAGAACAGCGCCGCTCAACCAATATTCCACGTGGGGCATTTTTATTTTGAATATTTGACATTTCTTTGTCTGACAGAAGTCTGCAGCAGTTTCAAACATCTCAGGTGTATTTTACAGATAATATAAGGAAGTTCATATTCACACATTCGTTTATGAAACATACTGACACCGCGAATAAAGCTTTTTTGAAACTACCAAACATTTACTAACGCAGTTGGCCTTAGACTAGACTACATGACTAGTGTAAGATGTCGTGGCCATCAACATGGATAGATGACCTAAAATATATGTCAGTCACTAAAACTCACGCGTTGCAACTTTTTGCTTCTGCTTGCTTCTTCTAGATCATGATATTATTTTATAAATCATCGCACAACCGCTATCATGTTTGTATTTATCTCGATTTCAAACACGTCCGCGGGCCAGTTTATAGCTTGCGGCCCTGATAACAAAATTGTTAGACGACATTGCGCCAGAACTTTCTTCCCATCAGGTTGTTATTCGTTTATGGACGAAACACGGCTCAGTTACATTTGCGATGACCATGTACTGATAACATCGGCTGTTAACAATCGATCTGATAAGGTGAACCGTAATCGCATTATAATCGTAGCGGTTCTTGCCATTATGGTCGAGACAATTGAATATTAATAACTACATATTTGTACTAAGAGTTGTTCCGATGTTGAGACATACATGCTCTGGGCTAGGACTGACGTAGTAACTAGGAATGAACTATTCCTGTTGCAATACATTTTATAATTCTTGAATTTCCCTGAACACCACATTTTTTTGTAATTATTGATTTTCATAAGAGTACATTGCTGTCACTATATCTGAAAAAAAAATGGATTGAATTTTAAACTGTAAGTAAAATGATAGCAGTTATAATTAAATACAAAATTAATTACACACGTATCGACTCTGGATCCAATCGACCTTGCTTCGCTTCACTTTTTCGTCAGCCAGCAGCATCATCATTTTAGCCATTGGATGTCCTTTGCTGGGTTTAGACGTCCCCTAAAAAGCTCATTGCTTAAACCGATTGGAAGCTGCTAGAATTCTCGAGAAACTTTTGGATTTTTTATATACCTACATATGATCTGTTGTGTTGCAATAGAAAGAACAAAAGAAGCATACTCAATTACTCATACTACAGATGGGGCGCGGTCCTAATTCTAAATCTTTAATTGTGTTGCAAGTTGCAAGAATTATTTAATGTATTTCTAACGAGGGTCAAACTGAAAGTTCTTAGAAAATCAAAAACTGATTACATTAGCCAGTTATTAGTTTTATTATATCTTTTCAAAATATTGTCCATTCACGTCAATACACCGCTGCATGCGATGGAACCACTGGGAAAAGCACTTTGCCCACTCGTCCTTAGGGGTCTCTTCAATGGCATCGCGATACGCAGCCACCGCTTCTTCAGCATTCATAAACCGCTTTCCTTTAAGTTTTTCTTTAATTTTTGAAAATAAATAAAAATCACAAGGCGCGAGGTCGGGGCTATACGGCGGGTGACCCAGTAATTCAACGTTTGATGTCGCCAAATAGTCGATCGTTCGCTTGGCGGTGTGCGATGAGGCGTTGTCGTGGTGAAGGAGGATCCTACTGCGAGGTCGTTTCTCTCGAACTTTTTCCAAGACAAGTGGCAAACAATTGGTAGTGTACCATTCTGCAGAAACTGTTTTTTGATCCTCTAACACAATTGTCGCGAAATGACCTATCCTTCCAAAGAACGAGGCCACCATTTTTTTCCCCGCACTTCGATCTCTCTTCACTTTAGTTGGCAACTCCTCGAAAGGAAACACCCACTGAGCAGATTGTCTTTTGGTTTCAGGATCATAACAGTAAATCCAGCTTTCGTCACCTGTTAGTATGTCGAACACAGCATTTGAGTCACCTCCGTTAAATCTTTCAATCATTTTACGGCACCAATCCACACGATGGAGTTTTTGAGCCTCAGTCAAATTATGAGGTATCCACCGGGCGCAAAGCTTCCTGACCGCTAAATGTTCGTGTAGGATTTTGTGCACTTGACTCATACCGATGCCTAAGCTTGTCCGAATCTGCTGATAGGTCACTCTTTTGTCAGTCTCTATCATACGCCGCACAACACAGATGTTATCTTCAGTCGTCGCCGTAGAAGGCCGTCCCTCACGTAAATCATCAGTGAGATTAGTGCGACCACGTTTAAACTCATTAAACCAGTTGTAAACAGTCGCACGAGATGGGGCTTCATCGTGAAAGGCCAATCGTAGTCTATCATAACTTTCTTGTTGACTTAAATGACATCGAAAGTCATAAAAAATCATTGCACGAAAATTTTCTCGTGTTAAATTCATGTTGACGTGACACAGACAATTTTCAATTTGCCGCCAAATCGTAAAACAAATGACAAATGAATGAAGTATATACTCAGTAATATTGGCAAAGAGTTCTATTTTCAAATTATAGAATTATTTTTTTATTATATTGTTTATAAGTGGCCAGTTCTAAGAACTTTCAGTTTGACCCTCGTAGTAGCAAAATTGTTCATGTTTTCTGTCAAGAAATAACTCTTAAAATAAAAAACTCTACAACTTTCAAGAGAATTAAAAATTATCCATTTCAGAATTGGAAAATTGTCGCCTAGACTGACAGTTTGAAGGGAAACTTTCCCGACGCTCCTTGATAATATTACTTTAATTACGTTTGAAGAAGTTTTCAGTGCTCCATTACCATCATTCTTCGCTGGAGACAGGGTAATCATGTTTGTTAACGAAAGCTTGGAGATTAAATGGCTGGACTGTGTTGTCTGCGTTGTTTACAACGATAAACATTTTTACCAACTTCCAAAAAGGAGGAGGTACTATGTTCGTCTGTGTGTATTTTTTTTGTGTATGTTCATCGATATTTTCGCTAATCGAGAACCGATTTAAAAAAATGTATTTTACTTCGAAAAGGTATACGCCCGAGGTGGTCGCATTTCAATTTGATCGAAATCGGCTGAGCCGTTTTTGATAAATCAACAATAATGCACATGGATGTCACATCGATTCATGCAAACTATTCGAATTCTGTAGGTGCACGGTGGAAGTTGGTGTTGTAATTTTTTGGGAAAAATGATTGTTCATTTCTTTAGAATATCAGATAACCAACTTCTGGATATATAAATAAAACTACCGTGAGTATTCATCATAACTATATAACAGAATACGGCTAAAACTCACGTTATAATTATACGATCGATCCGCAAGGAATCCAACCAGTTTCAGAGTATTTAGAACTCCATCCTCAGGGAATACGCGCACCCCCGTCGACCGGCGCGCGCGCACTAGGCTTCCCTTTGTTTATGCCATTCACCTCTGTTTACTGCTCGTTTGTTGTCATAGGTATATGTACTCGTAGTATTCATTTTAGTCTCATATATTTTTCCCATATTTAGATAAACATGGTCCTAGTTACATTTATTCTTAATACCTTACCTTACCGCGAGCAAATATATGTATAGAATTAACAGCACCAATAAAAGTCAATATTTCAAATTTATATTTGCGTCATCGGTTTTTTTTTATTAGACTCATAGCATATATATAGTGGCATGTTCTTGTTTATGAAATACTCTCACATTTTTGATGCCATATAGTTATTTTACCATTATTTAATCCATGATAACAGTGTTACGGGTGATTTAGTAACATTTATCATTGATTTTGATATTTGAACTTGAATCCGATAAGGATATCTAAACTTACACGTGTCTAATAAAAATGTAGATGTATAATTTAAGGCCTGGGAAATTTTAAGTTCAAATAACCGTTATTAGATATGGTTAATGTTAACTTTATCGATATCGATTTGTTTGATTATCTCTAGACCTCCATCCAACGGCTATTGGATATATTTTCCAGTAGAGAATTACTAAGTGTAAGTAGCTGTAAGTTGAAAAGTTAGTTATTGGTAGTACGGTGAAAAAAGTTCACTGGAGGAAAATCGCAAAAAAATCACATTTTGTGGAGGAGTTCGCTGCGTTCTACCACATAAAAATATATAAGCTATACCTACTACATTCTTAGCATAAAATCCACGACTTTTCTCTAGACGACGGAAGAACTTTTCTATCTATTCTAAGATATCATTGTACTCATTATTATGACCACGTTTCGCTATGGGACCTATTTGGAAATATGTTTATGGAACTGCTAACTTCTTTTTTATAATTACAGGGGTTTATTATTGAACCAACAACCCGCTAGGATGAACGGTTAATATGAACGGGATAGCACAGCATAGAATTTTCAGTCATTTTATAAGGTTTCAAAAATGTTGTTTCAACCTTAGTCTTAGACTTAAAGTTGGTCTTTCTTGATCTGAGTGTAAACAAGTCGTGTTTTTCAACGAATCTTGGCGATTTTGGTACATAGGGTTTTTATCGTCGAGATTTTTGTCGTCGGCGATTTTTAATATTTCCCTCAAAAAGAAGGGAAATTTGCTGTCGCGTTATGTATCAGCCAATTTTGATAATATTTGGCAAAATTGTTAAATATCGAAGTACTGACAAGATTTACGAGTATAAACTAAACCAGTCAAGAGCGAGTTGAGATACTTACAAAGATTCAGATAAAGAGATGTGTCGCGAGATCTATAGTTTAGAAAACTACTAGAAATAACAAGAAGATACAAACATCCAAATACATTTACCTCGTCTTAATAAATACCCAGTACTCTATTTTATTCGATTTCTATGATAGAAATTAGAAACCGTTGGACATTAAGCTGCCTCTAGATCATAAATACTTGTCCAACTAAATGCTAAATACCCAATATGTCACGAAGATTATAATCAACTAATACCAACAAAATAATCACTGCCATCCAATTTACATTAAGTATCCATATTTTTGTGTTTCAAAATCAACTAATACTTGCTAATAACGTTACTAATAACTTGTGAATACTGTTTAATATAGCATGATTAGTAAACCAGTTGCCGTAAGTATGTATTAAATTACTTAAACGACTGTTAAATATTTGCTTGTCGAAATGATAAGTATTTATTTAGCTTAGAACTTAATACTTGACTTATTTTATAGGGTTAAAGGATGACGATAACTTTGGTGCTTTGGTTATAATTATCTTGGTTACATTTATCTATTTGTAATGTTAACGATAGTTCAAATATGATTTGATTTTAGGTGCTTTGAAGCTACCGTGGCTTAATTGAGAAAACCATTGGATTTTAGGGTACTCTACACATGGTTATAGGACTACTCTTACGGACCAGACCAAAAAAAAATGTAAATGGTATTTTTCTAGAAAACTATCATAGCTTATAGATTAGTAACTTAAACAGAGTGTACATGTGTATGTTATATAATATTATTTGTCGGGGACTTCAATTATGATCTAACCTAGAATAATAAAAAAATATATCACGAAAGTGGATGATTATACTCTTCAATAAGACCAACACTAACTGTAGAACCAGCTTTAAATTGCGAAAAATCGGCTACTTCATACAAAAAGTTTATTGACTTTCAGTTAGTTTTTGATTTTCTTTATTGAATAAAAGCTAGAATATTATCTTTATCTAGAGATATAAACCCGTATATGTAACTCCCCAAAGTAAATTAGTATGATCAATTCATCAAACTTCACAAACATACATAGTTATTAACAAACTAGTTTACAAAACATGGAATATCATAAATATAAGTAAGTGTTACAATATTCGCCATCATTAATTCTACGCAAGTTAATACGAATAATGTAACTCGATACTCATTTTGTGGCAACATTGATAAATGCTGTGAGAACTAGAACCGCGATATAAATACACTGCAACAAATTACATTAGTTCACGCCATCAATTGGCTTCATTTGTACACAAAACTGGCAAACGTTGTACTTTGCAGACGCATTAGTCTTAAAAACTTTTTGGTAGTGCTATTAAACAATTTAAATAAATATTTCGTACCTACTTTGCAGACAATTCGTCTCAAAAACTTTTGTAGTTGTGTTATTAATACTTAAAAAAATATGTTGTGACCGTAGGATTTTAACCTGCATACTGTCACGCAGTACGGGTTTTCATCCCGTTCCGATGTTTCGCCAATTAAGCTAGAGTGAACTCACTCATTCTATTAAATAATATTTAATTATGGGAACCAAGGTAGTGTGGAATACTTGACACTGTAATAAAGTAATCTCATATATTCCTCTCAGTTCCAATTCCTACGAAAGCGAAACTGATTTAAGCGGACCTGATTGTAGTCAATGAGTCCACAGAAAATGCTATATTAGCGAAAGCTCTTTCATTTCTGCGACGGGTTTACAAACTATAATGCTCTACCTAACTCCGCCCTTCTCCGCTGCTCTCCGTTTTGGTGGAACTTGAAAATTAAATGATGTGAGAACTAGATTCTCGATATTTACAGCGCAACAAATTACACCAGTTCACGCCATCAATTGGCTTCATTTGTACACGAAACTGGCAAAATTCGCGCCGATCAGATACATTCGTCTTTGATTTAAATCCGAAGTGGACAAATCGTGGAGTGAAGTACTTAAGTTGTATTTGCATTTTCATTTACTCTATATCGTGGCATGGCGTAGCCCACTTCAGCCGTGTACAGAATTCGAATAGTTCGCACGGATCGATGTAGTCATTTTCACATTTTTGTTGATTTATCAAAAATGGCTCAGCCGATTTCGATAAAATTTAATCGGGACCACAGTAAAGTATGATCTATCAAACAATAAAAGAGTTATTGAAATCTGACCACTCAGTAAAAACTTATGCGTGGTCATACATAAACAAAAACCGGACAAGTGCGAGTCAGGCTCGTACATCGATGGTTCCGTACAAACACGTTGTTAAAATAATTAAAAACCTGTTGTAGCATGTGCCAATGAAATTATTTTATATCTATAATACCTTATATGATACGATTTACTCACTTTGAATTTGAACCCATATTTTGTGAATTTTGAGGCCCTATTTTTTGTGATTTAAATAAAAATGTACAGTTTTCAGATTTATTTCTGTATGTGTACTCTGAGACAATGTTTCTCGCCAAATTTCATAGTTCTATGTCGACGGGAAGTACCCTGTAGGTTTTGACTTTTGTGAGTGTCGAAATATGCGGTTTTTTACGACATAAACGGATCTAGCTTTTTAAATGATAACTGAGAAGTTTTTCTTTTACAAGACTGGAAGAGATAATAGAAATACGTATACAGTTTAAATTTCAACTCGATATCTTTACGCGTTCCTGAGATAAAGAGTCTTGACATACATACAGACGGACAGACGGACAACAAAGTAATCCTATAAGGGTTCCGTTTTTTCCGTTTGAGGTTCCGTTTCGACTTTGATTCCATACTTCATCATGGTCATGACACCTTAATTGAAAAACATTTTTTTTATTATTAACCGACGAAACGGAGGAGGTTCTTTGTTTTTAGGGTTCCGTACCCTAAAAACAAAGAACCTCCTCCGTTTCGTCGGTTAATAATAAAAAAAATGTTTTTCAATTAAGGTGTCATGACCATGATGAAGTATGGAATCAAAGTCGAATACATAGAACATTTTTCATCGATATTTTTACGAATCATATTGACATTGGACATTTTTCTCTTACCCAACATTTACCTGCATAACGAGTTTTGATCAGGTTATGATAGATCGCCATGTAAGGAATTTTGGCGCCAAACATACGTGTAATGTAAAGGAGAAAGCGTGCCGTGTACTAGCCGCAGGCTATGTAGATTATTTGCTAATGTCTGGGAAAAAACATATTTTAATATGAATTCGAGCCAGGGTTTTTATCGCTTACAAAACAAAATCGTTTTACACCATGTAATAATATGACGTCAAACAATTTTCGCAGGTTTGAATTTGTAGTGGTTTTTTGTTATTAAACTTTCGCGATTTGAACACATTATTATTACATACCTACTACGGGACTAATCGCGCGCTAAAATTACGAGATAAATAAATACCTCATCATCCCTACGTCGATGCGAATGTGGAATTTTAGTACGCGATTAGTCCCGTAGTATATAATAATAAATTGTAGTGGTTTTACGGAGCGATAAACTGTGTAGAGACTCTTAATAAGAGTCTTATTGTAGTGGTTTTACGGAGCGATAAACTGTGTAGAGACTCTAGGTCTCTACACAGCTTATCGCTCCGTAAAACCACTACAATTTATTATTATATACTACGGGACTAATCGCGTACTAAAATTCCACATTCGCATCGACGTAGGGATGATGAGGTATTTATTTATCTCGTAATTTTAGCGCGCGATTAGGCCCGTAGTAGGTATGTAATAATAATTAGTAATCTCTACTTAATATACTCTCTCTTAATAATAGTAGAAATTTCCATATTTTGAAGTTGTAGTAAGTCTATCACGCCCATAATAATATAGTGGAGGAGCACGCATATTTCAGTGCCCAACTGCGTGCTCCTCCACTATATTATTATGCGCGTGATAGACTTACTACAACTTCAAAATATGGAAATTTCTACTTACGTACGTGTAGTCGTATATATAGGACAGATATTGCTGCTAACGAATAGGCATAATAACTAAACAATATAATTTGTCCGTCAGATAGACTATAAAAAAAATATTAGACATGTATTTTTTCTTTTGTCAATTAAACAAAATTATAGCCACCACCAAGTTCCACGTGACGTCACAAGTGCCATAAAAATGTATAGACTTCTGTAAGAGACGTGACGTCACGACCCCCACTCCCAAACTTTGAGAAGGATTATCTTTGTCATTTGTTGTTTGATTGACGAAAGAAAAAATACGTATCCAATATGTTTTGATAATCGAATTGAAGAAATGCCAATTGCAATATCATTCCTGTTACGAACTAAAACAAACTCAGCAGCGGAGCGGCGTGCAATATTAATTAATAGGTACATATAGCCTATTTAAAACAAAAATAACAGTGTCCTTTGCGTCTACAAGATTATTGATGTACCTTATCATAAAACTTTGCATAATATTCATCTAGCTACTCTACAGACATGTCTGAAGATGTTCTATGCATTAAATGGCTGGTTTCCTTCAGAGATCAGATGCATGTAAGCGCACAAGTCTTAAAGAAAAGCAGCCTAAGCATTTTATACCTAAAATGTCTTCAAGCATTTCTTAACAAACTATGGACTCGCTTTTTCTGTTTTGGTAAGAGTCTTACGCGTATTTTCTACACCTATTAGGTACTTGATAGTTGACCATCATTAACCAAAGTTGTATCTACTAATACGGAAACGTCCAAGCAGTTTAATCTGTTAACCCTGCTTCTTGTCCAACTGTTTTATGAGATTTCTGGGCGATTCAGAAAGGGTTATTAGATCTGAAAGGAGTTGAAACTCACATCATAAATTATCTCAGAATACATAATTATATACTTTAGAGTACTTACAGAAATGAAATATAATTGGATGGTAAAGTCAGTTATTCCACATAAAAAGATTGAGAAATATCTACTGTGTTCACTACATATGCAGTATTTATTGATTGTAACCATCAATAAAAATGTCAGCTCGATGATTGTAACATTTGTAACTAAAACTTCTGACAAAAACAACATAATAAAAGATTTTCACACAGATCTTGACAATTTATGTACAAGTACTAGGTATGTGGTTATAGTTCCACTTATTTTGAACACAACATCGGAAAATAACTTTAGTGAAATATTATAGTATCAACTAAAATTGTATTCTTAAAAGTTTTTTTTTTTTTCGATTAAAAAAAGTAGATGGAGATACTCTTTATTGATTCACATTCACACACACATAAAACAGAAAAATAGATGCTAAAACATGTGAAGCAACCGGTGGCCTTATCACTGAAAGTGATTTCTTCCAGGCAGTATATATTTTTTTTTAATTAAAATTAGCGGTATGAACCTCTATATCAGTCTATATTCTGCGTAACCCTACAGTAAACGATTACGATTTAATAGATCGACTTGACCCACTGTCTAGTCACGACCGTTTAATATCTAATGTTAGAGTGATTATGCATATGAATCGATTAAAATTTTTGCTGTCATTCGAATAGAAATTATGTTCTGTTTTATTCTCTTTTTTGTTATACTAAATTAATTATGCATACTATCTACTATAGTTACATGTACCTATATGTTTTCAACTTGCTCATAAAGTGGCTCTAATTTCACCGCAATTAGGCACATATTGACACCTGTACTCAAACTGTGACTCTTTCATTGCTATTATTCACAAGTGAGTTTTTTTTAATTTTTATTGGTTGAGTTGCTTTGTTCTTTAACAAAGTTTCGATACAAAAAAGATCGTGTTCAATAGTAGGTACATATAAATTAATGTACCTATGAATCCTCATTATTTTAGTCTATAGCCGATTTCCATTGCACGCGCATAGAAAAACTGATTAATTTTTCCCGCCATTTCGAAACATTTGTCACAACTCGTTTTCACTGTTAGAAATATTTTTTAGTATTATTTTATTTACAAGTGTGTCTAAAAACGTCGTATGCTACACGTGCGTATTGATGATTACCGTTCTCGGCTCTCTTAAGAACGTCGCCCACGGTTCGGGTCTCAATGGCGCCTCAGCGGTAATCACCAACATTACACACTTGTACTATAATGTACTATTATATGAAATACCAGCCATGTCTTTTTTGTATTTTGTATCATCACTAAAAATTCAACCTCTTATAAACGGAGGCCTCTCACACTTGACGGCAGCCTGTAAACATCCCTTGTCTTAACCCGTAAGGCTTCAATACAATAAGTGCTTTTTTTGGTTGTTTATTTACTTTGCGAGTGAATGTCCTTACACTACGCTTGTAGGTCTTGATCTTTACTCGAAAACACGTGGTTTCCGTTATCTCTTTTCCATGCTATGATACACCACTGCCACTTTACCTGTACTAGCCTTTTTAATAGTCCACTGCAGGACGTAGGCCTACCCACGAAGAGTGTTTGGGCTATATCCACCACCCTAACCCAGTGCGGGTTGGTGGATTCACATACGCCATCGAATTTCTTCTGCGGACGCATGCAGATTGCCTCACTATGTTTTCCTTCACCGAAAAGCCCGTGGTGTGAAATTCCGTACATAAATTCCAAGGAATTGTTTGGTACGGGACCGGGATTTAAACCCACGACCCCACGATTGTAAGGCGAGTGTCATTACCACCGCCACTTTAGCTTTAGCGAATTCATTGAGCTATTTATTATATTAAAATGTATTCTTATTTTATTTTTTGTTTACAGGTAAGTGACCGGCACTATAACTGGATACAGTGAGTCATCAAAATATAAAACTAGCTGCGAGTATGGCAATCACTCCGACGAAACGACTAGTGTGGTTTATTTTTATAATTAAAGGCCACGGTTGTGACCATTGCCCAAAACATTTGTGCAAAAATGAAGTAATGTATATTGTTAAGTGAGGTTGTGGTCAAAAAGAGGTTTACTGTCTACATCTCCACTAACTGCCCCCCCACCTGGTGAAGACAATAGCATTGACGGTTATTTAATTAGTTATTCAAAAGCACTGATGAAAAAAAAAAGTTAAATAATCAATTTTCAAAATCGATAACTACCCAGGAAGTATTCCTGGGAAGTTGGTCCTATAGTATAAAATGCTAAGAATAATATGTACTACTATTATTTCCTAATTAATTGATTTGGCCGGCATTTTTAGATTTAGCCCAAAATGAATGATGTCCTTTGTACTGTACTGTAACTGTACCAGCCTTTTTAATAGTTCACTGCAGGACGTAGGCCTACCCTACGAAGGCTGTTTGAGCCATATCGACCACGCTGGCCCAGTGCGGGTTGGTGGATTCACATACGCCATCGAATTTCTTCTACGGACGTACGCAGGTTGCCTCACGATGTTTTCCTTCACCGAAAAGCCAGTGGTGTGAAATTCCGTACATAAATTCCAAAGAACTCATTGGTACAGGACCGGGGATTTGAACCCACGACCTCACGATTGTAAGGCGGGTGTCACTACCTCTAGACCACCACGGCTACACCAGATGTCCTTTAGTCTCAGCCAAATAGGTACAAAAAATACAGACGCACATTGCTCCATTTTAATCCTGAAAAATTAAAGTATCCTTTTGGTAGCGCAAAAACGGCAAATCCACTGGTAAAATCCAATGTAATAATATGTGTATTTATAATTATTGTTAAAATGCCTAAAAAGGCAAATTTTGGCATCAGCACTTTAAAATTAACCGCCTTCATATGTACCTATCTGAAACTTATGATGAATAAATGATTATGAATTATTAAACAATTGCAAAAACCTTATTAATAATATAATCTCTAGCATTAGACAAGTTAATCACCTCACTAAGTAACAAAATGCCGAATAAAATATAAATCAGAATCAGCAAATTAATCGTTGTGAATGGGCGTCGATATTTCATGCGATTATCATAGTAGATGACTGTAATTAAATAGCGTTTAATGAATAAAACGGTAATTAATTAAATGATTAATTTGTGATAGTATCGAACAAATATTGTAGTGATGGCAGCCGGTTTGTTTTAATAAGCAAATATTTGTTTAAACAAACCGGCTGGCTGGCAGGCAGGTGACGTCGACGTTCATCAAAAAGGCTCATTTTTAACGCCTTCCAAAAAGGACTTTCGTCTGTATATTTGTTTTTTGTGTATGTTCATCGATATTTTCGCCAATTGTTAACCGAATTCAAAAAATATTTTTTACTCCGAAAGGCTATGCTCCCGAGATGGTCCCATATAAATTTAATTGAAATCGGCTGAGCCGTTTTGGATAAATCAAGAATAATGTACATGGATATCACATCGATTCGTGCAAACAATTCAAATTCTGTACGCGGTGGAAGTAGTTGGTGCGATTTTTTGCGATAAATAATCCTAAAACATTTATAATCGTCTGCAGCCTTCTCTATCCCACTGCTGGATATAGGCCTCTCTCTTACGGTACCATCTGTCTCGGTCCTGTGTTAATCGTGTACAAGTTTGACCCGCGATTTTCACGACATCGTCGATCCGTCTTGCAGTCGGACGTATATAGTCCGGGAGGTTAGCGCAAAACATGCTGCAACTACTTTCTAAAACCTTATTTTTTGCCATTAGGTAGTCATGGTGGTCACGCTAAATTATTATTTATCACTAATGTGGAATTGCGCGACTGTAAAATAGGCGTTTATTTTTTTACGCCTATTTTATTCTCCACTTCTTTGAATAAAATGTAACAAAACGTAACGATCGCATTCCCATGTTTCACCCAGCAACAAATTAATGGAGTCGTTTACAAAATTACTAATTACCTTTAAATGAGGTCAGGCTTCCCTGAGGGCAATCGCCAATTTTAGTTATGACGCTTTTAATTTTACTGGGCAATATTACTTTAGTTAATTTATTATCTGTTTGACTATTTAAGAATACCATTTATCAATTCATCGAATTAAGCTCAACTCAGCTGGCTATCTATATGAGATTATGCATGAAGGGTGTATTCGTAATCATGGAGTTGTTTACAAAATTACTAATTACCTTTAAATGAGGTCAGACTTCCCTGAGGGCAATCGCCAATTTTAGTCATGACGCTTTTACTTTTACTGGGCAATATTACTTTAGTTAATTTATTATCTGTTTGACTATTCAGGAATACTATTTATCAATTCATCGAATTAAGCTCAACTCAGCTGGCTATATAAAAGAGGGGGTGTATATGTAATCATTATAAACGACTTTTACCAAGGACTTCAATATCAGGTGTTTCAAACTGTTATGCGATTTTTATGGCATAGTTAATTTATTTGTATAATGTCGGGTTTGCACAATAGTAAAAGTTATGGATGACTAGCTTTTGCCCGCGGCTTCACCCGTGTGATATTTAAATTTTTGTGTTATCCCATAGGAAACTTATTTTTTCGAGATAAAAAGTAGTCTTTGTCACTTTCCGTCTTTCAAGTCCATGCCAAAAAGCAACTTAAACTGTTGCTCCGTTTCTACTTACTGCGCGAAAGGTATCTTCTAGATAAGCGTGCTACACCCTAGACCGCATATCTGCTCAACATCAGGTGGGTGATTCTGTATGAAAACAAGCACGTAACGCGCTCTAACGTGCTCTTTGTTTTTAAGAAATTAGTATGAAAATTACTTATTTTTCAAATAGCATAACTTAAACTCAGTTTATAATTTATTTTAACGTAATTTTACATTTATCAAACAGTTCTCCAAACAAAATTCAAGGAAATAAAAAATTACTTACCGCGTTACGTTACGTTTTGGCGATAGAGAATCAGGCCCCAGGCAATATGTAGTCAAACGCAAACCTATACGAAATAAAAAAAAAGATATAGGAACTAACCAACAAATAATACACTTTCGGATTTATAATTTAAAAAAAAAAAGAATGATGTCCGGATTAATTCGCTCTTTCTGAATAGCCCTGTAGATAGATAAATCCACTACACTTTAAAGTAATGATTATCATTATCCAACAATCTAAATAGATTTTTTCATATTGAAAAATTTATATTCTACACCGCAGAAAATTCCTTTTTTATACGTTTCGCGAAGCAAAAAGCATGTTTCACCTCAGGCAAAGAACAATGTACCAACGAATGCTTTTACAGTCGAAAACGTGTGCGTAACTGCAATTTCATTAAAAACTCGGAATATTCGGCACACGTTCTCAAATTACACGTGTGGACAGCCAGACATAACCCGAATTATGTGTACTGTGGTGCAAAGTTAATGGTGCAGTGTGTAGGGGCGCCACTGTCTCATTATCTCAGCAAACTGCTAACTTTTTCATTTGTTTAATTAATTTTATGGGTCAAAGGCCCTTATGGTTGAAATAAATAATTATTTTTTTATTAGACTAATATATGTTTGTTTTAGTGGTACGAACAAAAATTAGCTGAAATTGTTAAATGTAGTACTTTTTTATCGACTAATTTTAATATTATTATAAATAACGAATAGACATTTCAAAAGCACGTGTTGATATTTCAACCCTTACACTTTTCTGCTATTTGTAGCACACGAAAACGCATTAATGAAATTCAATAAGTAGCTACTGGCTAGTAAGACGGTTTTAGGGACGTACAATTATTTTAAACAGTGTGGAAGACGTTCGATGCACGTTTACTTTCAAAGTGAATAGTAGATATAAATATAAGACGGGCTATAAGCCCGATTATAGAGGCGCCATCGTAATTATAATAGCTAAATAGCATAGTTCTGTTTCTTTTTCACTCTAAGCATTCGATAGAGAGAACGCTTTTTACGCTGGCGCCTCTGTAATCGGGCTTACTATCATACTAATATTAATATACTAATACTTACTAATAATATTATAAATGTGAAAAGTTTGTTGGATTGTTCCACTTTCACGCAGCAACGGAGCATCGGATTGACTTGATTTTTGGCATGGACATAATTCAAAGGCCGGAAAGTGACACAGCCTACTTTTTATCCCGAATTTTGAAAGATTCCTGTGGAATGGCACAAAAGTCAAAATATCAAGCGGGTGGAGCCGCGGGCAAAAGCTAGTATAAATACAAGACAAAATACATCTAAGTCCAGACCAACTACAATCATAATGATCAAAACCAAAAATTATTATTAACTGTATCAAAATTAGTTACCTAATTCCCTCAACAGAAGAGATAAGTTTGTGACCATATAATACGGAACACACAGAATTTACATCGTAAAATGCCATTTTTCCCTTTCGCCTGTCTTCCCGCGGGAACAGAGGGGCGTCGGTAAACAAAACAATAACTTTATCGATAATTTTCGTTACTCCGTCCCAACCATGGGCGTAGCCAGGGGGCTTATGGGGTCCAAATTCCCCTAAATGTTAAACATTTCGTCTCATGTTATGAAATTTACCCTATAATTGGGAAACTGTACAACTCTACAGGGTCACTGGTAATTTACGCATCACCTCTGTGGAGTGACTTCAGTACATCAAGACGAGACACTTTTATCATAGGTTGAACTCCGGATTAGCCATTAAAAACCATTTTTATAAAAAAATCTATAAAGAATAATGTGGAATGAATATTGGGGGAGGGGCGATTTAGGCGTTGGTACCATAGTAAAAGTTACTCGTCTTGATGTACTAAAGTCGCTCTTAAGAGGTTGCGCGTAAGTTACTAGTTATAACTAAGTAAATTGACCTAATGCATAATGTGTGTACTTATATGCATCTTTTTCTAACACCTTTTAGCCTTCCGCCCATTATAGGGTTAGGAAACCCTATAATGGGCGGAAGGTACACAATATGTCAATTCCACGGTTCCGTCACTCCGCTGCCTAATGAAGCAAGATCGAGATAAGTCAGATCGGATCTGTGCTGCATCGGTCGCCCGTCTCTGCGATTGAGGCCCGGAAACTATACTGAAAGGGTCAGACGGTCAGACTGAAGTTACACATAACTAGGTACAAAACGATCGGTGTAGTCTACTTCATTCTTCTTTACTTACAATCTTTTATAATGATGTAATAGTTCACCTATTCCTAACCCTATAATGGGCCGAGCCCTTAGCCCAGGTTTTGCGTAGTTTACTTAAAATTTCGCGTTCGTGTATGGCTCCATACATTGTGGTTAGTTCTTCTTTGTTTCCGCCAGGGGCGCTGTACAGACATGTATGGAGCCATACTGAAACGGCTGTAATTTTAACTTACGTGTAAACCTGTACTAACCCCTCTGTTTAGAACTATGTATTTTTCTTAATCATCACTGGCGATGTAACTTTTTAGAATAGAAATAAAAATTTGTATTTGATCGATGCACGTATCATTTCTGTTTTGAAAATGGCTATGCTTTTTCGATGGAATGGTCTTGACTCTGGCGTTTTAGCTCAGTTGTTTCGATTCAGAAGCGCGAGTACTGTTCTTATACGATCGTTAATTTGACATTTAAATCGCTAAAATTCGCTAAAAATCATAGAAAATACCGATTTTTAGCGTTTCAAATGTCAAATTGACGATCGTATAAGAACGGTACTCGCGCTGCAGATACCTTAACACGTTCATTCTGTGTCGATGACTACTTTTTTATAGATGTTACCTTAATGTTTTTGTAAGTATTCGATAGCTGGAAAGTTTTCACCCGATAATGTTTACGTAATTTAGATAATTTCAAAATATTCAGTTCTAAGCGTGTACCTAACCTACGTTTCGTTTTACCCAATATTAAACAATATGTAATTAAAATATACCTGTATAAAAAAAAAAGGTATTCAATAATAAAATATATCCCACAAATTATCATCTTCTGATCTTATTCCTTCAGAAGTAATGAGGTAGATAGGCTTGTAGGCGTCATGTACAAACCATACTTATTTCTTAGAAATACAAATCAAATATTTACGAAACATTTTCATCAAGTAATAGGTCAGAACAAACCGAATAATATATTTTATTACTTGGAATCGCTGAAGCCCTTCGCTTCATTTCTAATTGCTTCTGAGAAATACTAATAGCTTCTTTGATATTCCGACTTCTCTAGAAATGTTTATGGAGTTTCATTAATTTAGTTATTGGTTTGTTGAAGACTTAAAGCAAATTGGTACCTACAATCTACATATTGCGCTTATGTTCTAGGTATAATTGACGTTCGGCAGAATTCTAAGGCTCTCCGCAAAGATTTAAGAGTTGTGGAAAGTGCCTGTAAAACTAGGCTTAATTACGTAGGTATACTGGGTTATTTCTTATCAATTAGCATCCTTTTAGGGGCTTGTTCTATACATCAAAACTATCAACTTTTGTTCTGCTACTTTTGCCAAAACTCAAAAAAAAAACAGCTGTTCCATACATCTGGTCGCGAGTGAGCGATATTTTTCTATGGAACAAGAACATTTTTTTTTTAGTTTTGTCAAAAGTCGCATTACAAAAGTCGTTAGTTTTGATGTACAGAATAAGCCCCTAAAAGGATTTTAATTTAATTGACTAGAAATACGCCTTTATATGAAAACAGATAACTGGGACTTTAACAGAAGTTTCGTTTTCGATGAAGTAGATATTTATCTCGAGGAAATCATCGTAAATAAATAGATTGAATCTCTTTATTGGGTACATAGAGATTTACCATCACGACGTCACACGAGGCAGCACGCCACGCCGACTGATGGCGCTGATATGCAATGCTCAGAAATATACACTATGTAACGTATAAAAATATACCATAATATATTAAAAGTGTCCGGAATTTCCGAGCCCCTGTACGATGGAGATCTATACCAGGATACAACCTGCGGGGTCGCATTGGCCAAATAGTTTAAACATTTTGAAACATTGCAACGCGAAGAAAAATATGAAAAACATATTTCTTCGCCGCTGAAACCCCCAAAGAGTCTCAATTGGAATCACGACTTGGAAGACAAATAGTGTCATAGCGAAGCAAACGTTTTTAAATAATTTCTTAAAATTCGGCTCCCTACTTCACAAGAGCTGGAATTTTCGCGATGGTTGCGACTAGCGTTATAAATTACAAATCTATCGCGTGTTTATCAGTAGCTTTTCCCTTAGGAATTCCTTATGATTTCACAGTTGTTTCAGGGCCGCAGACCGATAGGGGAAAGTGGTCCGCGGCGGATCTGACAGTACCGACCGTCACAGATCTCTGATACCGAGGCAGTTAGAATACATTTGTTAATTGAGTATCCTTTATGAAGCTTTTAACGATACATTAAAAACATATCATAAATTTTTTTGCAAATGTAGTCCTGAAAAACGCGTTGCGAAAATATTCTGCGGCGATTCCACTTTATACATATTTTACTTTTCGATAGCTCCAATTTTTGTTACATTTAATTTCGTGCTAGAGTTATTCTAGCGTTATAAATTTATCATGTGTTTATCAGTAGATTTTCCCTTAGGAATTCCTTATGATTTCGCAGCTGTTTCAGGGCCGCAGACCGATAGGGGAAAGTGGTCCGCGACGGATGTGACAGTACCGACCGTCACAGATCTCTGATACTGAGCAGTTAGTTAGTGTACTCATTTATGCAGTGATTTGTCTCTTAATTGCACAGATTGTAGTCTTATTTGAGCCGCTGAACCACGGCTGTCTTAGTCTTTTGGCTGAAATACGGCTGTAGCTTTCTCTAATGAGAAGTAGGGTAAGTTTTGTCGTTTGTAAGGTGGTTTTAATTTACGATGGAAAGAGGAGTCATACACTTATATTTAACGTGTGTATATCTGTTTCTAGCATATAGGAGCATTGTATTTATTAAACCGTTTAGTATTTATTTTTAATCAAATTTGGAGATTAAATATTCATATTTCTTCATATAGCTTCCACAATGTGACAGTAGATGATGTACTAAAATATAATTATGAACAATCATGAAAGGTATGTGCAATGTAATTATTCGAATTAACAAAATATCTAATAACTATAAAACCTATAGAGCTCAACACAGCTTGTCTAGATTGTATATATATTTATTTTTGAACTGCTCTACTAATACCAGTACTTAGTAGGTATATATATATTAACTGTAATGACTCCACTAAATATGAGGTTCGTAATAGAATAGTATCTCCTCAGATCTTTGACATTTAAAATCGTGTTCTCAAACATCCGTGTTGAGTTGAGTACTCACATTTGCGTTCTTCGTGAGCTCGTCAAAGACTTGCGTAAGCTCGGTAACTGGTAATCAACTTCCACCGCGCCAGCTACAGACGTTGCACGTGACGTTATCTCGTCGGTCCGATATACGAGTATTACGGAAAAGGCGTATTATTGGAAATAACGAGGAAATGTCGACTGCTGGGGCTTAGCTCTGTTTGTCGGACTTATCTGGGATATGATCGCCGGAATTATACGCTGTAGTTATGCTGAATGTTATGTTACAGTTGTCGGTGGTAGTGAATTAGTGGTTTGAATGGTAAATAATGTTATTCACTTTTCACACGAACACGAATGCGTTTGCCACTTTTGGACGCCTTTCTTCTGTAACGCTTCGCTGGACTCCTTCAATACATATGGCGCAAATTATTGATAATGCCTTTAATACATCTTTCTAGAAGTTAAAAGTATCCCTCTGTTTCAGTAAAAATATAAGTAAAGAGCAGTTCATTTTCCGTACAGGATTAAAACCACATCGACGAAGATCTAAGATACAAAAAAATGTTTTATAAATTTTAATCAATATCGACAGATGGCGTTTTACTAAATGAGAATACATACCGAAAATTGGCGGTTATCTTATCAAGCCGCCTGGCCTATTGGTGTAAGCGCTGGCCTCGTATGCAGATGTAACCGAGTTCGTACCTCCGCCGAGGTGTTCGTTTTGTATAGCGCACGTTCCCGCTGCAACCACAGCTGCCGATATTACGGCAGTCACTGGTTCATGTTGTGGGATAGAGAGATGGGTGAAGAGCAACAAGCAGGCATTGTCCAACGAGGCGCCGGCTTCTGTTGCAGCCCGAACATTTTTGTTTAAAATTGTTTAAAAGTCGCTTGTCATTAACTAAGTCTTTAGACTGTATAAAATATAGGTACCTATTGTATGAGTAATATGTATGTATAGGTATTCTCATAGCAATGAAATATCCTACTAATAGATATTATAAACGCGAAAGTTTGTATGTATGGATATTCGTTCCTCTTTTACGCAAAAACTACTGAACGGGTTGAGATGAAACTTTGCAATATTAATGCTTATATTACTTATACATCAGAATAACACACAGGCTATAATTTATAAAGATATTGCGTGAAACGAAGTTCGCCGGGTCAGCTAGTAATTGTGTTATGTGATGTTGTGTACTATGTGATGTTGGTTTATTTTTACGAATTAATATTTCCGAATTTTAATAACTTAGGTCTATGACGTCATTAAATTTTGTAAATATTACAATCAGATTATTAGGCACAGTGACTGGCAGTAAGCTGGCAGAGTTGAGTAGAGTAGAGATATCTAAGATAAAGCGTAGTAGAGACTAAAGTTAACTTACTCGTAGCTCTGAAATTATTTTCTACTTCCTTCACATTTGCGAATAAAAAAAGAGATGAGTTTATGAAATATTACTTCAGCTTTATTGAAATTAATAATAATATTCTGTTTTAATTCAGTGCTGTTGTACTCTCTATTACTTTATACTAGTTACTCAATCGAATATTAGTCTCGATATTCAGATACAACTAAAAATTAACGCTATTTTTTTCGAAAACATATTATTATAAGAAATTGAAATAGCAATCGTTTCATAACTTGAAATAGCGCTCACTGTCTGCGTGATACAAGTAAGAAGTACCTATACCTATCTTGTGCCATCAAGAAAGTGATATAGAAACAGTACTCCTACGCCCTTTAAAAGAAAGTAGGTTCTACATTTCTCGAATTCGGTCACCACAGCATATCCAGCAGTGGGTATCGACAAGTGAAAACAAAGTGGTCTGTTTATCGCTCATTAGGAGCAGCAATTAGACGGCCCATCGGCCCTAATAGCGAGCGGAACAATTAGTCTGTTGCACAACAATTACTGGGGCGAGTGGCTGGCGCGAGTGGCTAGCGCGAGTAACTGGTGCAAGTAGCTGTCGGGAGTAACTGGCTCGAGTATTGGCGGGGTGGATGAATAGGCTGGCTACGGTAGGGGACAAAAAGTATCGACTTTAATTTTCTTTTGTGTTTCATTGAGGACAAAAAGCTATGCGGCCTCCATCGTAATACATTAAATATAGTTAATTTTTAGGGTTCCGTACCCAAAGGGTAAAAACGGGACCCTATTACTAAGACTCCGCTGTCCGTGTGTCTGTCCGTCTGTCTGTCTGTCACCAGGTTGTATCTCATGAACCGCCCAACAAACAAATTAAGCTTATAAAATTAAGTCTATAAGGTCTAAACTCTTATACTTGTTATAAAAAAGCATTCATTATGTCAGTGTTCCTTATAATGGCACATTATTAGAAGATTTGGCTAATATTACCTTTATTCTTATAATTTGGCTGGGTAAACGTTAATAGATCCAATTAATATGGCCTCAATAAGGGTTCGAAAGGTGTTCTTCTTATAGAGGCTAGTTACATTGCTTTTTAGCCGTATAATATTCAAAGTCATATAAAAGCTTTTAATAAGGTCAATTATTCTTAGAAAAGTAATGCACAAGATAACTATGATGCTTTTTAACTCACAGGAGCATTTGATAAGACGTCTATCCAACAAACTAATTTTAACATTTTATATGATCTTTTCAAGGATGAAAGGAGTCCATATTCCCTTATACAGTGATTATAAAGATATTATTCTCTATATGGTTACATTAAAATGTTTTACATAACTAGATTCGTCATTTTGATGGTAGGTACAGCAGATTGTGTGAATTTATTATGGAGCGAAATTTAGATTTAAAAAATGGATTAAAAAGACTGGAAGAAGTTTAAAAGGAGCGGTGCGGTGGTTACAGAAGAAAAGTAAAAAAGGTCTACGAAAACATGGTTGTGAGCATTGCACCCACCACCTCCACTCCTATGATGCTACAAAATTGCCAAGCCGATACCAACGAATCAGCCAGTGGTTCCGCAGAGGATTATTTTATAGAAAATGAGTATGAAAAGGAAACCAGTGAGGAAACCAGTTGTTTACATCACGTGTGTGAAGCACGATAAAAATCATTTCAACGATAAATGGTTTTTAACAACGGACGAACGAGTTAAAGAAATAAGAGCAATACACATTAATGAAATGAATAATTTAGTTTACGCTCTTGACTACCCCTTAAAGTCTTCATTAATTAATATTTATAAGTGTGAAGATTACATCTCAAGTAAATAAAAATATATATGACTTTTCATGCGCTGACATTAAATGTAAATTATTCAATGTAGAATATAATTCGGTATTGTATTTTACACCATTAATCCATACTTTGTAAAATAAAACAACTAATTTGAAAATCACGTATTTTTATTAGTCATATTTTTTTATAGGCGTTCATGCCGCCGTATTTCAAAATTCAGAGGAAGAGTGGCTGTCAAATCGGGCATTGTCTAAAGGAAGGCTAATTTTGTACTTGTTGGTTTAAGGATTGACCTCAATGCTCTATCAGTTAGCCCACGAAACAGTTGGTGGGTTCACATGGATGCCTGATTTATGTATTATTAACAATTATTAAGGATTACAATATTTGCATTCATCGTCAATAAAGTGGTCATAAATCAAATACTCTTTACAATTTTGGCACAAAATGAAAGTGAAATGTTGCAAAACCTCTATGTTTTCACGACCTATCACAAAGTGTGAAGGTAAACTAGAAAGAGTCGGATATGTACAATTAAAACATTCCTTTCTTAGAATAAAATGTGTCCACTTCTATGGCCATCGCATATTATGTAAACTAAGATCTTTTCTTTGTAGGAATTTGTCAACATCTGCCAATACGTACGTACGCTGCCATTGCAATTTTGTAAAAAAATTAAATTTATACATATTGGAGCGATTAAGACTTTCTATAGGTACAGGATTTTGTTTCTGTGAAAGGGACCCTAACTATATGTAAAATGGCGACAGCATAAGCAACAAACGTTGCCATTATAAAGTCTTGACTCTCATAGACTCCTTGTAGACGATGTGTGAATCGTTTTGCTCTTATAATAGCACTATTAATAACATGACTAAATATTTAATAACGTTTGTAGCAAAAAAACATCTTAAATTCAAGGGCGGGTTCATACTACAACACACAGCGTACCACATTTTACCATAAATTTGAATTCCCAGACAATTTTTACTATAAATGAGCACATAAATCAGGTAAATAAACTACATAATATAATAACCTTAACAGTAAAATGGTTGACAATTCTCTTTCTTCACCAAACTGTTACGAAAATGCAAATCAACTAATAAAAAACTTATTGCAGATGATCATAAACACGGTATAAGAGTGATCGCCCGTATTAACGCTTTCCATATGTTTCTTATAAGTGTATTGGATCTTTTAGGAGCTTTTTTCTTGCGATTATAAGTTAAACTTCCTTGTTCCTTGTCATAATATAACATGTATAAGGAAAACAAGCAGACAATAAAGCAACTATAAGGGGGGTATAAGATTATTGTCTTTATAAATTGTGCCCAAACGCACCCTTATTAGCGATAATACGGCTCCTATAAGAGTATTATTTTTGGCAATATTAGCCACTACAAGAGCAATTTTTGTTTGTTGGGCGTAATAGCTAGACAGTTAACATTTTCACAGATACTGTATTTCTGTTGCCGCTATAACAACAAATGCTAAAAACAAAATAAAATAAATATTTTAGAGGTGCTCCCATACAACAAATCCTTCCTATCCTTTTTAACAGTCCACTGCAGGACGTAGGCCTACCCACGAAGGGTGATTGGGCCATACCCACCACGCTGGCCTAGAGCGGGTTGGTGGATTCACATACGCCATCGAATTTCTTCTACGGACGTATAACAGGTTGCCTCACGATGTTTTCCTTCACCGAAAAGCCAGTGGTGTGAAATTCCGTACATAAATTCCAAAGAACTCATTGATACGGGACCGGGGATTTGAACCCGCCACCTCACGATTGTAAGGCGGGTGTCACTACCTCTTGACCACCACGGCTTTTTCGACTCGCACTTTTTCTCGAATACCGGATTAGCCCCATAGTAAAAGTTGTCTGTAAAAATGCGTTTTAGCTTAGTATACCCAATCCGTATATACCAGTAGATAACAGAGGAACAACTGGTGGTTTTAACGCTGACAAGCTTTCTCTACTAGACAAACTTAGAACGGAGACTAAGGATAAAGAGGATACTATACTCTATAAAATTTAACTTGATCTCTGCGACAGCTGTCAGAAAAATCACGCCTATTAAGTCCTGAATTTCTTAATAGTACAGACAGTACCTGTCAATGTCATACTTTGTGGGCATGCCGATTAGTGATGGGCGACGAATGATCGTGACCACAGAGTTTTAGATAGAGTTTTAATTAAAATATCGATAGTTTATACTGACGATATTTTAAATAAAACTTGATTTATCATTATTTTTATTGTATATTTTAATATCATAACATTTTTTACATGTGTAATTAAATTAAACCCAATGATATGTTACATAAGCATCGATAATAGTGAAAAACGTCGATAAATACTATCGTTACATTATTATGAGTATATAATTAATATCATAACATTATTTACATGTGTACATACTTGATCTTAAATCCAATTTCTCACCTTCAACTACTCATTCGATTTCATTACAACATTGTTTGAAAATCGATTTTTTCCACCACTATCTCAACTCTAAAAATGTCAATCTTCTACTGTCGCAGAGATCAAGTTAAATTTTATAGAGTATAATTAATTTTCATCACATCTATTCGAAAAGGACTACTTGGTTCGCCTTTAAGTGCGCCTAAAGGTGGTGTTTTCTATAAGAAACTTTATAAGTGCGCCGGAATTATCTTTGCCGCGCACTTTTTGAATTTGGAAGTATTTGTAATGTTAGTGTTCAGCGCCAAGAAAATGAATGAAAAGAATGTAAATATATGTTTTCGTTTGTTATATTATTAGATACCATTTAATTTCAATTTAGCTGTTACTCTACGTTTTATTAAATAATAATATTACAATAAAATATGAGGCGCCTTTTATTTTCTCATAGAGGTGATGAAAACTAGAGTGTACTACTCGGGCGCAAAATATATTTTTGGCTCGGGCGACGTACTTTGAATCCCTCGCTACGTTCAGGATTCTACTCTAGAATTCCTCACTTCGCTCTGGATTCAAAAAAGCGCCCTCGCCGTAAAAATATTATTTTGCTACCATATGATACAATCTACTAATGTATCATGATTATCAGGCTTTTAAACCTCCAACACAAAGATGTGCTTAGTAGCACCGTAGTTTATAAATAGAAGTATTTTATTTTTCGACAAATGCAAGCTGTGTGGTCAAAACTTTAACTACTTAAGTATATGTACGAGTATATAGATAAGATTTGGAAAGTAATCTGTAAATAAATATCATCGTCATATATTGTGAAAACCATGCCAGTTTCCTCAATATAAATTGAACAGATTTTTTCACAGTAATTACCATACCTACCTGTAACTTTCTCTCGATATAGAGGTGTTAGTTTGCGTTTCGTTCATTTGCCAATTTCATGCTAAAATCGATAATGGGCATTGACAGTACTTGTAGAATGTAGTTTCTCTTTCATTGCCGTGGGCCAATTTAGAATTCGCAATGCGTTTTTTAATAAGTTTCACGCTTTTATGCAGAATTAGTTACTTAGGGACGGCGTAACCGGTTTTTTGTTTCTATACCTAACCGGTATAGAAACAAAATTGGAAGAAGAAATATTGGCATTATTATGTATTAGAAAAATACCAGTTATGATTGTACAATTTATGTGTTGACGTTTTGATTGACAATTTTATGTTAAAGTAGTTTTTGCTTTTTTGATCTTTATGCTATTCCATAGGAACCTTTTATTTTTCGGGATATAAAGTAGCCTATGTCTGGAAGAGATTGCTGTAAGCAAGAAGGCCGCCCTTTGTTGCACTAGTTTATGTCGCTTGTTTTTTTCCTTTATGTATATTTTTTTCTGTATTGTAGGTATTTTAGTGTTAGCAATAAAGTGTTCATTCATTCATTCTATGTCACTTTCCGTGTTTTAAATTATGTCCATGCCAAAAACCAAATCAATCCGTTGCTCCGTTGCTGAGTGAAGTAAGAAAATAAGGATTTTGATCATAAACGTGCTTCAAAATTTTTCCAAATTATAAAAGATGCAATTAAGTTAGATCTATAAATAAAATACCGGAAAAAAAATACTATTTACCTACCTACGCATCATGCTTCATATTTATATCTGTATCAATCAACTCCAACATAAAAATCGTAATATTATCTTTAAAAAATAGTATGCTTAACGTAACATAACCTAAAGATTGAAATTAAATGATATTTTAGTACAAGATAGAAAAATAATAATCTCCTTAATTTTAGACAAACAAATTTAGTTAATCCCATGAAAAAAAAATATTTCAAAATACATAAAAAATATATTAAAAATCTATAAAAAATATATAAAATATATATCGTAAATATATTTTTAATAACAAACTTTTGGCCGATTTCTATATATATTTTATACATTTTTAATAGATTTATAATATATTTTTTGTACATTTTGACATTTATTTCTTTAATATTTATTTTCGATTTTTTGCATTTTCTGAGAAGATTTACTATAGTAACATATATATTTTTTTTCACCATCGGAAAGTAGAGATTTCAACAAACAGAAAACATACCAACTTTTTGAAAAAAGCTGATATTTTGACGGTTGAATTTTTGATTGAAAATTAGGGTGTTTTTTCGATATTCATTCAAAATAAGGTGAAAAAAATTAATATTTTTAATCAAATAAATTACAGCGTATTTGGGACATAAAAAGGTAAATTTTCACCAAATTTTGTTAAAAAAAAATATTATTGTAAAAGCTAAAAATAAAAAACCAAAAACTCGGTTTTTTGGATTTTTCACATAAATTTTCAGGTTATGTGAAAAAGGTGTCAATACAAAAGTTTTAGATCTTTTTATTACCTACAACTTTGCTATTTGATTTTTTTCGATAGGACTTTTAGTTTTGCCGGAAATCGAGAAAAACCGTTTTTTCCCCTTAAAACCCCCCCCTCAACCCCTTCCCGACCTCAGATCGCCCGTAAATTATTTTTCCTTTTATTTTTATAATATTCCCCTCCTTTTCTAATGGGTTTCATCCTACTATTATATTTTTTGGTTGCATAAATTATCGAGCCTGGTGTATTAAGCTAATAAATAATTATCTATCTATCTATCTATATGTTAAATTCTGGAAATTCATTTTCAGTTGTGCCGTCTTCCTGCCGCTTGTGAACTTATGTATTTTTTATTGTATAGGCCTAACAGTTATAAAAAAATAGATAACAACAATTCAACATTTTTGATTCTGTTATTAATATTACAAAACTTTTTTAAATTCAAGTTATAAGGTATTACCACCATCATGTAGATTTTCGGCCATGATTGAATATCATTCAATACCGAGATAGAAATGCTTTAAATACTTAGGTACTTTTTAATTCTCAAATACTTAACACTACCCACAAAATCCTGAAAATCGATATAAACCTAGGTATAAATTTGTCAACCAACATTCTCTATCACGATCGATTTCACAGTGTCACGCCGCAAATGCAAATTTCCAACTTTTCACATCCCGTATTTCAAACTGCAGCTTTGCGCTTTATCTACTGAGCCTTTGGTACACTTTCTTATTAATTGACGTCGCCTTAATGGCTCAGAGTAATTAAGAGATCACTTGGGTTAATAAAAACGTATCAACTGCAACTGCCGGCCTCACAGAGGCAAACTGAAGCACTATCTTACGATCTAATTCACAAATGTGCTCTTTATTACTTCTGTAGCTATAATAGATAGCTGACAGATAAATATTTTATCATTACCTATATTAGCATAACTGTACTGCAAGTTTGGGTACCTAGCAATGCTAACCTAACCTAACCAAAATGTATGGAGGCACACGCGAATGCGAAAGTCTAAGTAAACTACGCAAAACCTGCGGGACAATTCTGTTAACCAATCTCGTTGCTGAGGAGATACGTTTTACAACCTCTCTCGTTATTTTGACAGTTTTGAGCTGTCAGACCTGTCAGAATAACGAGAGAGGTTTAAAAACGTGTCACTGCAAGGTCACTTCAGTAAAGAGATTGGTTATCAGAATTGCCCCGCTGGACTAAGGGCTTTGCGTAGCATAAATAAAAATTGACAAAATATAAAAATGCGATAGTTGCAGGCGTTGCAGCAAAAAGTTATTCAGTAAATCAAACTCCTTGTACCAGGGAGAAAGGAAAGTCCAAGTAAATTTAATGGCAGTTTTAGATAAGGCTTTCCAAGTGAATTGTTTACGCTTTACTTAGCTCTGTGGGTTCGCTAGCCACGCTAGTTAGCCGGTCCCGCGCTAGTCATTAGTCAACTGTTACCGATAACGGTCCAGCTACAAAATGCTATGCGTGTAAATTTCTGTGACATGAACAAGGCCAAGTTTACGACGCGACGTTTTGTTCGGGAAATGAGAAAGGACCGTTCGGAATTTCCTTTTAACCTATTTTCCGTTGTCGTCTACTTCGAGTAGATGGAGCGAGCCTTAACTGCTTGCCCTTAAGTTACAAGTGCAGGCTGAAAGTTAAATAGCGGAAAAATGGGTAGCTTACGCCTTATTGTCGAAATACTCACAAGATATCGAATTAGTCATATATGTATTAGAACTAAACTGGGAAAACTCATAATAAGATTTCAATCAATAGATAGTTTTACATCTTTGATTGTATATTAAAATTACAGTAATTTATACATACATAATAATTTATGTATTAGAGTAATTAGAGTTATCACTGATTCAGCGTTAGTTTATCGATATATTAGACTGAAATGTAAAATTAATTAACTGAATAACTTGATTCATGTTTGTACACATATGCAACACTGTGCGTTTGGAACCTCCATCGCGACGTAAATCCAACATTTATATTCACATGTTCACTTATTTGTTTTGATCCAAGCATACAGGTACTTACCTGATTTCGTAGTCTTTCGTAGACCTTTGACATCTATCCTATAACTTTTCAGATATTACTCCGAGAAGTTGGAGACTTGAGAAATGTCATTAAACACTGAGTAGGTACGTTACTAAATTGCCAAAGTATTTTATTAAAGTAATTCTGTATAAACTGAATACGTATATGTTGGTCTACTGAGACTGTTATTACCTTTGGAACAATCTGAATAATTCAAAGTGCATAATGATAATGCATTCGCTTGGGTGGCGCTACTTAAACTGATTTATGGCGGACATTTGTAATGTTGACTTTTTCACATTTTTATATCCCACATAGATTTATAGCATGGATTATACGTCATCTTAAAATAGTCCAGTAAAACTTCGAATAAAAATTGGATAAATACGTGTCTTGTTCGTTTTATAGTTTCCGTGTTTGTTTTCTTATTAAAGCTATAGTAGTAAAGCTAAGTATACTGTAATTGGTTGTACTCTCGTAAAAGCTTAATAAAATAGAAATAAAAACACAAGTTACATGTAGCAACACTTGAGATACATTCACTCCTAATACATATTATAATCATTGATTGAATCTATTGACTGTTGCGTTTTATTATACTTAAAGTCACAGTTTCTATTCCCGTGAGAATTAAGCTAGAGATGGAAATTTCTGTTGATTACAAGCTTAAATTATCTTCTTTACGATTACAGCGATAGGCATTAAACCTATGCAGCCTTCGGCATATAGAGAGCTACTATCTGGTTGAGGCAGTGCCTAGATTATTAAATTGCTGCTTGGTCCTGTGAAGTAGACATAAGCTTTTAATAAGTGTTTAGCATAAATTTGTGTCTAACATCAAACAAAATTGTAATGAATCAAATCCGAATTTTTAACTTCAATTTTATTTTAGTAGTATTTTAAATAGACATTATTGTATTCGTTTATTTTGTGAAGAACAAGTGTTGTCGGAAAAAAACAAGCTCAGATAATAGTAAAGAATTCTTTTTAACTGATGAAATACCTAACGCAATATTTGAAAACAGAAATGAGAATGTTACAATCTATGTTACGATGATAAAAAACTTTGGTTCTTCTAATTCATCACAAATGTAGTTAATACTTGTAATACTGTATTTTTTTAACTATACCTAATGCGTTGTAGCATGGCGCAAGTGACAGTTGCTTTTTAAATTTAATTATAGTTTAATTTAATTTACTACAGTTATTAATTATATTACGAATATAGAATATATACGAGATACAGCTGAAATATTAGTATTTCAGCTGTAATAATTTGTAAATACAAAGTTATATAAGTATGTAAATACATATGTATAATGTTTCATAATTTTTAAATCGCGCCAAGTTATACCCTAATTTAATTTTAAAAAAGCAACTGTCCCCCGCGCTACAGCGCAAATAGTGTAACTGTAATGATTGCATTTTGATCTGTCGACTCTTTTATCGGACTATTCTACCCAGCTGGTTGTAACTCGTAAATCGGACGTTTTGCATGTTGCCGGCATCGCTCTAAATATAAACGCAGCGTAAACCCGGCGCCGTTTAATTGTGTCTAATAACGTCGGCCGACGTCGAGAATGTCAATAGATTCGAACGCAGACCCGATCCCCTCTGATATAGGTACCCGGCCAATTAATTCATCGCGTCGCCGCCGTTACATATAACCGCCATTTCACTTCCTGGAAGAAACTCTTACGTCTTGAAAATAAAGTTCAATTTACTATAGACGTAAAGTTTGACGCAAAATTCTTACTTTACTAGCACAGGTAATGGCCGTTAATTAGCAGATACGCACTTGTTCGCAGGGGTGCGCGCTTGAGGACTGACTACCGCTTTTGCTGCTCTATTTTCTGTGGACTTTAGTAATCATATACGCTGAGTTCTTAACTTATAATTAATTCTATATACTCACTGAGTAATCTACAATTCTACATGTCAGGATAAAAATTCCAAAATTAAATGTTTCCTGTTTAATAATGAATTTACTTGGTTCACTTGGTGACAAAAGCTGTAAAACATAATCTGGAACCTTTATTTTGCTCAAGCATTAATAAAGCTGCCAGTAGTATTGTATTTCCATATTTTGAGATAGGTAGGTACATAATTTTTATTTAGGATTTTGACAGATAGGTGAACGTAGGTATACCGCAAAATACGTTATGTCTTCAGTCCATATTAGCAAATGCTTACGTTCTACCGTTTTACTTATTGACGGTTATGAAGCAAGCGGTGTCAGAAAATGATCGGTTGTACCTAGTTGTGTCGGGAGCGTTTATACCGGTAGTAATTACACTACGGACTTCTTTATGTATCGGTTTAAGTAATGGTTATCAGGTTTGTGATTGCTGTTCTAGTATACTGCCGTCTGTCGCCTACTCTTTGCTCAAAAGACTAAAGCCAATATCATACTTCTTGGGCAAGAATTATTTTGACTATCTTTACATTTAGGTATATTAGCTTTTATTACTAAGCGAAGAACCAATTGCGATTGACTTTGGTAAATTTATACTTAGTGAAAAATTCCTTAAATAGTTGTATCAGAAAAAAATACTGAATCATATCATACTCGTATATAGCAATAAAACTCTAAAATGACATACCTCTAGATTGTTAAATTCTATTCAAATTAGATAAAATACATTGACGCTATTAATATTACTATTTTGATCCTATGCTATAGGTACCTATTTGTTAATAAATTGATAATAGTTTGTACCTATCTACGGTTATAAATATAAACCATTCGCTAGGTGGGTATCTAGAGTAAGTTAAATTTTCACCGACATTCAATATTTTCGCAATTTACTCAACAGTAAAGCAACTTTTCAAGCTATTTATTTTGCAAAAGCTCATAAGAACGTGAATTATGTGGAGTATATTTTAATTATTTTCTCGCTATTAAATCTCGGTGAAGTTTAAGTTCTTTAACAGTTTTAACATTGATATACCTACTAACTACCTATTCTATAAAATAAATGCTAGGACAAAGGTATTGTGCAAAATGATCGTGTGATCAAAGTCATATTTGCTGCACATTTGAGAGTATTTCTGAGATTCATAGGTAGGCAAGAGATAAGAAAACAAAACTATTAAAGCTACTGACAGAGCACGAATAAAAAAAGATGCAAGAACTGAGTGTTGTAATGAGATCTGTGTTAGAAATTTAAACAAATATCAAGGTCAGTTAGAAATTTAAAGAAAATTTCAGGGTCAGATTAGCATTCGTCCATAACTGTAGATAGCAGCTATCAATAAGTTTCTTCATGTATTTTGCTAAAATTTACTATCTTCCTGAAACTTTTCCTTGATACCTTAATCACCTAATACGTATGTAGTAGGTCATTAAGTACAACCCATGTAGTTTAAGAAGATTTGTCAATCGCTTAGTAAAATTTAAACGTCCTTCAACCATGCTATTTACTTTCCAATCCATCTACATACCAGCCAAGGTGCAAGTGATCTTACCTCTCTCACTACATCTCCGTAATATAAATCTTTCAAGCTACGAGTAACAGGTGATAACAGTGGGTGGTCATGCTAATTCGGATTAACCGACTGACAGCACACATCCGGCTTTTTCTCGTATACGGCTGATTATATCATTTTAGGCTCTAGAAAGTCCTGGGGCTGTGGGAAAATAAACACAGTCTAAAGTGCTAAAATTGAACATAAATATTACTCGTTAAATTGATTTTAATTGCACTTAATATTGTAATGATGGTTGCGTGTCAGTAATTGAAGCTATAATTTTTTCGGCCCAAAAGAAAGCGAATTCGCGATGAACAATTTTTAACGATATTGCCGATTTGTAAGTGTGCTCGATTGCATTGGCAGACCTTATTTAAAAAGGTATAACCGATGATATTAATATTTTAACTTTTAAACGAAAAAAGGTTCCTACAGTAAATAAAATAAAAAAGCGGTTATTTTGCCCCTTAAAGGTCAGAGAATCTCTGGCACACATTTATACGACACAATTCTCTTCTTTACCTCGAATTCACCGTAATGGGTTGCAAAAACTTAATTCACACATAAATTGCCGATAATATCAGGGTAACGTATGGGAGGATTTGCATCGCAATTAATCGGGCGTCGATTTTTTTCCCGCCATTAGCTGCTGGTGCGATCGCGGCAATTAGTTGGATCTCGTTGGATCTTGGATCTTTGGGAATGATTGATGCTTTCTTACCACATTACCATGCTTTACTTGAAACAGGACTCAGTGTTCAAATAGATATGCAATTTTTTAAACCACGTTTTTACTCTTTGTACATAGTATTGAAATAAATGATTTTATTCTTCTTCTTTAAAAATCAAGTGTAAATACCAATAAAATGTAGAATACATAAGACAGATTTTAAAACCGTCACTGGAAAATCCACCAACCCGCACTGGGCCAGCGTGGTGGATATGGCCCAATCACCCTTCGTGGGTAGGCCTACGTCCTGTAGTGGGTTATTAAAAAGGCTGATACAGTACAGTACAGTACTGGAAAATAGTTATTATGACTATAACGCCTTGAATGGCTGAACAAAAACCACATTCAAATATAAGAGATTTGTGAAAACACTACATTTTTTTCAACAGACTTCCTCAAGACTATAGAAGACAGACAGACAGAGAAAACTGTATATTTACAACCACAATTTAAAAAATAAACACTAGGAGTTCTGTAGGTATCTAAAGCCTTGCAGGTAATGCGATTGGTCGTAATCTTTGAATCCTAATACCCAACTGATACCGAGATGTCTGACTGAAAAATATTATAAAATGAATAACATCACAGCTGGCGAGAGATCCGACGATTTATCGACATTATCGGTAATGACGGCGGGAAAGTGGGATGAAAGAGTCGTTACCAGATTGGAGAGTCCTGTCGGAGTCAGATAGCGCACCCCTTGACGCTTGATATGCAGTTGTTTGTTCAAGCTTTTCACTTGTTTGATTCAGCAAAATCTGAGAATTAGGCCAAATTTTGTGAGTTTTTTACGTATTTTCCGATAAGTTGAATTATTATTTGGATTTTTACATCATTTCAAGGAATATTCACTATTGATAGACAGTTGTTTGTTCGAGCTTTTCACTTTTAACATGTTTGATTCAGCGAAATCTGAGAATTACGCCAAGTTTTGTGAGTTTTTGACGAATTTTTCGATAGGTTGAATTTTATTTATTATTTGGATTTTTACGTCATGCTATAGAATGTTAAAATTATTTTGTGTATATGAAATGGCTAGTCTAATTCAAATTAGAAAAAAAACAAGTACCTACGCACCTATGGTAATGTAAATTACCTACGTCAGCTATACATATCTTACATAAGAACACCACATCTAGAACATCTTTTTTCATATGCATTTAACTTTATGTAGGAACAGTTCAAATAGTAACACAGTTCATTTGTTACATTTCGCCTTTCATTGTTCACTCCTGTAAATGAGCTACTAAGGGTAATTCAGCCACATTCACCAGTGACCCAGTTGCAAGGCATGGAATTTCGCTAGTAAAATTATTGCATTTGAAACGTTGGGCACTAATTATGAGGGTTTTCATAAATAAATTCAATTATAATAATTAAGCAACTAACTAAGTCACATACCCTTGAAGGTCTAAAGATTTCTAAATGCTCAAGCCCACTGCCAGTTGGCAGCGTGCCCGGCAGCCATGCTGGGAGCATTGTTACTGAATGGCAAAGCTCATACGTTACCAAATAAACACCAGCATTTTGGTCACGCGTCGCGTCCACCAGACGCTCAGAAAGAATAACAGTTGTTTTCTTTCTTCCAGTGGGCGGCATGTCTCGCGGCGGCAGCGGCGCCGGCAAGACAGCGACGGCGAAGCGCGTGCCGCCGCCGGCCGTGCCCGGGGACGCCTTTGGGACGCCGCAGCACCGACACTCGGGCTCTAGCTTCGGCTCGCAGGGATACGCCTCTTGCGAGGACCAGCCATATCCTCAGCCACCGGACACGCCGTCACATACTCGAGGTAAGAAAAGGATTAGACTTCGTGTGAGGTCTTCGTTAATTGAAAGTTTTGTATTTTTTTTATATGTTACTACATACTCACAACAAGGGTTGTTAATGAGGTTCTGATTTGTGCTCATAACTATGGATCATACACACACTACTTCATAATATTTTATAGAAGGATTTCATTGAATTTCAATTTCAAGTATTAGTGGAGTTTCTCAGGCTGTTTTGGTGACATTATTTACTGAGGTCCCAAAACATTTCATTGTCAATTTTTCTTTTGTATTGAGAAAAATAATAAGCATTCAAAAACATCACTATCCCGTAAAATAATATTTATCAAATTTCTAGACATTAAGAAGTTTACGCCTAGTCGTCTACCTCCCCGGATGTCACACTTTGTAGTCACCATACATTTTATGTTGTAATTTAATGACCCATCACAGCTGATTTAGTATAAAGTGGGCGCAAAACTTAAATTGACACTTCCTCTCGTGTTGTCAGTATCCTTAGGCAATCCTAAGCCTGTACATTTCACCCATCCATCCATCCATTCATAGGACTTCCGCTTCTAGACTTATGCCTCCTTTGTATATCGCAAATAAGTTCGACTGGAAGCGGCTTGTATCCAGCGCGATCCTTTTAAAATATACTTTTAATATATGATGTTTTTACATTAAAATATAATTCAATAAATACATTTAAAAATATTTCAGGGGACATCTTACACACGGTCTCTGACTAGTTAACTAAAGTGACAATGACAGCACGAGAGTGTTATACATAACATTATTTTAAAAGCGGTATTCGGTCCCGTTCCAGATGATCACTCGGACTACGGCAGCACAGTGTCAGGAGTGTCGGGCGCCAGCGGCAGCCTCGGCAAGAGTCCGGCAGGGGGCGGCACGTTCACATTCCCGCCGCCCTCGCAGCCGCTTACGCACAAGGCAGCTGTGTACTATCACCACCAGTTAGCGCTCAGTGATGACCAAGGCATCGATATGACACAGGTAAATAATTCACTACCAGGCGCCAGCGGCAGCCTCGGCAAGAGTCCGGCAGGGGGCGGCACTTTTACATTTCTGCCGCCCTCGCAGCAGCTCACAAACAAGGCAGCGGTGTACTACCACCACCAGTTAGCGCTCAGTAATGCACAAGGCATCGATATGAAACAGCTAAATAAATATACCTACCAAGCGCCCAAGGCAGCCTCTGCAAAATCCGTTGTCGCAGCACACACTGCAGCTGTGTACCATAACCATCAGCTTTCACTCAGTGACACCCAAGGTATCGATATGGCACAGGCAGATAAATATAGTTAGGCGCCAGTGGCAGCCTCGGCAAAATCCATCGTCGCAGCCACTCACGCACAAGATGCTATAATATGCGCCAATGTTCTATGCGGCAGCCTCGGCAAAAGCCCGGGGCACCCAGCCGCTCATGCACGAAGCAGCAGTAAGCAGCAGTATACTACCACCCCCAGCTAGGTAGAGTAGTTCAATAGTTCAAGTACAAACACACATAATATTATCATTATGTAATTAACATAATATTATCTTCTCAATTGCACGGTACATATATCCAGAAAACCCCTTAGTAAAACGAATACATTTGTCACTTCCAGAGCCCCGGCCGCGACAGCCCCGGTTCCTCGTCCGGATCGGCAGGGTCCGGATCTCGTCACTCCTCAGCCTCCCTAGACAGCGGACGAGCTTCGGGCCGGATGCCGCACCACCACCACGCCGCGTGTCACTGTGGAGACTTAGCGGACCGAGTGCGAGCCATGATGGCACAAGGGCTTCCTGTGAGTATGATTTATTCAATAAATTTAGCTGTCTCCATACAGTACAAGCTGATAAACATAGATAGCAGGTCCTATTATTGGCTGCAGCAGCAGGTCGGAAAAAGCAAAATCAAACAGAAACTCAGTTTTTATTCAGTACTACTGTAGTGCCAGTAACATGACAGTTAAATGGCAATTATATATGTATATTATGCTTACGTTGCTCACTTCCCTACAAGTAAATATTGTTTTAATTATTATTTCACTTATTTATTTATTATCTTAAATCTATTTTTTTTTACAATATTTATATAAAAGAACAAAATACTATAAAAAAAACCTAAACCTAGAGTGCTGCCGGCAGCGGGGCGGGGCTCAAGCTACCGGTGGTTGGGCCTACAGAGAGAGGAACCTTCTGACAATGCGCGCCGTGTCCAGAACGGCCGCCTTCTGTATCTGACCCTTGACCCAACCGTCTAGCGAGAACCTCTTAAGATGGTGGTCGAGACTCTTCGCTATTAAGCCGTTTACCGAAACGACTATCGGGACAATGATCGTCGAGTCCACATCCCACATGGCAGTAACCTCGTGGGCCAAGTCAAGGTACTTGCTGAGCTTGTCCTTCTCGGCCTTCACGAGGTTCTCGTCATGTGGAATGGTGACGTCGACGAGCACTGCCCGGCGTTGGGACCGGTCGATCACCACGATATCAGGCCTATTGGCGACAATAGTCCTGTCCGTGATGATAGAGCGGTCCCAATAGAGCAACGCACGACCATTTTCGAGAACTGGCGCCGGTGCGTACTTATAGTACGGCACCTCAGACTCGACAAGGCCGTATCGAAGAGCAAGTTGCTGATGGATAATCCTGGCTACTTGGTTATGCCTGTGCAAGTACTCGCCGTTGGCAAGATGAGAACAACCGGAAGTAATGTGCCTGAGTGATTCTCCGGGACGGTGGCATGCCCGACAAATGTCAATAATTATTATTATTTCAGACGCACAAGTCCATATTAAAAAAATACACACAAGTCAAAATTGAAAATTAATTCCAAATATAACTTAGCCCACTTGTCCGGCGAAGGTATTGCTGTACCAAAACACGGGTTAAATCCTATCTTGGATTAGGTACTATCCATGCTTCTCAACCTGGAACATAGTTCATGATTTACTATTTTGTTTACCAATAATGATATATTACAGTTTATGACTGCAAGTTAATTTCATTTTCAAATATTTCATTTTGAATTTCCAGGACACAGACATAATCCACGCGTGCCTAGCCGACCTGCAGATGGAGGAGTACGCGCGACTGTTCATAGAGGCGGGCTACGATCTCCCGACGGTCACCAGGATGACCCCCGAGGACCTCACAGCCGTCGGGATAAAGAAACCCAACCACAGGAAGCGGTTAAAGGCAGAACTGGCCAACCTTAACGTACCAGATAACTTGCCTGACTATATACCGGTACGTGTATTTCATGAAAAAAATTTTTTTCACATTCTATTTTAACTTTTAATAATAAAAATTCACATACAAGTTACAACACAATCCATACATTTTAAACAATATTATGTCAACGCCATCCGCGATGTTAAGATAGAGTTTATAATAAATATGCATGTTGTTTTATTACCCTTCACTATCACTCAACTCGAGGACTAACAAATGAAATGCCCATTTGCGCCTAGTAGCGCCATCTAACGGAGGTATTCGGACTTAATCATAAAAAAGAAAGCATTAGTTAAAGAGGACCGACCATCAGAAATACTGAACGGTTATTCTTTCTCTACTAATAAGCGATATTATTATTATTTATTTATGTTAGGAGTCGGTTCATAATTTTTTATAAATGGAATTCCAGGGATCTTTAGAAGAATGGCTGCGATTGCTTCGACTGGAAGAATACGGACCCGCGCTAGTGGCCCAGGGGTACCGCACCGTTCATGACGTTACACAACTCGCTTGGGAGGTTGGTTTTAGTTTTTTACCTTATAAAATTGATGTCATTTCAGTCGTAGGATTTTGACGTGACAACGTCTTATAAATTGGTTTGCCGGGTGACACTTCAAGAAACAGCGTTACGCTCCGCTCACGTTATGCGCTCACAATGAGAGCGAGTGAGAGGCACGCGTCATGGTTAGCCCGCCTAAGAGCGAGAGAGACAGACATTTTCATCCTTCTTCCTACTATACGAATGAATATTCACATTAAAATTATTTTACCACTCAAAGTCGTTGTCACGTAAAACTTTCGCCCGTATACCGACTTTACAGGCAACCAATTTTTTACTGCTGGATGATTTACTCCTTTACTCCTTTACTACGGATTTCCAATAGGACTTATTGGAAGCTTACTTCATCGCATCCAGCTGGTTGATGCAATCTTAATCAGTCAGTCTAACATATTTACAACTTTTTTATTCGTAAGATAAATGGATTTTTATTCGGAAGAACTAGCTACCTAAACTAATATTATATTTTAACAAAAACCATAGATAATTTTTTTTAATTTGATAATTGAAGAAGAAATGCCTGGAAGAAATCACTTACAGTGATAAGGCCGCCAGTTGCTTCACATGTTTCAGCATCTATTTTATGTTATGTTTTATGTGTGTGTGAATGTGAATCAATAAAGAGTTTATCTATCTAATTACCTTACTTTTTCTAAGTAATTATGATCACGTCTTTTCAATAATTTTCAACCCTTGTTCTCCGATACTTATTATTAGCTTAATTGTAAAATCATACGACTTTGTAAAATGTAAAATACTTACTACAACTAAAAAAATCGTTTTCCATCTTTCAGGATCTAGAAGATATGGGTATAGTCCGACTTGGTCATCAAAAGAAAATACTCCTCGCGATCAAGAGAGTGAAAGATATCAGAGCGGGAAAGAGAAGCATCAGCAATCAGGGGTCACTAGACTTCTCTAGAATACAGCCAGGGCAGGTCAGTACCTTCGAATGAACATAATCGCTCAATGTTTGTAGTGATGTTTTAGAACTAGACTCTTTTAGATTTAAACTTTTATTGTCTATGGCAGCGGATGTTTAAAAAAAAAAACTAAAATATACAACATCCGCTCTCATTAATCTATCTAGAACGTGAATAGAAAGCAAAATTAGTTCTCTTATTATAAAAACTGCAGTTTATTTTCAAAGCATCACTTCAAATTAATATTTTTCTTTTTAACACCATGATTTATTATTTTTACACATGTCATTCATGTTCATTCATCAGCCATCTTGAATTTTTTGCCGCCAATTGTAACCAAGTTTTTATAGCTGTTAGGATTTGAAAACTTTTACTTTATTCTATTGTCTAATCTTGAACTAACAAGACCCTATTTAACCTGAGCTTTTATAGCTTCAATATTAATCTAACAGATAACTTTATTTGAGCCTTTTCTGGATTTATTTTATACGTATTAAAGAAATGATTAATCAATTATTATATTATACATCTTCCGTGTCGTAATATAACTACTTACCTACGTCAACTCTTAGTTGCAAATTGCTTGCAATAGTTGCCGATACCTTTGACTTTATATGAGGTGCTGCTTAGCCTTCAGAGACTAAAAGTACCTAAATTGATTATATTTCATATAATTCATATCAAGGGAACCATTCAAAGATATTTTCTTAATGCATACTTAGATACATTAAGAAAATAGGTTGGACTATGTAGGTCCAAAAATAATAGGTCTGAACCAAACATTTTAAGGCTATATCTTGTTTCTTTGTCGGTATTTTTATAGATAATACCTACATCCCATACGCATTCCAATTTTTTTATAGATTTTATACTAAATTTTTAAATTGTTTTGTTTATATTTAAACGCTCTTTTGCAAAAACAGGCTACAAATATTACGAACATGCGGGAGCTATTCTAGGATAAATCAAAAATGTCATTCTGCTTAGACCATAGGTCTACTTGTATCCATTGCCATAGTTCGCTGGTCGATTCTGAGATCACACTGCGACCTAACTTCCATTTATTTATATGTATCTCTTTCAATCTACCTCTGCCACATTATACGGACATCCGTATAATATCTATTGGAAAAAATATTAGCAGTGAATTTCATTGATTAGGTATATAATAAGCTAGATTTATCCCCTTTCATAGTGGTCCTTCGAGCCGAAAATGGTCGAACCTTTGAATCTATTCCTTTGTTTTATTACCTTTCGTTCTTTAACTTTAAATGTTCCCCAGCAATCAATCTGTTAGGTAGCACTGTACCGTTTAGAATGTCATATCACTATTGTGGCCCCAGAGTCGCAGAGTAATCCCACGACCAGCTACCACCACCATCCGCCATACCACAGCCCAAAGCAGCATGTGAATGTTTTGTTTTGTTTTCTTTTCCAAACACAAACGCACTTCGGACAAATTCGGCTAAAGAGTTTTTATCCGAGGGAGCATTACCAACATTGGGAGCGCAACGCGAGGAGTTACCATAAGCCCCCAGACCTAACCTTTGACGCCCTAGCGACGCCCGTATGTGGCAATGACTTGGTCCCCATACAGGTATGACAACCTTGACAAACCAATCAATTTGTTCTTCACGCACCGAGCACAGCTTTTAACGTGCACCCGTTTTGTCTCCGTCGAGAACGTGTTTGTTTTTCTGTGTTTGTTGCACGGTAGAGTGAGAACGCAAACGTCCTTCAGAAAGATAGAATTTTCCTCATTAGTGTTGGGTAATCCGTAATACATCTAATCAGTTTTTGAAAAGACTTCGTCACAGACATTGTTCCGCGATCAATCATAAGATTGAGATGCGCTTGCTTTCATAAACCAAGATAATTTAACAAAAACATCCTACATTCTGACTTTTCTTGACGTTTGCGTTCTACAAATTAGGTTATTGCATATTTACTAATGCGCACGCATGTTTTATCCTTAACTAATTAACTATCTAAGTAATTATTTGACTAACAACACGAAGTAATTTTTCAGCATGAGCAACTCTTCGAAGATTTCGAGGCAGTATTCAGTATTTTTAATGTCATGTCTATGTTTTTAAATAATAATGTAATTAAAACTTGTAAATAACAGTCCAATGTGATCTCCAGTCGATAACAGAAAAAAATGAGTAAAAAATTAAGGCTGTTTTCACACTGTCGACAGATTCGTCACCCGCGCGGCAAATCGCTTGAGAGTCTAGAAGATCCGTCGGAGCGCGGGTCGCACTCGACTTTCTCTCCCGACGCGGGGATGTACTACGTCGGTGGGCAATGGCGACGTTCCTACGACGACGGCGACATAACTCCTACAAACGATAGTTCATACGAAGGAGGTGGAACCCTACCGCGTCCTAGAGGGCTGGTGCGACCGCGCCCGGTTGCGAAAATAGCCGCGACGCCCGCGTATAGAGACAAGTCTCCGGATTACGCGTACGATGAGATCGCGTACTCAGCGCGTTTGCAGCGCGTAGCTTACGGAGCGAGTCCACACGTGGCTAGGAAGCCACCACCGGATCCTCCGAAGCGACAGAGCTCGCAGTACGCGCCGTTCACGCGGTTCGGGCAGACAACGGTGGAGATCCACCCCGAGAAGAGCTTGCCGCTGAGTCTCCCGGCCTACCCGAGCTCGGACTCGCTGAGCGTGAGCCTGGACAGCACGGGGCTGCTGCCGCCGCCGCCCGCGCCCTCTTCCCCGCCACGGAGATACGAGGAGGATAAACTCCGTACCGGGTCCGACGCCAGTTTCAAAGTACGTATGATTATAATTTTACATAATAAGTATTGAAAAAGATTAAGGAAACAAAATTGATAAAAAAAAAACATATAAAACACTAGTCCCAAAATCGGCTTGCCCTGATGCCGGGGCACTAGAATACGGCATCGGTATCCCCTGCCTGTAGTAAGAGCCTACTAAAAGGGGACCCCTGGGCTCGTGGGTGGTTAGAGTTGGGGCTCTGGCCATCCACTCAAGCGGGCCCGAGAAGGACGGCAGCGTTGTGGCAACGCTGTCGTACAGGACCGCACAAGCCTGGTCTACTACCAGGCGAGTAGACACACGAAGTGCCGGGAGCACCGGTGCGTTCCTTTTGGAGATCCCGGGGCTCCCAAGAAGGCACATAGGCTGGCCACCGAGGGGGTTTTAGTGGGTACAATCCCACATAACCCGACTGCACCCCAAAGCGGTCGGGCATCTTTGGGAAGATTTCCCCCTCGTAAAAAACAAAAAAAAAAAAAAGTCCCAAAATCGGCAAGCTTGTTTGATCCTAGGGTTAAGATAATTATATTATTAATTAGGTAGATTAAAACGTAGATTTTTGTTTATTATATACGATCCTCATTAACATTGCCTGAAGTGGCATTATTTGCTCTATACTCTCTCAACAACGTCTTGTTTTTTTTCTTCTACAGTCAAGTTCCAGTACCGAATCGGACAGCATTCCGTTCGCCAACGAGAACGCAGGTACGATAAAGCAGAACCGCGGCCAGATCGGCGGCCGACCGCACACAGTGGACTACGGCCGCGGCGGCATCGGCCTCGCGACTCTACCACCTAGGAACGACATTAAACCCACCACGCCACACGCCCTCCCAGAGCATAAAGACGAAGGCAAGAGCTCTGAACCAGTGGACGTGCTCAACGACATAGGGAACATGCTCGCCAACCTTACGGACGAACTCGACGCCATGCTAGAAGAAGAGAAACGTCAGGGTCTCGCCGATTCCTAAAACTCTTTCATATTCCATTTTGTACTCGAATAAATTTAGGTGTAACACAATAAATTCCAAAGATTTCTATTGTGTATGCTATCGGCAGTGATTTCTTGGAGTGTAACTTTTGCTCTTGGTTTTCATTTCGATCCGAGAGAGATGACACGTTTGATGGAAATCGCAAAGCTATGGACAGCCTTACGCGACATCTTTTATTAGCAATAATATTATGGCAAATGCAATTGTTTTTAGAGCCATTTGATATGAAATAAAATGTACAATAGCTCACGGATTTAAAAGAAGTACGGAGGTCGTTTTGTATAGAATTTTTGCGACGAGAATCGACGTGTGTAAGCAATATTAAAACATTGCAATATTTATTTTTGTGGCAATACAATAAAAGATTATGCTCAATTCTTGTGCAATATTACATCTGTATTTCTTTCAAATCTGTGGTAAGTACCTAACAATATGCGCATATTATGTAAGTACTATTAAATTCCGATGAATTTTACATCCTGCCACTTGCTAACATACAAAAATTCCTACAAAATAGAGTGTACAATAATAATAATAGTTTTGTAGCATTTTGTACCGAAGTAGGACATTTTATACATCTTATATTAATGGTAAATAGACGTTTTTAATTTAATATTATCAGAAATTAGTGAGCTGTGTGTTTTGTTATACTAATTTTTAGTTCCTTATATTATTACAATCAGCGTTTTATGTTTATTAATGGGGTAACGTAACATTAGAATAGATCCAAAAACAGACGGAAGTGGCTATTTTTGTAAATATTATTTACTTAAATTATGGTCATAGATAAAAAAATATATCCCAGGTAGTTAGTTTTTCCATGTACAATAAAATTGTAGATTTAGTATCTATAGAATAATGAATAGTTAGAGTTTATACAAAGTAATAGATGTAGTATTTAGGTTCTTAGTATGATTTAGGTATTGTATGATAGATATTCGTATATTAGAGATAGATATCGTAGAAATTGTAATAATGTATGTTAACATTATAACGCGAGGTCATGCCATTTGTCCTTTCATGTAATCTGTATTTTTTCAAATGCTAAGCAGAACTAGCTTGGCATTTTAATTCTTTTTTTAATGCCTGACTTGAATGTAGAAATTTTATTCATCCTGCGTTTACTAGTATACTATGAAATATTATTGTAATATTTTGCCTCAAAAATATTCAATTTTTATTATAGTCACTGTAAGGGTGTGATTTACAATTTCGTCTATTCATTTAGCATGCCAGTTCAAAGTGATATTTATAGGCCATATATGAAATATAGAGGATTTTGATGATCAGATAAACCCATTAATTAATAATTTCTTTTGTTGATTATTATTAGTCAGATTTCCATATTTTTAATCTAAATTTCAAGAACTTACTTGATTTTGTAGTGTTTTTTTAAAGAAAATGAACCTGTTTTATGTATAAAAAATGTCATGTAACTTTTGATTTCAAATCAAAAATCAAAAAGTATTAAAAGAAAACCTTTCTATACACTTAAAATATTTTTAATCAAATAAAAATCAATACTTACTCTCAATATTTAGATTCACAAACTATTTATACAAACTTGCAAACAAACTAGTATTTTTACCGACTTCCAAAAACGAGGAGGTACTATGTTCGTCTGTAGGTATGTATTTTTTTGTGTATGTTTATCGATATTTTCGTCAAATTGTGTACCGATTTGGGAAATCCTATTTTATTTCAAATGGGTATACTTCCGAGTCCCATTTAAATTTTATCTAAATCGGCTGAGCCATTTTTGATAAATTATCATTAATGTACAAGGATGTCACATAGATTCGTGTAAACTATTCGAATTCTGTACATGGTGGAAGTCGGTGTTGCCATTTTTTGCGAAAAATTATTATTATAACGCTTTACGATCTAGATTCAAAGAAATTGACAACAACACGTAAAGATCCAGTGCAGAATTATCATTTTAATACTCAGTTTATCTGATCAAATCAAAAACCTCTTAACAATATACTTATTTGTAATGGTTTTCTTAACTAACACCACGAATGTACAATATAATAACAAAATAACTTTAAAATAGTCGAAATAACGTAGCACAGTTTGTATAAGCTTGATCTTGTAAATATTTTTTAAGATCAATATTTCTACGCAGTCTTTGATACATACTTACTCTAGAATTTTGTATACCTATCTATGTATTCATGTAGTACATGGTTATGCATCAATTGTTTAATTTTCATAATCAAAGAAAATCCATCTTCGTATTTTAAATTGATACCGCATTATCGATAAACGCAGAGTTAAGTTTTTCGGAGTAGTTCGTGTTTTGTCTTTTTTTCACAATTTAAATTCATTTGTAAAAGAGAAAACGCTAACTACTTCGAAGTATTGTAATCAGTTTATTAAGGCGGTTAGAGTTTAAAATTCTGAATCAAACTGCGAAACTATTAAGGCACATATCATAAGTCTAGTGATATGCTCGTCTCTTAACGCAGTTGTTTAAAAAGTAAAAGGTATAAAGAAATTCTATAATATAAGCTTTCCACTACTGATCATAGACCTAGCCACGAAAGGTAATTGGGCCTTATCCACCAAGCTGGCCAGTTGTGGATTCACATACGCCATCTAATTTCTTTTACAGACGTATGCAGGTTGCCTCACGATGTTTTCATTCACCGCAAATGTGTAGTGTGAAATTCGTTACATTAATTCCAAAGAACGCACTGATTCAGGACTGGGATTTCAACCCACGACCTTCGAACAAATATGTATGGTGTCACAATCGTGCAAAAATTGTATGAGCCAAAACCCTGTCCAAGTTACGTAGTGAGCAGGCTTTTTAGTTAGTCGTAAGGCGATTTCAAGTCGACTACAACGCCGCACGATGCCAAAGTGCTCGGTTACACTAAATAGGTGACATGATGTCGAGATTCGAGAAAACAGGTCATTGTGTATTCTTTAATGTATCTAAATATCTAAGTCGGTACGTATGACGACGCTCGGACATTTTTTGCTACTTTCCCTGTGGCTCTGTAGATTGAAGACTACATATTTTATTTTGCTACATTCCACCCACAAACATAAGCAATTGATGCATAATTTTACAAGTTTATTTAATGTAAAAGCAGTCATAATTAATTTGAAACTGTACCCAGAAGGTGCTAGAACACTAAGAATGAAATGTTTAGAATATTAGTTTACACACCTTTTAGTTAGATTTTGTTCTATGAACTACCTAGTCAAAATTTAATCATGGCTAAATAATGTAATACGATGTTTATCTGAAATTGTTTGTAATTGATGTTATCAAAATGGATACAGCTTACTTAACATCCTTACTTATTTTATAATTCAGTTCTTAATTGAATAAATATATTTGTAATATCTATTTGGAGTATTATTTTATTTTCCTTCTATATTCATATTTTTCCCATGCATATTTTAAATATCTTGAAGATAACTGATAAGCGACGAAAAAAATGGTTGTTTGCTTTGAACTTAGTTGCTAGGTAGATTAATGATTCTGGCCCACAGAACAGAACGTATTCTGGCCTTAGATTAAATGCGTTGCTTTGACTGGCCAATAAAATTTTAAGAAACACTTATCGCTGTGAAATACGAATTCTCCGCAAAACAAGTTTTCATTAAATAAATGATTGTGGGGTTTTCCGAAACCACGGTAAAAGTGAAACTTTTTCCGACCGTCACGCGACATGGAATTGATGGACGAAAAAGTTTGAGGCGATGTAATAAAATTTTCACTTTAATAACATAGGCACCCAGCACATAGAGTGCGATAAGCACTTAGACATGCACGGCTAGCTTACGCCTGACATAATTTATCGAAGTGTATAAAAATATCTATAATATTATAAATCATTAAAACAAGACTTTTGTTATGTCACATCGACAAAATTATATCGTGATGCGGATGCTAGCTGGGCTGATCACCGATTCAGAAAGACTAATCTAGTCAGACTTTTTTGTAGTATTCAGAGAAGAGATGCTAGATAGATAAGTATCGATATTAAGATTGTGTGATCAAAGAGTTCTTTGACTTTCTAGCACGTTTCCAAAAATACCTACTTACAATACACGTGTAAAATAATCTGAATTTAAGAAAACTCTTTCATAACCAAGCGAGTTCGGAACATGCAAAGAGCGAAAGTAAAATTTTGTTGAAATAAATAATTACAACAAAATCTTCTCATCTCATGCTCAACTGACTCGTATCGATATTGACTCGGAATAAGCTCAGACAAGAGGAAGTACAAGTAAGGAATACACAAAATACAGATTTAAGTTTAAATTATCGCATAAAGTGACTTTCCTATACACGCAGTCAATAAACATTTAGGTAGGTGCTGCTAGCGTAAATTGGAACGAAATTAAGCACGTTCTCATCGGTATTATGAAGAATTTTCCCTAAAATGCTGAGAATTTCCATTTTCGAATTTATCTTGCTTGTGATTGGCTAAATTATTTTACGATTCGGTAATCAACCAATCAGAGCGTGTTTCAGTGGATCGATATCAAACCTTGGCGTTGAACGTCAAACGAGAACAGAAAAATGTCAGATTTTCCTCCTGTCATCTCTGAATTTCGCCTGTGCGATCAATAAAATAAAATTGGGTAATAAGAGCGTGCGGAAGAGTAAATCTCATTGAGCATTTAATGTGCAGTTGAGTTTGGTGGTGCTGATTGTAAAATTACATTTTAAGTCGAGATGATGGATGCTACGGGAGCGTACGGAGGCGGGAAAGCAGGAGGTGCTTTCGACCCTCAAGCCTTCATCCAGAGACCTCCCGTTATCGTCAGGGCGGTCTGTTGGGTAAGCAATTTTATCTACATGCGCATAAGAGAGGAAATCAATTAAAATTAGCTCAAGATTTAGTAAAAATGTTACAAAATAAAGTCTACATGGAGAGATTTCACGACAGAAAATATTTAGTTGTACTTAGCACAAATTAGATCACAGGCAAAGTCAATAACAATGTGACCTTCGTCTTACAACCTACAACGTGAAAATAGGTTGCATTTAGCCAAGTTTCATTGACACATAAAAGAGGCTTTGTACCTAAATGATTTCAAGGATATATCTTCCTAATTTGATTATTTTTACTGAGCTCAGTGTAATTTGAATATCATGTGATTAACCTTGGAAAAACAAGCAAGATCTTTATTTTAATTATCTGTTTTCATTATGAAACATATGTACCTACCTGCCGAAATGTAAATTTTTTGAGCTGTATGTATTTTCCAAACAATTTGACATCTTTTATTCAAATGTAATACATGCTTGTAACTTTTTGAAAAAAGCTGATATTTTGACGGTTGAATTTTCGATTGAAAATTAGGGTGTTTTTTCGATATTCATTCAAAATAAGGTGAAAAAAATTAATATTTTTAATCAAATAAATTACAGCGTATTTGGGACATAAAAAGGTAAGTTTTCACCAAATTTTGTTAAAAAAAAAATATTATTGTAAAAGATAAAAATAAAAAACCAAAAACTCGGTTTTTTGGATTTTTCACATAAATTTTGAGGTTATGTGAAAAAAGTGTCAATAAAAAGTTTTAGATCTTTTTATTACCTACAACTTTGCTATTTGACTTTTTTCGATAGGACTTTTAGTTTCGCCGGAAATCGAGAAAAACCGTTTTTTCCCCTTAAAACCCCCCCCTCAACCCCTTCCCGACCTCAGATCGCCCGTAAATTATTTTTCCTTTTATTTTTATAATATTCCCCTCCTTTTCTAATGGGTTTCATCCTACTATTATTTTTTTTTTCAATCTTTATTATTTTTAAAGGTTCTACTCTGGCCTACCTATATTAGATTACTTCTTGTTTTTATTATTATTAAATTTAATAGTCAGGAGTTTCGTTATAGAATAATTAACATCCTATGATTTAATATTATAGTAATCATCACTAATTCAATTATGATATGGAAGGTTAATTAATTATAGTGTGACATATTTGTCGGACTTTTGTTTCATTGGACTTCAACATGGATATGGATGTTTCTCACTAATACCTTTGTTTTTTTTTTTTATAAATAACCATGTTTGTATACTTTCTTGAATTACAGTAACTGATTGGGGACCCATAGTTCTTGAATGGCGACCACCTTTCAGCAAGCGCAGCATAGGACTTAAAAATGTGCACAGATTACCTGAGTACGACCGCGGGATCGCGATAGATGCAAGCCACTTTCGATTAGTCCCATTGGAAATCTATAGGGGAAGCCTTTGTCTAGGAGTGAACGTCAGATGACTGCAATGATGATATCTTTTGACTTGTGACATTTAGTTAAACAATTCGCGATTTAGTATAAAGAAGAATGTGACATTATATTTTTAAGAACTTAACTATTGCTTGCTCCAGTTGTTCGCCACGATCGTGATGGGGTGCATATCGGCCAAGGGCTGGCGCACGACTGAGGACGGCAAAGAGCACTGCGTCTACAACGACGACACCAACGCTTGCAACTATGGAGTGGGCATCTCCGTCATTGCTTTCGTAGCTTCGATAGGCTTCATCGCCGGGGAATATCTCTTCGAGAGGATGTCGTCCGTCAAGACGAGGAAACATTATGTACTCGCTGATATGGGATTCTCTGGTGAGTACCTCCTACATAATTCCTGGGACAGTACCTAATGAAGAGATATGTAGCCGAACCAAAGTTCCCAACAGCAAAGTAGCATGTTGATATGGTAGCGGGTAAGGGACTTGGGATAACAAGACTGGTGATGACAAAGAACACTGATTCAACACCAATCTAGCAGCTAAGGAGTGGGCATCTCTGTCATTGCCTGCGTGGCATCGATAGGCTTCATAGCCGGCCAATAACTCTTCCAAAGGATGTTCCCCGTCAAGATGAGGAAGCATTATGTGCTTGCTGATATGAGATTCTCTGGTAAGTACCACATTTATCCAGTGAAATGATGAAATCCGTAGTTGAACCAAAGTATCTTTGCATTGGGCAAGAGACTTAAGATCACATGACTGATGACGACATAGGACACAGTGTCGACACCGACGCTTGCAGCTTTGAAATGGGCATCTCCGTTATTGCCTTCGTGGCTTCGATAGGCTTCATCACTAGCGAATATTTCTGCGAGAGGATGCCGTCGGTCTTGACCTTGTCTTGACAAGGTAGCATTACGTGCTTGCTGACATGATATTGTCTGGTGAGTATCATTTTTAGACAATCAGAAATTAAGAGATTTGTAGATGAAACCAAAATTAGCGATAACGAATTGTCAAGTTAAAATGGCAGGGCATATAGCATGTAAGCAGTGGATATCAAGCACCGACAAGCAGAGTTGAGTACGTGATGGACACATGGACCACGAGATGGACATTGGACAGATGGCCTGATTACAGGACTACACCTACGAGATGGAGCCGCAAGCCGCTTCCAACCGGTCTTATTCCGGAAATCTATAGGATAGTCCCTATTTCCAGCAGTAGACATCCTATGGCTGAAATAACCATGATGATCATGATCATTTGAAATCTGACACTCGTAAATTAAGAAAGTATAACGAGCAGTAGGTATGCAATAAACCGAAGAGGTCCTTTTAATTGACCTTTTTTTATTAGAGCAGCCACGATTTAAAAATATCATTGAATGTATTTAATGTATGGAGCCTTAGTCATTCGTTGGCGATAATTTGATGCCTTACCAATTGGAATGTACGATGAGAAAACAGTTCAAGATAATTATTTTTGCCAAAAATGGCTTAACCGTTTTTCAACGTGTACAGAGTTCAAATAGTTCGCACGTGTCATCCCATCCATGGACGGCTCAGCCGATTTCGATAAATTTAAATGGAATCCTAAATGTAATACCTTGGAATCCTACCCTTTCAAAATAAAAAGATTTTTTAACTCGGTTCACAAGAAAGGTGACGTCCACAAGTGGTATATTATTCAGAGAAAAATCGAACCAAGATGATATATGCAACATTTGAAAGCTTAATTTATGGGCTTCTCAAAAATATTTAACTTTGATTTTTTTATCCCTCCATTTTTTTTTAAATGAGAAAAATAAATTGTATGAAAAATAATAGTACAGCTCTGTATTATTTCTAGTTTGGCAATAATAAAGTGCTTCTATCGTTATTTGACTTGCATTCGTAGCTGATTCTTCCGCATTCATCTTTTAATTTGCTAAAATTAAAAATTAAAACCTACCAGTGTGATCAGTTAGTAGGTACAATGTGACAAAAAACACTTAAAAACTGTGTCTAATTGGTAAAAATGCTTCTAATTAACAATAATGGAGGTTACTTAACCAGGGTTGCTAGATATAAACTACCTATTGAGCCAAATATATTTAATTATCCTAATAGATTCAAACTTAATTTTAAAAAAATCGGAGGGCTCTTTTTTAGTTTTAACTGATGTAATAGACTCAGAAAAATATGAACTTTCTCGAAATGTAACGAGTGTTGTGGTTAGAATTTTTGATTATTATTATACCAGCCTCCATACATTTTGTGGACATGTCCTTTGAAGGAGTACCTATATATATAAATCAGCCAACCAGCAACATGGAACGTGAGCGTAGATTTGTCCGAAAAAGACCATCAAGGATAGGCCTATGTTTAGCATTGGACTATTAAAATCGGATACAGTAAGTAAAACTCCAACTAGATCCAAGATTGGAAAGGAGCTTTGACTTGAGCTGACTCACTGAAAAACGTCTTTGAGGACGATTTCAGGCCAAGATTGATGGAACTTCGAAGCCATTAAGTATCTTGGTTAAGGATAGGCCTAGGCATATATCCGTCAGTGGACGGCATACAGTTGATATTAGATAGATAGATAAACGCTTTATTGCACACCAAGAAATAACCATAATAAGAAGAAATAAAGATACAAAAACAGAGTAACAAAGGGCGGCCTTATCGCTAATAGCGATCTCTGCCAGGCAACCTTAGGATGGAGAGGATAGATAGCGTACAAATAATGGACGGGGTGCGCATCAAATAAAAAAAAACATATAAGTATATAGTTATACATACAAATTAAATTATACATCATGAACCTACATACAATAAATAAAAGATATAAATACTTAAAATACATAAAAATAAAATAATCCTATAACTAAATAATAAACTAATACATATAATTTACATAGATTATTTATACATAAAAACAACAACAACAGTTTCGATATTATGATGATGGTAGTGATAATGAGAATCGTTACCATTTCTCCAAAACATGATATCCTCACATTGACTAGTTCCTATAACTGGGGAACTGTTTACATAACTTTGTCATACTGTAATGATCGTGTAAGTGTAGGAAATGAGTCCAAGGTAATGATTTGACCTTGAGGTAGATAATTGATAGGTAAAGCTGTGGGACATGTGTGTTGAACTTGATTTGTTTTACATACATACTCGTATAGAGTCCTATTATTGTTTAGTTTTGTTTTCTTTACCTTATAGGTTGTATAGTTGAGCCCGTCATTACGACCAAATTTTACTATTATGAGATTATACCTGAAACCTACGTGAGTCTGTGATTTCGTAATGCAAATGAATTCAATCCCACCGCGAGCATCTACAATGACTATTAAAAATGATGTCAGAAATAGTAGAGCGCATAGTTAAGATTATATGTAATTTTAGTTAACAATAAACAGTGCCTATTATCGAAAACAAAAATAATAGCAACTTAATAATAAATGAAGTTACAAGCATGTTTATTTTCTTGCTAGACAGAGAGCGCACTATGGCAGGCTATGACGACACTGCCCGCAAGTGTCATACATTCGTCATATAAAGTGATGCTGTGTGGGAAAGGGACAAGACATCCCGTCCTTATCCCTACCAAAATTGTTACAAGCTTATTATATCTCTGAACTTGATAAGCCGATTTCAATTATTTTTTCAGTTTACGAATCATATTTAATTGCGTAATTCAGTAATACTTTCACTATTTTAATATTACTCAACTACCCTATCGCTGTAGAATACTAACTGGAGATATTCTAATTGCAAAAGCATTCTAAACCATGGCTTATAAATGTTCTTATTTTGAAACTATACCTAGTAGTAGTAGTTTACGAATACTTCATGGAACAGTGTGACAATAATTGTAAAGTATAGGCCATAAACTAAAAAAGTCAAGGCTTTGTGGCGGTGAATAAAAAAATTATCAGTTCCAAATTGCCTTATTTTTCCTGCTTTATTGGGGCAATTCAGTATGTAGTTTTGGCTGGTTTTCAGTGAACGTGGTTATAGAAACCTTGACATAGCATCAAGATTAGCTATTAGTATATAGTCCTAAATATGAGCTATACCTAGTATTGTATGGGCATTAGGCCCAATTTTAAAGGCGCCATCGTAATTATAATAGCAATTTAGAGTAGCCCTGTTTCTTTTTCACTATTTGCATTTGATAGAGATAACATTATTTTACGTTGCAATTAAATTTACGACGGCGCCTCTAAATTTTGGGCCTATTTTCTGCTACATTGACACGTTACGTTTTGTAGTCTGTAGTTTAGCTCTGTGACATGCAGTGGAACTTTCTTAATTTTTAAAGTAAAATAAGCAAGTAATTCTTTATGAAATTAGTACCCATGGATATCACGTACAACCCGGTCACAATATCTGTGCACCTGACTTCGTGACGTCATATAGCTTAACAATAAATATTAAAAACAAAACAACAACAAAGCGAAAATATCGATACACGTCCCGATAATTTTATCGGGACGTGTATCGGCAACGAAGATGCTAATCGTACTGTCGCACCGGGGAGTAGGCGGAGAGGTGACAGGGGAAGCGGGAGAGGTGCCGCATTCCAGCGAGGTGCACAGATATTCTGGCTCTCGCTAGACGGTTGGGTCAAGGGTCAGATACAGAAGGCGGTCGTCCTGGACACAGTGCGCATTGTCAGGAGGTTCCTCTCTCTGTAGACCCAACCACCGGTAGCTTGGGCCTCGCCCCGCTGCCGGCGGCACTCTAGGTTTAGGTTTTTTATAGTATTTTGTTTTTTATTTTATAAATATTGTAAAAAAACTTAAATTTAAGACAATAAATAAATATGTATATAATGAAGTTACAAGCATGTTTATTTTCTTGCTGGACAAAGAGAGCACTATGGCAGGCTATGACGTCACTGCCCGCAAGTGTCATACATTCGTCATATAAAGTGATGCTGTGTGGGAAAGGGACAAGGCATCCCGTACTTATCCCTACCAAAATTGTTACAAGCTTATTATATCTCTAAACTTGATAAGCCGATTTCAATTATTTTTTCAGTTTACGAATCATATTTAATTGCGTAATTCAGTAATACTTTCACTATTTTAATATTACTCAACTACCCTATTGCTGTAGAATACTAACTGGAGATATTCTAATTGCAAAAGCATTCTAAACCATGGCTTATAAATGTTCTTATTTTGAAACTATACCTAGTAGTAGTAGTTTACGAATACTTCATGGAACAGTGTGACAATCATTGTAAAGTATAGGCCATAAACTAAAAAAGTCAAGGCTTTGTGGCGGTGAATCAAAAATTTATCAGTTCCAAATTGCCTTATTTTTCCTGCTTTATTGGGGCAATTCAGTGTGTAGTTTTGGCTGGTTTTCAGTGACCGTGGTTAGAAAAACCTTGACATTGCATCAAGATTAACTATTAGTATATAGTCCTAAATATGAGCTATACCTAGTATTGTATGGGCATTAGGCCCAATTTTAAAGGCGCCATCGTAATTATAATAGTAATTTATAGTAGCCGTTTCTTTTTCACTACCTATATGCATTTGATAGAGAGAACATTATTTTACGTTGCGATAAAATTTACGAAGGCGCCTCTAAAATTGGGCTTATTTTTCTGCTACATTGACACGTTACGTTTTGTCGTCTGTAGTTTAGCTCTGTGACATGAAGTGGAACCTTCTTAATTGTTAAAGTAAAATAAGCAAGTAATTGTTAAAGTTGTTGTTATGTATATGGTTGACTTGACTCTTATGAGGCCTCGTGTATCGCAGTGTTACTCACATGTGCTCACATTACTAGCCGCGCACACGGCCATATACATGCACACACACACACACACACACACCCACACTCACTCACACACACACCCACACAAGCGCGCATGTTCAATTGATTGTTCAAAAATGGTTTCTGTCATACCAATTTCTTATTTATGTATATATATATGTATATATATATATATACCTGTTTTGTACAATTCTTTGCTGGAGGCGGGCGTTGCTATCTGCGACACAGTCTTCCTGACTACTGCGGGTAGCATCGTTTCTTTGTTATATGTTACCTTATATTTTTTGTACGAAATAAAGATTTTTGAATTTTGATTTTTTTTTTGAATTCTTTATGGAATTAGTATGGAAATCACGTATGTGTCGGAACTTGTCACTATAGATAAAACCATCTATGGGTATATGGTATATGGATGTGAAGTTAGCTACAAGCTGCGCAATATCCAATCCTTCAGCTCACATAAAACTGCGTGATAGTTTGAATTGTATTATTCAGCCTATATCAACTTTCAAGACTTAGACAGCGGCAGTTTGTATTAGAAAGGCCCTATATCAATATGTGTAGGGCTCTTGTCTTTGAGGATGAATTCATGGAATTGAGTGCGGATCCAGGGGTAGATTGTAATGATCCATACATCCGAGCCAGGAGGATCGTGTCATTGATACAGCAGTGGTAACTGTTCTATGTACAATTGTACACCCTTGAACATAGAGGTTATACCTATTTACAATAAATACCTCCGTACTTTCCTATTTAGTCTTCCTGCCGACGTACCTATCTAAAGATGTTCTCGCTCACCTGTAGGTTTGTACCCAGACGTTTCTCCACGTTAACAGTCTCTTCAATCTGTTGGGATGTAAAGTTTTATCGGTCGTAAAACGCGCCCCAAATCGTTACTTATTTTGTGCAAATGAAGCTTTCAATTTTATGGGGTCAGTCCGGGATATCGGGTGGAATGTTCATGGGGTTAATGTGCGTGTCAAAAACTTTTATCTTCCAAAAATATGTTCTTGGAACCTGATTTTAACATCTTTACCAATACTAACTTACTGATCTGACTGCCTCGGTGGCATCAGTGGTTAGTGACCCTAACTTCTGGATCAAAGAGGCGTGGGTTTGATCCCACCAGTGCAAATATTTATGAGATGAACATAAATGTTTGCTCTGTGTCTGGGTGTTATTTAGTTACTATATAAGTATGTAGTTAAAAAGAAGTATATGTAGTATATCAGTCTCTGGTAGCCATATCACAAGCTTGGCTTAGTTTGGGGTCAGAGGCCGTGTGTAAGATGTCCCAAAATATTTATTTATTTATTTATCTACTTTACCTTTTTACTATAAGATAAGAATAGCGTCTTATCTTATCTTATCTTATCTTACAGAGGGGCCAAGAAATAACTCGGACACTTCGACCCATTGGGATCTATTGTGGTCCCCTAGATAACTTACTCCTCCCCAGTCTCGTCGAAAATTGTTCTCATGAGTTTTACAACGAGACTAGGAGATACGAGCCTATAGTCTTCTGGTTTTGGATATCCGACGCCTAGGAGACTCATTCGCTTACTAGCCATTGCATCGCATGTGCACAGAAGGTGCTCCATGCGTTCCGTATGTTCCCCACACAACCTGCACATGGGTGTCGCGGTTAGACCCATCTTCATGAGCATGTCGTTGGTACCAAAGTGCCCAGTAAAGGCCCCAAGCAGGTAGCGGATTTGTCCCCTGCTCATGTTCCAAATGCATTCCCGGGCTTTAAACGTAGAGCCTAGGAACTTCTTGGAGTGTTGTAGACCGGTATTAGACAGCCAATAAGTTCGCTGTCTGTGATCTGTAAACTCCCTAAATGCGGCTTTCACGAGACACGTTGAAATGCCTACACATGGCTCTGGACCCACAAAATCATTTGCTGAGCCCTCTCTTGCCAGTTCATCGGCCACTTCGTTACCATGGAATCCTTTGTGCCCAGGGACCCACATCAGTCTTACCCTGTTGTGCCTCCCAAGCCTGTTTAGGGTCTGGATAGCATCCAGAATAAGTCCGGAGTCCACTTTGTAGGATGCCATGGCTTTGATTGCAGCCTGACTGTCACTAAGAATATATATGGATTTACCACTGGTTCCTCTATCTATATTCTCTTGAGCGCAGGATATTATGGCATATGTTTCTGCTTGGAATACAGTTGCCATCTTCCCTAAGCTTTTGCTACATTTGTAGCCTTTTGCGTATATGCCCGCTCCTGTACCTGATTCCATTTTGGATCCATCAGTGTACCACACCAGACTATCTTGCTCTGGTGGATCAAGTCCCTTCGTCCAGTCCTCTATTGTAGGGATTTGGACCTTAAAAGATCTTTCAAACACAAACACAGTTTGCATTTTATCGGATAACATGCTTGTTACCCGATCTAGGCCTTCGTTTTCGTCGAACTTTGTATGGTTAGTCTTTGGCTTAGAGGCATCCCATAGTCCTGCAACAGCAAGACGATGTAGTGTCTTCCTTGCCTCGAGTTCAACCATCATATGCAGTGGAGGGATATTGAGGTATCTCTCAATCGCTGCCGTAGGTGTTGTCCTGAAAGCACCCGTGATGCCAAGACACACTGTTCTTTGTAACCTGGTGAGTGGCGCTTTGCACGAGGCAAGCTTTGTTCTAGGCCACCACACTATGCTGCCGTATGTAATAATAGGTATTATCATTGTCCGGTACAGCCATCGTATCACTTTGGGCTTTAGCCCCCAAGTTTTGCCGTAGGTGGAACGACACATGCCGAACACTCGTAAGGCCTTAGTCGTAATATTTTCCACATGAGTTTTCCACCTGAGTTCTTTATCAAGCGTTACACCCAAATATTTAACTTCGGTGGACCAAGGCAGTTTTATTCCATTGAGGGAGAGCTCTTCTAGGTTACCCAGTTGTCTCTTCCTCGTGAATGGAATAATTACTGCTTTGCTTGGGTTGATAGAGAGGTGATTCTTTGTACACCATTCCTCCGTCATCCTCAATGCCTGTTGTAATAATCCAGAGACTATGTTCGGGAATTTACCATTGACCATTATAGCTATGTCATCTGCATAGCCTACTGTGTAGAATGGTCCGGTATTGAGTTTGGTAAGTAGCGAGTCTACTACCAAGCACCACAATAATGGTGACAGCACTCCGCCTTACGGGCAACCTCTTGTTGTTTTTGCACTAAGTCTGTCACCCATCAGTTCCGATCTGACTATTCTGCTTCTCAGCATGTAGTCAATCCAGTTGCACATGGTATCGTTGATGCCATGCTCCTTTGCAGAAATGCGTATGGACTCAAATGTTGTCTTGTCGAAGGCTCCCTCTATGTCGAGGAAAGCCCCGACACAGATTTCTTGTCCCGCTTGCGCAGCCTCGGCTCGACTCGCAACATAGTGCAATGCCGTTTCCGTAGATTTGCCAGGGCTGTAGGCGCATTGTAGTTTATGCAGAGGGAGTACTTTCAGTGGTCCCTCTCTTAAGTACCTGTCTACCAGTTTCTCCAGAGTTTTCAAGAGAAAAGATGATAGACTGATTGGCCTATAAGCTTTAGCTTCTTCATAAGTCGGTCTACCTGCCTTCGGTATAAAGGTGACTTTGACTTCCCTCCATGCCTTGGGTACATACCCAAAGGCTATGCAGGCTCTGTAGAGCTTACTCAAATGAGGTATCAAAACAGATGCCCCTTCTTGCAATAGTATTGGGTAGATGCCATCCGGACCCGGGGATTTGAGAGGCTGGAAGCCTGCTATGGCCAGCTTCAGTTTATTTTCATCTACCACTTTCTTTACCGTGAGCCAGTTATTTTTGGACGTGTGCCTTGTGAGTTCGTCCCTTGTGACTGGTTCCTCTTCATTGCTGTCGCGCAGTATACATTCTGGGAAGTGGGTCCTAAACATCACGCCCAGAGTGTCCTGTCCAGTTTCCGTGAGATACCCATTCTCATCCTTTACAGATGATAGTGGGTTTGTCTTAGTCATGGACATTGCTTTGCACAACCTCATTCCATTTGGCAGAGTTTCGATGGAGGTGCAATGCTGTCGCCAGTTAGTTCTGTTGGCCTTGCGTACCGCCGTATTATACCTCGTTAGCATGCTGTGATAGCCAGAAAAATCTTTCCTGGCTTTTGCATCATTAAAGGCCTGTCGTGTTTCCTTACGTATTTTAGCTAGTTCAGGAGTCCACCATGGTACCTTTTTACAAAAGGCCTTTTTCTCTGGGCAGTTATCTTCCCATGCACCGATGGTGCCCATCTTGATTCTGTCCGCTTCAAATTCTATATCTAGTATGGAATTAAGCTTACCTTTAGGGCTCCCTAGGTTTACTTTTAGGTCCCTCCTGTACGAGTCCCAATTTGTATGCCTTGGGTTTCTCCTTCGTCTAGTTTCGGCGTCTCCCGCCGTCCTAAACCTAAAGCATATATAATTATGGTCAGACAGAGAGATTTCGTCCGATACATGCCAGTTTTCAATATGAGCGCTGGCCCTGTTTGAAGCCAGTGTCAGGTCAATAACTTCAGTTCTTGCAGAGGTCCTGAAAGTAGGTTTATTGCCTGCGTTAAGGATTTGTAAAGAAGCGCTTACCACAAAGTCCAACAAATCCTCTCCTCGTTTGTTGACATCCGAGCTGCCCCAAACGACGTGGTGTGCATTCGCATCGCAGCCAAGTATCAGGTCGAGGTTTTCTTGGTTGCCGTAGTCAACCAGTCTTCTCATTAGTGGTGTTACTGGTTCCTTAAGTTCATATGGGAGATAGGCAGAGGCAAGGATGATTTTCCTTTTCTCTGTTCCCGTCCCCACTTGGATCAAAGTTGTTGTGAGATCCCTGTAACAGAAAGTACGTAAGGGCATTGCCTCTATACCGCCCCTGATATAGATGCAAGTCCTCGCGTCATTAGTTGGACAGTCATAGAACACCATGCCGCCTGTTCCACCTAAGCCTTTTATAGTCCCCTTATACAGATAAGGTTCCTGTATCAAGGCAACGTCGTATGTGTTTAGCTTCAGTTGCCGAGCCAGAAGGGCAGTAGCGGCCCTGCAATGATGCAAATTAATTTGTACACACCTTAGTCCCTCCATCTTGAATGATTTTGATGGGCTTGTGTTGGTAAAGGAAGGCCTTATTCTTGAAGCCCCTCCTCCATCGCCTGGCTCTCCTCGAGGGCAGTCGGCGACTCGATCCCCAGGGTGTCGAAGTCCTCAAGGATGTCGTCCTCGTGGTCTGCCTTGCGTCGTAGCGTCTTACTATCACCCCTTTTTTTTGATACGTATGAAGCACTTTGACTCAACCTGATTCGTACGGCCTAGAAACAGGGTGTTTCCCTCTGGTCAGATTGGTGGTCAGACCTGTCTAGGCAATGGGAATATTTTTTCCGTTGTTCAGATCAACTCGTAATTTAGTAAAGTACTGTTGAATAGAAAAATACTAAGCCATCATAATAATATCAGTCTGCCGGCTTTTCTGTCTCCTGAGAGATATAATCTGAAGCTTTTTTTAGAGTGAATAGCACTCTAACCTAACCATCACCTAGAAGTCTGCGTGCTATCAGCAGTATCAGCCCTCAGACATCAGCCCAAAACGTCCCTTACCATGAGCCCAGTTGGTGGTCAAGGGCGAACTTATTCGCTTTAAAACGCATTGTAGGAACCACCACTGAACAAAGTGGAAATATAGACGATCTAATAAAGACAAGTGGTTCCCACCCTCTCCTGCTGGAGATCTATAGATATAGTAAATATCTATTTCACATAATGAACACCATATACAACTGCTATACAAATCATGCTAATATTAAAAATCAGAAAAGTTTGTTGGTTTGTTCCTCTTTCACGCAGCAACGGAGCAACGGATCGACTTGATTTTTGGCATGGATATAGTTCAAGGGTCGGAAAGTGACATAGGCTACTTTATATCCCAAAAAAAGAAAAGGTTCCTGTGGGATAGCACAAGTCAAATTACCACGCGGGCGGAGCCGCGGGCAAAAGCTAGTGCTATAATATACAACTGCTATGATGATAACCTTTTCAATACTGAACCATTCCATTTCATTTCATGTAACAACCTTCTAGTTATCCAGCATCAATTTGATTCTATTTTCAACGTCTCGTAACAGTTGTGTAAGTGTCCCATTTTAGATACCAATAAACCAGAGTTCGCCTCCATAAGCGTCGCATTCCAAGCCCATTACATTAAACAAACTTAAAATATTTTCGTACAGCGTTAAATGCTTCCGTGTCACTAGGCCGACTGGGCGCCAAAATCCATGGAAAGATCGTTAAAAATATAGACGCAGTTTTACAACAAATACTAATTATCGGAGTAAAACTGGTCGAGCAAATCGATTCATGTCGATAAACTCAATACTACAGTTATTCACTGGTGGTTGTAAAGACAACCTATTCAATCTTTCCATCCAATAGTTTCGATCCTACAAGATTATCATGAAACCAGCTGTGCCCCGCGGTTTCACCCGCGCATCTCTTTATTGTTTTACAATACAACAAAACTATTGATACCAACACATAGGAAAACATAACAGATGAAACAAACACAGAAAACGCACAAAAGTCGGTTTTATCGCTAAAAGCTATTTCTTCCAGACAACCTCCTTTGGATGTAAGGAAACGCATAGATGACAAGGACGGTGATGTTAACTTAAAAAAAAACAATTAAAAATAAATAATAGGTACCAATTCCAACAAAAGACTAAAATAAACTATGAAATGAAATAATATTTATTCGACATAAAATACACAAAGATTAAACATTATAAAACCAAAATTGTAAAACAATTAAGGAGTTAAATGACAGAAATGTCGAAAAGGGCTCATCTCAGCATTAATGCTGAGTGCAGGTAGATACCTTACACTCAGCGCTGGTTTTCAGATGAGCCCGTTGTCGTGGGTATAAACAAAATACAAATAATAAATAATCGTCGAAAAGTAGGTATGGACAAAAAGTACAGAAATTACAGAAAAATACCATTTCAAGAAATCAAACAAAGCAACTAGTTCACATTGAAATTAATAGAAATACATAATAAAATACAAAATCATACAAAATCAAATTTATATAAAGGTGATACAATATATTATATAACTATCCTTAGAAAAAACACGCGTAAAAATACATTTGAAGGCGATATAATAAAATAACTACATAAAAATATCCACATCATAAAATAAAACTCTGTTAAAGAAAAAACAATATTTAACAGCAAGAAAGTAAGGAACAGAAGATGGCCAAGAAGAAAGTGAAAGCTTGGGGTCAAATAAAGGATTGATCGTACATTATCAATCCATGCTGCAGTTGTTTAGATAAAACATAGTGTTTCAGCTTTAAACGAAAGGAGTAGAGATTAACTACATAATAATAGCCATACATAAATACTTCTAATAATACATACAGTAAAAAAATAAACATACATACATAAATATACATACGACAAATAAATTAATGGTATCAGTATCATGATGGACATGAGTATCAGTGAGAGAGAGCTTCAAAAGATAATGTTTCTGAACCTGGGCCTTGAAAGATTCAACGCTCTGTGCACATCTGATGGTCACAGGAAGGTCATTCCAGAGATTGGGTACAATACTTAGTAAAATGTTATGTATTGTTAATAAAATGTCATAGTTAACATGAAATATGACTTATGAAGCTTAGAGTATGATAGTCTAAACATTAAACAACCGTTTAACCACAGATAATATGGATGAATTAGAATTGAGTACAAAAAAAAGTATGCTACAGGATGATCTTATAATAATACAATATAATCTTATAATGGGGCAGCCGGGCCAGTACTGAACTACTGGCCTAATGATAACTGTCGTATTAAAGAGTAAAAATTCTAAGAACTTTTATAGTATTTCGATTGGCTTTAGGTACATATTTGGAACCATTCCGACTCCGAAGAAACGAGGTTCAAAATTCAAATCATAAATACCGAGTTGCTAACGTCAATAGTCTATCAATACCTACTAAATACCTATCTACTAAAAGAGCTCTTTCTGGACAAAATGGGTGCAGAACCAAGGTAGATGGCATTTTAATACAAATACCCAGCAATAGGATAGGGAAGGCTTCGGATGATGATGCAAAGAACTCTAAAGTTTAATTCAAGATCCATTCATGTTTACGATTTCACGGTTCCAGCGTTCTGGGCATTCCTGTACTTCGTGGGCTTCTGCTACCTGTCTAATGCATGGGGAAAGACCGAGAGCCCACCGGTGGGCACCGCCAACAACATGCAGGGAGCCATCGCCTTCTGCTTCTTCTCGATCTTTGCTTGGGTGAGTCTTTAGTTTACAGTCTTGTGTTTCGTGGATTTCTGTTACCTAACGCGTGAGACATGACTGTAAGCCAAGGCAAGAACTGCCAACAACATAAAGGGAGCTACTTCTACTACTTCTCGATTTTCGCTTTTGTGAGTCATAAGTTTACAGTCATGTGTTTCATGAGTTGCTGTTACCTAACGCGTAGGACAAGACAGAAAGCCAAAGCAGGAACAGTCAACAACATGGGCAGCCATCGTCTTCTGCTTCTTCTCGATCTTCGCTTGGTGAGTCATAAGTTTAGTCATGTGTTTCGTGAGTTTCTGTTACCTATCGCGTAGGACAAGACAGTAAGCCAAGGCAGGAACAGTCAACAAAATGCAGGGACCCGTTGCCTTCTATTTCTTCTTGATCTTCGCTTGGGTGAGTAACATTTCAGAACAAAATACGAAAAAGAGTCAGCTACTCAATGAGCCATTCATTTATCGAAAGTCAGAAGCAGAGCAGATTCTATAGAGAAGTTTTTTTCGAGAATAACTGCTTTCTTGCAATTTTCTCAACCCTAAAGAGTGAACAATGCACAGCCAAATCATCAAGTAATATAGTTGTCCATGGATGGCTGTGGCCTCAAAAATAAAAGGCCTTCAGTGTATAATGATAGTTAAGAATACGTCCACCGCTATAGTAAAGTTTTTTATTTATAATTTCTAGGTGGCCTGCGCATTCTTCGCGTTTCAACGGTTCCGCATGGGTGCTGACGCGGCATTCGCGCCCGCGTACGAGGTAGAGGGGGCTGTAGGCAGTCCGGGTAGCTTCCCCGCCTACCCCGGCGCGCCCGACCCGCAGCCCGCCTACAGCGACCCGCCCTTCTCGCAGACCAACACTGCTGACTCGTATGGTGAGTGGTGACTCAGTTCTGGGGGAAGGTAGTGAGTTTTGGGGTAGAGTTATGTGTTTTAAGGTAGGGTAGTGTGTTCTAGGGTAGAGTCATGTGTCCTAGGGTAGGTTGGAAAGTTCTAGGGTAATGTAATAAATTTAATATGTTCTAGGGTAAGGTCTAGTGTGAGTAGTGTGTTCCTTGGGTAGGATCATCTGTTCTAGGTGAGGGTCATATGTTCTAGGGTAGGGTAGAGTCAAGTAAGAAGAAGTGATTCAAGTCTAGTAAGTTTCCTCCTGGGCTCGACGTACCATTCGCGCCCGCGTATGAAGTAGGGGGAAAAACACTGCGGACTCTCATGGTAATCGGTCATTCTGTTCTAAAGTAGTGTGTTCTATATAGTTAAGTATCGTCTGAGCCGTCTGAGAACGCTCATAGTATTTTTAATAATCTGTAATAGTAAAGCGCCATGCGGAGCCTTACTGCATACTCTGGCACACTAGACCCGCAGACTAATTACCAACACTTTGAACTATGTGTTGAATCAATCATGTGTTCTCTTACTCTTTGAAATTTACTTTTCTATGATGTCTTAATAATCCACTGTACCTTAAAAAAACTAACCCCACGGTTAAAGTTGTAGTCATGACGTCCTGAGACAATACAGTCAGTTATTTTTTTATAAACCTACTTAAAAATACAATAATACAAAGATGTTTTTTTTTCTTTATTGGTTCAAGGTGGCATTGTGGTGTACATATCTAAGCTTCTGTCTTTTTTATTTTCTATTTTTTTTAGCTATAGCTTTTGTCTTTTTTTTCAGGAAACATCGACTACACGGCTCCTACATACTAAATCTTGCCGCAAATCAGTTTTAACCGGTATTGGTTGTATTTTGCTGCACGTTACAACACTGGAGCGTTTTGTACCTACCAGAATACCTTTACTGTGGTACACCCTGTATAAAAATTAAATGTCAAAATATTGTGCCGATCTCGGGGTGTTTCGTTTAAAACGTACCAAAAATACGTATGTATTTTTTTATTATTTTGCGTCCATAGATTTTTGTATAGTCATTATTAGATCTCGAAAGTTAAGCTATCTATATACTATCGGACGCGGCTTACGGACGCGACTGACAGCCGCGACCTAGACTATGAAAGTACACTGAGCCGTGCACACTATCGGACATAAGTCGCGGACGTCACCTTCGGACGTCCGAGAGCGTTCAGACGTCCGAGAGCGATCTGGCACACCGAATGTCTTAAGACTGCACATTGCTAAGTCGCGGTTGTCAGTCGCGTCCGTAAGCCGCGTCCGATAGTATGTTTCCGGCTTTAGATATATAAGAATCTTTTTTTTTATTACTTGACGTTGTAATCTCGATTTATATTTTTATTCGATTTACGGTATTCAAAATCTCGAATATTTTATTATTTAATTATATTTAAGCCATATAGATCATGTTCATGTGTATTCGTGTTTCGCTTTACTGTACCTGTGTAGGTATGAGAATATGTAGACAATATACTTTATAATATACATATAACCGTATATAATATATGTAAATAACCTATAAAAGAACCTGTGTATATTAATAATCCTGACTTGTGATTTATTTTTGTGATATCATTTATTGATTCCAAAGCACACTTCGCAGTGCCATTGTTGTGACATTTTAGTTTAAAAAAAAAACAATATTTTTTCAAAATGTTGCTATACCATACCTCATTGTAGACTTTTTGGTGTAAGATTGATTCTTTAGTTATAGGAGCAAAATAAAGCACAGTGTGATTAGAAAAACTAAAAAATAAAACAATTTAATTTTAAATGCATATGAGACTAATATAACACCATAAAATGTCATTTATGCAGTTATATATAAAATGTATTGCATATTCGCAATGATATAACTTATTACACTAATATACATTTATCACACTATTCGTTATACAATTATGTAACCAGGCTTGGAAATTTGAAATATTATCGTGTTAGAAAAAAATTAGATACATAATTGTAAACTGCATATCGATATTTTACTTTAACAATATGAATCTTACGACTCGTTGTTATCGACTTTAGTGGTGTGATTACTATAGATAATGAATATTAGAGTGCGTGTAGGTTAAATTTAGTGGCATATTCTGTATTTTAGTATTCATATTAAAAGCACTTACTTATTTATTACTTACTTGAATGATTTACAACTGTTTAAGCCAAAAATATTTTTTTAAAAATGATCTAAAATCTACCGTTTAAATTATTCTAAAATATTAGTACTTTAAATTAGACAAATACATTAACATATACATGGATATTTACAAACATGCATAATTGCATATGCACATTTACAACCATGCATATTGATTGCTTAAGTACAAAATATGTCGCCAATACTTAACAATGTTAATGTATGTATGTAACGTTACAAAACTGCTTTCGCGAGTACTCTTTAAGACCCCTTTAGGTATATTAAGTATATAATATAAATTGTAAATCTGTCTACCCATTATACAAAAGCTTATGTTTTCATTACAAAGAGTTATATACTAGATAACATAGTGTAACCAAAGTTGTAACCAAATATACAAGGTGTCGATTTACAAAGTTTTGCTGACATTCAAAGCCATGAATATAATCAAATTTTTGAACATCTTTCACTATAGAACAAACTGCGAAATCGCAAAAAAATCAGGTTTCGATGCCGTTTCAGCTATTTTTCGTGATTTCACAGTTGGTTCCATAGTAAACATTGTTCTTAATGTTTATTTAAACATAAAGATTGTATATTTATATACACCTTTGAAAGCCCCTGCACTTTGTAAAACAATATCTTGTTAACTAGATAACATAGTGTAACCAAACTTGTAACCAAATTTATATTTTAAGGAAATATAACTACGATCTGATGACAGTATTAAAATATAACTACGGTTATATGAGAATAACGCTTTATCCAAAAATCATAGTATTTTTTTAATGAAATGTTATATTATAGTAAGTGCTATAACTGTAGCGTTTTAACTGTTATTGTTTCGGACTTATTTCAATCAACAATTGAGATATTGTCTATAGTTGCTAGCTCACAGATAGTTTGATGACAGTATTTATAATAAAACCAATTCCTATGACATTGGAATAATTTAGGACTAATAATTTATGTTTGTAACTGAATAAATAAATTGAAAAGCACATTTTCGGCGTCACTCAGATGTTTTATAAATTTACGCAACTTGGGACTCAATAACGAAATGTAAATGCGTAATAATATTTTGTCAGTCGAATTTAAAAGGTTTTTGTGAAGGTTTTTTTTTTCATTATATATAGTAAGATGGTGGTAAACTGTCATCAAACTACTGCTAGGTCAGGGCACTGTTTTAGTAGTAGAGATTGCTTATAATTTTGTTTAGACACAGACTGATTGCTGGCATAAACCTCATATTCCTAATGTCTACTGGCATACTACTATAAATGCCATAAAATACATTTTTGCGTAAAATCCGGTCTACATTTATTTTATTTCGAAGTTTGGCCTAAAGTTATCGTGGTACTGTTCAATTTATTTTCTAGTTTCCTCCAAATTATATTTCTCGTTCTCTTTTTGTATTTGTTTACTTATTTAAAAGTTTTAATTCGTTCAAAGCAATCTAGACGACTTGCGGTGTGGCCCTGGCCGTAGATCACTTTCACTTCCATAGCTTGCACTTTGATTTGTAAAGAATTTAGCAATAATAATATTTCTAGTAGTAATTTTTATTATTTGTTGCGCTGGCAACACTGATATCTGCTATGTATGTAGGTACTTCCGTATGGTGCTTGTGTCAATCGTGTGGTATTTTGTGGTGACCTTACCGCTAATAAAAAACTTAGTATTTGTTTATGGCCTATTTCTAGATTTGCAGATAAACGTTCTTTATGATATAGGTCACTATCTAACCTTTTCACATAAACGTACTTCTCATTTAAAAAATAGTAGACAAAAGTTTATGAAGTTGAATTCTATAAACTTGCTAAACTTAACTTTAACATTCATTTTTAAAATTATGGCAGAATAATTAATAGGTACTAAACAATACCTACTTTACTAAAACGAAAATAAAACTTATTGTATATTATACTTACAATAAATCGTATTAACAAGATGTTGAAAAGCGGGTCTTAGGTCCACGGAAAAACGTGTTTCTAAAAATATGATCTATACGTTTTTAGAAAGGTTTCTCTTTTTATTTTTATAATTATATGAGAAATGTACTTATAACTCAAGTTTATGTGAATAAAATACCTATTCAGGATTTTTATTTTTGTATTAAGTATACTTACAATCCCTCACACGATTTGCACATACGACCAAAGCGTGTAGTTCTATATATTTGTTCTGAAACTTTTTATAGTGAATCGTAAACTTTCTGTACACTAATATTGTAACGTAGAATTATTGTTAGAAGTAGACATTTAACACAATAATATGTTGGTTAGGCAGTTTGGATAATAATTACTGCTTCACTATGATTGTAGCTTTTAAAATTCTTTTAGTATTATATTGATACATATTCCTATCGTAAAGCGTTGACAGTATTAAAAAACTAATAAAACCTATGTTCTGAAATAAATAAAAAGATTTCAAGTTCCAATGTTGAAATTCGTTCAAAGCTGCACACATTTTTAACGATGATATACTTTTTCTTTAGTAACTGTCTACCGAGACAATATATAGTTACTAAGCCCGATTATAGAGGCGCCAAAGTAAATTTAATAGCAATGCGTTCTCTCTATCGAATGCCTAATGTGAAAAGGAAACAACTATGCTATTTAGCTAGTATAATTACGATGGCGCCTCTGTAATCGGGCTCACTGTGTACTTACTGTCTTTACTTATTGTGTACTGAAACAGTACACAATTATTGTGACTGAGACAGTACACAGTGTACTAACTAGTATTTTTTCTTTAGTAACTGTGTACCGAGACATTCCATAGTACTGTACTTTACTACACAGTAACACAATACAGTACAAAGTTGTTATTAAACTCGATCTCCGTCTAAAATGGTCGTAGTACAGCGTACCTTGACATCAGATATAGTGCACGCTATAAAAAAAAAACAAATGTATTTATCCGAGAAAATGTATGAATCTCAATTTTTACAAGTTACAATCATAGGACAGTTTACAAAATAAATATGTAATAACTAAGTGTTGAATATTTAACGCTAAAATCGTTCTGTGTTGGTGAATCTTTATGCTAAGGAGAATGTATGATATTATGTGATTTTCTTGTACCATTTTGTTGAAGAGTTGTACTTATTCGTTTTGTTACCAAAGATTTGACATGCAGAAGCCTGTAAAGCCTGAATTAATTTTTAAAAATTGTAGTAAAGGCCTGATAATCTTATAAGTGTGGAATTTTAAAGGACCGGTCACATACATGTGGTATAATAATGGTGCAACGCTCACTCTATTTGATAAATTAGCATACTCTAGAAGTAGCGCGGGGTCAAATGGTGGTTTTCCAGTATAGCTGAGACGTGTAGATGAGCGGTTCATCATCAGGCAATCATAAAAATAGGGAAAATAGAGTCATGTCACAATAATTATGACATGGAAAGATGCTATTGGCGATTTTTTCCTTGTACACTACGTGTGTATATGCATGTCTGTATATATGCATTTTGTCGATGTGAAGTACACAGTTATTATTTTGTTAAACGCTGTCCTAGAAAGGCGAAAATTGTTTTTTTTTTTTGGTTTGGTGGAGTCTCAATGGTTTTACCTTGTACCCATTTATTTGTTTTTTTTTTTCTTTTTCCCAACAACTAAGTTAAGTGTGTGTCCTGTATGTATTATCCGGACCTATTTTAAGGACCAATGCAACGTAAGCAGCGGTACCTTTAAAAAACGGCTCATGTCACAATAATTATGACATGGAAAGATGCTATTGGCGATTTTTTCCTTGTACACTACGTGTGTATATGCATGTCTGTATATATGCATTTTGTCGATGTGAAGTACACAGTTATTATTCTGTTAAACGCTGTCCTAGAAAGGCGAAAATTGTTTTTTTTTTGGTTTGGTGGAGTCTCAATGGTTTTATCTTGTTCCCATTTATTTGTTTTTTTTTCTTTTTCCCAACAACTAAGTTAAGTGTGTGTCCTGTATGTATTATCCGGACCTATTTTAAGGACCAAAACAACGTAAGCAGCGGTATACCTTTAAAAAACGGCTGATTCTACAGCTATGTGACCGAGCCTTAATAATATTTCATAATCGCATTTTTATTACAATAAAACAGGTCTTCTGCAAACGTTTGATGTTTCACATCCAAAGGGTTATGTATAATTTATATTACATATTATATTTAAGTTTCGAGTCGTTTATATTAAATGAATGTAATCATCATTACAATACTTGAACTACTAAAATCAAATTAAGTATACAAAGCGCCACACAAATCTTGTTGGGATGAGAAGTTAGCCACAGATGACACTTCGCCGTGATTCGCTAATTATTGCACATGTGTACACAGGCCGACACAAGTAGCGAAGTGTTGATCACGGGCGTAGGGAGCGCGCGGGAGGCATGAGATTAGCGGGCGGGTGTGCCCTGTTTGTGTGTCTTGTTTCTCTTTCTCCCGCGCATACCTATATTTCAGCTTTTGCGTAGCGCTCTGCGCATAACTTCCCTTATCATCTATAGAAGTCAGTAAAACAGTAACTTATCCGTATTAAACTGATTCAGACATATATGTCTATGACTGCATATAAGTATTATAATACTGCATATAAGTATTAAATACTTATTTGCAGTCTAGAGATAGTGACAAAATAAATATTACAAATGTCTTACATCATTATCAAAATAAACTTTGTGTTATCTTTGTCTCACTAAACAGAAAAATAATACAACAGAAGTAGTTTTATAATGCTACTTTTACTACCTACTACATCCGCCTACAATATATACAGGTGTTTAAACTGATTTAGACATATATGTCTATGACTGCATATAAGTATTATAATACTGCAGTCTAGAGATAGTGACAAAATAAACATTACAAATGTCTTAGACTTATATCATTAGCAAAATAAACTTTGTGTTATCTTTGTCACACTAAACAGAAAAATAATACAACAGAAGTACTTTTATAATGCTCCTTTTACTACCTACTACATCCGCCTACAATATTCATACAGGTGTTTCTCAAGGTAACGAACATATTCTAGGATATATTTGCACTCATAATTACCGTCTTTCACTATGGGACCAACCCTGGTTCGCGAAAAAAGAATAGCTGTATCATACGTAGGTAAGTATTAATGTTCAATGACGATTAAGTACTTATATGGACCATTTCATTTTTTTGCGATTTTAGGGTTGGTTTCATGAATAGTAAATAATTGTACAACCTAACTTACATCCTATGATCAATACTTATTGATCGAAACGTATCCATACTACGTAACCCATCCAGGTGGAAGGGGCTATTCAAAATACCACTTGGGGGTCAAAAGTTGTAAAAAAAAACAACATAAATATCCTAGATAATAATTACTTATGTCCGTCGAAAGAAACACCTACCTACACCGTATTTTGCTAAATTATGAAATTCAGTAATCGGTACTACCTATTTCGTCTGCAAATCCTGTCTACTGACCTACTAAAGTTTGATATCAGTTTACCTACCGTTACGTATTGATAAGCTTATCAGCTGAATTACGCATTACTGTGCTGATTATTATAAATTTAAGTACCTTGGTGCGATTGAATTTATTACCTAAAAAGTTATGTGTATAATCAGTGGCGTAAACAGCCTTTTCTGCGCCCTGTGCGAGCTTCTACAACTACGCCCTTGTTTTGCGCAATAAGGCTTTAGGTTTGGCCATTCTTGCGTACCCCAGGGTCTACGCCCTGTGCCTGGGCACCGGTGGCACCGCCCTATTTACGGCACTGTGTATAATATGTCTACCTAAATACTAAAACTAATAAATAGTATTATTTGATCAATACTAACTTATGGGTTGTCGTGTCATTTGACACTAAGTTCATAAACGACGTCTCTACTATGTAATAGGAAGCCCTAAAATGGATGGATTTCCGTCTAATCAAATAAGTTTCGCCCTGTCTGAAAAAGCTAACCCAAACTAATTAATAACAGCAATAATAACCATTGGTCTGCAACTCGCGTTGAGGACATTTTCCGTGAATTTTGTCCCGCTTGAGCTAATTACTTTTCCGCTCCGCTAGCGAACGGAATGAAACGCGAAGACGAATGCCACCACGCTTAAACAATAAGGATTTGGTCACGGTTTCAAACTGAAATAGGCATAAGCCTGTAGGTGCCCACTTTATAAACTTTTGACCACAAAGTAGCAGAACTAGATCTCTTCTGGTTTTACCCACCCCCGTAAAACTGAATACACTGATTTCTCTAGGGTGGGCGAAAGAGACAGCTGATCTTAACGAAAATCTCTAGCTAAGTCCATCTATGTGAAATTAATTAGGTACTTAATGTTGTTAAAGACTGGACGCACAAAAATCGCTAGAACCTGAAAGTATAGTAATGATGATTGACTTCAAAATTATCTGTTGTGATATTGTTTGAATGATGTGCAATGCGGTTGAATAAATGGTAAATAAATTGAAATTATAGATATTGTGTTTTTGTTGTTTTATTTTTGTAGCAAACTCTTTTATATTCACCCACTAACTACCAATAGGTACTTTTATTAGTAGCCTAGTTTGATCACTGAAGTAATCATTACCTAAGTAGTATGTATAATTAAACTGACGCACATAACACTTACATCAGGCCCAATCATGGAGACGCCATCGTAAATTTAATAGCAACGTAAAAAAATGTGCCTTAATGTCAGTAGTACCATTGATTTGTTCCATTGATGGTACAAGTGACACAACTTTGTAGCCTTACTGTACTGTACCAGCCTTTTTAATAGTCCACTGCAGGACGTAGGCCTACCCACGAGGGGGTGATTGGGCCATATCCACCACGCTGGCCCAGGGCGGGTTGGTGGATTCATATACACCATAGAATTACTTCTACGGACGTATGCAGGTTGCCTCACGATGTTTTCCTTCACCGAAAAGCCAGTGGTGTGAAATTCCGTAGGTACATAAATTCCAAAGAACTCATTGGTACGGGACCGGGGATTCGAACCCACGACCTTACGATATGTAGCCTTAGTAGGTACCATTAAAAAAAATGAGGATATTCCCACGTAATTGTTAACCTATGCAATTAGTGATACCTACCTACAACTTTGTATCTCAAGTACCATTAAAGAAAAGTAAATATTTGTTATATCGAACGCCTAAAGTGAAAAAGTTACAAACCGTCTTACCAAAAAAGTTTTACGCATGCTTTAGACTATGTTTAACAGTACAAATTGCAAGGTTAAACAGTGTTTAAATCTTTTGTGGTAAGGCAAGGTAATAGTCTGATTAGCTAATATAATTACGATGCTGCCTTCATGGGTTTATTGTTACACTTAAATCATCTTCCAAATATGGAGTTATCTGTTTGCCCTATACTAAGACTCTCCCTCTTGAACAACTTTTACGGGTGTTTCCTCGTGGACTATGGAGCTAATCAGAATGAAAAGCTATATTATATATATATCAGATTTGTTTCGAATCTCAGAATTAACATTGTGGCCTGGTACACTCCAAATTCTCCCTGGCTAGCGCAATTTCACGTTATCTAGGTATACAAATAAATAAAACTGGAGTGTCTGTTTGTAAAATTGAAATACACCGTTTTTTACGACATGCATATGAATATATACATATATGGTACATACACCAAAATATTTTTTTTTTTCAATTTTTGTGTCTGTATGATTTGTTCCGGCTAATCTCTGAAATGGCTGGACCGATTTTAACGAGACTTTTATTGGTAGGTAGCTGATATAATAAGGAGTCACTTGGGCTACGTTAATCGACTGTAAGGAGGAACGAGGAGTTCGCCGGGTCAGCTACAACGCGGTCACATTTAGACGCTTGACCATGTGACGTCATTTTAGCGCTCAGGTACGGTGTGCAAAAAAAACCGGCCAAGTGCGAGTCGGACTCCCGCACGAAAGGTTCCGAACCATCATCTATTAAAGATAAGTTTCTACCTGTTTATTAAAATCGGGTAAATATTGTTAAATTAATGCGATGCGTAGAGTGTGAATGCGATGTGACCGCGTTATAGTTGAAAATAAAAAAGGAAATGATATTCGTATTTTTTCTACTACTTATAGCTAGAGGGATCACAAGAAAACCACAATAAATAAAGTATTATTACTCTCCTCATTTATTATCGACACTTCAACTTAAAATTAAAAATTATCACAAATAAACAGTGAAAACTGACGATTCACAGAATCAAATCGAAATACAGCAATGGAAGATCACCTACATCCGTAATTAGACAAATTGCAAAATAATTGCCATATTGTAAGAAAGATGGCCTGCAATTTTCATACAAGCATTTCCACATTAGATACTATTTAAAAAACTGCCATTGTTTATAACCTGTGGCTAAAACTAAGCAAAGACCGAACGAAAATAACACGATAGCTTTTCATGCTAAAATGATATTTACAATTTCATTGCATAATCAATTATTTATTGTTTATTAATCCAAGCGCTTGGCCGAAAAAGGGATTAACTTTTCAAAAAAAAAATCTTCACTCAGGTACTGACTCTGAAAATATTTCATAACACCCCTTTGTGGAATGTTTGTATAAAAATTAAACCATTTCAACTAAAATATTACATTGAATGTTTATGCATTTACGAAACACATTAGCAGTGGCGTAGCGTGGGTATTTTAAGCCCCTTACCCTTTTTTTTCAGATATTATCATTTAAAATACTATAGAATTTAAAAGCCTTTTCGGCAAGAACAGTGATCATTGCTGTCAATTACAATACACAAGGTGACGACAAAAATATAAAACAGTTAAAATATTTACAAGATACATAGTATCATTATTTATTGTGAATTTTGCCGCCCTAGGGGGGCTAAGGCGAGCCGCCCCCATTACGTTACGCCGCTGCATATTAGCGTTTCACAATAATTTCAGCAGGTGCGTTGACCTAATGACGCAAGACCTCGACGACAATACTCTGAAGCCACGTGAGTGCGACGTAACATGTCGTTTAACTTCACACGTGTTAGTTATTATTAGAAACATTACGAAGTTTAGAACATGACATGAACATTAACTTTGATGAATTAAACATCAAATATGACTCAATTTTGAAACAATTTTTAACAGCCCATAATTCTATCTGGCGCTCAATTATTGAAATGATAGAAATTACTTTTAGAGGCATTTTTTATGTCATCCCGTTCGTACCAACTCAGTTTTCTAAAGCTTACATGTACTTACACTGTCTCAGGATTTAAAAAGTAATTTCAATCGCTTTAAAAATTAAGTTATTGGCAATTACATTTCAAGCGTACAGGCGCACGACTACAGCCACAACCGCCGTCACCGATTTTCTTTAATGATTTTTTTTCCCATTTAATAGTTCAATGGAGAACATTAACCCACATTAACGAAGGGCGATTGACCCATATCGCTGGTCTAGTGAGAGTTGGTGGAATTATTTTTTTAATATAATTCCATACAAAAGTTACAAGCCGGTGACAGTGCTTGTGGCTGCAGTGTGGTGACATTAAATGTCATAATCTCACTCAGAAGAAAGTTTAGAGCTATCGAAAATTTACAAATTTGAGCCCACTATAACCCTATATCGGTAATAACATTCGAAACACTTCACAGTAGGTAGGTACAATACAATTACACATTTTTGCTTACATTCATTTTGGACAGAAATAAAAACAATACAAATTGAAACTTAATCTAAGTTAATAACTTATACATTCAGAAGATAGAAACTTAAATGTAACTTAAGAATAGTATCACTGTGTCCAGTACAAAAGGAACTGTAATTGTATCTCGATAATGACAGATCTGCTCAAAAATCTAACATGAGGGCTTCTAAATTATTATTAGCCTTAAAGGCCTTCTACATGGTCGGAAGTAACCGCCGACCACCGCGTCCATGGTCGGGTTGGTTTAAAAATGGACAGTGTCGAAGCCGGTTGATCCGACCAATGTGTGGTTGATGCCAACGGCCTTGACCGGAAGCGCATCCCTTCCGACGGGCTGTGTCCATGGTCGGTTCCGACCGTGTGGAACGCTGTCGGCCGACGCGAGCGCGTCAGGGTGCGCTTGTGCGTTGCAGTTGCACGTTACTGCATGTTGCAAAACGTTTTTTTTTCTTAACCATAAAAAAGTTATTGCCAAACCGATCTTATCTAATTATTTCTCTTTTCAGCATCGATAATACAAAGTAGAATATCTTAAGCATTGATCTAAAACTAATTTAAACATTGGTCAAATACAAAAATTGGTTGACCCAACCGTTGACACGACAGTCGGTGGTGCGTTCCGACCGTGTAGAAGGCTTTTTATTCAAAACACTCAATAAGCTAATGCACGGTAATGGTATATATATATGCTATGAAGTATTGAGACTCGTCTCGGTCCGTGATATAATTAACTACAGCCCCGAGTGGCCACTGACTCAGTACGTAATACGCGCTAGGGCTGCCCACCTGGTAGGTAAATCACACACTTACTGATTACAAACCACGTTTGTTCGTCACTGCGCCCTTGCGACTGTCGTGTACCGAACTCCGAAGCGCGTAGGTATGATTCTTGTTCCGACCGTTTGTATGAAGATGGAATATGTACTGCATAGATACCATTACCTTTTTTTAATGTACTCTATCAACTATCAGTGATAGTAGGTATGTGTTATGCTACACACAAGTTCAACTAGGCGCAAATTGGCAGTGAAGTGCAATTAAGTAAAAAATATAATTGTCGAATCACACATTGAATTCAAGCTATGAGATGTCGTTAACTTTGAATCATATTACATCATTATTTTGATGTGCCTCAGTTATATCAAGCTGGACATGTGTGTAGCAAGCATTAAAGACGACTTTACGGTATAAGCCATTATAACATAGGCCGAATCAAATTTATTAGCGGCTATGAAGTACAGCAGATGTTAAGTGCGCTTTAGTCAGGATTGGGTCTTGTGCAGCTTGAAGCTAACTTCAAAGCCGCCAAGATGTTTGAAACAGCCTATAATTTGCTTAATATCGTCTTAAGGCGAGTTGCATATCTTAATAAACAGGTTATTGAATGTTAGCGAACAAGGAAGTATTATTTATGAAGGTGATTATCTAAATTATTTTACAATATCTTACATAGCAAAGTACTGATATTTTACCTAAAGAGACATCAGTTTTATTCCACAAAACTTTGCTTAAACTTGAAGAGTATGATAAACTCTTTTATTCAATTTGATACCACTATTTATGTCATACTGAATATTAAAAAAACTTGTTTGTTGTATGAATTTCACAAAACTTTCAAAAAGTAATATTTGTAATATATTGAAAGATTTATTTATCATCATCCTTTTGTTTTAACTGTTGATTTTTTCACTCCTGTAAAAGAAATTTATAAGAATCTATTATTTCCAAATGTGGAGTTATTATAAGTAATTTGCAGCATTTGACAAAATTCTTTACAAATAAATATAATCCTGTTAATAATAAGTGGAAATACAATTACATCAATTATATTGATGAGCTGAAAAGTCCATTATAACAAACATGTTTTTAACAGAACATTAATTACACAAAAAATATAATGACAATCTTAAATACACATAGCAGACAGAACTTCTTGTAATTCAGACAAAACACCTACTTACCTAAGACTCATAAAACTTTTGAATGCATGCATGCAAATATGATTCAATAAAATTAAATACTAAAATGGAGATGATCTAAAACATTTTTTCTGTATCTTCATATATGAAGAAATGTATCATACTTAATTACTTATCCTAGCCTAGCATTACTATTCATAGTCGCAATCAATTAAAATGTTCAACATTTTCATGGTGGAGGTTTTTAAAAGCCATTATCATCCTAGACAAATGCAAATCACTCATTTTAACTTAAAGCATAATACTAGAACTGATTAACTTCAAGATTCATCTAAAATCTACTATGGGAAGGTGGTTAATGATAAAATACCACAAGCTTGTCCCATATTAGCTGTAGATCTAAAAATTCTTATTTAAACAGGCTTCAGCCGAGGATTTTACAGTCTCTACAATCCCTAGGCTCTGCCTGTAAGCCTGTACTACTTTTTAGCCTTTGCTGTGTTCCCCTGCTTACTGGGAGGGGTCCATCGTAAAGCGGAGGGATCTACGCATAAGCGAGGCTTCTTAAAATGCGAGCTCGCTAACTGCTCAGCCACTGTCTTCGGAGTTACACATATTACATGCTGCCCTTTCCAGTACTTCACCATATTCATCGACTGAAGAGTGGATATGATGTCAGTTTGCGAAATGCCAGTCAGCAAACTCAAATCTTTGATGCTCAAAGTCCCACGGCTGCCACTAAGTACTTCTAACAGAATATACGACCAATAGGACCTGTAACTCAGCTTGCCCAAGTCAGATAATGGTTTCTCTGGACTGCCCACTACTTGTTCAAGCCGGGAAAGTTCATAGCTGAATGCAATAAGCAATTTACCATACCCCTGTCTCTGAAATGGAGGCAGCGTCAATATACATGCTACATTGTTACCTTCTGGTGAATCTTTTTCTTTTGAAAAGTAGCCAACTAGATGAGCTCCATGCTTGTCGACTTCACAGAGTATGTAAAACAGAAACTGCTCAATATCAAAGTACAATGTCTTGTGGTCTAGAAATAGTTTTGCGAGTAAACATAAATTTTGACAGTATATTTTGTGTTCTTTGCCATCCGCTTCGAAAATTGCAATTGTGCCTTTCCTATATATTTCGCTGCCTTGGGGCTGCCGCGCTGTACATTCACTCAGATGATATCGGTATGTTTTCTCCATTCTCATGTATTTTAAGCAGTACTCACATAGCCAAAGTTTCGACTGCTTGCCATATTCGTCGGGGTATGGACTGAAGTACCAGGTATCAATCTCGTACTTGCCTATTTGGATCCTATCGATGTATTTTACTTTGGTTATGGCTTCGTGTTCCTTCTCCAGCGCTGCCGTCGTGGGATCCATCTCCGCGTACGTCTTCTGCACATGGTTGATTTCGTCATGTTTACGTTTTTGGTTTCTTGTTATTTTCCGGCCGGACTTGTCGGTGAGCAGGTGGTCTCCGTTTATGTTGTTGTTTGACTGTTCGCACATATCAAACCTATCCGACATGACCCGGTGGCGGGAAACCCATTCGTCCAATCTCCTATCATATCCGACATAGTGCACGTAATATTCGTAGTTAGTTTCGGCGGCATTGTACCGCGTTTGTATTATCTCAGCCGGGTGCCATGACTCATCTGTACGCCGCACCAAATAATGCTCTCCTATGTCCAAGGGTTGGTCCGGCGCTGACTCTGAGTCTTCATTATCGGTGCTGCGACACTCAGTGTTAGGTAATTCATTATTCACTATAGGTTTTTCTAAATCTTTATCACCTTTTGCCATAATAACGTGAAATACAAAAATCGTATCACGCAATACCGCGCAACACGGTTCGTAAAAGTAGCCATATTGTTTTACCATAGACTATAGAACATGTGTACAAAAAAAAATGCTAGGGATTGCTGTGTCGGTAAGTTACGGTTTTCACAAATCGATCGATTTCACTCTTCACATCCACGACTTTACATTGAATTAAGAAAAAAAATATTTGTCTATGCAAATGTTTGCCATATTTAATTTATTTTCCTGAATTTAGGGTAATTTTAAATATCTTTGAATCCCAAAATATCAAACGCGAAAAATAATGGTAACGTAAAACCACAAAATATTAATGTATCATAATCCTTTTTGGGAGAGACTTCAAAACTTGGGTGAAGAGGAAACTAATGAGATAAGCAAGTCCCATTCGTATGGTAGGTAAATAAATCATACTATGAGCGAAAGTCTTGTTTGTCTTCTAGAATAGACTTACTGTATTGTTGTACGCTAATATCTTTTTTATTGTATTATACGTACACAACAACATATTATACAGTTGAGTCCAAATCTATGGACGAACATTAACAGTTAGGTTTATGGGAACTTTGGTTACAAGGTGGCAACATTTATTAATGCCGAACGTCGCACGTAATCGGCGAAACGTATCTTTTCGCTGTGAACAGATTTTCGTAGAAAGAAATTCTGTTCTTATCATCCTTATGAAGATATGAAATTAATGTTGTTATCTATAAACTGTTCTTTTCGTTAGTACAAGTGTTGATTGTGATGCCGACTCGTATTGATTGCATCTAGAAGGTGGAATCTTGTGCAGTGCATTGTTACCCGAGACCTCTTGTGATTTGTGTTTTATTTGTGAATAACGATTGAACAACGCAGTGATGCAGGCAATCAAATGTGTGGTCGTTGGGGACGGGTGAGTACACTATTCACCGTAACTCTTTCGTAACCATTAATTGGTAACTCGTCTGACGTCATATTTTAATTCGTCTCTATTCGAGCCCGTGGGTTCAGTATGCCCGTTTGTAGCGATAAAACACGTTTCATTTTCTAGACAAACTTATTGTTCCATCTGGCGTGAGTAATGTAGATAAGGTATCAAAACCTGTTGGTTATGATCCTTTGTCTTGCTCTGAAGCAGTGCTAACTAGTGTTTTCACACAAATCAAAAGACAAGGTTCAATGTTATATTTCCCTGTGCTCTCCATTCTTTTAAACAGCTGTTTCCTTTAGTATAGTGTCAAAATAACAGGATGTTTTTAAAAATACTTTAAACAATCATTAGATCTTATCATAACATTCAGAAAAAGTGGCATTCAAATCCACAATGTACCTAATTCCTTGGTGTGAAATGCTGATAATAATTGATAATTAAAAGTAAAGTACTTAAGTAAAGTCCAATTTATAAAATTCATTTTGTTTAATGAAAATATACCTACACTATTATTATATGTGCATATAACGTTGTTTATTCGGTAACAAAATGAAACAAATCTACAATTTGTCCTGAAGTACCTAATGTAAAACTATGAGGTACTGTTTTTCATACATTTTTGCCTATCATTATAACAATCGACTGCCTCGGTGGCTCAGTGGTTAGTGAACCTGACTTCTGGATCAAAGAGGTGTGGGTTCGATCCCCACCCAGGGCAAGCATTTATGTGGTGAACATAGGTGTTTGCTCTGTGTCTGGGTGTATCTATATAAATATGTATTTAAAATATGTATATGTAGTGTATCAGTCTCTGGCAGCATATCACAAGCTTTGCTTAGCTTGGGGTCAGAGATTGTGTGTAAGATGTCCCGTAATATTTAAAAAAACAATCAAATAACAAAACAATAGTAACAGTTGTAGTTAGTTTATACCTACCAGAGGTTATGGTCAGATAACACTAGGTGCGTTTGGGTAGCCTATGGTTATATTTATTATATTAGCGAGAGAGTACTGTACATAAATTTTGAATGTAGCCTATGGTTATATTTATTATATTAGCGAGAGAGTACTGTACATAAATTTTGAATGTTTATTTTTCCATACATTCAAATGCTATCATAATTAAAGGTTGGAATAGTTCAATTTTAGGTAGGTACCTGCAAAAAGAAAGGCAATGTTAGCATAATAAAGATAAAACCTAAAATCCTGGGAATCAGTGTGATTATTGTGATTTTCATAACATAACATAACTAAAATTAAGTTTTTAATGGAGATATCTTGGTTTAAAATTAGTAATTTTTCAATTTGGTGTTCATTTTAATTATATATTTTTTTCTATTTCCTTCCAAAATATTTAGTTTACAGACAGAAAATGAAATAATATTTTCAAAGTTTGATAAGTTTAATAGTCAGCTCTGCGGGATCCCAGAGGCATATCCATATTATTAATGTCGCAAAAACCTATTCCAACCCCTAATCATAATAAATAATATCATCTATGACTAAACAGGAAGTAATAAAGAAATATGCTATTTTGTGAGTCATTCAAGCCTTGTTTGTACTTTAGCAGTAATTTTGACCCTACATCTCATTTTTAATGCTTTATCTAAGCCCAGAACAAGATAAGCTGATAAGATATGATAACACTACTGATAATATTGGTGACAAACCTTTTTAGGACTGCTTTAGATATGGGCATGCATTTTTATTATTTAATGTTTGATTGGTGTGTTGATATATGATGAATTTTATTTGTAAATTCTGTAAAGTCATAAGTACCTACCTGCAGAGTCGAAAAATTTAATAAGCTATGCTAATGGCAAGGGCTATGCTCGGAGTCTCTTTGTGAGATATAGTCAGAAATAAGACTTACTGAAACAGCTCAAAAGATTGGCAAGTTGAAACGGCAATAGGCTGGGCACATATCATTGTGAACTGATGGTTGGTAGAGTTGAGAGTTCTGTGGGGCTCATTTATCAATATTAGCAATGGAAAGACAATCACTAGCTCATCTGCCCTCGAAATTAAGCAATGTTTCACACAGTCAGTATTTTGATGGGTGACTGCGGGTGGCATTTTCCAACTGACCGCTATCGTGGCTCGGAAGACACGTTTAATTGTAGGTCCCGGTTGTTTTAGTCGTTTAACCATGTCAGAGGCCTCCAGGCCTAAAAACTCTGACAGTCTAGACTAGTCCTGGACTAGCCACCCGGCCTATACGAACTTATCTGCCCCCTCATTTCACCTAGGCCACTTCTCAAAGCCTGCTGGCACGAGAAGACCAAATGGATTTTTCTGCAAAAGTTTTTACTGGTGTAAGTACAATAGGATCAGTCCACGGTAATAGATGGAATTATTTGCGCAAACTATCACTAATATACAAAATATCCAGGCTATTAGACGTAAATTTTCCTAAACCAAATGAAAAATGCGATTTTTTTACTTAGTTTTTATCATATTGTCATTCAAACATAGACAACGTCAACCTCCCATGGGTAGTAAAAAATAATACGAAAATGGCACCTGTTTTTTTACGTTAATCAAATTGACAGCCCGCCTTTTTCTATTGTCAGTGATAGCAAGATAACTTGTTTGTTTGCTGTGAAAAAACGGATTGTTTCAGGTAATTACTAATGATTTTACTTAATATTATTGTTAAGCAAGTATTTGTGTCACGCCCGTCACGAAATACATAAATAAGTTAAGATTGTATCTGTTATACCAGCAGAAATGATGTGACGTTATGTGAAAGTAAGGCTATCCAAGGGGGCAAAAGATGGAAATAGTTTTGGTATTTAAATAAAGGCTTCGCTTCGATTTATAAGCTTGTGCTTATCAGTCACGCCCGTCACATGTCACACCTGTCACAAACTCTAGCTGACTTTTTCATACATGAAAAAAATGTCTAATGAGGAAATGAGGAATGAGAAAAAGTCGGGAGAAATTAAGGAGTAATCCAGAAAAGCTTGAAGAGTTCTTGAAGCAGGAAAGAGAAAGGAATAGAGTTAGAAGAGCAAAACAGCAGAACATCATTATAAAAAGCAAGAATAAATTGGAAAGTAGCAGATTAGCGGCCAGAATTAGAGAACGCAAATGCAGAGAAAAAAAGAAACTTTGTTTAATAGGAGAACATTTAGCAATGTCCCCCTAGGTTCGTACAAATGTAAACAAACTTTGAGTAAAGCAGTAATAAGTCGTCCCAGTAAGCATTTTTATAAATTTAATGAGTGTGTGGATGTTTTTGAACAGTAGTTATATAAAAGTTGAATTGGTCAGTAATTAATAAAAGATGTTGATTAAACATATCCCCGCACTGGGCCAGCGTGGTGGATATGGCCCAATCACCCTTCGTGGGTAGGCCTACGTCCTGCAGTGGACTATTAAAAAGGTTGGTACAGATTAAACATAACTTATATCTTTTTATTCAACTTGTCACGCCCGTCACAATGATGTGTCACGCCCGTCACAATGTTTGCCGATTAATAACTAAAGAAATTAACTAAATATTTACTAGATTGTTCTTTGACACAAAAGATAATTTATTGAATATTTAAAACATATTAATTATTTTTTACCCAGTTCAATACTTTTGCTAAACCGTCGACATTTCTGACAGAGGTAACAAGTCATGCAAAAGTTGAGGTCACAACCGACACAGGCCTTTAAAAATGGATATCTTTATTTCTAATAGCCCTATAAATTTCATTTTTTGTTATTAAATATACATTACATTAGGATCTACAGGATTATGCTATAACTAATGGTAAAATTTATTTTCATTTAAAAGTTATATTTCAAAACAAAAGTTGAAATGTCACACCCGTCACCGCGGACTGACCCAATAGTAAAAGAGTAGGTAGTAGGTAGAGTAGGTAGGTGAAGTAGCATACCACTAGGTACGCTACTTCACTCCACACATCTATTTTTGTGCCACTTCCCTTTTGCAGTAGAAAGTGAGCATCAAAGTTCAAAGATGACATTTTGATATGTAAGTATTATGTGTTTAGAATACCTGTTGAGCCATAATGTCTTCTCAACAGCCAAAAAATAACAGGTTGCCTAGTGGTATTGGAGAACAGCGAAAATGCGAGTCTAATTTGCTAATGAATAATTCTCATGGTCCAAGGCAATCGTCAATGGGTCAGTGACATGAATAAAGGTTGAGTTTTACATAAAATATGGCTTCATTAAGTTTTAAATAACTACTTTTCTTATTTCTTTAATTTCTGAATTAATAAATAACTTTTTTAACTTATCAAGTGAAATCGAGACAATTAATTTCGGAATTACTTAATTTTTTGAGTTTCGTACCCAAAGGGTAAAAACAGAACCCTATTACTAAGACTCTGCTGTCCGTCTGTCTGTCACCAGGCTGTATCTTACGAACGGTGATAGCTAGTTCAGTTCATTTCATTCATTTTGTTTAACTTATTGAGTCAATTTGAAGTTCTGCAGTTGTTTGGGTTGACATTACCTAAAATATAGTGACGTAGGCTAAGCCTAAGCTAATTAAATTAAACTAAGTCTGTGCCGTGACCTAAACAATAAGAATTCCTAAGCCAATTTTTGCTGATATTTTTTAAACATCCGGAGACATCTTTAGGGAGGTCCCAGAGTTCAAGTTAATTTGTTAATTAGATTTACCTCTGTCACAGCTCTAGTGAAAAATTAATTCCATGTAATATCCTCTACAGAAATGTGGTCTCTCACTATAGGCCTTATCAATAAGCTCCAAGTACCCCTACGAGCTACGGAGAGGGCTATGCTCGGAGTCTCTTCAAGATCGAATCAGGAATGAGGAAATCAATAAAAGAACCAAAGTTACCGACATAGCCCAGTGGATTGGCTAGTTTTAATGGCATTGGGCAGGGCACATAGCACCGAGGACTGATGACCAATGGATTCGAAAGGTTCTCGAGTGGAGACCACGTACCGGCAGGTGCAGCTTAGGACCACCTTGTATGTGGACGGATGATCCTATTAAGACTGCAGTATCGTACCAAAGCCGCTACGAACCGGTTTTATTGGAGATCTATGAGGGAGCTGGGGGAAGCTTATGACTATCTAACATATCCAACAGTGGACGTCCTGTGTCTGAAACGACGACGACGAATATCCTGCAGAAAAATCTGCATTAAAATTTTAGACTCTCTGGTCCTTTTTTCAAGGTCCACAGTGCAACAAAAACACCATTGCAATGATTGGTGGTATGGTATATTTTCATCTCACTGTAGATGCCCTGTCGCCCGCATCTGTCCTCTGTATTGAAGCGACGTAATCGAATCAAGCATTTGACTGAGTGTACTCAATCAAAGTCAATGTTGCTTTCATGATGCATTTGAAAAAGCCGATTTAAGTTTATTACATTAGACGGTTAGTAATTTTATACACGATATTTATACAATGATCAGTAATCAATTACATATTCACAATTTTTATAACTGGTGTACCTCAAGGATTCATATATGAGGTCAAATCTTTTTCAAAGAATTTGTAACTTGTCTTTAACTACTAATCAAAATATTTTTGCTAATCCAAATTGTATCTACAGATTGTAAACTTATAGTTCGATAAAGCATTTATTTATTTAATGTACTTTGCTCATAAATATTCGGAAAACGGGAAGTTTTTATACTTGTGAAGTTGAATAAAATTTAAAAGAGAATTAGCCGTTAAATTATGCAATGCTGAATACACAAAAGATGTTAATCCTGGCTGAATAGCGTCTATATTAATTAAAAGCCGCTCGGTCTATTGGGTATTGCGAATGAAATCCAATAAGCTCAGCGACGCCCTTCCAATCCCACACAATAGTGTTTGACGGACACCACAATGATGGATGTCGACGATTTAGGCTGAGAACTCACGGAGCGGTTTTTTCCGTGCCCGCCGCGGTTGCCGAACAGCAGTTTTATTTCTATAATCACGCGACGGGTTTATGTGCGGTTACGCAGCGGTCGCGGCTACGATTATCGCCTGCAAACGTGGCGGGCGTTAATCGCAAGACGGGCGGTTATAAGACGTGTGGTTAAACGATCCATAGAAGATCAGACCGCCAAACGAACGCAGAGCGCGCAGTTTCAAACCGCCCGCGCCGAGGCTGCGGTTGACCGCGGCCCGCGCGATTCTGTACTACTTGTTACCCGCCCGTGCAGCGGCAGTCGCAAACAACCGCACACACGGCAGGCGTAAAACGCGCTGTGAGATCTGCTTTAATTTTTTATTCTACAGAAGCGGCGGACCCGCAACCGCGACGGGCGCGGCTAAAAATCGCTCCGTGAGTCCTTAAAGTTGGTCGTCGGTCTATACTTCGTCGTATCAAACTTTCTGTCAATTTGGGTACGAGATATATGCCCATGTTGTTTTTAAACTTTCGCGATTTGAACACATTATTATTATACATATGTATAATGATTATGTGTATTAATATATACATGAGGTATTTATTTAATATCGTAATTTTAGTGCGCGATTAGTCCCGTAGTATATAATTATAATTATGGCCTTGGGTCTGATCTAACGATCTCCAAGCTTAATTATTTTCATACAATATTTAACCACCGTATTGGAATCCACCAACCCGCACTGGGCCCGCGTGGTGGATATGGCCCAATCACCCTTCGTGGGTAGGCCTACGTCCTGCAGTGGACTATTAAAAAGGCTGGTACAGTACAGTACAGTACAGTATTGGAATCTGCTTGTATTTAACATTTTGTTGCTTTTATAGCGTCTTTTGTCCTCTTCTTGGGAGGATGTTCTCCGCGGAGCTTGCTTAACTTTCATACCCTTCGTAGAATAATCGAGCTAAGAAATAAGATCTCTTTATTTGATAAACGATTTTATTAAAAACCCTAGTTACCATAATCATTCTCGTCTATTTTAATGTAGCTATCTAAATTAAGAAGAACCTGCATTCATATTCACCAAACAATAGAGGAATAGAGGAGGGATAGGTTTTAACAGTAATGAACATCGTAACTTTCATGAAAACGAGGAATACGGCAAACCGCACGCGGATTATAACTTCGTTCCTTTTAATGAGAACGACTCTGAATTTCGGCGGATTATTTCTGGAGTTTTAAGCCTAGAGGGTTATTTTGAACCGATAGATTGGTAATTGATACCGGCCCCCCTACCGCCTAAGCAATAGCAATCGTAATAGCAATCGTTTATGACTTCATTTTAGTCATTTGGCACCGCCTATGTGACGTTAGCCATCAATTGCTTTGCGCGGATTGCGAAAGCAATCGTTGAATGAACAACTTTGATGTCAAACGTCACATCGGTGGTGCCAAATGACTAAAATGAAGTCATAAACGATTGCTATTGCTTTAGGCGTTAGGGGGGCTGATTGACAAGTTGAAATGGCAGGGGACAGGGCACATAACACGGAGGACTGATGACCGATAGGGTCGTAAAGTTCTTAGAGACCACGTACCGGCAAGCTCAGCGTAGGCCTTCCACCTACAAGGTGGACTCATCAAGACAGCAGGATCGCGCTGGATGCAAGCCGCTACTAACCGGTCTTATTGGAGATCGTTAGCGGAGGGATGTCCAGCAGTAGACGTCATATGGCTGAAAAGAATAAGATAGGTACTGACTTTTCTAATCGCATAAATGCTATTCCGTTCGCTCTTCAACTTGCCCGAGGTTTGGGTTATCTGCAGCTTGTAGCTAACATCACAGTTGTTACACAACAGCCAAGTTATATGGTAAAGACCGAAACGCGGCGGTGATGGAGGCTCTGCGCGGTATAAGTAGTAATTTGGAAAATGATAATATGTAAAATCAACGTAGTTTAAAGTCATATTTTTTTTGTTTTAATTTTATTAGATTTAGAGTCCTTTTGTTAAGCGTTTACAAGCAATATTGTTCAAATCTTTTTTTCTTAATGCATATCTTAAAAAGCACAGACCTAAACACAGACCCTGGAAGACTCCAGGGTCTGTTTTTTTTTATTTAATTATTACACTCCACGTCGTGGAGTGTAATAATTAAATAAAAAAAAAATATATGATTCGTCCTAAGTATACTTATAGGTTTAAAATAGCCTCTGGTCTGCAACCCTGCCTGAATCAGGCGGGCGACATCCCTAATCGTATCTGACCGCTTACCGCAATAAATGACTAATTGACTGATCGATCGTAAAAAGAGTTAATAAATACCGAACTGAAACGCCAAGTTTGATGACCTCGATTTTTCCTTATGTAGCAAATACAAATGATACGACTGGGTACTGATTCAGCAATACCTACGAGTATATAGTCCACAAATCTACTGAAAACTGGGAGTCACTATACAGTCGAATTGAGAACCTTCCTTTTTAAATTTGGTTGAAAATCAAGGGTCGCTCCTTAACACTTTATCTATAGGCCTATACCCAGTAATAAGATAAAGAAGTCTGTGGGTGATGATGATGATGACGTTGGTCTACAATACAAGACAGAAGAAGGTAAACAATATATAATGCCTGCTATGAGTAAGACTGCAGCCAAAGATCACATTTTAATTGGCCTCTTGATTGTTTTTGTTGATAAACTTAATTTCGGATTGTTTTTTAACTGCATGAAAGCGTTAATTTAAGAAGCAGATAGGTAAATTGAACAAAGATAATTGGTTGTTCGTTTGCTGCCCAGTTTTTTAGATAGCACTGATTGAGTCTGCATAATAATATAAATAAATGATGATTCATACATTTTATTTACATTACTTTGTTTTTGGTTTCTATATCGCGTCCGCGATAATGAATTGACCGACAAATTGCATCTTATAAGAGTTAACATTACTCTATTTATTTAATCAGAATAATTGACAACACTAATTCTGGTCATAATTCAAAATCAAGGGATGTATAATTTGAAACAAATGAATCAAACTGTTTTTGAAACTTTATAGTTTGCAACACATTTGAATAACTAGAAACTTAGACTGAAACAGTCAATGCAATGCATAATTCCTTGTTTTTACAATGAAACTTTTGTTGCCCGTGGTCCTAGTCCTACCAGATGTACTACTAGTAGGACTACGGGCAAGATTTTTTTCCCGTGGTCCTACCAAGCACTCTGGTAGGACTACGGGCAAGAATTTCGTGCCTGTGGTAGTACTAATATTGCAGTGACATATTTTCAGGGTTTTAGCCCCATTTTGCCCGTAATATTGATCCTGAAGTCAAAGAAAATCAAATGTGTTAACATTTACTTACTTTTTTTTAAGTTTCAAAAATGACAGACGTCAAAGTGGCAGCTGTCATAGCGACATCTGTCATATTCTAGTATTCATACTAGAATGGCATGACAGGTGTTAAACTCATAGCCCGTGGTCTCACCGCAAGAACATCCCTCTCATAGCGTACACGGTTCAAACCAATTTTATACGTAATTTTATTTTATGAATAGGAGAATATATTAAAACAGGGTTGTCTTGCAAAATTTGGCTGCAAGTATTTGAAATTTAACAATAATTTATTAACTTATAAGAAAACATATCAATATCCTTCATTTGTTTTTTATGTAAATGTAATATATCTATATATTCTAAGCTTCGTAATATATCTAAAAAACAAGTGAATGAAATGTTTTGTCAAAAAATAATCAAACTTTGTTCAACAAAAAAGATTGGCGCCTGGCGGCCACATTCTGCAAGGCAACTCTTTTTAAATGTATTCTCATATTCATATAATTACATAAAAAAATGGTTTGAACCGTGTACGCTATGAGCGGGATGTTCTTGCGGTGGGATCTCGGTCTATATATATTTATATATACTTAACACTTGAAGACAGCAATAACCTTGTCGAGAAAAATAAAATACGGCCGTCAAAACACACAAAAGTCCATCAAAATCAAAACTCATCCTAACTTTATGGAAATTCAGCAAAACGGCGCTAAAGTAAGCAAAAGTTAACAATCGGTCGAAATTACGAACGTTTCGTATTACGCAGTAGCTCCCACACAAAATAAATGCTAATGAGTGGCGATTGTGTAGAAATTAAAACGGAAAATTGCTTGGAAACGCCTTCACTCCTAAAGTATATTCGCCAGTTCGGCTATACATTGGAAATGGCGTTCGGATCAGTCGGCAGGTATTAGATAACTGTGGCTAGAAAGAGGTTACCTAGTCTGGGTTATGTAACCAAGATTAGCATAGAAGACAGCTTTAAACTTTGCCTTTGAACTGTGGTATTCGTCTTCGAACTGTATAATTTAGTTAAACGTTTGGAAGCTATTTGCTAGAAATATGTTTTAAAGTGCCTTTACTTAAAGTTAATTTAGGCTTAGTGCTACGTGTTAATGTGTTTCGGATTGCTAGACAATTGTTCTTTTTAAATTACTGGGAAAAAGAAATATAATTTAAATGTATGAGGGAGGGTAATGAGGTCATTGCATAACCATAGCTTTTCACAAATTCAGATGTTCAAAATTCTTAGACTGACATTGGGTTCTTTGTCATCTCCCATCTAACTAGCTCGTCTCGTCACTCAAACGAATAAGTTTCAAGAAACACTCCGCTAGTCAAGTTTACTCAAAACCTAACTCAAACGTAAACTAAAAACTTGGATGATAGACTTCTCAGAATATCGCTTCTGAAAACTCTGCTATTATTTAATGAGATCCGCATCAATCCAAGCTTGAAATTTACACGAGGGGTGCTCGGCTTCATCAATATTCATTTTTGCCCAAGCTTGGCTGGTTAATGATCCTGAACATTTGGTTCTGCCGGGGTTACTTCAAATGCCCGTTCGGTGTTAAAACTTTGTTAGCATCTGTTTAATTTTTTAGGTCTATTGTCTGTCAGTTTTGTCTCTTGATTCGCGGTTACTTTATACGCTTGTTCTAGCTGTATTTGATATTGTGTTTCACTAATTTGAACCCCGTTGCTTAGTGCTGTCTTTTTTGACGGACGAAACGGAGGAGGCACTCAATTCGGCACGCGTATATATTTTTTTAATGTATAACAACGCATAACCTTTTACGTAGTGGTCCGATTTCGGTAATTCTTTTTTTTATTGGAAATCATAAATTCGAAAATTGGTCCCATTTAAATTTTATCGTAATCGGCTGAGCTATTTTCGATAAATCAACAATAATGTGAACAATGCCATATATCGGAATGAGTGAATTACTGATTACAATGTTCTGTGCGAAATATTCGCGAATTCTATACACGGTTGAAGTCGGCCATGCTATCTTTTATAAAAAATAATTATTGTCGTTTAAGTTTCGTTAAGTATTGGCTTATAAAACGTTATCTATGACTTTATTGGAACACTTTCACTAATAGCTGAACATTTTAATTTCAACCAAAAATTAAGTCGTGTTACAGATGAGTTACAATTTATAGTAATATTTCTGGGTCACGCTTCCATACTGACATCTCACTAAAACATGAGAACTAAGATCAAATGTTCTTCCGAGTAGTTACTCGATGCCGACTTGCCGAGCAACCAACGTGGGAAACGAAACATAATGTCCTATCCTAATGACATGACGCCCAAATGACGACAGTAATTACTTGATAAGTACGAGTAAGTAACGCTGACTGAATGTGGTGATCAATTTTTTTTTTTTTGGGGAAGGGACAAAACGAATTCTCCGTGGTTCAGTGGTTATACTGGGTCAAAGAGGCGTGTGTTCAATTCCCATCCAGAGCAAGCATTTATTTGGTGAACATAGGTGTTTGCTCTATGTCTGGTTGTTATTAGTAATTATCTATCTAAGCATGTATTTAAATACATGTTTATGTAGTATATCAGCCTCTGGCAGCCATATGACAAGCTTTGCTTAGTTTAAGGTCAGAGGCAGTGTGTATAAATGTCCCCTAATATTTATTTATTTTCAAAGGTTAGTATTGCCAGCATAAATCGGAACCATTAAAGTGCAGTGCTCCCGTAGTGGAGCACGTGTGTGCTAAATAACGAGTAACCTTGCTCTCCCCTCGTCCTGTGGGAACCGGTCGACCCGGCCATATAGCGGAATTTCGCTCGAAGACAAAAGACAAAACCAGCCCGGCAAGACCCCCCAATCCTCCAAGGATGCATCTCGAGACTGTTCGCAGACTGGAAAGTAAACAACAACCAGGGATCAACACACTTGGTCTGATTTGTCTCTTACGATCACATTGTTATAGATTGCGAGCGAACCTGCACTCAAAATATCGAATGAGAGATTTATCTTTATGAGACGGCAGAGGAATATCTCACGACTTTATCACTGCAATGTTTGCTATACAAATATCATTATGTATTGCTAAAAATATCCACGTCCAACGTATGCTCAACGTAATGGTAGCGGTATTATTCGCCGATCGAAATTTAGAAACTTGAAATAAGAGCGTGGGCCTTCAAGGCTAGAACAATAATCGGACAAGTTTTGATATCTGACCCAGTGTTTCGACAATACCGGTGTTACGTTGCACACCGAACTCAATCGAGTAGTTGCAAACCGAAAAAAGGTGCGCCGGAACTAATCTAATGCGTTAACTACTTTCTTCGAAAGTGACTTCCAAGTACATGCTCATTGAATGCTAGTTAGCCACTTATGATTGGTATTTGATGGATGATAGGTATCACATCAACTTTCTACTTCATAACCGATATGCCAGACAGTATGGCAGGTAACAAGGCGATGTTGTCTTCCGTTATAGCGGGTCGAATTGCCCAACAAACCGTAACAACCGAGCATTTCCTTCACAAAGCCCTTTCAGGCCAGGTCAGGCAGACCGTTGAACGTGTAAGTAATTACAGTGGCCTAATTCCGCGACGCGCTCTGATCTCGACTAGAAACCCGGGGCCCGCTGACCTGCTCGCCGCTGCACCCGATTGCATTGTATTGAATGAACTAGTTTTTCAAGCGAAAAACTCACTTCCTGCTTTGGAATTTGAACCGGCTTGAAGAATATCAGACATTCAAGGAAAAAAGATCGTACGATACGTTTCAAATTGACCTTAACTGTAAAATGTTCCTCAGCTGTCCGTTCTAGTGAGTCACAGAAGCTATGACTTCGTAATATAATTGCTTGACATTTTCTCCCAAGTGGGTCGTACTAATTATGCGATCAGCGCGTTTGGCAAGATATTAGAAACACGAAACAGCGGCGTGAACTCAAACAATAAAGTTTCTGTTGATCCGAAGTAGCACGCCACAATATTATCGTTGCATCATCAAAGAACTTAGACTTGTCGGTTTGCTGCTGATTGAATCGTTGTTTGCGTACAATGCTTCAATAGACATTTTGTATGGTCTCTCTTAAATAACATCAAACGAAATCATCGTCAAAGCTCTCATTCGGTTTCAGGAAACGCTGTTTGAATTCGTAACCGAAACGCGTCGGGGAAAATCTGGATTGAAAATTTCTCAGCTGTAAATTGAGTTGGCGATGGAATTACTCAATTAGTGTCGTGGGTGGATTACGAGATTGTTTTTGCTTTGAAGCTTTCTCGTAGGTATTTCCATATATCGAGTAAGTTTCGTATGAAATGAAACATTGGCGTGCAGAATTATTGCTCTTTGGTAATTAACCTAAAACGGCAGTAGATTTTGTACGGCGAGTTTTCAAATATTAGTTGGCCAGTTTTTTGTGTTCTATCGAGATTGCTTCATTGATTTATGATTGGTGCATGATATCATGTTTACAATCTCGAATATAACTCTAAATTGACCATGTCATCGCAGTATTGGTGCCTATTTAGTTGAATAAGTGGGACAGTAACTAACGCTTCGTCTTTTATGTTCCGTAAACTGTGTGTTCAATGCTTTGCTTATTGTCTTTTATGTCACTATACAATGGCATCGTATTTCAACTACATCTGAATATCAAACTGTTAATAGGTCAGTGCAGTTGCATGTACATAGCATCATAATAACAAGATTTTTTAAAATTGTTATTTTGATACATCATATACTACTATTGCTACTAATATTATAAACGCGAAAGTTTGTGAGGATGGATGTATGGATGTTTGTTACTCTTTCACGCAAAAACTACTGAACGGATTGAGATGAAACTTTGCAATAATATAGCTTATATATCAGAATAACACATAGGCTACAAATTATAATGATATATTGCGTATGCGGGCGAAGCCGCGGGTAAAAACTAGTTCTAAATAATTTCAAGTTATGTGTTGGGAGTCTTGGGAGTATTTAGGTCATGTATTGGGAGTTTTCAAGCCTGCACTGGCTGGGCATTGGACATCCTCCAGCACATCTCTCCCATAGCATTGCCTGTTTCAGTTCTGGCAATTAAAATTTAACGAAATCGGCTGAGTCCTTTTTAAAAAACAACAATACCTATAATGAGATAGATCCTTGCAAACGAATTCTATACATGGTTCAAGAGTTCAAGGCGTTTGTCATTTTTGGCAAAAATACATAATTATTCAAATGTAATCTACTCTTCAGATTCAATATGACATTTTTAATTCGTTAAGCATACTGCTTACAATTTTCCAAGCGCGAAAACCAAACAAGCACCTAATTATTCTATCATGTTACTGGTGTCGTCCGTCGCACGTCGCACCGCAACACGAGCGGCAATTTGTTATTATTGCCGTCCTGTGACCTGCTGCGGTTGAATTTCGAGGCTTGTTTGTCCCTGTTAGGCCCAAACTCTACCAAAGTAGAGCTGAGCCGAGCAGAAACATTGTAGCCCTTGAGTCCCTTGCAGCACCCCTACCATGGTAAAAGGATAAAACTATTTTATCCACTTTTAATATCAGTTATCTATTAATATTTTGTTTCCACACTGGGGGGGATAAATTGACGGAAAGACAATTTGTCCTTTTGCCATGCTTGGGGTGAAGAAATGTTACATTTGCTTCGTAAAGCAAAACACAGTCGTAAGAGGGGTGGAGCTGAGCAGAGCGGAGCGGTTTTATTCATCGCTATGTAAGCGTGTAAATTTCTGTATTCTGTATGGTATTTGTGTACCGTACACAGACAATCTGCGTACAACTGTAATCCATAAGTGATCCGTACACAGATAGTCCGGAATGTAAACCTGATTTGGTGGAGTCTGGGCCTTACAACCCCCGGTCTCTCGGTTACAACGTTTTATAATTTAACGTGCCAGAATGTGCGTTCGTTATCTTTATGCCCTGTTTAAATCCTTTGTTATGGAGGCACTTTAACGTTTACCGGAGTATACGCATAATTTGTGTTCTTGGTTTTGGTTTAAATTCTGTCTAAGTGTTAGCTATTATATGTAGGAATGAGACTTTCGTTCCTGTAATCGCGTAGTAAATGTTACGAATTACTGTAGGATATCCTTATATAGACATACGTCTAGTTGCCATTGTACGACTTTTTGGATGGAATTACGCCCATCTTTATCCTCGAATTGAATTGTAATTATTTTTCCTCGTCTATTTAAGTTCACGTCCTGATTCAATTTTATAATTTATTGTATCCTTATATTTAGCACGGGTTCTGCCCGAAGAGCGGTTATCAAAGAGCTATTTCTTGACATGTTCATATAAATCAAGAGTTTCGCAGAGTCTAAACCGTTTATATTTCAGTATTGCTCCCTTGAGTGCGCTCTCGCTTTTGTTGTTCATTTTACCCTTAAAAGGTTTTACTCGATATTATTATTAATGTATATTTTAAAAAACATGGCTGTGAAATTATTTTTGTATGTCTGCGAATTTTTTATTTTGACTTTGTAAAGTTTGTATTTTTTCCGCTAAGTACTTTTCTATCAAGCCGTGGTGGTCTAGTGGTAGTGACACTCACCTTACAATCGTGGGTTCAAATCCCGGTCCCGTACCAATGAGTTCTTTGGAATTTATGTACGGAATTTAACACCGCAGGCTTTTCGGTAAAGGAAAACATCGTGAGGCAACCTGCATTATGTCAGTAGAAGAAATTCGATGGCGTATGTGAATCCACGAACCCGCACTGGACCAGCGTGGTGGATATGGCCCAAACACCCTTCGTGGGTATGCCTACGTCCTGCAGTGGACTATTAAAAAGGCTGATACAGTACAGTACAGTACTTTTCTATCATTAATATAGTTTTCTATGAATGTCTCGTAGTAAGTTAGCTAAGTTTATAAAAAAAATCAGTGAACGGATTGAGATGAAACTTTGCAATAATATAGGTTACTAGTTTTTACCCGCGGCTTCGCCCGTATACGCAACATATCATTATAATTTATAGCCTATGTGTTATTCTGATATATAATCTATATTATTGCAAAGTTTCATCTCAATCCGTTCAGTTGTTTTTGCGTGAAAGAGTAACAAACATCCATACATCCATCCATCCATCCATCCTCACAAACTTTCGCGTTTATAATATTAGTAGGATCTATCAGAATCACACATAGGCTATAAATTATAATGATATTGCGTCAAAAATGAAAATATCATACGGGCAAAGCCGCGGGTAAAAACTAGTTCATTATAAACCATACCTACATCACCGCGAATCCGGTGAAAAAAAAAAACGGACATATACAAACGCTCTCAGACTTGAGTTTCCTTACATTTAAATTAATGAGTACTCGCTTATAATCTTCTATCTTGCAACCAAAGCCGAAAGGAGAAAGATTCAATTCGGTGTCTATTATCCCAATTAAAATGCATAATTCATTGCAATTTTGAATCCGGCTTGCTAATTCGATAATACCACCCGCCAGTCTCGCTTTGCGGAATCCATTTTGCTGAATACTAAATCCACTTCCAGTCGACTGCATAATTTTGATAGCCAGTGTTATGTAATTTCAATGGAAGCTGTATCGCTGTCTTATAAATAATCTGAGTAGGAAGATTTCACTACAGAATATACATAAAACATGATGTAGAAAAAACTGTCGCTTATAATGCAAGACCAAGAATAAACGATTTGTTGACTACTACTTTCTAGCCAACGATATATGACAAGGTGAATTTTATTGAAAGTATTGAGGTGAAATTCTGACTGGAGAAATTTCGATTCAAATAGATGCTTGTTTATATATAAAAAGTGATTGCGTGTGCTAAAACTAAAATATAAGGCAAGGCTAAACGAAACTGGGATCTTTTTTATGGACGTCCCACATTTCGCTGTCACAGTCTGGCGATCTCGTCGCAATACGTGCAATATTGGATTATGCTATCGCATTTGTATAAATTCGAGTATAATATAAGTTTGGGAGGCTGCGTGTCATGGCCGGGTAGAGGTGTTATTTCGCTGGTATCTCGTAGAGACTAAATATACAAACTGAAGGATCTGGATACAAGTCATCAGCAACGAATAGATCTGTAGATGAACGAAAGTTGTCAAAATCATGATAGCTCCGAATATACTAAGTACTTAAATAGTACTTGGAGGCAGGTCACGTAGCATGCAAAATTTATGACGCATGGAGCGCCAGACCGATAGGCATAGCCTATCATAGGCGTATGATTTCCACGCACAAGTTTTGCACAGATGGTTTTACAAAATTAGTGGGATTGCTGATAATATACTAGATAGACGCTTCGAGTGGATTCTTTCCAAAATCGACTCCTAATCTATAATCAAAATACGAATCACAAACAAAGAATATCCCCCGAACAAAAAACCGGGTGGGCGGCTCCCGCTTCTTAACCCCCCACACCCACCTGAACCGCATCTAACATTGATCAGGATTAATGATATGATACTACCATGTAATGTATAATAACTCTATGAATCATTTTCCAAGTTTTCAAAGCCCAAGATATAGTTGTCCATTAAAATGTGCTAGCTTGGAGACTATAGAAAGGTTTCTGCCGAAACGGTCTTCAAAAGCTGTTGTTCAGTACCAACTAGCGACTCGCCCCGGCTTCGCACAGGCTTATTATGCATATAAACCTTCCTCTTGAATCACTTCTATCTATTTTAAAAAAACCGCATCAAAATCCGTTGCGTAATTTTAAAGATATTAAGCATACATAGGGACAGACATACAGCGGGAAGCGACTGATACTTACCATAATCTCCTTTACTTACAGTATCAGTAGTAGTAATGCTTATCAAACTTGTGTAAACTCAACAGCGGTGGAGTTAGTCCGGGAAAATGTACCGAGCACTGAAAGTGGTGGGTCTGAAGTGGTGCTTGCAAATATTTACACCGCTCTCGTGTTCTCTCGCTGCGTTGACGAGATTTATTATTTTGTAGGAATAGCGTTGTACGTAAATTATTGTTGAAATGTATTCTATTTTCCGTTTTAAAAGAGTAAAAAATAAATATATATCGGTTGCTGGCGCTTGGATCATAAAGTATCTCTTTGTTTACCTTCTTTTCCTCGAGCTTAGTTTTATTGTTAGAGTTGCCTTCCTTAAACTCGGGTCACACAGAGGCGAGAGCCGTGAGAAAGCGATCCGATAGCGGTCCATTGCAAAGCGCGTGCGCCCACTTGTGATGTGTCGTGTTCGAATATTACAAAAAATTCGTGATCGCTTTCCCGGAAGTGCGCTTCTGTGTGACGAGAGTTTTAGGCACGTGGTTGACAACGGGATAGCAAACCTAGTGGTACATCCATCTATGAGACGGAGAGAAGACTGCTGGAACATGCTAGTTGCTACCTTTCCATCTTTCAAATCTGTAGAAAAATCTATAGGAAGCCGGTGGGACATCCTGTGGCAAAGGAAGAAACCCTTGTGGATGTCTATTGTGCACGACGGCTGCACCTATTACGAACTTCTTTATTTATTTGGCAAACTCTTTCGGCAAAACATTCCAAATTCAACATTATTAGTGCGATTCGCGCTTGACGCTGTCTTGTCAAGAAAAAACAGTGGCATATAAATTTTGTGAAGATAATAAAAGGTTTTGATTTCGGTGATCCTGTAGTTTCCCTCAGACGAAAACACCAAGCTCCACATCAGCATTTGGGTTCCCTCGGGCAGACGCGCTCGTGGAAAGGTATAGTACCGGTAAGCCGAAACAAAATCTTGGCGGCTGAATAACCCAATCTTGAGTGAAGCTCATTTGACAGCTGCGCCTGGATTGGGTTTCGCGCAGTTTGTAGCTAACTTCACAGCATTTGTTTTTAAACTTTCTCTATTTGAACACATTATTATTATATACTACGGGACTAATCGCGCACTAAAATTACGAGATAAATAAATACCTCCTCATCGCGACGTTTCGGCCGAGTTGAATCGACCGTGGTCACGGGTAGACTGAGCAAAGGCTGGCTTATCTTGTAATTTTAGTGCGCGATTAGTCCTGTAGTTTAATAATAACTTCACAGCCGCCATGAAGTTTGATTCGGCCTGGCCTATACTTAAGCGTATAAGTAGAAATTCTATAGCTGAAATGACGATGAACTCTCAATGTTATTTGAATTACTGCGATAGGAAAAGGACATTTAATGCCCATCCCAATCAATTTCTCTATCCACTTACGGGATTCGTATTCACATCCCAACCCACATTACCGTCCACGGAGTTCTGTGGGGTGTATAATAAGTCCATTGGCTCCCATAATCAGGGTTCATGACTACATTCCCGGCAATGGGAGCTCGTTCCGATGCCATATCGTTTGAATAAGTTGAGACCACACTATCGACGGTTGAAAGTTTTGGGCTGGGCAGTTTATCTTGTGGATTTGTGCTAAATGTGGCCAAATGTCCCGAATTTTAGGCCATTGATGACTTTTTGAATAGATATTAGATAGACGCTGGAGAAACGCGATGATATCAATGGCCAGACGATCAGTATTTTTCCTTAGAAACACGGCGATTTTGCGGTCGCGACACGACTTTCTCAAAATGTTCAGTGGCAAGCTTGCTATTTAAACTTGGCTCTCATACTTTATCGTGAGGGAGTAGATAAAAAACTATTAGTAACATATACATACTAATCAACGATATTAAAGAAAAAATTAAATGATCGTTTCATATTTCGATATTCCTGAAGCATTTTGATCAAAACTGGCACCATCGTTAAAAAATACACCCTAAATAGTACGATTATTATTTGTGTATATTTTTTAATTATACTTACCTGTAATATCTGTAGGTTTTTTTTCTATATTGCTACTATTTATTTCAATGTAATTATGTACTGTATTGTATATGTTACGGTAAGAGTGAATAATTGAAGATTATTCATAATTATACACCACCGACCATACTCCTATTTTTAGAACAATCCAGTCCATCCAAAGGTTGCCTGGTAGAAATCGCCAAAGGCGATAAGGCCATTGTACGCCATTGTACAGCATATTGTATATTGTGTAGTTTCTGTACTGTGTTTCTGTGTACTATAAAGATATATTTATCAAATTGACCAAAGTGTACCAAGTTAAAATGCTAAAGTAGTGCTATCAAGCTGCGCCCTAATGTGATGGCGAAAGTGCCATCTTAATACTATTAAACGGGCACTTACAGTATCGCATGGAAGGTCTAATGGGCCGAGTGGATGTACTTATTAGTTGAAATTGATTGCCCCGGTTAGTTCACATATTTTATTGGTCGCAAATGGACTGTGCAAACTGGACTGTTTGGACAAGAAAACCGGACTCAGTATGGCCTTCACAAATGAGATGGAATAAACAAATAAAAAAACTTTTTACACTTACGGATGCTTACTAGGATTCCGTGTTTTGATGCCTCGTAACAGGTACAAAAAGAAAAACAAAGAAGTAAGATTCATATATATATTTAAATTCATCGTTGAAACATGTCCGATTCCAAATCGAGCGTCCTAAACTTACCGGTTTATAGATGGTCAAAGGCAGACATGCTAACGACTTAGCTACAAAGTTAGGACACATAAATACTTAACATAGATGTCCATTCATGCTAAAATCTTTAGACCCATTGACGCAGCGCAAACTACAGTGCATTGCACCTATTATCGCAATTTCCAACGTCATTCTAAGCAAAGCTTTTACGTATCCTCTACCGTATGGTAGTTTGCTCCTTGTTGTCTCCAATACCCCTAAACGATGCTTTACATTACTATTTCAATAATTATTTATCCTCCAACCTGAACAGGCCGCACCTAACATCGCTAATAAAACATCTAAAAGCTCAAAGAAAATAAATTTAACACCTGGCAAGCAATGAGATAAATAAGCCAAATTCTGAATAGCAACAGTTTCTTGGAAGTGAATCTGGAGATGCGCAAATTCCGCGAAGGAAGAAATTTATTCGTCCTGTAAGCAGAAACGACATCCAAACATTGTAATCAAGATTTAAACTTCTAAAAGAATGGCATCATTAGGGCTTGTAATCCTGCAATACATAAAAGAATATAAATGGTATAGGTTGTTGTTCCTTTTCACTCAGCCATTCATAATCATGTTAACTCTTTCATCTACCTCTCTTCAATGACTAAAAACATCATTTAGCTAGTTTTTCTCGAGAGCTTGATGATGTAGCATGTTGACTGTACTTTAGAAAAAACTGATGTTATATTTGATGCAATGAACGAATTCATAAACTAGTTTATTTCTGAATTATTATATAGCTTTTATTAATTCATACACCAGCATGAATGCAATGATGCGATTATTAAACCGGTGTATTAGTTTTATGATCTCATTCTCGTATTCTAAAGATTCATCTTCGGGTACTTTCCCCGTCCTATTTTAATAAGTAGTCACTGTAGTCAATTTAATTCGATTAATCTATTGTCCATTCACCGTCTTGAATTTTACTCTGCTCTCAATACTATTATCACTATCATAGGAAAAAGACAAAACTTTGTCTGTGTTGTTCAGCGTATATTATTTCTGCATTATAGATGACAATCCATGAGTGATACAATGAAAATCACGATTGATACGTGTAACATTAATTGATTTAATAATAAGGAATGTCGGCACGTTTTAATTTTCTTATATCGATAGCCATATTTTCCAATTCTTACTGAATCTCTGTTCTTTTCTTACGGCGAATAAATTTCCATTTCAAGTCCGCCGATCCAGATCATATCAGATTGATCAGCTCATTCAATTTCAGAACGGGTTCGTGTCGTTCTGACCGAGTCGAGTTCGTGATATACTTGAGTGACGCATTCATTACTCATTGCTAAGTGGAACCGCACTACTATTGCACCGGTGCGCGGTGGGTTAGTAACGTATAATTATACTATGAATGGTTGTATTTGTTTTTGGAATATCTTGGTACTTTAAAAGGTTAATTGCAAAGATATAGTCACCAGGACAACTTACTCTGTGCTATTATGGTTTGATGATTGTATTTTATTAGTAATAAGTATTGTAGTGGTTGGATTACTAACGTACTATGAATGGTTGTTTTCGTTTTTGGAGTAGTTGTAATATTAGAGTTCAAGGTGTCAATACGAATACACAATGGTTGTGCTTTAAATATCGTTTATTAGCTTACAGTCTTTTAACACAGGATTCACAATCACAAACTATAAATAGAGTATACATATAGGAGGAGTGCTTCGGAGGAACTAAACTGTACCTAAGAGCGATTTGAGTCCTTATATGTATATGTCGTAGTAAGATTTGATAAATATGCTATGATATTTTTCTATCTTACTGCTCAGAGCAAATAAAAAAATCAAGAGAGAATGTTATGAACAAACAAGTGAAGCAAACTAAAACTACGCCTCGCCATGTAAAGACACATCCACGTACAACGAAACTACGCCTTAAATCAAGAGAGAATGTTCTGAACAAACAAGTGAAGCCAACCAAAACTACGCCTCACCATGTAAAGCCACATCCACGTACAACGAAACTACGCCTTGGCTTGTCAGTCGAACTATGGCGGCGCAACACCGACGCACTCACACATGTTTAAATAACCGGCCTCACTTGACTGTTCAACGATGTTCTTTCTTGATTTTTTTATTTGCTCTGAGTCTTACTGAAAAAACTTAGTATTTTTGCATAAACACGAGTTGCTGTAGTATGATTTGATAACCATATCTAACCATTACTCTGATTGGCTTGATTTTGGTTTTCTGGCCAATAAGAGTTGACATTCGATTACTGTATGTGACTCGGAGTGTTTTTTTGCAAAATTCCTAGGATTTTCGCAAAAAAACGGTTTGTCAAATCTTACTACGACATATAACATTTTCATTGTCCCTAAATGAGGGGTCCATAATTATGATAATTACAATTCTGGAAATTAACAGTCGTTAATAGGTACAATCAAAGGATTAACATCCCATCTAGTAACGAGAGCTGCAAATAATGATTAGGGAATGATGTGTTAACAAACTAATTATGATAACTCTCAAAGATACAAAATTTTCCACATTACATGGTACCTTGTACAAGGCTGAGCTGAGCAAATAATGTTTTATAAGTTGTCCTTAGTCCTTGTGGTCATAGACGTCATAGTATTCAACTAAGTAAGTAAGTTCGTATAGGCCGGGTGGCTAGCCCTGGTGTCAGAGTTTTTAGGCCGCCTGAAGGCCTCTGACATGGCTAAACGGTTAAAACAACCGGGACCTACAATTTAACGTGTCATCCGAGCCACGGTAGCGCTCAGTTGGAAAATGCCACCCGCGGTCACCCATCCAAATACTGACCGTGCGGAACGTTGCTTAATTTCGGTGATAGTATTATAGTATTCAACTGCTGGATTATTATGAAAGATTTTATTCGTTTTTGGAGTCTCTAGGTACTTTAAAAGGTTAATTGCGAAGTAAGTTCTCCTGGTTACTGTGTTTTGGTATGATTTGTCTCTTGTACAGCCTTAAAATAGCATTTAAATATTTAAGTAACGTTTTTAAATAACTTAAATATTTAAATGCTATTTTAAGGCTGTACAAGAGACAAATCATACCAAAACACAGTAACCAGGAGAACTTACTTCGCAATTAACCTTTTAAAGTACCTAGAGACTCCAAAAACGAATAAAATCTTTCATAATAATCCAGCAGTCGAATACTATGACGTCTATGACCACAAGGACTAAGGACAACTTATAAAACATTATTTGCTCAGCTCAGCCTTGTACAGTTACCATGTAATGTGGAAAATTTTGTATCATTGAGAGTTATCATAATTAGTTTGTTAACACATCATTCTCCAATCATTGTTTGCAGCTCTCGTTACTAGATGGGATATTAATCCTTTGATTGTACCTATTAACGACGGTGAATTTCCAGAATTGTAATTATCATATGGACCCCTCATTTAGGGACAATGAAAATGTTATATTATGTCATAGTAAAATTATGGTTATCAAATCTTACTACAGCAACTCGTGTTTATGCAAAAATACTAAGTTTTTTCAGTAGAATAGAAAAATGTCATAGCATAATTATGTCTAGTTATAAAAAAAACGGTTTATCAAATCTTACTACGTACTTAACTAAACTCAGTTATGTGCTCGACTTCGTTACTGTTAATGTCAGCTTTTGAAAACGGGACATTAGTTTCAAACTTCTTCCTTGTTAAATGCGTCATTTTATGTTCGTCACTACATAAGTAATTAAGTATCCCTTCCTTTCTCTTCTGTCATTTTGTTAATCAAGAAGTGTGTGATTATAAAGCACCAGCTTTTGCCCGCGGCTTCGCCCGCGTGTTATTTTAATTTTTGTTCTATCCCATAGAAACCTCCTATTTTTTCCGGATAAAAAGAAGCCCATGTCACTTTCCGCCTTTTCAAACTGTATCCATGCCAAAAATCAAGTCAATCCGTTGTGCCGTTGCTGCGTGAAAGAGGAACAAACCAATGCACCAACAAACATACTTTCGGATTTTTGACCGACGAACCACCGGAGGAGGTATAAAATTCGACGCGTATATTTTTTTTTTTATGTATAACCACGCATAATTTTTTTCATAGTGGTCCGATTTCAATGATATTTTTTTTTGGAAAGAGTATACTTCGAAATTGGTCCCATTAAAATTTTATCGAAAACGGCTGAGCCATTTTTGATAAATCAACAATAATTAGGCCAGAGTAGAAGCCTTGAAAAATAATGAAAAGTGAAAAAAAATAATAGTAGGATGAAACCCATTAGAAAAGGAGGGGAATATTATAAAAATAAAAGGAAAAATAATTTACGGGCGATCTGAGGTCGGGAAGGGGATGGAGGGGGGGTTTTAAGGGTAAAAAACGGTTTTTCTCGATTTCCGGCAAAACTAAAAGTCCTATCGAAAAAAGTCAAATGGCAAAGTTGTAGGTAATAAAAAGATCTAAAACTTTTGTATTGACACTTTTTTCACATAACCTCAAAATTTCTGTGAAAAATCCAAAAAAAACAAGTATTTGTTTTTTTATTTTTATCTTTTACAAAAATCTTTTTTTTTAACGAAATTTGGTGAAAACTTACCTTTTTATGTCCCAAATACGCTGTAATTTATTTGATTAAAAATATTAATTTTTTTCACCTTATTTTGAATTAATATCGAAAAAGCACCCTAATTTTCAATCGAAAATTCAACCGTCAAAATATCAGCTTTTTTCAAAAAGTTGGTACGTTTTCTGTTTGTTGAAATCTCTACTTTCCGATGGTGAAAAAAAAAATATATGTTACTATAGTAAATCTTCTCACAAAATGCAAAAAATCAAAAAAAAATATTAAAGAAATAAATGCCCTAAAGAAATAAATCTATTAAAAATGTATAAAATATATTAAGGAAATCGGCCAAAAGTTTGTTATTAAAAATATATTTACGATATATTTTTTATAGATTTTTAATATATTTTTTATGTATTTTGAAATATTTTTTTTTCATGGGATTAACTAAATTTGTATGTGTAAAATTAAAGAGATTATTATTTTTTTATCTTGTACTAAAATATCATTTAATTTCAATCTGGTATGCAACCAGTCAATAGTACGAAATTTTAATTTGATTTACTTTAACGTTGCACTTTGATTTTAATTGTAACTAACCACAATTTAAAATAATTGCCTTATTGATATGAGTTATCGTTTTTATTTTATTACTGTGTAGGTATATTGTGCGATACCTTCATCAATTAATTATGGGTTATTTACTGGCGATACCTTTTGAAATATTGTTTTTTTCTCTTAATTAACAATCCCTAACTCGTCGTTATCTGATTTATCTCTATACCATGGAATATGGAAAAACCAGAAGGACTTCTAGACTCTTAGATACAGTTGAATGGAATGCGCAGTATCCAAAACTGTCATCGGGATCACCTTTCACTCTGCTTTGAAAGATAAAAGGAGCTTACTGAAATCTACTCAATTTAACAATAGTTTTGATTATTCACTTTTGGAACGGAAAAGTCCGGTTTTTCCGTGTCCATCTCTCAGCCAGGAATACACTGGCACACTGGCATGCCTGCTACTGGCATACCCGTCATATACATTTTTTATAGTAGCCAATATTTTTTTTATAGTAGTATTCAAAAAATATTTATTACTTAAACATGTTTTGCAATAAAAGCTAAGCCCTGCTTAATCTTATAAGTTTTATCTCGGAAAGCACTCAGCGAATATTCGCAAGTTTGAAACTGCCGAACAATGCTCTCATAAAACAGCAACTGGCTTTGAGCAACAGTGTACAGAGCGACACGGCTTTTGGTGAACGTGTTTTATAACGGAACTTATTGTTTTAGTGTTTAGACATCCACTCCTCAACATAAGCCTCTCCTTTACAGAAGAGGCTTTTTGAAAAAGACTGATTGAAAGTGGCGTCCAGCGCATTCCAGTGGTCAGCGGTCCTAATCAAATGTGTCAGATTTTGAAACTGTTCTGACTTTTCCTTTCAAGCCTCAGAGCAAATAAAAAAATCAAGAGAGAATGTTGTGAACTAACAAGTGAGGCCGACCAAAATTACGCCTCGCCGTGTAAAGACAATCACACACACATCAACGTACAAGGAAACTACGCCTTGGCTTGTCGTAGTATGGTATGGCGTAGTATTATTATATCTTCTTTGCCATGGCGGCGCAGCAGTGACGCACTCACACATGTATAAAACCCGGCTTCACTTGACTGTTCAACGACGTTCCCTCTTGATTTTTTTATTTGCTCTGAGTTTCAAGCATAACAGTTAATAAAAATTCGCTTACGCTTACTCAAGCAAAAAATACTTTGCTTGTCTCATCACCCAATAGAAATAAAATCCAAGTCACACTGTAATCGAACGGCACAGCTTTATAATGACTGTCTGAACACTCTGAACTTCAATTGCCTCAAGTGGCTTCAAGATTCTTTGAACGGTATCCAAATTGTTTGTGGTTGCTGTAAAACACTTGTAGAATATCATATCGAACTGGTTATTTGAGACAGTGAGCACTTTGAGCTATAAATAGGTTCAAAAACCTAATTAAAGCGAAAGCTATCTAACTCTACCACCTACTTCAACAGATATAGAGCAGTAATCATTTGATCATCGTCATTATGTCACCTGTAACACGTAAGCTCTCAATAAGATCAATTGAACGAGAGCTGGGCCCTATTTTTCACTTTCGAATGTCTAGGAATGTATACGGAACATTGACAGTTTGTATGGAGAATATTTATGTTGTTTATGGAAGTTGTGAGTGCTCCATACAAATTCCGTATACTACCAAGCCGTGCGAAGGCTCCTAGCGCTCTATATCATTAGTACGACTAGATGTATGCGTAAATGGTAACGTGACCAAGTAAGAGCTGGAGCGAGCATTGAAAAACTGTACTTGTGCGAACGGGAGAGCATAGAATGCGAATCATCGACTTGTCTTTTTTAGGGTTCCGTACCTCAAGCGGAAAAAACGGAACCCATATATGATCACTTTGTTGTCCGTTTGTCCGTCTGTGTGTATGTCAAGACTCTTTATCTCGGGAACGCGTAAAGATATCGAGTTGAAATTTAAACTGTATACGTATATCTATGGTATCTTGCAGTTATGTAAAAGAAAAACTTCTCAGTTATCGTTTAAAAAAGTTAGAGCCGTTTATGTCGTAAAAAACCGCATATTTCGACACTCACAAAAATCAAAACCTACAGGGTACTTCCCGTTGACATATAACTATGAAAGGACATGACCACAAAATGTATGGAGGCTGGTATAATAATAATCAAAAATTCTAACCACAACACTCGTTACATTTCTAGAAAGATCATATTTTTCTGAGTCTATTACATCAGTTAAAACCAAAAAAGAGCCCTCCGTTTTTTTAAATTAATTTTGAATCTTTTAGGATAAATAAATATATTTCGCTCAATAGGTAGTTTATCTCTAGCAACCCTGGTTAAGTAACCCCATTATTGTTAAATGGAAGCATTATTACCAATTAGACACAGTTTTTAAGTGTTTTTTGTCACATTGTACCTACTACCTGGTCACACTGTACTGTACTGTACAGTATTCTTTACTGTCTCAGCCTTGTTTAATATTCCACTGGAGGACGTATGCCTACCCACGAAGGGTGATTGGGCCATATCCACCACGCTGGCCCGGTGTGGGTTGGTGGATTAACATAAGCCATCGAATTTCTTCTACGGATATATGCAGGTATCACGATGTTTTCCTTCACCGAAAAGCCAGTGGTGTGAAATTCTGACATACTGAACAGTATGTACACTCGTTAGATCGATTGAACGCGGCCTGCATTCAGCTTGCCCTTGCTGTCTTTTCGTTTATATGCGGTTAAGATAGTATTTTCACCTTATTAGTGATGTAGGCCGAATCAAACTTCTTGACGGCCTTTTCAGTCAGGAATTTTGTGCAGTTGTGCGCCTGTAGCATGTGATGTTTCTCGAACAAACAAATAAAAGAGAGAACAAACAAATCAAGCTATTCGTCAACTACGAAATAAAGCACTATCACGTTTCCTCACATGATACAAGATTATTTCTAACGAGTGAGATTGCATTTCTAGATTACCTTTTACGTCAAGAAACGTGCCGTGATTTCTTATCATACTTTCTAGAACCTTAGCAGGGTCTTCGAGCTTTTTGCTGGTAGCTAAACTTTCTCTGGTGTATGTGGTTAATATATGAGATCTATGCTGTTTTACATTGGAAGTAAATAGATTAGGTACGATTTTCTTTAATATCCGTGGACTTTCTTGTAATATTTTTTGAAGTGAATTTTTTTAGCGGCGTTGTGCACTTTTTTCACACCACAGGCTTTTCGGTGAAGGAAAACATCGTGAGGCAACCTGCATACGTCCATAGAAGAAATTCGATGGCGTATGTGTATCCACCAACCCGCACTGGGCCCGCGTGGTGGATATGGCCCAATCACCCTTCGTGGGTAGGCCTACGTCCTGCAGTGGACTACTAAAAAGGCTGGTACAGTACAGTTGTGCACTTTTTGGGATGGGTAAAAAATTTTAAACTCGCGTCAGGAAACGCGTAAGCTGATCGAAAATCGTAAGACGGAGCGAGAGTAGACCGCCGGCGCGGCGTAGAGAGGAAGTAATACCTCTCTCTTACTAACGCGCGGCGAAAATGTGTGCCTGTTCCTGCTGTACGCTTGCGCGGGTGTGATATTGTATTTTACCACATAAATGTTACTTTATTTATATGTTCAAGTTTTCACTTTTGCTGGCACTCTCGGAGTGCAACCCGTTATTTTTTTACCTATTATAATAAGTAATAACATTCCAATTCAACGTCTGTCCGTCGTTAATTTCAGGCCTCTTCCTTATTTCAATTGGTAGAGTCAATTTATTACTCTACTTCATTCTATTAGCACTGCATATTTCCTATCAGTATGATTCTCACTGGGTATCTCTCATACACGTTTGTATCATTTAGATTATTTTTAGATTCAGTTTGGTCGCCTATTCCTTATTCATGATAACGTAAAGTTTTATCTCTTAAGTACTCTACAAGCTCCAGAGTAAATATCTCCTTTTTGATACCTAAATTTCTTCTTAAGCCTGATCGACGTACGAAATAAAACCTTTTAAAGTTTTCTGTGTGGTCTTACCGTTATACCGTCATACCATCACAGTATATCTTCCATACAAATAATCATGTAGTGTTTTGTTTAAAAATTGACATTTTGTATTTATATTTCCTGGTATTTATTCAATTTCACAATAATTATTAAGTTTTGAAATTATGAATGTCAAAGAGTAGACCTGTACTCTGTGCATGCTACCTATGTTCAAGTAAATAAATAGCTTTGACTTTAAAGTCGAAGGCTTTTGTACGCCGATCAGCTGTTTATTTATAACCACAGAGAACACTTTAAAACCGCCGTTTTATTTTGTCCATCGATCAGGGGCTTTAAATACTGTTTAATAATTCTGTACATGTCTATTTTATATCAAAATCATATTTTTTGTGCGTCTTAATTGTATCCTCTTGGATCTTCTAAACTACACAACAGATTGCTATGCGGTTTTCTCAATGTTTTAGAATACTTCTTCCCAAAGATATAATTCCTTCGTATCCGGGCGAAGCGTGGTCTGGCAGCTAGTAAATTCAAATTGCGGTTATCCAATCTAACTTTATTATGTGTGCCAAGTTCTAAGCGATGTTTGCATACGTACTTCTCTCCGGTACACAGTATTATCAGTGACACATTTGCGTGATAATGACACTCAACTTTAACGAGTGTGAGGCAATGACCCCTCTGATACACTTACAGCTTACTGACTGAGAGAGTAACACCACAGAATAAATTAAACTACGCTCTGATATTCCCGTGTGAATTTCATTGTACCCGTGATTTTACAAATTTATCAATGCTCAAGAAGGGAATGTCAAACGATTTAGCAAATAAATTCCTTTCTTTCTTTCTTACTTAATATGTTAATCCAATTGATACAATCTTATTAGGAATGCTATTCCAGGGTCCATTGAAAGCTACTATCACTGACCATCTTTCGAACCGAAACTGAGAATCAATTATATGTTTATGAATGAGGCAAGGGCGGATTTAGGCGGATTGGCAGAAAAATCAATAAAAAATCGCAATTCCAGCCAATTGCGAAGATTTTTGTTGATTATTCAGGCTGTCCGCCCCTTGTGCCCCTCTCATAAAATGAGGTATAAATTATGTTTTTTTATCTCTATTCGATTATAACCCCCATCTAGATCTTCTGGCTGAGTAAAAGTTCTATATTTGATGCAAGCACGTAAGCAATGCATTATCTTATCATCTTATGCATGTGCTTACTTTCTTTAGTCTCTTACATAACTGATAAAAGATAATCGGAAACACTTTTCTGAGAAGTTTTCTTTATTAAACCACTGATGTTGTGAATACACGGAAATCTTAAATCATATGATGCGTTTGACTCATAAATCTTCGAATGAGTCAGCTGTTATTTCTTTGTTTTTATTCTACGATGCGGACATCTTGGAATGGGTTAGATTAGATTCATGAAATAATATCAATGTGACGTAGTATTACGTAAGTAATAAAGTATTACGACGTAAAATATTTATTTGTGAAGTCATTAATTTTAATTTGCTCGAAAACAACGGAAACCTTTGTTGGACTGAAACAAAAAGTGAATTTGCAATTCAATCTGAATCCGTGTCAAGTTTGTAACTAGCCACAATGAAAAATATTCTGGTTATTTAATTGTAGGAACGTTTTTACACGATATATTATGCTCTCATTTAAATACTGTAATGAAACTACAGATATTCTTATCATTTTCAAACTGCAATTTATTGAATATGAAATTGATATTCCATTATAAGCCGAATAATACTAGTCGGCGGATGTTAAATAATAAATAAATAAATATAAGGGGACATCTTACACACGGCCTCTGACCCCAAACTAAGCAAAGCTTTTGATATGTCTGCCAGAGACTGATATACTACATTTACTTAATTTTAAATACATACTTATATAGATAATTCCTAAATAACACCCAGACACAGAGCAAACACCAATGTTCATCACATAAATATTTGCCCTGGGTGGGAATCGAATCCACGCCTTTTTGACTCGGGAGTCAGGGTCACTAACCACTGAGCCACCGAGGCAGTCAAATTGCGAGGTTAGCTCTAATTATTGCGCAGCTTTATGTGATGATCTTCAGTCAGGATTGGATATTGCGCAGTTCGTAGCTAACTTTACATCGACGACTAGTATATTCGGTCTGTAATGTGTTTATCTCAATTATTCAACAATCGTTGTGTTCTGTACTGTTTTTAATAGTCCACTGTAGGACGTAGGCCTACCCACGAAGGGTGACTGGGCCATATCCACCACGCTGGCCCAGTGCGGGTTGGTAGATTCACATACGCCATCGAATATCTTCTACGGACGTATGCAGGATGCCTCACTATGTTTTCCTTCACCGAAAAGTCATTGGTGTGAAATTCTGTACATAAATTCCGAAGAACTCATTGGTACGGGACCGGGATTCAAAACCGATTAAAGTTATGTTATTAATGTGTTGTTTTGAAACAGTAAACAATTCCCGCAAGTGTCCGCTGACTATTACGATGAATGACTGCGTGTATATACACTGTATAATATTACCTTAGCCATAGTTTATTTATAAACAGTGCCGGAGTGGAGTAGCTCTCCCGCTGAGATGTGATTTTGCGACGCGCGACACTGGAGAGCTTTAGAACGGTAGCTAATTAATAAACGGTAGTTTTGTATTTAATTTAAAAAATATAAATCCTCAGCTCAAATTGTAAGCCCCGGCTGCTTTAACCGTTTAGCCATGTCAGAGGCCTTCAGGCGGCTTAAAAACTCTGGATACTAGGGCTAGCCACCCGGTATATACGAACTTACTTAATTCTCGGCCAATGTTCTAGTAAGTAAGTAAGTAAGTTCGTAAAGGCCTGGTGGCTAGCCCTTGTGTCAGAGTTTTGTTGTGTTGTGTAAGTAATGTTCTTTATGGAGGGTATCCATCCATCCATCCATCAGACATAGTCCACTGCTGGACATAGGCCTCCCCTATGGATCTCCAATCTTCTAACCGGTCTTGTTAGAAGCAGCTTTCATCCAGCGCGATCCTGCAGTCTTAATGAGGTCATCCGTCCACCTTGTAGGTGAACGTCCTACGCCGGCACCTGGTCTCAACTCGAGAACTTTTCAACCCCATCGGTCAGCTTGTGAATCCGTTGGGCTTTGTCGGTTCAAATTCGAATTTTGGTTCTTCTATGGATCTCTCCTCATTTTAGATTTCATGTAAAAGGCAAACTTCTTGGCAGCTGTGAGGTTAGCATCAAGCTGCGCTAACCCCATTCCTCCCGCTATGTAATGTAAGCTTCAGTCAGGATTCGGTTATCCTCAGCTTGTAACTAACTTCAGAGCCTCCAAGATTCAGATTCAGATTCAGATTTTTATTCAATAACAGATATATGTTACACGTCAAACATTACATTAATTATGGTAAAAAACCAAATATGCAATTAAAATCAAAAAAAACTAAAATGCATCACAAAAAACTTGGATTAAGTTATAATAAATAATAGTGAGCTAACAGAAGATAATCTATTATACTAAATATGTAACTAAGTATAGCAATATAAATAATAAATTGTTCAAACAAAAGTATAAAAATTAAAAATGTCAATTGGAAAATTTCAATGCTAGCATATCGTCAAACTTGTAGAATGCCTGTTCGATAAGCCAGTATTTTAGTTTTCGCTTGAACGAAGAAATCTTATTTGGCCGCTATGCCTATAATAAACGGCAGTTTCTTATTCGGTTTTATGATGAGGAGCCCTCAGCTTATGTTCTTTTTGAAGGGTATTAGCTTTGATCGATCTCTTTGCCCGAACCATTGCAACGTATATCGAACCATTGTTCTCCAAATACCTACCAAATAGTATCATAGCTCTACCCCATTCGTTGAATGAATGAAACTTGTTGAGGTATAAATATGCAATTGTAGATAATATGTGAGCGGTGAAGATTGCATTCGTGATGGCGATTTGCAGTAATTTGATGGCCAGATGTTATGTACTGTATGTATGTACATTGTACAGTATGTACAGAGCAGTCAGTTCAGTTCAAGAGTTGGCATAATTCGTCTTGTGTCGATGATCAAACTTTCTTTGAATAATACTTGTGAACTATAATGACGATGACTAATATAGAGTTTTACAAGGAACAGTACAAGAAATACAACTGTATTGTATCCGGTATAACTTTTCTATTTAACGATTGCACTTTTGAAATTGTACCTAAACTATTGTAGCAGAAAAGATTTTGTGAAAAGGTACGGGACATTTTTCTGTCTGTCGCTCTATCGCCTGATCAAAGTTGAAAGCTTTCGATACGGATTGCAATAAATCTGGAGCGACCAAACAGTGCGGTTCTGTTTACGCTACAATATTTACAATTCCTTGACCTCGCGTGAGTCATGGCGATAGGCCAAGATATGTAGGTAGGTAGCCGACGGTGTGAGTCAATGATGGAACGATAAAGGTGGATTGATGATGACTTTGTGATGGAAGTTATGACTGCCTGCTGTTGTTTTATTGTTAGAAACTGTACTAGTAATTGGTGTTAGTGTAGTGCTGTATCTTGATAGCTCTAATTTCTAGTCGTATCCTCACAGAAAAGGTCGGAAGCGTCAGTCATAGAGTATAGCTATAGATAGACTATGGGCTAGCTATTCTCCGAATTCGGGATTTCAATTCGCATTTATTCTTGATATACAATGCGTTGTTTTGATTTGATTAGGTCTGTCTATACGTACGTATAGCTTGGAGAGATCTAGACTTCTAGTGCTTCTAATTTTTGTCCTTATCATAAGGTTATGGGCTTCAAATTTTCACAACGTCACATTCTCGAAAGGGAACCTTGACTGTACTGTACTGTACCAGATTTTATTAATAGTCCACTGTAGGACGTAAGCCTACCCACGAAGGGTGGTTGGGCCATATCTACCACGCTGGCCCAGTGCGGGTTGGTGGATTCACATACGCCATCGAATTTCTTCTACTGACATATGCAGGTTGCCTCACGATGTATTTCTTCACCGAAAAGCCAGTGATGTTAAATTCCGTACATAAATTCCAAAGAACTCATTGTTACGGGACCGGGATTTGAACCCACGACCTCACGATCGTAAGGCGGGTGTCACTACCACTAGACCACCACCGCTTAAAACCTTGACGCTCCTCTTTTAATATAATCATATCGATTGCTTTATTTCAAATACCGACTTCTGACTCTTACTCATATGATTTTTATCTATTGGGTTGAACGAAAACGCATAATTTCTTCGTTATCTCGGCTCTGGTTAAACCGATAAGGGATTCAAATCAAAGCTGTGGTGTATGCGCACGCGGCGGGTCGGGCAGGTTACGGTCAGTCAGTGATCTTTCATTGAAATCGTTACTCAGGGTTGGCAAATTTGCTAAGGGCCATTTTACCAATTGAATTCATATCTATATTTACTTTTATATACCTATATATAAAAATAAATCGTGGTTGTTAGTCTCGCTAAAACTCTAGAACGATTGAACCGATTTGGCTAATTTTGATCTTGAAATATTTGTGGAAGTTAAGGAAAGGTTTAAACGGTGAGAATGTTTATAAAAGTTGCGAGGAAAATTATAAAAACACTAATTTAATTTTCCCATTCAAAATGTTCCTGCATGTAAAAGTTGTCATTGACAGTTGAAGATGGTGAGGCGGAGTTCACCGAGTCAGCTAGTGTTTGATAAACATTCACATGTGACGCATGAGTAGGTATTGTTTAAAAAAATTAAATTCTCTGTTCTTGTTTTCGGGTTCGTCATTGTTAACTATTTATTATGCGTGAATGCGATCATTGAGTCATCGTTGATTTAGTCAGTCAAGTGTAAGCCAATGGATAAATGATCAACACAATGAAATTCTTTCAGCATAGTATTCCCTAATGTAAAACTCTGCTCATGAAGATTGAAGAGCATTTATAAAAACTAGTTTTTAATCGCGGCTTCGCCCGCATTATATTTTAATTTTTGTGCTATCCCATGGGAACCCTATATTTATCCGGGATAAAAAGTAGACTATGTCACTTTCCTTCTTTCAAACCCGAGGCCCTACCTTACCACCCTTAATAAAGGAGGTGCAAAATCAAAAAAATGTAAAAAATAAACGATATGACGGTTGTTCGATTCGACAGTTGTTTTTTTGACATTTCTTAAAGCGCACTCTAGAATAGCTCGCAGATAGCAGATTTTTTCCTACTTAACACCTATCGTTATATTATGGAACATTTACGCAATATCATTATCATTTGTAGCCTATGTCTTATTCTGGTATATAAGGTTTATTATTGCAAAGTTTCATCTCAATCCGTTTAGTAGTTTTTGCGTGAAAGAGTAACAAAAATCCACCCATCCATCCATTTTCGCGTTTATAATATTAGTAGGATTTATATTGCTTTCTATAATTTACACATTACAAATTACAATTGTAGAAAGGTTATGCAAATATAGTTGGCCCAATTATGAAGGCGCCATCGTAAATCGAATGCCTGAAGTGAAAAAGAGACAGAAATATTATAATTACCATGGCGCTTTCATAATTGGGCCTATAGTCGTTCTATAACATATTTCAGTCGTAAACATTTAAATTCTTAACTAAGAACAGCAAAACCTTATTTTCAACTACGTACCTACGAGTAAATAGATAAAGTATGTACTTAAAACGACAATATTTATACATACATATTAATTTACGGCTATAAAATGGCGGTCTTATCACCAATTTCTTCGAGGCAACTAAGCACGTAACATTTTTTTCAAAAACTTTCAATGCAACGTCACATTTGAATAGCAGCCCTAATACGCGCGATTATCTGACCGACAGGATGTCATACGTATTGTGATACGAGAGTCGAATAAATAACGAACGGTCTGTGTCGTGTCTACAGAGGAAAGTACTGCGATTTCTCATCAACTTGTACCCGGAAAGTTCGTCTAAATTAACATCGAATGGGGTTTAAATTTCCTTAACGTACTTTTATTGTCGTCATTGGTACCCATTAGTCTAGTAGGATTTGTTTGAACGTCATTCTAATAATAAATAAATATCGTGGGACACACGGTCTCTAACCCCAAACTAAGCAAAGCTTATGATATGGCTGCCTGACACTGATATACTACATATTTTAAACACATATGTACTTATATTGATATTGACATCCAGACACAGAGCTAACACCTATGTTCACCACATAAATTATTGCCCTGCGTGGGAATCGAACCCACTCCTCTTTGGCCCAAGAGTCAGGGTCACTAAGCACTGGGCCACCGAGGCAGTCAATTCTACAGTCTACTATTAACTTGTAGAAGAATATTGTTATCTACTTATACTTATTACTCTGGCAAATACTGGATGGACGACATCATTAAGAGTGAACAAGTCGCACATCACTCCATACAAACGTCGGTAGGTAATCACACCAGTGTTTGCTGTTGAATATCTTAAACTGAGATTTATATCAATTTTTCTTTACAAAATCTAATAACACTGTGAAAAAAAATCTCCACTCGAATGATTAAGCCTTTAAAACATTTGAATTTTGACTCAATTTTTTAGGAAACTGTGGATGCAAAAAAACACAGAAGAACTAAACGGAGTCATCTTAATATAGGTATATAAATCTCGTGTCACAATGTTTGTCCTCAATGGACTCCTAAACCACTTAACAGATTGTAATAAAATTCGCACACCATGTGCAGTTCGATCCAAGTTGAGAGATAGGATAGTTTAAATCTCAAATTATAGGCAATTTTAATTTATTTAGCCACAGCAACGCGTGGCCGGGTCAGCTAGTCTTTTATGAAAATAGCGGCCTAGTCAATACATATATTCATTAGTTCAAACAACTGTTTTTTTTTAAATAAATACATTCAACAGTTTTTTCGTAATTTACTACCGCGCTTTTGCGCATTTAGCACGCAGCCGAGTTAGGTAAAAATTATAGGTTTTTTATACAAACATCACAAAATTATATTGCAATAGGTGTGCACGCCCTATATCTACAGCTTATTGCCGAATTTATCTCATCTCCAGACAAGACACCAGAGATATAATTTATTTAAGCCACGTCAAATTTGAGTTCGTGTCGCGCTGCTGATGCAAGCCGCTTCCAACCAGTAGATTTACAAAAATCACTGATAAACTAGGAATACTTAATTTTTCTTCTTGCGTAAACAATAGGGATGTTTACTGGGTATGAAAATCATTATTATAATTAGTCCGTCAGTTAGATTATTGAAAAATATTGAACACGTATTTTTTCTTTTGTCAATCAAGCAATTATTGACTAAGATAAACCTTGTCAAAGTTTGAGAGTGGGGGCTCGTGACGGCCCTAGTCGGTACATTTCATAGCGGTTAGTGACGTCACGCGGTACATTAATAGGCTATATATCTTCATCAATTTGTGCTAAATTGACAAAAGAAAAAATACGTGTCTAATATTTTTTGACAATCTATTTGACAGACTAATTATATTTTTTTAGTAAACATCCCTATTCATCTCCATCGGCTTTTCGACCGGTTTATCCTAATAGCCTTAGAATATTATACTTTAGTTATTTTTTCTCTAAGCTTATAGCACTTTCTATGAGTTGCAATTACTGGCTTGCTCTACCAACTCACTGGTAAAGTTCTCTCGAATCGCTTTCTCACGGTCTATTCTCAATTTCTTCTTTATAATTTTCTCCCATAAAGTTTCTCATTAAAATTATTGCAAATGCGAGGTTTACTGGCATTTTATTGCGCTGCCGAGAGGAATCTCTTCGGGCGATTTTACAACCCCGTAAAGGTCTGTCTCTTCGACCTTCTGGGTTGTAATTTACCGCTGCACTTTGCCCGTGAAGTGCCTTTAGTCGGTTTTACCATGTTCTTTGGGCAGTTTTAAAACATGCGAGAGACCTCAGTATAAGTTTGTAGAATCTTTGTTTTGAATAAATATTTAGTGTATTTCCGCTATCTTGTTGTAGGTAAATAGCTTTAATAGCATTTTAAAAAAAAAGAAGTGTTGAGTCTAGAGTCAACACGTCCTGAAGATGCCTTGTTGAGAGGCGAAACACGTGTCGAACAGAGTGTAACGCAGTGAGAATACGGGTGTTATTTATAAGTGATGTGTTTCAATATTTTGTCATATTATTTTTAAAGATTTTTTTTTCTTTCTTTTTTAAATGCCCTTGAACTTATTTGCCTACAACAAGAGATAGCGGAAATACACTAAATATTTATTCAAAACAAAGATTTAAATCTTTGTTTTATCTATCTTAACTGAACTATCTTAAGTTTGTAGAGTAAAAGAAAATAATTATGCTCGTAAAGTGCTTTTAGTCGGCTATTTGCAATGTTCTTTGGGCAGTTTTAAAACATACGAGTGATCTTAGTATGAGTTTGTAGAGTAAACGAAAGCTATTATCGTGTTAGTGTGGCTTCATAATGTTATTTTATTTCGTAAAAACGAGGAATCGTTTCCTCCTGGGGTGCTTTACAAAAATGTAATACGGAATGTGTGCTATACGGAAACTCATTCTATGCTACTGTAACACAAAGCGTAGCATTTTTAATAAGAGGTTTTAACAATGTTATCAGGGACTGACTAAATTCATTACGTAGATACGCATTCGTAGTTATATTAATCATTAATTGACGTTCAACATTTTAATGATTTTTTTTATCAGTCATTAGTTTGATTATTTTTTTAAAGGCTTAGTGGTTAGTAAGAGTAAATGACAACGTCAAAGCACACACACACACACACACAACTTAAAGTTACAACATGCTTACCATCAAGCGAATTGGTGGTCAAGCGGGAACTGATTAGCGATAATATTACATTATTGTACAAGTGTGTAATGTTGGTGATTATCGCTGAGGCGCCTAGGCTCGGGTCTTAAGAGAGCTGAGGACGGTAATCATCAATACACACGTGTAGCATACGACGTTTTTCAACACACTTGAGAATAAAATATTACTAATAAATATTATCAACTGTGAAAACGAGATGCGAAAAATGTTTCGAAATGGCGGAATAAAATAATCAGTTTTCCTATGCGCGCGCAATGGCAATCGGCCATAGACTAAAAGAATGAGGTTTCATTAGTACATTAATTTATTTGTACTTACTATGAATATGGTCTTTTTTGTATCGAAACTTTTTTTGAGGACAAAGCAAACTCAACTAATAAAATAAAATAGAAAACTCTATAACTCACTTGTGAACACCTTGTGAATAATAGGTAGGTACTATATTATTAATAAGCACTGAAGTCACAGTTTGATTACAGGTATCATTATGTACCTAATTGCGGTGAAATTAGAGCCACTTTATGAGCAAGTGTGTTGAAAAAATATTTTTGTCCACAGTATAACAGCAAAATATCAGAGCTACTGTCGGATCAAAAATTCTACGTCACAAATTCTGGTCTTCTTTCAATTTTATGACTAATAACAAGAAGATGTATGGGACGTAACAAGCTGAAGTAACGCGATACATTCCGGTCCGATGATTCTATATCTCTCTGTGCTCAAGTGGAAAGGATGCAGATCTGTAAAGTCATGAAATTCGATACCGTCCCTATGGATTTTATTACTACAGTAGTAGCGGTCCGTCCCGACTTGGTCCTGGCTCACAGGCAACGAATCTTTGAAATTTTCAGCCCTTATTTACTATAAACTCATATGTGTATATTAATTAATTTACTATCAACTGATTTTAACACTAGTTTTCAGGCAATGCACTATTGTGCATAAACTGCCCACTATAATATTCTGGTTTCTAAGTGTAGGTATGTACCTCGTTAACTAAATGACTTTCGTCAACTTTGGTTGTAAATTGAGAGTTTATCTATCTAACTAGCTGCCCGTCCCAGCCTCACCCGCATATGAACAAATTATAGTTATAAATCTCCCGGAAAAAATATTCTAAAAGATAACGAAAACTGCATTGCAATCTGTTGTGTAGTTTAGACGATCAAAGCGGATAGACAGTCGGACACTTACTTACACTTACAATATGTGGAGATAATCATAGCATATTTAATTATTTATACATATAAACCCTCCTCTTGAGTCGTTCTATCTATTGATGAAAACCTCATTAAAATCTGTGGCGTATTATAAAAGATGTAAACGTACAGACGCGACGAAAAGTGGCTTTGTTTTACAACTATGTAGACTATTGTAGACTGTAGAGATTCCCGATACAATTTTCTTGAGTACTCTAGTCTCTGGACGTACAAAAATTCTTTGTTTTGTTTGATAATATAATTTTATGTGCAGTAAATTTCCGAAGCTCCACGAATTTACGGTAGATCTGAGATTATGTCGTACTTTTGTACAAATTTTTTTCGTGCACGGAGAATACGTGCTCAAGTAGGGGTCCATTTGGGGGTCAGGTGTTGTGACGCGCTTTATATTCATTATAAATTGTACTGGACTCACACAGGCCACAAATATGTATACCTCTAGGTTTAGGGGAAGATATGAGTTAGGAAGATATGCACTCGCTCATTTGTGCAGTTTGAAGGATAAAATACGTAGTTTTCAGGTATCATATTATTCAATTATAATTTAATATGATATTAAACGAAAGAATGTAAATTTATGTGGATATCAAGTATTAAAAATTACATTATTTCGTAGAACAATTTGTTAATTTTAGCTGAATCAAACTTTATGGCATCTGTGAACACGAGGCGACCCAACTAGCAAAAAGTTGTGCTATAACAGTCGCGGCGACGTTTTGGTTTTACTGTTTAGTTCTATAAAAATCCCATAATTAGTGCTATAAACGTCGAGTCAACGTTTATACAACGCGAAAAAGGCGCAGATTATAGCACTAAAAAGTGCTGTAGAAGTGCAGTAACTGTGTAAATAGGACGAATGATTTGTGGAATAAACATCGAATAAAAGCAAAACGATCTCAGTTTAGTGCAGTAAAAGCAATATAGCTGCAACTGTACCGCTTATTGATAGAGTTGAAGTGTTTACGTTGCCACTAATCAGCAATAAAGTGAAGTAAACGCTGCAAATTTGCTACAATTCGACATTTTTGTTCGATAAACGCCAAATTTGCACTGTTATTCCTTTTTAAAATTAGAACGATTGCGTATTCTGTGCCGTTATGGAAATGCACCAGTCTTTGTGTGTTTGACACTTAAAATATTATAAAAGACAGAGGTCATCCATTTAGTAATTATTAAAAAGAATACAGTTTATATATCTAAATGCTTCTTTTTAAGCATAATTATACAGGAAAAATTACTGGCAATTTAACTTTGTCGATAAACTGTTATGCATTATTTAACATATGTGTGTGGGCCACGCGTCTTTTGCAATAATTTTGTAGATATATGTTATAAATTCCATATAATTTTATTAATATGGTACTAGGGAGCCATTACGCGAACACTAGTAAATTTGTTGCTGTTATATCATACTAACTCGACTATTTGTCGAATAAATGTGACTGCGTTGCATTCATATGCAGCCATGTTTTGGGTTATTTTTTTTATTTTAGGGTTCTTTCTTAAAAAACATATAATTTATTCAATGGTTTTTAATGGTTTAATTTGAAACAATAGTTATTTTTTCAAAGTTTTATAAAATAGAATAGGTAGTTATTTATAAAATCCACATGAAAACACATTAATAAATAGGTAGTTAATATATTATTAAAAGGCTGATGTGCTAAACTGCAAAACCGGTCTTTTATATTAAACCAACAATTATTATACACATATTTATTTATAGTCTTAAATTTAAGTTTTTTTACAATATTTATAATAAAAAATAAAATACTATAAAAAAACCTAAACCTAGAGTGCCGCCGGCAGCGGGGCGAGGCCCAAGCTACCGGTGGTTGGGTCTACAGAGAGAGGAACCTCCTGACAATGCGCGCTGTGTCCAGGACGACCGCCTTCTGTATCTGACCCTTGACCCAACCGTCTAGCGAGAGCCTCTTAAGATGGTGGTCGAGACTCTTCGCTATTAAGCCGTTTACCGAAACGACTATCGGGACAATGATAGAGTCCACATCCCACATGGCGGTAACCTCGTGAGCCAAGTCAAAAAAAAAAAAAAAATCAACAATTATTATTATGATTGATTTTGTTCAGTGTCAGATTGCACATTTTTTATTTTCTGAAGTTTTAATAGATATTTCAGATTTCTCCTTAGATTCACCACTATCCTATTCAAACAGATTGTCAGTTTCGTGTATAAAACTGATACTGGTTATATGATTGGATCTTGTTTATCTAATACGAAAAAATATGAAAAGAAAAATATGAGCAGAACCACCATATGTTAATACGGTTATAACTTTTTTGACGGATTTTCAAGAGTTTTAGCGACTGTTATTGCTCTAATGAGCAATAAAAGTACCAAAAACTCTTTTACTCAATATTTTATCGAATAAAGGTGCTATAATAAAATTGTTACACTTGAGGTTCTGTAACTGTAATTGGAAAACTATAATTCGACTTGTGTTTTTACCGCGTTATAAAAGAAACTACGTTGCTATTTAATCACCAGGTAGCTAGTATTCGACAAATTTGCTGAATAAAAAGTATGTCAGGTAATTGTCGTATAAAAGCTTTTTTTACACATTAAATAGTAAATCAAACACTATTATAGCCCTCGTATAGCATTTATTTGTGACATAAGCCAGATACGGGCACGTCTATACGATTTGCACTAAAAGACATAACATAAACACTTTTACTGCACAATTTTGTACTTATGTAGCTACTATTCAACAACTATTCGATGTTTAGTCGAGTAAATGTTTCCTTATTCGACTATTTTGCTTGTTGGGGAGTCATTGCGCAGTAGCAAAGTCGTATTACAGCTGTGCGAGGAGAGGGGATCTACGCAGCTTGTAGCTAACCCCACAGACGCCATTAAGTTTGATTCTGCTTATAATGCCTGCTGTTGTAATAAAATCGGTTTCTTCTTTCTTTTTCAAATAATAATATTCTTCAGGACCAAAGTTACCTGCCCTTAGAAACCCCCAGTTGACGAGCTGCAGTTCTTAATTAGTTGTCTTATTTTAAGTTAATCTCAGTCTTAATTTGTGTTTTAATGCAATAATAATAAAACTGATTTTCTCTTGTTCACAGAGCCGTCGGTAAAACATGCCTGCTCATCAGTTACACAACAAATGCCTTCCCAGGAGAATACATACCCACAGTGTAAGTAAACCTTGTTTTAGATTACTTATCGGGTTGCGTTTTAACCGACAAAACGGAGAAGGTACTCAATTCGACGCGTATAGTTTTTTTATGTATAATACGCATAACTTTTTTAAAAAGACTATACTTTTAAATTGGTCCCATTTAAATTTTATCGAATTCGGCCGAGCCATTTTTGATAAATCAACAATAATGTGAAAATGCTACATCGATCCGTGCGAAATATTCACGAATTCTGTACACGGTTTAAGTCGCTCATGCCATTTTTTGCCAAAAAAAATTATTAACCCCCGATTTAAAAAAAACCAGATGTTATGAGTTTAACGTGTCTGCGTGTATGTGGCATCGTAGCTCTTGAACGGATGATTTTGATCTTCCCTATGTTTCATCAAAATCGGTTCAGCCATTTCAAAGTTATCAACTCTTTTCTAACCGGCCATAAGAATCTTTCTACGTTGTTTTTTTTTAATTTAATACAATACTTACAAGCCTTGTACCTCAGGAACACGTAGCTTTCATCAAATCCTGAATATACCTAATATTGAATATCCTATAGTATACTAAACTATCCCATAGTATACTAGACTACGTAGTAAAAACTTTTTTGATCAGTCGTATTATACAGGGGTCTGAGGTTACACAGTAAACCGATCTTGACAGGGAGTCGGTCTAAGTCCCTGTTACCATGGACATACAACCGAATAAGAATATTTACCCATTTTGCCACAGCAAAAGTTTAAGTAATTTGGAATTTATAGAGTTAAAAAGGCGACAATAGTGCTCCAATATTCATTAAGTCATTAATTCTGCTGAAACATTTACTCCGATATTTTTATCGATTTTGAGATTGTATTCTGTAACAGGTTTGTATTAGTAATCTGTTAACAATACTAATAGCTCGGTATTGTGTCCAACATGCTAAAACACAAATTAATTATTTGATGTGGCTTAAGGTGAACGCGCACTGCGTTGCAAGAACCGCACTCAGAGATGTCATAATCATAACCCTACATCATTGTGACATCATTAGTACACGATATTTCGAAATATTAAGGACTGCGGCGGGTCGAGTGAGCTTTCAGCCTTAGGCTCGGCCAGAGAGCCTGGATAACTAAAGCCGGGCCCGAGCCTCATTATTTTCCTGTGAATAGAATATTATCCATTTGTACTTTTCGTTTGATACTGACCCGACAGATTCTATGACGTACTCGTATTTGGTCTAACTAATATCCTCCTGTGGGTAAGTACTAGGTAAATACTTTAGTGCTATTTACTCAATGCTCGCCTACCGTAATGGTAAAACTATTTATTACTCGTAATAGGCATACGTATTACGTAGTAAGTAAAGGAATCCCCATGTATCGAGGAAAGTCCATGGAGCAAAACCATATATATAGATAGGAAATGCATTGTTTTTGTTGTGGACGCTACTGTCTGGTCAGACTGTTACGTTATCTTGTATTTTGTAGGGTTTTGTACGCAAAGGGTAAAAACGAGATCCTATTACAAAGACTCCGCTGCCCGTCCGTCTGTCTGTCTGTCTGTCACTAGGCTGTATCTCATGAACTGTGATAGCTAGAACGTTAAAATTTTCACCGATGACGTATTTCTGTTGCCGCTATAACAATAAAAACAGAAAAAAAAGTTGAAAGGGGGCTCCCATACATAACAAATCGGAATTTTTAACCGTTTTTCGCTGGATATTAATAACGGCGATAGGTACCTAGATACTTGAAATATTCACAGAATATTTATTTATTTATTAAGTCGTATGTTCCTTTAAAAATAAATATTTAAAATAAAACATTTTAAGAGGAGTTTCCATACGGTACGTAAGCCTTGGTGCGTGAGCCCGACTCCCACTTGGCCTATTTATTTAGTATTTAAAGATAAAAAAAATCGCTGTTATGCTTTCTTACATCCATATCCCCACTACGAGCACATTGCCATGGATAACTGCCACAAATTAACCATCTTCCATAGAATTTTCAAAAATTAGTTTCGTGAAGATCAAGGTGAAAACTTGTTCTTTAGCTGGAAACGCTATTTACTATGCAAAAAAACGAGAAAAATCTAGCTAGAGTGCAAATCAGGAGCAAATAAGCAAGACTATTTAATATTCATACACGTTGATTTCAAAAACATCAAAGTACAATAGACGATTTCTTTCAATTGTTCCATCAAATCGTCATTCTCGCTTCACAAAAAGCTTTCGATGTTAAATTTTGACGTTCTACTATTTTATTAAAGAGCACTCAGCTCCGTTTATATCCGTGGATTCGATTTGTGGCATGCCCCTCATATAATTCAGTTTGGATGCGGAAAGCCGCGGCGCAAATGGGGTTTACGTTCTAGTGTTCAAAGTTAACATTGGAACGTGACTAAAAGCCTGCGTGAACGGTTTAACAAGATATTTTTAAAGTGATCGCATAAAATGCGTTGCTAACCTAAGTGGAAGAGGGTACAGTATGACCAGCTTGTTTTTCTTTACCAGCTCTTTGGCCTTTGTAGCTGCTGCTTTAGTTTTGTGTATGGCATATCTCGTGCCCATCGGGCACTGAGCAGACACTAAGCTCTGCCCGTAAGGCATTAAATCTGAAAGGTTTTTAGCTTGGAGGTGGTAAGCAAAAGACTAGGTAGTCATTATAAAAAAATCCTACTTTTCCTAACTAACCTACTAATCCTAATTGTCTGGTACCCTGATTCCACTCCACATAAGTTTCTTATTCTATATAGTATGCACTTCATATATTTTTTCTTGTTTTTTTTTATTTATTAGGGACTTAAGACAGGCTACAAGTGGTGCTTACAATTTTTGACCGATTCTGTGGTCTTAATCAATAAGAAACAATTCTAAGCCTGTCAAACTGTCAAGCTTTATACAGGCAATAAGTTAATCAACTTTTGATAAACATTCCAGATTCGACAACTACTCGGCGAATGTGATGGTAGATGGCAAGCCGATCAACCTGGGGCTATGGGATACGGCGGGCCAGGAGGACTACGACCGACTCAGGCCTCTCTCCTACCCACAGACTGACGTTTTCCTCATATGCTTCTCGCTTGTCAACCCGGCCTCCTTCGAAAACGTGCGAGCTAAGGTAAGAGGCAAAAATTGCAGTCTTTAGATTAGACAACTATCATCAATCAATCTACAAATATGATATAATCTATCTTGAGCCGTGGGATCCGGTTGGCTAGGCGAACTATGACCGACTCAGGCCGTTTTCCTACCTACAGACTGACGTCTTCCTCATAATATGCTTTTCGCTCGTCAACGTTAATCCAATTCCTATTCCTTCGGAAACGTGCGAGCTAAGATAAGAGGCAATAGCACAACATTGGGATGGACTGATGATGTCGAACTAGGGCTGTGGGATAGGGCTGCCCAGACAAATTGTGACCGACTCAAGCCGCTAACCTATCCCTACCCATCCTATTCATCTCGCTCTTTAACTTGGTCTCTTACGCAAAACATGCGAAGAATTGCAGGCGTTAGATTAGAAAACTTCTCAGCAATTGTGATGGCGTCAACCCGGGTCTTGGGATACGGCTGGCCAGGCATAGATTGGCGACTTCTTCAGTATACTTCTTGCTGTTCACCCAGCCTCTTTCGAATCGAAAATGTGCGAACTACGGTACCGAATCAGCTGAAATTTCTATAAAAAGAAAGATGCCAATATTAGAAATGATTCATCTCTCTGCTTCTCTTAATAAGATTCCGGATGTAGACTTAGATGTCAAAAGTATTATTTTTGGGTTTAAAAATGGATCAAGTCAGATTTTACTTTTATCTCTTATTTGGTTCGGTATAAATAGAACCTCGCAAGATAAGAGAGATGACTGAAATTAATGGGGAAGACATACCTACATACTGATCACATACTCAGTGTAAGAGAAACACCTAGTTTTTTTTACAAATATTGATGTCAATTAACGTATGTGTATTATGTATTCCAGTGGTACCCCGAGGTGCGGCATCACTGCCCGTCGACGCCCATCATCCTGGTGGGCACCAAGCTCGATCTGCGCGAAGACAAGGACACCATCGAGAAACTCAAGGACAAGAAACTCGCGCCCATCACCTACACACAGGTACGTCGATTGCTACACCCTGACAGTGTGTGGAGGATAGAAGGTAGTGGAGAGTAGGTAGTATAGTTGTATCATCCTGGTGGGCACCAAACACGATCTGCGCGAGGACTAGGACACAACATCGAGAAGCTCAAGGACAAGAAAATCGCGCCTATCACCTACACACAGGTACGTCGCTTGCTTTACGCTGACAGTACGAAGACGAGGGAGTGTGTAGAGTACGTAGTGTCCTCCATTTACAAAGGAATACTGCTTTCGGGCTAGGTGTTGTGCCTGGGGATAACTCCAACAGTGTATAGCTGTAAATATCGTTAGTGAAATTCAGGTCTCGGTTTGTGACTGGTAATGGGAGGCGTTGGTTTGGTCGCGAAGATACTGACGCTACATGAAGCCTGTAGTGATACCAAGTTAGCGATTTAGTTACTTGAAACGATGACTTTTGTTGAATCAAATAATGTTTTAGCGATCTATCTGCCGACTTATGGAACAGACAAATCAGCTTCAGGCGTATCCTAATTATCATCCATTAGTAACACTGAGCTGTACTAGAAGGAATCCACTTCGCGATTTTTATATGATTAAGCGTTGTGCCAATTCAGAATGCAACATTTCCATCGCTGCGTCTCTTGCCATTACCACTGACCCGGCTACTTGTATACAGTTGAGGGGTTGACGGAACTCTGCATCAGATCTGTGCATCAAAGTCACCTCAGATAGCGAGCAATGCGCAGTGGATTATGAACTCACGCGCCACTCGTTTGCATTGTTGCATGTTTAAATTTTGCGTGTCAATGGGATCACTTCATGCGTCTTTTGACGAGAGTGATTCTTCTGTACTAGCCCTCTTTTTTTACTAAACTTACGTTTGTCTCCAGGGCCTGGGCATGTCGAAAGAGATAAACGCGGTGAAGTACCTGGAGTGCTCGGCGCTGACGCAGAAGGGGCTCAAGACGGTGTTCGACGAGGCCATCCGCGCCGTGCTGTGCCCGCTGCCGCCCGTCAAGAAGACCACCAAGTGCAGCCTGCTCTAAACATGGTACCAACTCCTTCTCTTCAGTAATATGATGCCCACTGTTGGACATATGCCTCCCCTATAGATCGCCAACAAGACTGGTAGGAAGCGACTTGCCACTTGGAATGGTACCATATTATACCTAATGGAGAAAATCATTAATTACGTGAAGCGAGAGCACGCAGCGATACCAATGAGCTCATAACGTGCATTTTCCAAATCAGTTTTTTCAAATTTCAATCTGAGCTACTCTCCCCGTGCTCTATCGCATGATACACTGCTTATAACTAGGAAGGAGTTGATATTCGGTCTACCTGTGCGCCTTGATTATGCACAACTGCGTGCTGATTTCGCGCGGTTGTACGTTGATTATGCGCTGCCGCGTGCTGATTACGCGCGGTTGTACGTTGATTATGCGCTGCCGCGTGTTGATTACGCGCGGTTGTACGTTGATTATGCGCTGCCGCGTGTTGATTACGCGCGGTTGTACGTTGATTATGCGCTGCCGCGTGCTGATTACGCGCGGTTGTACGTTGATTATGCGCTGCCGCGTGCTGATTACGTGCGGTTGTACGTTAATTATGCGCTGCCGCGTGCTGATTACGCGCGGTTGTCGTTGTTTATGCGCTGCCGCGTGCTGATAACGCGCGGTTGTTCGTTAATTATGCGCTGCCGCGGGTTGATTACGCGCGGTTGTACGTTGATTATGCGCTGCCGCGTGCTGATTACGCGCGGTTGTACGATAATTATGCGCTGCCGCGTGCTGATTACGCGCGTCTGTGCGTAGATTTTGCGCTGCCGCGTGCTGATTACGCGCGGTTGTTCGTTAAGTATGCGCTGCAGCGTATTGATTACGCGCGGTTGTACGTTGATTATGCGCTGCCGCGTGCTGATTACGCGCGTCTGTGCGTAGATTTTGCGCTGCCGCGTGCTGATTACGCCGGTTGTTCGTTAAGTATGCGCTGCAGCGTATTGATTACGCGCGGTTGTACGTTGATCATGCGCTGCCGCGTGCTGATTACGCGCGTCTGTGCGTAGATTTTGCGCTGCCGCGTGCTGATTACGCGCGGTTGTTCGTTAAGTATGCGCTGCAGCGTGTTGATTACGCGCGGTTGTACGTTGATTATGCGCTGTTGCGTGCTGTTACGATTCCCTCGCGCTAATTGCGTCGATTTTTTAAAACTACTTTGAATTTTTTTGACTAAGGTTGTGTCTATTTGCAATTCTTAATTTATTTATAACAGTTTTTTTTTCTTTTACAGATGTAGAACGTCGAAGCAAATGCATACAGCATAGCTTTCTATAGAACGCACCAACCATCCGTCTACACGATATCAAACAATAGTGCTGTAAAAATAATTGTATGGACTGCGATAAGCATATAGCTATTACATTCTACTGTTAAATACGCATTATTATAATAATGGGTCTGTGTGGGTGACCCGTGTGTAATAGCACTATTATACGATTCAATAATCACTACTAATTGCTATTAGTCAAGCGCCATACTATCACGTTCATCGTATGTCACGTTCCGCTTGAGCCGAGCGTGCAAGTGAGAGCGCGGAACGAGCGATAGAGAGGCACGATCGGCCTAAACGTTCGGCTTGTTTCAGTTGTTGATGACAGTTCAGTTTCCTATGACGTGATTACGTAAAATTATTATCTGTAAACCGACTATACAGAACCAATTTTTGGACATGCGATTCGGTTTTGTTGTGCTTTCTACGCTGATAGAATTTGTTATATCCATGATCCTATCAAATTAAAAATCGAATATCACTACTTCAAGTTGTCAAATTTAGTAAATTTCAAATCGAATTAGTTTACATATTAGTTGGAATAGTGATTATTGGATCGTATAAACGTGTTTTAAGTGTAATCGCTTTTTTATATCCCGGGAGAGCTGTCACTGGCGATTTTATGGCTGTATAATATTGCCTTTGCCTTTTAAATTTGTCTATGGTTTGTCAAACGTCACTGCGACTAAATTATCTATGAAATTGAAAACTTTCATGGTACCACTCGCGATTAATATCCTGGAGCGCTGAAATTTAATTATTGGAATGGTTGAACGTTATACGCAAATGATCACGTGGCCGAGTGGGAGCGGGAGCGAGCATTGAAAATCTGTGCTTGTGCGAGCGGGAGAGCGGATAGTCGTCCGTATACTACTTTTTTCGAATTATTAATTATAGCGCTATAGTAAGTAAGTTCGTATAGGCTGGGTGACCTTGAGCCTTGGTGTCAGATATTTAAGGCCGCCTAAAGGCCTCTGACACCTATAAGCCTGTGGGTATTACACTTCAAAATATATAGGGACTTTTCCTTGAAATAGGGTGGTGTGATAAAAAAATGTAAGTAAAAACATGAAAATCACGCTTACTGTTTCGACAGAGCCTATATAAAACAGTTCATGTTTTTTGGCGATTTCAAGGTTAATCCTGTGATAAAAGTTGTTAGTAACATGAATACGTAATAGCTCTACAATGACACGAATGCGAATCATTTCTAATATATACCGACTGACTGATATAATATGTAAAGGTCGAATCAAACAACTTGTCGGCTGTGATGTTAGCTCCAAGCTGCAGATAACCCATCCCTGACTGAAGGTTACTCAACAGCTGCATTAGGATTGGGTTTCGCTCAGCTTGTTACTGATTTCACAACCGCCAAGAAGTTTTATTCGGCATATAATACTCTAGGATGTAGTTGTCCTCGTTATTATGAATAACTTTCATGGTTGGCTCCGTAGCAAAAGTCTTCAATGGCGAGTATAACTTGTATGCGGCACGGTCAGTCTACCGATGGGTGACCGCGTGTGGCATTTACAACTGATCGCTACCGTGGCTCGGGTGATACGTAAAATTATAGGCCCCGGTTGTTTTAACAGTTTAGTCAAGTCAGAGGCCTTCAGGCGACTTTAAAACTGACACCTGCCCCCCTACCGCCTAAAGCAATAGTAATAGCAATCGTTTATGACTTCATTTTAGTCATTTGGCACCGCCTATGTGACGTTAGCCATCAAAGTTGTTAAATTAACGATTGCTTTCGCAATCCGCGCAAAGCAATGGATGGCTAACGTCACATAGGCGGTGCCAAATGACTAAAATGAAGTCATAAACGATTGCTATTACGATTGCTATTGCTTAGGCGATAGGGGGGGCAGGACTAGCCTACCTTTACGAACCTACTTACTCCCTATATGGTATTTCAACAAACACTTCCCAGATTAGTATTTTTAGTGTCGACTAGTTTCGTAACGGCTACCAAAAATACTATCTAGGTTGTCCTATAAGTGGGAAGTGGTAATATCCACGTTTTCTTAGCTTCATTGATAAATTAGTCGCAATATATTAGATTTTGAAGTCGGTGACAGTGATACCCGCGTTGGACTCAAAAGTTTGGGTGCTTTTATGATCTTTGCTATCACAAAAAATGTTTTACATTCCTATATTGTTGAAAAAACACATACTCTCGGTACAAATTTTAGTTTTGACTCGCTTCACTAATGAAATTGAAGCTGATTCCAGTGTGAATTTCATTGAACTAAACTTAGTGCTATCGTTGTCCTTTACTACTTGAAACATTGATGTGAGATAGAATTACTCTTAGTGCCGTCACGCGTATAGTTCCAATTTCAGCCGTTAGGAAAACTGCACACCAACGACACTTTTACATTATTAGTACTAGCTTTTGCGTGCGGCTCCGCCCGCATGGTATTTAGACTTTTGTGCTATCCTACAGGATTTGTTTTTATTTTTTCGGGATAAAAAGCTTTAGCTTATGTCACTTTCCGGCCTTTAAACTATATCTATGCCAAAAATCAAGTCAATCCGTTGCTCCGTTGCTGCGTGAAAGAGGAATAAACAACAAACTTTTCGGATTTAGAATATTAGTATGATTATATTAGGTGACACTTTACACACTTTAAAAACTGATTTTTAGTCAGGGTTGCTGATTTGTGCGGAATTCTACAAGTTGCGGGGAATCCTGCCTCTATTGGGGATTGGTGTTGGGATTGATTGTATGCAGAGAAATCTGCCCCCATACCGCCTAAAGCAATAGCAATTGTAATAGCAATCGTTTATGACTTCATTTTAGTCATTTGGCACCGCCTATGTGACGTTAGCCATCAAAGTTGTTCATTCAACGATTGCTTTCGCAATCCGCGCGGTGCCAAATGACTAAAATGAAGTTATAAACGATTGCTATTACGATTGCTATTGCTTAGGCGGTAGGCGGGCTGGACTTTTGGTGATGAGTTTTTTCATTAAAAAAAAAACTAGAAAATCCAATCCGTCCCTGGATTGCGATAATTTAGGGGATTTGACTTTGTTTTTTTTGGGGAATTTGGGGCATGAGGATTGGCAACGCCGCTTTTGATCGAAATCCTGTTACGGTGTCATCGATACTTGTATGAAAGCTAAGATCTAATCTATATTATAGTCGGTACTGAAATGTATATCTATCTCTTTCTTGTGTTTTATAATTTAGTAAAGGACAGCAATAGAATCAAGTTTGCTTAGTGAAAATACGAATGGAATCGAGCTCGATGACGATTATAAAATAAATGGAATTGTTGAAATTTGTGTTAGAGCAGAGATTATTATTTTTCGATTTATTATTGCTTATTAATTAATGGTTATTATTATTTCTGTCCCGATAATTGTTGTATTAAATGTAGTGGGTGTTATAAGTACAGTATTTGTTTGTAAGCGAATTATTAACCGTTGATGTTGCGTAGCCGTTTCTATTTTAGACGAAATGTATTAATTTTCTTTTTTTTAAATGAAATTGTTTTTAATGAAAATTTTGATCAGTCTACAAGCTGCCTTATCGTAGTGGAATATAGTCTAATATACGATGGCTTGTGTTGTAAAATAAATATAATTTAATGTCAAGGAAAATTTATGTCTTTGAAATTTTCGATATGATTATTTAAAGATTGGAGCCTACCACAAAATGAAATAAATTTTCTATGAGAGTAAATGCACTATATCTATTTCTTTAGAAACGATAAAGATGTAGTGCATTTAATTACTCTATAGCGCGGTCATTTTACACTAAATTGTTGGGTCGTAAAGATGAGAAAGAGACTTCGATTTAGCGATCCGGGTGAGTAACTAGTGCGAGCGAGATCAACAACATTATGACCCAACGGTCTTTGAAAATGACCAATCTATAGTTATGTTATAACCTCACGAAAACAAATCAATCTAACGTAAACCGCACAACTACTTTAAGCGTTACAATACGGCTAAATCAAGATGGACACTTTAAAAAATTGAATTTGATGCCCATCTTATTTAGATCGGACACCGTTTCATACTTTAGACCTTCCACTTAACAAAGAAGCATTAAAGTAAATTACACATTGACAGAAAATTGAAAACAATGTAAACAATAACTAACTAAATACACTTGTGACAATAGCATGCATATCAATACCCATACAAAAGTTTCCCATACAAATAATTGATTTCAGCTATGTGTGCTTGTTTGTACGTTCATGTATAGTATCGCAACGTCATTGACGTAGCTAGAAAATTTATCTAAGGGGGGGTGCCCGTTTTTCCCACCCTAAAAAAATAGAAAGTATAGACTTGAAATTTTTCTAGGGTGGGCATGGAAGTATTTTCTTTAAGAGGGGGCTGCCCATTTTTCTCTATCCTAAAAAAATAGAAAGTATCGACTTGAAATTTTTCTAGGGTGGGCATGGAAGTATTTTCTCTAAGAGGGGGCTGCCCATTTTTCCCACTCTAAAAATTAAAACGTATCGACTTGAAATTTTTCTAGGGTGGGTAGTCACCTCACCTCCCCTTTATCTACGCATTTGCACGCCATCATTTATTTATACAACCGTATTCATAAACGTTCTTATATTTATGCCTGTAAAGGTCTTCAACACCCGAGAAATACTGTTAAAAACTTAAGGTTTAACGAAATTGAATGACAAAGCCGCACGATGAATAGTGGCCTTTTTTCAAAAAAAAAAAAAACCGAAGTTGCCAAATATAGTCGGCATAGTATCGACGTTTGTTGGCTTTGGTGTTTGGCTAAGATTACGTTACTGTGTTCAATATCATGATAGAACATTTATACGTAAACGTTAGTCAGGATATTGCCATCAAAATTACTTCGAGTAATTTACATAATCAAAGTTTTGGCATCTCGTAGTAGTCCTCTAACAAAGTTTATAACATGTGTGACCACTGACTATATTTTGGCAACAGAATGCTTTCCCAATGTTACTTTGATCAAAAGTCCTAAACTTCAGTTTGAACGCGTTGACGTCACTTAAAAGTTCAAAAGTATTTCGTCTCCTTTTCGCATATGATATTTCTCATTTGTAAAACTATGGCATAGATAAACGTTTATGAATAAGGTGAATCGTCAGGAGGCATTTCATAGAAAATGCGATAGGGTTTAGGCTTTAATTGACCATTAAATCGAGGGCCTTTTTCTATGCATTTTTTTTTATAATCGCTCGCCTAAACACTTCTAGAGCATAAATAGAGCTGCTTTCTAACAGCAGTTGTGACTACAGGTGATTTAAATACAGCTCATTATAATTACAGTAGTTATACAGCTAGTACAGCACAGCACGGCCCCCCTACCGCCTAAGCAATAGCAGTCGTAATAGCAATCGTTTATGACTTCGTTTTAGTCATTTGGCACCGCCTATGTGACGTTAGCCATCAATTGCTTTGTGCGGATTGCGAAAGTAATCGTTGAATGAACAACTTTGATGGCTAACGTCACATAGGCGGTGCCAAATGACTAAAATGAAGTCATAAACGATTGCTATTACAATTGCTATTGCTTAGGCGGTAGGGGGGAACAGCCCACTTTAATTATAGATGTATTTCAAGAGCGTTTCAGTATTGACGATTTACAACATTATATCGGTGTTTAGTAGTCTCAAATCAAAGTTTCTTAATCTTTAAAGCTCTTTAAATACACTTCGTAATAAAACCTGGTTTAAATGGTTCTGTTGGACCTTGAAAGCTTAATATAATCGTAGCCATTTTTAATGCAGCTCTAAATGATTGAAGTTGTTCATAATACAGCTCATTGTGATTAAACCTGTTCAAATACAGCTATTTATAATTAAAGGTATTTTTAAATACAGCTGTTGTCACAACTGTATAAATACGGCACTAAGTTAATTACTGTCTAAATCCACTCCTTAAAATATAAATGTTAAAATAAGATGGAATAGTTCACTAAGATTGGTTTAAGGTGTGCAATTGTTGTCGCTTGTCCGAAAACAGCGTTAACGCGTTGCCATAGACAAATAAAAAAAAAACTTTTTTTAAAGCTAGAACAATTGCACAGATAATGTAGCGGTAAGATTTTAATGTATGTATTGTTCAGATGGGGATATATTTAGAAGAAAAACAGCATGTAAATAAACAATAATATTAGTTATAAAATGTGTAAGCGTACACGCCGTATTTTGGTGTTGCATTTTTATATTATAACTTAGTATCTTTTATTGGGGGCTTGTCGGTTAATGCGTTTCGTTGTTTAGACAAAAGAATATAAGTTTTGACTGATAGAACACTCTTTGTCGTAAAAAATATCTGAAAACACAATATGTATAAAATATGCCATTTTTGTAACGACTGTCTTATTTTAAACGCAAAAGTATTTTCCATTTATCAAAATTCTTTTTTCAGATAAAATTATCTGATTTCTTGATAATTTAATATTCTTATACACACAAACAACACAAAACAAGTATAAGTATTACAGTATTTTATTTATACATACGTATATAGTTATTGTCATATCGTTTAATTGTATATGTATATGTGTGTACAGTATGTGTCCAAAACTTTGTATAACACATTGTATTTTATTCCGCTTTTACATTAACAGCTTGTATAATATTATTTTTGTATAAAAATAATGTGGAGGCATTTTTTGCGTTCACTACTAGTGCAAGAGATTGATAAATTTAAAGTTACATAATATTATACTAAGCGCCACACAAATCGGCGGATGGGAAGTTATGCGCAGAACGCTGCGCAAAAGCCGAAATATAGGTATGTGCAGGAACCCGAGTGATGAGACGCCGGAGCACACCCGCCCGCCAACCTCATGCCTCCCGCGCGCTCCCTACGCCCGTGCACACATGCGCAATAATTAGCGAATCACGGCAAAGTGTCATCTGCGGCTAACTTCTCATCCGCCGACTTGTGTGGCGCTTAGTATACATCAATTAAATTTTTCGCAATTTTCCAAATAACGGTGACAGGCTGACAGCGGTGGTGTCGAACCTACCGATTTTTGGTATTTCTACCGATTTGGCGCCTGTCCTACCGAAATACCGAAATGAAGCAACTTTTCAACGATTGCTACAGTTTTCTCCCGGATTTCAAGTTTCCAACAAATAAAGGTTGTCGATTGGGACAAATTGCCCCGATTTTCTACCAAATTTCAGGTTTTTAACGAGACCGACGTTCCTCGGTTGATTGCGCTATTTGTTGGCAACACTCGAACCACGCAACCATCTATCGATCGGCTTATTCACACCATATAGAGATATACTTACTCTATTGTTCACACCGATAAAATACAGGAACATTACACGGAGTGGCTAAAACTAGCGCGACAACTGGCAGCCTTAACGTTTATAGAAATCTCTTCCAAGCAACTGGCAATTTTCGGTAGGTAATTTATCTCTTGTTCGAGTAGCGAGCCAGCACTCCTCGGGTAACCGCTGTGTGTCTATAAATCGGATAGATTTAACGCTGTCGTAAGTAAATTCTTCCAAATATTGTAAAGCCTCTGAATAATTCAAAATATATTTATATTAACTGTTCAAGTGTTTGTTTTATTTTACTTTATTTAAGTTTATCAGTTTATACTTATGTAGTTATAGAAGTAGTGTATACACTTATCTATACTCATTAGAATTATTATTTTTTTGATTTACTGCACTTAGGAGAGCCTAGAACTAAACTTTTTGCTTTCCTCAAATCCTTAAATACAATTTAAATAGTATCAAAATAATGTAAGGAATAACCTAATATATTTTAATTGCAATGACAAAATGATCTTATAATGAAATATAACTTATAAAGATCACAGATCTGGGCGGGACATGTGTCGCGGATGCACCCCGATCGATGAGCCAGGATCGTCACGGAGTGGGTGCCTGACGGACGACGCAGCCAGGGAAGGCCCAAGGAGCGCTGGCGTGACGATCTTGACTCATTCGAGAGGGGTTGGCAAGAAGTTGCGATGGATCGAGACTCATGGAAGGATATGGGGAAGACCTTTGCCCAGGAGTGGGACAGTATAGGTTAATAACAAAAAAAAGGTCATAAAAGAGATAATGCAAAAATATATAGAGCTCAGGCCATTACCGTGTACAGAATAATCAATTAATTTATATGTTTTGGAAAATGATTTTCCTATTAACTATTTTCTTTAGTAACAATCTTCATTTAAGTAAACGAATTTCATAATTTCGGATCATAATATTTTTTATATTGCTTGTGAAATATGGCGGCCTTGAACAAAAAGCAAATCAGAAAATATGAAATTCCTATACTTACATTAAATAATTAAGCATTAAATCATAAAGGCCGCGGTTTCTTTCTGGGCCGAGTTTGCAAGTTTTTCTTTCTAAAAAGGGCACAAATTCCTTTCAGGTTATGCCACTTTATGTAAACATGAACAATTAATGCACACTATAATATCTGCAAGATGAAGATACTCCATATCCGGTTATCTATAAGATTGATATATTCAATGCTCGACTGAGATATGAATTCTGAAAAACACAACCGCTATTGCGTATTGCAGCGAAAGAAACAAACCGGCATTACTTGCCCCAAAACAATGTCGATTTAGTGCGAAACCTCAATCATTTCAATCGATAACTGCTTTATAAACAGAGTCCAACATATACTGGTCATAGCAACAAAGATAAAATCGCGAAGCACGTTTGGAGTTTTGTCATCAGTCGCTGTTTGGCACTGCCAGTGAGCAGTCCACTGCGCCTACGCATTTTATTTTACACATTTCTACCATTTTTCTAGCATATTGACATCTATTGCTGGAAGTTAAGGCGCATTTTCCCATTGTTTCAACATGGCAAAAGTGCTACTGAGTAAAGAACTGCCGGATATCGAGGTTAGTCGAATGTTTTTGTTTTATCTTTTATCTTATAGTTTTATCTCTTATTTAATAATATATGTGTATTGTTGATAAGATACAGATTTGTTAAAGAATGCTGCTATGTAGGAACAGCTATTTATACGCCAGCAATAGGTATTTTTTGCGAGCAACGTCTTCAATTAGTTTTTATTTGGTTTGAGTTTTTACTTTCACTCTAAACTGGCTTATAGAAAAGTTGAATAAATAATCCAAGGTCATCAAAAGTGCAACTGACATTCAAAATATTAATCTTATCGGTCCGTTTAGGAGACTGGAGATTTCTTAAGAGACTACATATGTAGCATAGAATAGACGAACCATATAGTATCTAGTAGTATATTTCGTCCATGATATGAAGTAGGTATTATGTCTCTTTGTACCTAGGGGCTAGGTACAAAGAGACATAATACCTAACATCACCTTGGACAGTATGATAATACATTGCGGAAGCAAGCTTCAAGTCAACACTCATAACTACAACAAAGCCGCTTCAAAACGAAATAAAACAGTTTTCTGGTCTCGCACTTTACGGATAAAAATCACTCGTGTTAATGGACAAATAAATGTAGATCGTTACTAGGATAAATGATCTACGTATTTACACACTCAGTTTGCCCTATTGTTTCATATTGTCCTAATTATCACAATGGATAACCAAGGCCGTAAATCATTTAAAGGTAATATGGTTGAGAGAAAGTAGTGTTCAATTTCCTCGTATGTTTGAGTATGTTACATAGTTTGAACTTGAACGATATAGGTACCTATGTGCTATCTGTATGTACCATTGTTTCGTACCGTCTGACGATGATTTATGTCAAGGCCGATTTGTAGAGTCATTAGTTCGCGAGATGTTCCCAAGTCACTATGGCCGCCTACATTCATTAGTGCAAATTCGATTAACTGCTCTTGATCTTGTGAAAAAGATGCCATTCATCAATCGTAGGACGTCCACTGCTAGACCTATGTCCAGCGGGGCCCATGACCCTCCTATGCATTTTCAAAAGGATCGGTTGGAAACGGCCTACTTTCAGCGCGTTCATACGGTCTTAATAAAAAAATGCAATTAACACTATCTTGCTTTCATGAATAGAATATACGAGTATGTACCTAATTGGGTACATTTTAAATTAAATTAATATTTTTAAAAGTCAAGCAAGTCATTGTAACTATCATTATTCATCGTGTAACGTCTTCTTTGGCGTTATTTTTAAATTGTAATTTATCGGGCACGAAGATGATCAGCGAGTTGCGTCGTCAGAGGCTATCGCAACATGACCCCTATCCAAGATCATTTTTGTTTGATTTTTTATAGTATAAGTGGTTATCAATAAAGGTCAATGTCGTTTCCATCAGGATGATATGCGTAGCGTGGACTTGGTCGCGCGAGCCCTCTTCTATTATTTATTTTTGTCCTTAGACCACACACATCCATATCAGTTAGGTATATTCTCCATTATGAAAGAAAAAGTAGCAATAATCGTAAAGCAACTCTGAGTAAAATTATCAAGAATTATATGAGAGTTTTGAAAAAATAAAACTATTTCTAAAAGAAGGAATTATTCTCAAGCCAGGCTCATATCAGTAAATAACGTTGAGAATCGTAAGGCTAAGTTTTGGAAAAAAATGTACAAAACAAAACTTATCAGAAGTATTTGGAACAAAATCAGTAATCCATCATCATCAGTCAATTATCTCCATAAGATAATCAAGCGTAGTTTTCATTGAATAAATGCTTTAGATATGCTTGAAAACAAGGTATTATACATATACTTACCTAACTAGCTGGTATAACTGTTATAGCCAGCCTTCTCGTTGAAACACTCTTAAAAGATAGTGAAAACGCATTCGAATCTGTTTAGTGATATCTATAGTACCTAGACTCACAGAAATAGCGACTTAGCTTTATAATATGTATACTAAGCGCCACACAAATCAGCGGATGAGAAGTTATGCACAGAACGCTGCGCAAAAGCCTCACCTATAAGTATGCGCGGGAGCCAGAGAGATGAGACGCCAGGGCACGCTCGCCCGCCAACCTCATGCCTCTCGCGCTCCCTACGCCCGTGCTCAACACTACGACACGCGGCGTCGGAATTGTGCACACATGCGCAATAATTAGCGAATGCGGCTCACTTTTCATTGGGCGGCGCTTAGTATACTAGTGATTATTACACTTTATTTTTCAGAATCTACTAAGATTGAATCCGACGGTGAAGCCTTACACCAACTTGGTGCCTTCAGCTCAGACGAAGAAGAACAAACAGCATTGGAAACGGAACTCTGATAGAAAATGCACCGTGAGTATTTTTTTTTCTATAGTCTGGCCAAAATACCGGATTAGACCTCACGTATCTTCGAGAACTGAAGAGTTTTTCTTACCTCTAGAGATGCGTGCCTTGGGGAATCAATCTTTGGATGTTTGGATTAGAAATATGACTGCGAAAATATGCCCTACGTATTTTTGACTTGTTAGATTACAATATTTACTTACAATACCTATAACAATATAAAAATAAATGTACTTATCCAATTTTATTATTCTACTAGCGATTGATATTTTGTTTTTCATCCTATCCCATAAAAACCTTTCTAGTTCACCCCTCCCTCTGTTGGTGCATGAAAGTGTATCAAACAAACTTATAAATCAACAAACACAATTTATAGTAAGTAATATCAGTAAGTACGTTTTTCCAGAGCTATCAGATGTCACATTAAATTGTACTGTACTATACCAGCCTTTTTAATAGTCACCTGCAGGACGTAGGCCTAACCACGGAGGGTGATTGGGCCATATCCACCACGCTGGCCCAGTGCGGGTTGTTGGGATCACATGGGCCATCGAATTTCTTCTAAAGATATATGCAGGTTGCCTAACGATTAGAATTCGGTGAAGAAAAACCCTTCACCGCGTCACAACCACTAGATAGACCACCACGGTTTCTCATTAAATTGTAGGTCCCAGTTCTTACGAACTTATTCACTTTCCAGACCTGTCCCACGTTGATTTATAATTTCGACGACATCAAGCATACGACGCTGTCGGAGCGCGGTGCGTTGAAAGAGGCGGCGCGGTGTCTGAAGTGTGCTGATGCTCCGTGCCAGAAGTCATGCCCCACGCAGATTGATGTCAAGAGTTTTATTAGCAGCATTGCTACTAAGGTAAAGAGGTTTCATTTTGAATGTTTTCTTCCTGCCATCATTTATTCATATCCCAAAGGCGGTGTTAGCACAACACGTTTCCTTTCGCTAGACACTCTGTAATACATCATCTTTCATCCATCCGCATCCTTCTCTCATAATATATAATAATCATCTTTCAAAGTGATGCATAAGCAAAGTTTTTCAAGTCATCTAGAAAAATAAGTAATAGGGCACGCATACGACGCTAGAGGAACGCGGTGGATTGCAGGAGTTAGCTCGGTGCCTGATGCTGCATGCCAGTAGTCCTGCCCCACACTGATTGACGTGAGGAGTTATATTAACAGCATAATATATGCTACTGAGGTTGAGATCTCAAGAGAAAAAGTTTAACAATAATGATTATAATCTTGAACACTAATGCCCTTGGTAAACAAGTTTTCCATGTGGTAATCTGATAGGGAGTGGGTCAGCTATTTTTAGGAACCTAGGAACTTTATCCTAGAAATGTCAAAACCGCCTTCCGTCGTGTACAAAATTCGAAAATTTCGCACGAAAACATTATTTTTGATTTTCGGCTTAGCCGATTATTGTAAAATTTTAAAGGGACCACCTCGGGAGTATACCCTTTTGAAATAAAAAGGAATTTTCCTAAAATTATCGATGAACATGCACAAAAAACATACAGACCAACAAAGAACCTCCTCCTTTTTGGAAGTTAGTTGAAAATGTGAAGCAGGTTAAAAAGTATAGCAATCACTTAGATATCTTTCGAAACTTTCCCTCATAATCCAGAATTACTTATCCTCCAACAGAACTACTATGGAGCAGCGAAAGCCATCCTGTCCGACAATCCTCTGGGACTGACTTGCGGCATGGTCTGCCCCACCAGCGACTTGTGTGTGGGGGGATGCAATCTGCACGCCAGCGAAGAGGGCGCTATCAACATCGGGGGGCTGCAGCATTTTGCTGTAGATGTAAGTACAAAATCAATGTCCTTTATTGATAAACATTTGTTTACCAGATCGTTTTCACTGTACCGTATCGTAATTATATTAAAATCGTGTCAGTTTTGTGTAGCTTTTTGGGTCCTGAGCATGGTATATGACATGGTACATGGTAGCGAACAAAGAAAGTGCTATCAAAATTTTTGGGCTAAAATTGTTAAAATATGGGCTGTTCTTCAGGAGCTTTTTAGAGTTTAGTCTGGTTACTAATATCTTGTGTAGCTCTCTGCTTTATTGCAATCTAGCAGACTGTCTGGTGTGAAGTACATGACGAATAACTACTTATACTTGCCATAATATTATTACGTTACGACGATTACAAAAATAAATCTGTTTTGGCCACTTTTTTCGACCACTTGAAAACCTATTAGTTCGGCAGAGAAATGTAAACTTACCAGGAAAAGGTGTTTGATCATACAAATCAGTATTTACCGAATGCCACCTTATTAAGTCTTCCCCCATTCGCAGGTTTTCATGAAAATGGGTATACCTCAAACCCTTGACCCGAAGACCAAACCACTGCCAAAAGGCGGCACCCAAAAGATCGCGCTAATCGGTGGTGGACCTGCCAGCATCAGCTGTGCTTGCTTCCTAGCAAGACTTGGGTACAAGGACATCACTGTTTACGAGAAGGAGAGATATCTCGGCGGGTTGAGGTGAGGAACAAGACCTTATCTTCTAATATTCAGAGAATAATATGCTCTGCTGCGTTCAAAAATTACGCTAAGTGGATTGGCCAGCATCAGCTGTTCTTTTTTCTGGCGAGTTTCGGGGTACAAGGGAATTACTGTTTACGAGAAGCAGAGATACCCCAGCAGGTTGAGGCGGGAAAAAAACCTTATCCACTAAGATATAGAGCATTATACATATTATATGTTTCCACCGTCTTTTTAAGTCTTGGGAGAGGTGGGGAAGGAGTAGAGAATTACCCCCATATCAAAAAAGGTGGGTACATAAGTTTAAAAATATAGCTGACCAAGTTTCGCTCGATATAAAATTCAGAAAAATAACGAATGTATTATCATCCCCAATTTCCTTCTGTTTTACCTCTCTCTTAAGGCCGAATCAAGCAACTTGGCGGCTATGACGTTAACTACTCAAAACACAATCCTGACTGAAGCTCACTTAACGGCTGCGCGAGGATCCGCAGCTTGTAGCTAACGTCACAGCTGCCAAGTTGTATGATTCGGCCTATACAAGAAGAGAGGTAAAACAGAGGGAAATCGGGGATTACAAATTAATTTTATTTCTAAATTTTGTATCGAGCGAAATATCAACTGAATTATTTACAGTTTTAATTTAATTTCCAGTGCATGTGAGATCCCCCAATACCGGCTACCCATCGACGTTGTACAATACGAAGTGGATCTGGTCAAGAACCTCGGAGTGAAGTTCGTCACTGGGCGGAAGTTGTCCACTAAAGATATTACTGTAGATGTAAGAAAACTTGATATTTCTGTGAACTGTATCTATCTTGGATTACAAACATTTTTCACCTATCAGCCAGGAAAGGACATGCATTTCTTGAAGTAAGCTTCCTAAACAAATATTTATAATAGGAAAAAAAAAATATTTTGTGCTCTTTTATTATTCAATATTATTAATCGGTTTGCGTTCATGTACACCCTGCTTGACCTTAGAGAAACGCAGCCTAAGATGTAGCAAGACTAAAGGTGGGCACACACGGTCAGTTAAACTGATCAGTTTTTCGCGTCACTCCAACTGGGAGCTCATTCAGTTAATGAAAAGGTGGGAATTGGTGGTTCCATATTTTAAGACAGTGGAGCCACGATATTTCTTCGATAACTTGTGTTAAGTGTTTCAATTTTTCATTAGAAATTATTGGAATCAAAGTTGTTTGAAATTTGATTTCCCACAACTTTGATTCCTATCAACTTTTTCTAGGATCGATATTTTTTAATAAGCCGGTGATGCCATGATGTTTCTTCGATAACTTGTGTTATTTCAATTTTTCATGAGAAATTATCGGAACCCAAGGTGTTTGAAATTTGATTTCCTATAACTTTGATTCCCATCAACTTTTTCCAGAATCGATATTTTTTTAATAAGACAGTGGTGCCATTCTGTTTCTTCTATAACTTGTGTTATTTCAATTTTTCATGAGAAATTATCGGAACCAAAGTTGTTTGAAATTTGATTTCCTAAAACTTTGATTCCCATCAACTTTTTCTAGGATCGATATTTTTTTAATAAGCCAGTGGTGCCATGATGTTTCTTCGATAACTTGTGTTATTTCAATTTTTCATGAGAAATTATCGGGACCAAAGTTATTTGAAATTTGATTTCCTACAACTTTAATTCCCATCAACTTTTTCCAGGATCGATATTTTTTTAAATAAGTTAGTGGTTCTATTTTGTTTCTTCCATAAATTGTTATTTCAATTTTTCATGAGAAATCATCGAAGCCGAAGTTGCTTGAAATTTGATTTCCTACAACTTTGATTCCCATCAACTTTTTCTAGGATCAATATTTTTTTAATAAGCCAGTGGTGCCATGATGTTTCTTCGATAACTTGTGTTATTTCAATTTTTCATGAGAAATTATCGGGACCAAAGTTGTTTGAAATTTGATTTTCTACAACTTTAATTCCCATCAACTTTTTCCAGGAACGATATTTTTTTTAATAAGTTAGTGGTTCTATTTTGTTTCTTCCATAAATTGTTATTTCAATTTTTCATGAGAAATCATCGAAGCCGAAGTTGCTTGAAATTTGATTTCCTACAACTTTGATTCCCATCAACTTTTTCTAGGATCGATATTTTTTTAATAATCCAGTGGTGCCATGATGTTTCTTCGATAACTTGTGTTATTTAAATTTTTCATGAGAAATTATCGGAACCAAAGTTGTTTGAAATTTGATTTCCTACAACTTTGATTCCCATCAACTTTCTCCAGGATCGATATTTTTTTTAATAAGTTAGTGGTTCTATTCTGTTTCTTCCATAACTTGTTATTTCAATTTTTCATGAGAAATTATCGAAGCCGAAGTTGCTTGAAATTTGATTTCTAACAACTTTTATTCCCATCAACTTTTTCCAGGATCGATATTTTTTTTAAAGTTTGTGGTTCCATTTTGTTTCTTCCATACTTGTGTTATTTCAATATTTCATGAGAAATTATTGGAACCAAAAATGTTTAAAATTTGATTTCCTACAACTTTGATTCTCATCAACTTTTTCTAGGATCGATATTTTTTTTAATAAAACAGTGGTGCCGTTTTGTTTTTTCTATAACTTGTGTTATTTCAATATTTCATGATAAATTATCGGAACCAAAAATGTTTTAAATTTTATTTCCTACAACTTTGATTCCTATCACCTTTTTATAGGATCGATATTTTTTTTAATAAGGCAGTGCATTTTGCTTCTTCCATAACTTGTGTTATTTCAATTTTTCATGAGAAATTTTGGAAACCAGAAATGTTCGAAATTTGATTTCCTAAAACTTTGGTTCAGATTTTTTTTGTTTAAAAAATTTTAATTACGTGAGTTATTGAAGATTCAGTTAATCATCGAAGTGGTACAAACATGCAAACCATCGCAGTACCTATCGGCAATAGTTGACTACATTAGGACCCCGCTGCAATTATTTGATGAACTGATGCGATCATTTCATCATGTGTGCCCAGCTTCTGGTAGTGGTTTATACATGGAGCCACCAATTCCCACCTTTTAATTTACTGAATGAGCCCCAATTGGAGTGACGCGAAAAACTGATCAGTTGAACTGACCGTGTATGCCCACCTTAACAAGCATAATTATCTTCATTATTTTTAACCAACTTAAAACTCCAAAAAGGAGGAGGTTCTATGTTCGTTTGTATGTACTTTTTGTGTATGTTCATCGATAATTTCGCTAATTGTGAACCGAATCGAATTTTTTTTTTAGTTTTGGAAGGGTATACTCCCGAGGTAGTCCCATAAATGTTACAGAAATCGGTCGAGCTGTTTTTGAAAATCATCGATAATGTAAAAATTCTAGTGAATTATCCTAATTTAGTACACGATGGAATTTGCCATTTTTTGCGAACAATAATTATCGAAAGTCTTATCATTTTGTTATATTTCGAACTTTAACATGTATAATTTAATCTGAACTACTCAGATGCCGATAAGTTATTGTTTTACTTTTTCCAGGGCCTACTGAAAGACGGTCACGCGGCAGTTTTCCTCGGCATCGGTCTTCCCGAGCCGAAGAGCGTGCCCATCTTCAAAGGGCTCACGGCTGACATGGGCTTCTATACCAGCAAAGACTTTCTACCGCTCGTGTCCAGTGGCAGCAAGAAAGGTAAGTGTAAAAATTTTAAAAAAGTTTTTTTGGTACCTTCAGGTATTACTTTTCATTTTATGATCAAATCAAAAGCTCTTTTTCAGTCGTACTGATTTTCGATCACGTGCAGATTTGGTCTACATCGGGCCGCCCATCTATCTATCCATCAGCCATAGGACGTCCACTGCTGCTCATAGGCCTCTTCTATGGATCTCCAATAAGACCGGTTGGAAGCGGCTTGCATCCAGCGCGATCCCACGGTCTTAATGAGGTCATCCGTTCACCTTGTGGGTGGACGTCTTACGCTGCGCTTGCTGGTACGTCGTTTATACTCGAGAACTTTTCCACCCCAATGGTCATCAGTCCTCCGCAATATGGCCGCACGCATCCTGTTTGATTTTCCTATCATGAGTGTGGTCGTGGCAGTGGTGGTCTAGTGGTAGTGATGTCCACCTTACAATTTGTGAAGTCATGAGCTCAAATCCCGGTCCTGTACCTATGAGTTCTTAAATATGGATGATCATACACAAAAAAGAAATGCATACTGACGAACGTAGAACCTCCTCCTTTTTGGAAGTCGGTTAAAAATTCTGCAGTTTTATCTGATACCTATGGATTCTATCACGATACAATGCAAACGATTTTTCTTTATAGGTCTATGCGCTTGCAAAACCGCCCTGCCAGAACTATACGGGAATGTCATAGTGCTAGGAGCGGGAGACACGGCGTTCGACTGCGCCACATCGGCTCTACGCTGCGGTGCGCGCCGAGTCTACGTCGTGTTCCGTAAAGGAGTCACCAACATACGGGCCGTGCCGGAGGAGGTAACTATATGGCTCGAAGGACCAATTTAGTTTGGTTGTGATACATATTGCCAGTAGCGGGAGATACGTGGCGTTTGACTGCGCTACTTTAGCTCTACGCAGCGGCGCACGCCGAGTCTACGTCGTGTTCCGTAAAGCAGTCACCAACATACGGGCCGTGCCGGAGGAGGTAACTATATGGCTCGAAGGACTAATTTAGTTTGGTTGTGATACATATTGCCAGTAGCGGGAGATACGGCGTTTGACTGCGCCACTTTAGCTCTACGCTGCGGCGCGCGCCGAGTCTACGTCGTGTTCCGTAAAGCAGTCACCAACATACGGGCCGTGCCGGAGGAGGTAACTATATGGCTCGAAGGACCAATTTAGTTTGGTTGTGATACATATTGCCAGTAGCGGGAGATACGGCGTTTGACTGCGCTACTTTAGCTCTACGATGCGGCGCGCGTCGAGTCTACGTCGTGTTCCGTAAAGCAGTCACCAACATACGGGCCGTGCCGGAGGAGGTAACTATATGGCTCGAAGGATCAACTTAGTTTGGTTGTAAGACATAGTGCCAGAAGCGGGAGACACGGCGTTTGACTGCGCCACTCTAGCTCTACGCTGCGGCGCGCGCCGAGTCTACGTCGTGTTCCGTAAAGCAGTCACCAACATACGGACCGTGCCGGAGGAGGTAACTATATGGCTCGAAGGACCAATTTAGTTTGGTTGTGATACATAGTGCCAGAAGCGGGAGATACGGCGTTTGACTGCGCCACTTTAGCTCTACGCTGCGGCGCGCGCCGAGTATACGTCGTGTTCCGTAAAGCAGTCGCCAACATACGGGCCGTGCCGGAAGAGGTAACTATATGGCTCGAAGGACCAATTTAGTTTGGTTGTGATACATAGTGTCAGAAGCGGGAGATACGGCGTTTGACTGCGCCACTTTAGCTCTACGCTGCGGCGCGCACCGAGTCTACGTCGTGTTCCGTAAAGCAGTCACCAACATCCGGGCCGTGCCGGAGGAGGTAACTATATGGCTCGAAGGACCAACTTAGTTTGGTTGTGAGACATAGTGCTAGAAGCGGGAGATACGGCGTTTGACTGCGCCACTTCAGCTCTACGCTGCGGCGCGCGCCGAGTCTACGTCGTGTTCCGTAAAGGAGTCACCAACATACGAGCCGTGCCGGAGGAGGTAACTATATGGCTCGAAGAACCAACTTTGGCTGTGACACATAATTTTAGGAGCGAGAGACACGGCATTTACGGCCACACGGCCGAGACCAAGTGGTGTTCCGTAAAAGAGTTATTAACATACGGGCTGTGCCCGAGGAGGTAACTGCAGTAGATGCACCGGTTATGACCACTGCAATAATGTGTTCAAATTGCGAAAGTTTAAAAACAACATACGAACTCTTGTTTTGAAATCTTGTCATATTTACAGATGTAGACCTACGGTACATCACGACTACACTTGAAATTAAAAAATGTTGACTGCTATTTTTTGCGACCTTCCTGAAATAATTTAATTTTGTTTTAGGTGGATTTAGCAAAAGAAGAAAAATGCGAATTCGTACCGTTTATGTCACCGAGAGAAGTAGTCGTGAAGGATGGAAGAGTGAGTATTGTGAACATTGCTTAAAACTTTTGCGGTAAAACCGTATACAGTATATTTTAAGAGTAGGCAACGCTCGAATAAGACCTCTAGCATTACAGCTGCCCATAGACCACGATGACCTCATAAAAACAAGATGCTCATTAGCTTATTTGCTACTTTGTCGTACAAATAAATAAAATAGGCCAAGTGCGAGTCGGACTCATGCACAATGGTTTCTGTACCGTACCATTACGTACTGTACCAGCCTTTTTTTTTTAGAATTTCTGCTACGGACGTATGCAGGTTGCCTCACGATGTTTTTCCTTCACCGAAAAGCCAATGGTGTGAAATTCCGTACATAAGTTTCAAAGAAACTCATTGGTACGGGATCGTGATTTGAACCCACGACCTCACGATTGCAGGTCGGGTGTTACTACCACTAGACCACCACGGCCATTACGTACCTACACCTCTCTTAATTTTTTTCAGAAGTAAATATTTAGATTTTTTTTAATATTTGAATATTTAGAAGTAAATATTACTTTAATATTCTGTTAATGTTTCAACCGTCTACCTGTTGCTGTTATTAATATCGAGCAAAAAATAGCAAAAAAAGAAACCCGTTTGTTACATGAGATAATATTTATTTAATTCTGTTTTTTTGTTGTTGTTGTTATAGCGGCAACAGAAATACATCATCTGAAAAGAAGATATTGCAAAAAGGGCTCTGACTAGGTACAGTAGCTCAAAAAATCCTATTAACTATGATAAATATATGCGTAGAGTAAAACAAGCGCATTAAATGCTTAATTTATGAGTACTTTCACATTTTCCAATTTGGTTTTTGTTCAGTCATGAATTACTGCCATATTGGTCACATGTAACCTTTTTGATATAACCTACACAGAAATAATAGCCTACATGTAAAAAATGCACTGAAGAGTTTAGTTTTGTTAGCAAAACTTTTCAGGCGTTAATTGTACATCAAATTGACACGTTTATAGGTACTTTATACTTCGATTAAGACTTTATACGTTTCTTTTGTTTCATTTTAGCGTGTTTTTTTCGACTGTAACTATTTTGATAAAATACCAAAAATAGTTCAATACTTATACTTAACACTAGCAAATGCATAACCATGCGACACCAAAATATAAAAGAAGAATACTATGGCCGCCATATTTTCAAACAATGTCAATGTTATTTTCAATCCGAATACAAAAAAGTACTTTTAATGGACACTGTTATTGTAAAAAATAACGGAAAATTCATTTTCCGGAAGAAACGAAGCAAATTATGATATACTGTACCATTTGGTGGCCCAATTTCTATATATTTTTGCAATATCTCCTTTCAACTGTCTAGCTATCACGGTTCATGAAATACAGCCTGCCTTTATTACATATTTCTTTCGTAGTGTCAGAACGAGACAGTGTTACGGCAAAGTATATGTCTGTCACTTTTTCGCACGTCGAAATGAGTTTTTTTCGTGGTCGCTTGCTTGACTAACAGGTGACAGACAGACAACGGAGTCTTAGTAATAATAAAAAATCCCGTTTTTACCCTTTGGGCACTGAACCCTAAAAAAGGTACGGGATCCTACAATTAATAAGTTGTTATGTTACAGATCTCAGGGCTCAAATTGTGCCGCACGGAGCAACTAGACGACGGAGAGTGGATCGAAGACGAAGACCAAATAATGCAGCTGAAAGCTAACTTTATCATCTCTGCTTTTGGCTCGGGACTCTATGATACTGATGGTAAGTTCGTATAGGCTGGGTGGCTAGCCCTGGGGCCTTATTGTGTAAGCGCACTGACGTTTGGCTTCGCTTTTTCTCCCGCTCGCTCTCGTGGCGTGAGTAACTGGCGCGAGCAATTCTTCTTCTTTCAGAAATTCTTGAAACTTCCTTCGGTAAAAATGTTAAGAATGGCACTACAAGCAAAGCATTGAAAAAATGCATCTGAACTTTCTCAGTAAAAACCGTATAAAATACTTTTTGTGATCTAGAATCTAGTGATCAAATTGCGATTTTCGAAAAAGATCTTAACATATAATAAAACCTAGATTCTAGCCTGTACTTATTATGCCGGGACCACACCAATCTTGTTTCCGGCACTCCAAGGTTACCTGGAAGAAATCGCCATAGGCAATAAGGCCACTACTTTATAATCACATTTTTTTAATATATGTGTACTGTACTGTACCAGCCTTTTTGATAATCCACTACAGGACGTAGGCCTACCCACGATGGGTGATTGGGCCGTATCCACCACGCTGGCCCAGTGCGGGTTGGTGGATTCACATATCCCATCGAATTTCTTCTACAGAAGTATGCAGGTTGCCTCATGATGTTTTTCCTTCACCGAAAAGCCAGTGGTGTGAAATTCCGTACATAAGTTCCAAAGAAACTCATTGGTACGGGATCGGGATTTGAACCCACGACTTCACGATTGCAGGTCGGGTGTTACTACCACTACACCACCACGGCTTATTTATGTGTAAATAGTGTTTATTTTTAAATTGTGGTTGTAAATAAAGAGTTTTGGCTGTCTGTCTCCAATGTGTAGATCAGTTTTGGACTGATATTGGACCCAAGAGCAATAATAATAAAATTGGCTATTTCTAAGCCAACCTTGGACTCAAGCAACTCATCGTCCGATATGTGACTCCGGAATGATGTGTGAAAATCTCTTTATCGTGTTTCCAGTGAAAGAAGCAATGTCAGGCGTAAAATTGAACCGCTGGGGTCTGCCAGACGTGGACGAATCAACCATGCAGAGTCGCAGCAACCCTCGGATATTCGTGGGCGGCGACCTCGCCGGGGTCGCCGAGACCACGGTGGAGTCCGTCAACGACGGCAAGACCGCGGCTTGGTACATGCACTGCTATTTACAGGTTAGACTTAGATACTAGATGTTGCGAGTCAGTTATGTCACGCCTGTTTCAATAGGAAGTTTGATAGTATCGGCAGCTTAATCGATTCCCCGAATCGAGCGGTACCTGCACTAGCGCGATGACGTGGCAACACCGATAACCGAATATAGTAGATGCACCGGCTGTGGCCACTGCCCCGGTTTTGGACATTTGACGTCAAAACACCACTGCGGCTTGGTAAATGCACTGCTATTTACAGGAACTGTACGGGTACACTTACTTACCTAATATAACGCAACATTGTTATAAGAATCTGAATCTGAATCAGGTTAGTAGATTTAGAGCTATACTTATATTCCGCTAATTACTTATACTTAAATTCACCCTTTGTGGGTAGGCCTACGTCCTGTAGTAGACTATTAAAAAGGCTGGTTCAGTACTTATATTCCACTTGGAACTAGAAAGATTGCCACAGGATGAAGTAAGGAAACTTATACATCCATCTGAACACTCGGTTATTTAATTGCAAATGTTGGAAATAACAGCTGTCTAAGATTGATCAATTTCCAAATTTAAGCAAAAAACAAAATAGAAAAAGGAATTCGCGGTAGGTGGCATAGTAAAAGTTGTTCGTAATGACGACTCATATACAACTTACATCTCTTTAAATGAGGTAAATGTAATACACATTAGGTTGTAGCTGAATGATTGTGTAGACAATTTTAATATTAAAATGATATCTAGAAATTTTCAAATTATGACATTCATTCACACAAAAATAGGTATAATTTATGGATTGACAATTTTTTTTGCAATAATTTTGACATCAGATGGCCAACACCGGGATAGTGGCCACATCCGGTACATCTGCCTTAAATCATTTTCCATGTAAAAATCAAATTCTATCTCTTTCCAGGGTATCCCATTTGACGCTCCAATAGAATTACCTAAGTTCCACTGTCCGATCGACGACGTGGACCTATCAGTAGAGGTGTGCGGCATCAAGTTTGAGAACCCGTTTGGCCTCGCGAGCGCGCCCCCCACTACTAGCACTGCCATGATAAGGAGGGCTTTCATGCAAGGCTGGGGGTTTGCTGTCACCAAGACTTTCGGACTTGATAAGGTAAGTAACAAAAAATTATGGACCGCATTGGCAACGTGTATTCCACGTTTTGTTTTGTTCGTTCGTTTCAGCTACAGGAAGTCCACTAGTTGGCATAGATGAGACTTACTATACAAATATCAACTCCATTTTTAATGGATTGAAATACTATGTATAATAAATACTTTGAGTAAGGATTCTATTCTATACAGGGTTATTCCTAATCAATTAGCATCCTTTTAGGGGCTTATTCTGTACATCAAAACTAACAACTTTAATTCTGCAATTTTTGTCAAAACTCAAAAAAAAATCAGCTGTTCCATACATTTTGTCACGGGTGAACGATATTTTTCTATGGAACAACAATTTCTTTTTTAGTTTTGACAAAAGTCACAGAACAAAAGTTGTTAGTTTTGATGTACAGAATAAGCCCCTAAGGGGATGCTAATTGATTAGGAATAACCCTGTATATAGATTCTATATCCTTGCTTTTACGAGATAAATGATATTTAATAATCGGATTAAATATATTTATCTCGTAAACCTACCGGTTGGAAGCGGCTTGCATCCAGTGCGATCTTACGGTATTAATGAGAATGTCAAAAACCGCATATTTCTTAATAACTTGACTCCAGAGTTGAAGTTGGTTATATCTATCGGGGGCGGCAAAAGTTTGAGAACCCGTTTGGCCTCGCGAGCGCACCGCCCACTACTAGCACTGCTATGATAATGAGGGCTTTTATGCAAGGTTAGGGTTTTGCTGTCACCAAGACTTTTGGACTTGATAAGTTAACAGTCATAGACCAAATTCATTCATTTCAGCCATAAGACCTTCATTGATAGACTTATAGCCTCCTATAGATCTTCAATAAGATCGGTTGGGCGCCCCACATCTAGCGTTATTCTGCGGATGGGGATCCTTATGGGCGGCCGTCTTACGCTACGCTTTCCAGTACATTGTCTCCAGATCTCCAATTGAGAACTTCAATATAGGCACTTTTTGTTAACCTTCACGGGGCGTTAGTGGTTGCTGTCTTACCTTAGATATTGTAGACTACAATATCTACTCTACAATGTAGAGTAATTAAGAGTGGTAATAAGCTCGTTTGCGATGGCACTTGTATCAAATTCTAGGTAGGAGCATAGACAAAAGTACTCAAGTACTTGAGTACTTTTGTCTAAAGTACTTTTAAAAAAAAAGTAAAAAAAGTACTCTTTTGTCAAAAGTACTCAAGTACTTGAGTACTTTTGTCTATGATAGGAGTAATTTTATTTCATTCAGTCTATGATCCTCTTAGCGTCGGCGTTTGTGGCTGTTACAGTCATTTGGTATCAGCCTTAGTGTTACAGCAACAAATACGAATCATCCATCCATCAGCCATATGACGTACACCGCTGGACAGAGGCCTCCCCTATGGATCTCCAATCACCAGTAAAAAAATCTTGATCTCCAATGATACACTAATAACAAATTCTAAAGCCACCAAAAAATATTCCAACAGGATCTAGTAACGAATGTGTCGCCTCGTATCGTGCGCGGCGTGACGTCGGGCGAGTCGTTCGGGCCGGGGCAGGGCTCCTTCCTCAACATCGAGCTTATCTCCGAGAAGTGCGCCGAGTACTGGTGCCGGAGCATCGTCGAACTCAAGAAGGACTTCCCTGATAAAGTAAGTTAGGTACTGTATGGTAATTTACCTACAGGACCTAGTAACTATCGTATTTTGGATCAAAACATACTCAATGGGAAGAAAGTTATGCGCAGAACGCTGCGCAAAAGCCGAAATATAGGTATGCGCGGGAGCCAGAGAGACTCTCCGGGGCATACCCGCCCGCCAACCTCATGCCTCTCGCGCGCTCCCTATGCCCGTGCTCAACACTACGCCACGCGGCGTCGCCATTGTGTACACATGCGCAATAATTAGCGAATCACGGCGAAGTGTCATCTGCAGCTAACTTCTCATCCGCCGGCTTGTGTGGCGCTTCGCATAACCCATAAAATATTTCTGATTCTCCTGACAAGAGAAGGCCTATAGAGATAATACAAATAAAAAAACTCAATAGAAAAACATTTACAATTTCAAAATTATTTTGTAATTTCCCACTTGAATATATTTGTCTGCTCACCGACCCCGTATTAAACTACTAAGCATCGATCTCATTTCATTACAAGAATTAGCCCACTGTCCATCATACTGGTCAAATGCGAGTTAACAAACTTTACTATAGGTATCGCTACATAAGTCGGCGGATGAGAAATTAGCCGCAGATCACTTCACCGTGATTCACAAATTTTTGCGTATGTAATCACAATGCCTACGCAAGTGGCGAAGTAGTGAGCACGGGCGTAGGGAGAGCGCGGGAGGCACGAGGTTGGCCTCAGCTCGAATCTCTCTGGCTCCTGCGCATACCTACCTATATTTTGCCTTTTGCGCAGCGTTCTGCGCCTAACTTTCCATCCGCCGACTTGTGTGGCACGGATTATACAATTATTTTGTTTCTCGTCAGGTGATAATAGCGTCGATAATGTGTTCATACAACGAAGCGGACTGGATAGAGCTGTCCCAAATGGCCGAGGCGTCCGGGGCCGATGCGTTGGAACTCAACCTCTCCTGTCCACACGGCATGGGCGAGTCCGGCATGGGGCTGGCTTGCGGCCAGGTAAATATTCTAACTACCCTCAAATATACATACTTAATGTTAATAGGTATAACTGTTTAGACTGGATAGTTATCTCGAATGGCCGAGGCGTACGGGGCCGATGCGTTAGAACTCAACCTCTCTTGTCCACACAGTATGGGGCTGGCTTGCGGGCAGGTAATTTTTTTAACTACCCTCATATACCTATTACAATTTTAGTTGTTAGGATAACTATGTAAACTGCGTGAATAGTTATCTCAAATGAACATCCAGGGCTGATGCGTTGGAACTCAACCACTCTTGTCCACACGGCTGGGGCGATTCTGGCATGGGGCTAGCTTGCGGCTAGGTAAATATTCTAACTACCCTCATATATAACCAAACAACCTGATGGCCGATGAGGCAGTGAGTTTCTCGAATGGAGACCACGCACTGGCAAGCGTAGCGTAGGACGTCCACCGACCGACGATATTATTAAGACGGCAGGAACGAGCTGGATGCAGGCTGCTTCCAACCGGGCTGTCGGAAATCCATAAGGAAGGCTTATGTCCAGCAGTGGAGCTACGGCTGATAATGATGATGATAATCAAACACACAAACTCATATAACGCAGACAAATAAGGCAACCATATCCGTGCGTAAGGCCAAAGAAGATATAATATGGTAAGGCTAAGGATTTGACTTATTGGTGATAACTTGCAAACAGGAATATTGTAACTAACTTCAATAATATGCTCCTGCATTCGTTCTAAGCACATCATCTTATCCACATTAAGTATATAAATATTATTTGTCTCTACATATGAGGTGGAGTAATTATTATATTCAATAGTCTCTTGACAACGTTTTCAATGAAAACTAAGTAGGTAGGTACCTAATTTTATCATTTTTAGACAGCCTAATAAATTTACCTTTTGACTGCCAATGTTACCTCACCACTTGACCAGCAATTCCGGATGCCAACGATATTTATAAATAGGCGTCAAAAATCAAGCTTCCAGATCACAGACTAACAAGATATTAGACCCTTAAAGGCCAAAACACACACACGGCGGGCGCGGGTCGGGCGCGGGTCGGGCGCGGTGCAGGGCGGGAGTACGGCGTGTCTATTTGTATCTGTTTCAATGGACGACAACACACAGAACGCGTGCGCGGGTCGGGCGCGGGGCGGGTTATGTGTGTTTTGGCCTTTAGTGCGCGTGGTCATATGAGATTAAACGAGATAGAACGTTCTTTTGCACGTTGTAGGCGTATATCTTTATTTTCTTGTGTAAATGTAACAGAAGCTATCAATATGTCTATTGTCTTGTCTACGTTCCAGATAATATGAAAGGTGACGTCCACAAGTGGTATATTATTCAGAGAAAAATCGAACCAAGATGATATATATATCATCTGAAAGCTTGTTTTATGGGCTTTTCTTAAATATTTATTCATCTATTTTTTTTTAAATGTGAAAAGTAATTTTTATGAAAAATAACAATACAGCTTTTTATTTTTACTAGTTTAGCAATAATAAAGTGCTTCTATCGTTATTTTACTTCATAAACCATCAATTGCTTTGTGCGGATTGCGAAAGCAATCGTTGAATGAACAACTTTGATGGCTAACGTCACATAGGCGGTGCCAAATGACTAAAATGAAGTCGTAAATGATTGCTATTGCTTTAGGCGGTAGGGGTGCAGTGTGACCAATTAGTAGGTTCAAAATTAATTTTAAAAAAATCGGAGGGCTCTTTTATATTTTTAACTGATGTAATAGACTCAGAAAAATATGAAGTTTTTTGAAATGTAACGAGTGTTGTGGTTCGAATTTTTGATTATTGTTATACCAGCCTCAATACATTTTGTGGACATGTCCTTTGAAAAAAAAAATGTAGCGTGGTGATTAATGATAATTTTGTGGAAAAGTGTATTATTATTACAAAATATATTTGTCCAACAGGACCCGGTGCTAGTCAAAGGCATATCGCAGTGGGTGCGGAAAGCAATCAAGATCCCGTTCTTCGTGAAACTGACCCCGAACATCACCGACATCGTCAGCATCGCTATGGCTGCACACGAAGGTAACATTTGTCTACTATTTTTATACTAATTAATTTACTCGCAGGTACTTGGGGATTCGCTGGATGCAAGCCGCTTCTAACCGGTCTTAGAATTTCCTGGACATAGGTCCAAGAGTGGTCGTCCTACAACCTTGCGAAAATTGCAGTGCTTATAAAAAATTAACAACATAAGTTACCACTTTTGTTGTTCAATTTTTAATCAACACACTAAAACAGTTTGGTTTAATAATTTTAAGTTTGTTGTATAGGATTTGTCAAAAAATTAATGAGAGTAAGACAAACCATAGTACTACCATATACTAAGCAAGAATTTATTTTTCCGCACTGACTTTACAAACGTGTGTATACCATAAGAAATATCCTCGCCTTTTTACGAAATACTGACTGCGTGTAAATCTGATGAGTCAGTTTTCGGCGCCAGCACTGGCGACAGCTCCTGACCCTGTGTCAGTCTGAGTCAGTAACTAACGTCAGTGCACTGCCGAGTCAGTACTGACCTAGCACTGACATCGTGTAAATTGATTTCAAATCAGTACAGTACTGTCGCGTCAGTACAACTTCAATATTCCCGCTTCATATTTTTCGTTTCAAGTCAGTACAGTACTGTCGCGTCAGTACGACTTCAATATTCCCGCTTCATATTTTTCGTTTCAAGTCAGTACAGTACTGTCGCGTCAGTACGACTTCAATATTCCCGCTTCATATTTTTCGTTTCAAGTCAGTACAGTACTGTCGCGTCAGTACGACTTCAATATTCCCGCTTCATATTTTTCGTTTCAAGTCAGTACAGTACTGTCGCGTCAGTACGACTTCAATATTCCCGCTTCATATTTTTCGTTTCAAGTCAGTACAGTACTGTCGCGTCAGTACGACTTCAATATTCCCGCTTCATATTTTTCGTTTCAAGTCAGTACAGTACTGTCGCGTCAGTACGACTTCAATATTCCCGCTTCATATTTTTCGTTTCAAGTCAGTACAGTACTGTCGCGTCAGTACGACTTCAATATTCCCGCTTCATATTTTTCGTTTCAAGTCAGTACAGTACTGTCGCGTCAGTACGACTTCAATATTCCCGCTTCATATTTTTCGTTTCAAGTCAGTACAGTACTGTCGCGTCAGTACGACTTCAATATTCCCGCTTCATATTTTTCGTTTCAAGTCAGTACAGTACTGTCGCGTCAGTACGACTTCAATATTCCCGCTTCATATTTTTCGGCGTCAGTCCGCTCCCCCCGCCACCTACGCCAGCGCAACTTACGCCGTGTAAATGCTGAAGACGCGAAAACTGACTTAAAGATTATTCAACTATACCGCTATAATGAATGCCTTTGAGATAATAAATCACAAAATTATAGAAATAAATAAATGCTCGCAACAGCATTACCTACAGAATATTGGACGAGAAATAAATTTAGAAGGGTTTGGCCCTACCGAGATCAAAAATAAAACTAAATACTTGAGGGCAACAGAGGTGCATTTTCTCAACAAATTATTGATTGTTTTTTTGCTGTTTTCGAGAATTCATTTTTCCGCACTGACTTCACAAACGTATGTAGGTACACTATAAGAAATATCCTCGACTACTGACGAAATGCTGACTGCGTGTAAATCGTATGAGTCAGTTTTCGGCGCCAGCACTGGCGACAGCTACTGACCCTGTGTAAATCTGCCTTTAGAACTAGTTCAATCCGTCTCACTTCAGGATTGTTCACATTGTAATAATAGCAGAGATAAACTTGGAGAGATGAAACGTCCTTGCAAAAAAACAACGAATTTCGTCAAATTCTCGAACAACGTTCTGTCTTACGCTATATATTGTTTACCTCCTTACATAAACTTACATTGTAATGCAAATAAAAAAATATCCCTCGTGCCGTCGTTATTTCAGTACCTGATAAGTGTTTATGCATGGAGAAGTAACATTTATTATATATAAGTAATAAGATATAAGTAGGTAATAAGAGCGTATTTTGTATTGCTATCAGGCGGTGCGGACGGAGTGTCGGCTATCAACACTGTGTCCGGTTTGATGAGTGTCAAGCCCGACGCCACGCCTTGGCCTGCAGTCGGTAAGTTTGTGCCATTATTATGATAACCGATATGAATACTAAGTAACTACGTATAGGCCGGGTGCTTAGCCCTGGTGTCAGAGTTTTTAAGCCGCCTGAAGGCCTCTGACATATGTCGATAAACGGGGCCTACAATTTAACGTGGCATCCGAGCAGCAGCAGCGCTTACTTATGAATTCCACCCGCGGTCACCCATCCGAAGACTGACCGTGCTGAACGTAGCTAACTTCGATGATCGCTAACGAACACCTATAGTCAAACTACGATATGACAATTTTTAATATTAATACTACTGTATTGGTCTTTTAATAGTCCGCTGCTGAACATAGGCCTGGCAATCAGTGATATAATATGTGAAGAAGAAGCCATGAAGCCAAAACAACCATCTCTCCTGAATGCAAGCAGCTTCTAATAGATCTAGGTAGCGACTAACTTCACTACAAGATGGCACTAGCTACGCGCGCCGTCCGGCAACCAATCACAAGCTGTATCGCCGCGCCTCAGCCAATGACAAGCCGGAGTCTGCATCGCGCAAACGAAATTTACAGAGACAGCCGAACCATAACAAGACCTAATTTAACACTGTCGGAGAGCTATCCCCGGGCACAACACCTCGCCCGGTGGAGTACTCCGTTGGGAGATGTTGTCCTATCATCATCATGTCGACACGGACGACCACCAAGTCCATAGATCTTTTTATCTAAGTTGATAAGGGGAGTAGACTCATAGATTATACTTACATATTTAGGGGGACCAATCTGCGGCAGTGTAAGTTCTAGGATGAGATGATTATCAAATATATTATCAGGTATTCGAAATACTCTTCGTCTTTGGTATTATGACTGACAATAGTTCCCGAATATTTGATAGCGGTGTTATCAAGCTACCATAAATATGCTTCACATCTAAAGGATCACGTTTACCCGTTTGGACCATCAATATTTTTTTTTTAAATTGGTATTTTTCTCCAGGCGTAGAAAAGCACACGACGTACGGAGGCGTGTCGGGCAACGCCACTCGACCCATGGGCTTACGAGCAGTGTCGGCGATCGGGAACAAAATCCCTGGCTTTCCGATACTGGGCATCGGAGGGATAGACTCGGCGGACTCCGCGCTTCAGTTTATATTGTGCGGCGCGCCGGTAGTACAGGTAAGTTTTACAAAAAAGTTTACTGGAAACAAAAGATGCGAAATTTTATTTTCTACAATAATGGTCTCCATGACTTTTGCCCTAAAGTCCATAGTTTCTGAGATATCGGCCAATAACAATTTTTCAAGATGGCGCTTGAAGCTCCTCCTAGATCTGTTAGCATTTTGTGATTTTAGTAAGCGATCCTAAATATTACAAAAAAAATTGGATCGGAAATTTAGTGCAAAGTTAAATTCTATTTTTACTGACCTACAAGGCTTGCTTTATCCATTATTTCGAGTGTGATAAATCTTAAAATAAGATTTTTTATCATCTTTAAACGCGTACCAACAAGCTCTCAATTGCTATACATTTTCAGATTTGCAGCGCAATTCAGAACCAAGACTTCACTGTGGTAGAGGATTACATCACCGGATTGAAGGCGCTGCTGTACCTGCGGTCGGTCGGTCTTTCGGGTTGGACGGGTCAGTCGCCGCCCACTTTCAAACATCAGAAGGGCAAACCCGTGCAAACGTTGTACGATGACGATGGAAAGGTAAGATCACTTCACTTCACAGTGTTAGTCTCTGGAGCTCGGGAGTCGATAGAGAGGCGAACCAGGAGGCTGATTGACAACGACACCTTGACTAAGTCACAGCTGCAAAGTCTTGAGCATCGTCGCAAGGTGGCGTGTTTGTCGGCCTTTTACCGGATACACTTCGGAGAGTGCGCCCAGGAGTTGCACAATCTGGTCCCCCCTGCCCCTTTCTTCTATCGTACGGCTAGACGGACGCGACCAAAGCCAAATAAAAGGGTGGCCCCTTTTATGGTGAACATTCCGCGCGTTAGAACCAAGCGTTCCGAATCCTTATTCCTCATACGAACAGCCGGAATGTGGAACGCTTTGCCTGGGTCTGTCTTCCCGTTAAAGTACAACGTGGGTGTCTTCAAATCCCATGTAAATAGGTATCTTCTAGATAAGCGTGCTACACCCTAGACCGCACATCTGCCTAACATCAAGCAGTGTGTAGTCAAACGAGAACCTATTCGAAATAAAAAAAAAACAAAGCGCAAAAAAACTGCAGCTGCAGATCTCGAATAAAAATTATAGTAGGTAGGCGTTGTATGGGCTAGCTCATCATACATCATAATGCTTGTAATGTACTGTACGAGTCTTATTAATAGTCCACTGCAGGAGGTAGGCCTAACCATGAAGAGTGATTGGACCATATCCACCACGCTGGCCCAGTGCGTGTTGGTGATTCAGATACGCCTTCGAATTTCTCCCTTTTTCACCGAAACGCCAGTGGTGTAAAATTTCGTGCATAAATCCAAAGGAATCCATTGGGGGACGGGGACCAGGATTTGAAAACCACGACCTCACGATTGTGAGGCGGGTGTCATTACCACTAGACCACCACGGCTTATCATACTACATCTGTATAATACTTACTAGTGACTCGCCCCGGCTTCGCACAGGTGTATTATGCATATAAACATTCCTCTTGAATCGTTCTATCTATTAAAAAAACCGCATCAAAATCCGTTGCGTAGTTTTTTAAACATATAAGCATACGTGGATTTGACTCGGGATTTGAAGACACCCACGTTGTACTTTAACGGAAAGACAGACCCAGGCAAAGCGTTCCACATTCCGGCTGTTCGTATGAGGAATGAGGATTCGAAACGCTTGGTTCTAACGCGCGGAATGTCCACCATAAAAGGGTGGCGCTTTGGTCGCGTCCGTCTAGCCGTACGATAGAAGAACGGGGCATTGGGGACCAGATTGTGCAACTCCTGGGCGCACTCTCCGAAGTGTATCCGGTAAAAGGCCGACAAACACGCTACCTTGCGACGATGCTAAAGAATTTGCAGCTGCGACTTAGTCAAGGTGTCGTTGTCAATCAGCCTCCTGGCTCGCCTCTCAATCGACTCCAGAGCCTCCAGTTGATATTTAGCAGAGCCATCCCAAAGGTGAGAGCAGTATTCCATGCAAGACCTGACTTGTGCTTTATAAAGACTAAGCAGTTGGTCAGGTGTGAAATACCGTCTCACCTAAGAGAGAACACCAAGTTTTTTGGAGGCTAATTGGGCTTTGTGCTTTGTTGTCACTATCATAGTATAATTTCTTCTTTACTTAGCACCTGAGTCTACTAAAACATTTTTCTTTCAGGTTCTAGCCCACTTCGGACCCTACAACCAAAAGCGCGAAGCAAAACTCCACGAGATAAGACTAAAATCAGACTTATTGGGTGACAACAAGGTCCAAAGCTACTTGAACCACAACGGCATCACCAACGGCCACACCGAAGTGCCCGCCATTAAAGACGTGTTAGGAGAAGCTCTGCCCAGAGTGGGCACCTACAAACATTTGGATAATACGAAGCAAGTGGTCGCTCTCATTGATGACGTGAGTATCCTACTAATATTATAAACGCGAAAGTTTGTGACGATGGATGGATGGATGGATGGATGGATGGATGGATGGATGGATGGATGGATGGATGTATGGATGTTTGTTACTCTTTTACGCAAAAACTACTGAACGGATTGAGATGAAACTTTGCAATAATATAGCTTATATATCAGAATAACACATAGGCTATAAATTATAATGATATTGCGGCAAAAATCAAAATATCATGCGGGCGAAGCCGCGGGTAAAAACTAGTAATATTACGAGTATATTAGAAACCTATTAGCTTTACCCATGGCTTTCCACTGAAGGATCCTGTGGGATTTTGTTTTGATTTGTATAAAAAGTAGCCTTACAATAAGTTATGTCGATGCCTCCCTATTACTGCGTGAAAGAGTAACCAACAAACAAGTAGACACGCTTTTGGATTTATGATATTCTTAGTATAGACCGCGCCACACAAGTTGGCGGATGTGAAGTTAATTACAAGCTGCACAATAGCCCAATCACGTGCGGCGTTATGTGAGCTTCAGTCAGAATTGGATAGTGCGCACCTTGTAGCTAACTTCACAGCCGCCAACTTGTGTGGCGCGGCTTATAAACACTGGCTTTTGCTGGCGGCTTCTTCCGCAAGATATTTTCATTTTATGATATCCCTTAGGAACCATTTATTAGTAAAAAATAAAAAATTGCCTGTCACTTTCCACCTTTGACTTGCTTGCTTGATCCGTTGCTATTGCTTCGTGAAAGAGTAAGAAAATCTTATCTATCTTTTAGAATTATACCTAATATTAGTAAGGATAAGTTTTATTATGTACTCGTAAAAGCGAATCCATGTACCTACTTATCAAACACAGATTGATAACGCTGTGACTAAATAAATACATTAACTTTTAAAATGATAATTATTTATCTACGTAAACGCGCGTTTGAGGAATATACAGGCATTATGTAAAACACGTCAAACTTTATGGGCTTTCGCTACGTGTGCGCGTGCGCACGCGGCGGGTCACGAAGCGGGCGCCCGCTCCGGACTTCTGCCGCGGGCTTAGATCGGCGGCGCGGCGGGCGCCCGACGCTGTATCTAGTGGTGCTAGAACAATTTACACTTGCCGCAGTAACGTAGCGAAGGCCCTATATGGCCTAACACCTTCGACCAAATATCTACAGAGCCAGAGTCCGTGAAAGTAGTAAAAAATGTCCGAACGCCGTCATACATACCGACTTAGATATTTACATTAAATAATGAAATAGTCGCAATGGCATTCTTCAAATGATTGCTGATCGATTGGATTGCCCCATTCAGAATAAGTGGATGTTAATTGTTATGGGCACTAAATTATAAATCTTGTTGTAATTGTAATTAATGTTTAAAATAAATGACACAATGAAGCGTTTTCTAAAAAAAATATAGTAATGAAAGTATCCAATAGATGGCGACAATAGTTTAAAATCGTCGTTCTTTTGACTATGGAAATCGTACTGATGTCTTCTTCTTCTTTTTTATGTTTTGGCGTCGCATTGTTCTGCATTTGCCAGTGTCAAGTATTAAGTTTGAATAGTTTTTAGTAATATTTTATCAAAATAGTCACGTCACGTCCAATAAAGTCCTCAGTAAAGCATTGGAGACTTTACTATAGGCTTCTCTCTCTCACCCCATTCCAGATGACAATGACAGATCAATTTATATGACTATTACGCACTATAATCTAAGCTATTACGCCATCTAGTAAGTTTTGTGATACATTTTTTTTTTTAGAAAACGCCTCATCTTATTTTTAATATATATAAATCTCGTGTCACAATGTTTGTCCTCAATGGACTCCTAAACCACTTAACCGATTATAATAAAATTCGCACACCATGTGCAGTTCGATCCAACTTGAGAGATAGGATAGTTTAAATCTCAAATTATAGTCGCAATTTTTATTTATTTAGCCACAGCAACGCGTGGCCGGGTCAGCTAGTTGTATTATATTTTTTTATGAATTATGGATAATTATTGTCTGAATTAAAATGATAAACAAATGCACAATGACCTGTTTTCTCGAATCTCGACGTTATGTCACCTAATTAGTGCTTGTAACCGAGCACTTTGGCATCACGCGGCGTTGTATCGACTTTCAATCGACTTACGATTAGCTAAAAAGCCTGCTCACTACATAGCTTGGGTTTTATCTCGGATACTTTTTTGCACGATTTTGACTCTAGATATTTTCTCGTAGCCTAACACTGTAATAATTTGTTACAGGATATGTGCATAAACTGTGGGAAGTGCTACATGGCCTGTGCAGATTCAGGATACCAAGCAATTGAGTAAGAAATCGTTTAACCTTTTTAAGCGCGCTAAAAAGTAGCGCTTGCCTATAGCCTAGTTTGACTAGGTGTGAGGTGTCTGGCAGCGATCACCAAAGTTAAGCAACGATCGGCACGGTCAGTTTTCGGATGGGTGACCGCGGTGTTGTTACCATATTTCGAATATAATTCTCCGATGGGATTTTACTCCTTTTAGCTGCACATTCCAGTGTGAGATTCCCTAGGCATATGGTATACGAATCAATTTACTGACGGGCTTGAACACGAGGCCAGTTGTTGCGCAGTAGCAAAATAGGTCACCGGGTTAGTGTTCTGCGCAACTGGAAGCTAACTCCACAGGCGACATTTTGATCTTGTTTTATTTGAGACTTGAGTTCTCATTTACATTACTTGGTTCGCTGGATGCTACCTGGTTACGGTCGAGCCTATTGGAAACCTATTTGGCAAGGTATGTTCAGCAGTACACGTCCTACGGCTGAAACTATGCTGATAAAGAAGTGCGCTCTGCCTCGCGTCTTTACCTGAAGCAATCCTGAATAGGCATAATGACTAAAAAAATATAATTAGTCCGTCAGAGAGATTATCAAAAAATATTAGACACGTATTTTTTCTTTTGTTGACTAAACAAAAATTGATGAAGATATAGCCCCTTAAAGTTTCCCGTAACGTCACGACTGGACTACAAAAGTATAGACTTTTGACGCAGAAGTGACGTCACGAGTCCCTCACGAACTTTGGCAAGGTTTGGTTTTGCCATTTAATGTTTGATTGACAAAAGAAAAAATACATGTCCGATATTTTTTGATAATCTAATTAAGGGACTAATCATTATAATTTTTTTATATACAGTCGGGTATTGTGGCGTTTCGCCCCGCAAGCTGTTTGGCCCGCGGGGCGAATCGCCCATGACTCTTTTTGAAGGCCCCCATTCGGCCCGCGGGGCGAAACGCCGAGAACAATGAAGGAAGAGGTCGTTTCGGTCCACGCTGATAAATATCAATTTCCCGCATCAGTATTACGTATTTCTTTTGGTACAGCCACGCATAAAATTACATGACATAAAATAAAGTCATCATGCCTATTGATTGACACGGTAATGGTATCTAACATTCCGTCTTCATACAAACGATCGAAACGCGAATCGCGTAACGCGCTTCGGAGTTCGGTATACACTCGGTACACAAACAGTCGCAGATGCGCTGTAGTGACAAACGAACATGAGGGTCTGTAATCAGTAAGCGTGCGATTTACCCACCAGACGGGTAGCCCTAGCGCGTGTGACGCACTGCGTGGACACTTGGAGCTGTAGGTGTTTATCTATAGGACAGGGCAGTCATAATACTGTTAGATACTATTACCGTGTTATTGACCCTATTGGCTTCTAAAGTATTAATTCTCTTGCAGTTTCGACGCGGAGACGCACATACCTCGCGTGACAGACGACTGCACGGGCTGCACGCTCTGTCTGTCTGTTTGTCCCATCATAGACTGTATAACGTAAGTATTACATCATAATTATGAGTGCATAGAAACGTGGTCTCTCACTGTAGGCCTAATTAGTAAGCTCCACGTATCCCAACGAGCTATGGAGAGGGCTATGCTCGAAGTTTCTCTGCGAGATCGAATCAGAAATGAGGAGATCCGTAGAAGAACCAAAGTTACCGACATAGCCCAGCTGATTGGCAATGGGCAGGACACATGGCTCGAAGAATTGATGATCGATGGGGTCGAAAAATCCTAGAGGGAGACAGCGTACCGGCAATGCTCAGCGAAGGACGTCCACCCACAAGGTAGACGAATGACCTCATTAAGACCGCAGGATCGCGCGGGATGCAAGCCGCTACCAACCGGTCTTATTGGAGATCTTTAGGAGAGGCCTATGTCCAGCAGTCCTATGGATGAAAAGAAGATAAGAAGCAGTGCGTACCTAGTCTAGTGTTACATAATTATTATTGAGCCCTACCGAAACCTTTACCTGTTATATTCAAGTGCCAAGTAGACATAGTGGAGTAAAACCATTAGTTTTCTGTGTTGAAGGGCATTGTTACAACTGAAATTTCAGGGCAAAAGGTTTCGTATATCTCATAATGATAGACGCAACGCTGCGCCGTATAGGGCTCAGATTTCTATGACGCTGACCTGTTTATGGGGCAATCATCAGGCAAGCAACTTGCTATAATTGGTAGTATGAACAAAATTGTCTAAAAATGTTTTTTTCTTCATTACAGAATGGTTCCGAAGACTATCCCACACATTATAAAGAGAGGACTAACGTACCAAGTACATCCTATAACACCTCTAGACGCCGTATGCCAATAAAGATTTTAAAAAAAATACAATATGTATAAAAATATATTAAAATTCGTTAATTACAAAAATAAATAAATTAATATACATTGTTCATAACATTGTTGTATATTTCTTTAGCTTTCTCTCTAGCATGTGCCCAAGAGAACACCCAATCATTGTCAGAATTTACACCTAAATGCAAAGCAGAAAGAGGTTTGGGACAATTGTAATGACTTTTATTAGCTATACTTACTTGAAGTGTACCATTAATTTTGTCATAAATTTTACCACAAACAAAACATTCAAATTCTTCCACAGTCTGCAAAGAATCAAGTTGATAAGGTCTCTTACGAAATTCGTCGATCAGTCTTGAATTAGTCACAATTTCTTTAGTCTTATGTTCTAAGTACTGCTCATAAAGTTGATCACTTTCTAGCAATTTGTTCAGATGATTATTTAGAATAGTTGGTGTCGGATAATCCTCTAACAGTACAGCTGACTTCTCATTAGGCAGCCAGTCTCTTATCAATGGGCATCCAAAGTAAATTGGCACAGAACCAACCTTGATGGCTCTCCAAAACTTTTCAGTAACATAATCCTCACAAACACCATTTTCTATGGCAATCACAAACTTGTACTTCGCTACAAAATTCAAAAACTCATCCTCATTTAAATTGTTCAAGTAATCTTCAGTGAATTTTTCTGGTAGTTTTTTATTGTTAAGACATGACCCATAGGAGTCCACCTTAGCAATTTTCATCAGTTCTGCAACATATGCATCTCTTTCTGTGGAAGTTTCACAATCACTTTGTAAATACAAAATTGGTGCTATCTCTTTCATATGTTTGTTCTTTTCTGAAGTTGCCACAAAATATTTTTTACTGTTGATATCGTTAAATGATTCCAAATACTGCAATGGGAAAGGTACATCGCTGTACCTGCTGAATGTTGATGTATAATTGAACAATTTCAGTACTGGTTCATGTAAAAGTTCTTCTACATTCCTTGGAGATTCTTCATGGTACAATCCCCAGATTATCTCTTTTGGCCTCCTCGGCAATGGCAAGTCATTAAACTTTGTTTCACTTCCATAAAATAAATAAGCTTGCACATTTAGCCCTTCTGTTTTATTTCTGGTACTATACACATCACACTTCACATTGTCTCGGCAGTATTTAGTACTTGAAGAGCCAGGGAATCCCTCTGTCCACCACAAAATGACTGGATTACTGTTCAATTTGAAAGGCTGCTCTATCACAACAATACTTACTGCAGTTAAACTAGTTAGGCACCATATAAATATAATAACACACATAGTCAGAACTAACCATAATAACTGACGAATAGTCACTTTATAAACCCTTCGCAAAGCTCGTAGTTTCATAATGTTACTGTAATATGTGACATGCCTCCACAAACGATTACACAGTTCTAGAAACATTGTATTAGATTGGTTGCATTTACAAACTATTACAGTTCCAAAAACAATGTATTTGATCAGTTGTATTTCTTATCACTTACAGGAAAATGCGAGTCATGTCCCACTTTAGTTAATATGTAAAAAAATTCAAACAAAATGAATGCTTACGGCATGGTAACAAGTCTTAAAATGTCCAACCTCTTTCTTTTTGCATGTAGTAGATATCCAAACTGAAGGCCACTAATAAATCAACATAGAAAAGTCCATATACAGCACCAATCAGTTTGCCAACAGTAAATAGATTTATGAGTGCTATTACTGTAATTGCCATTTCCATTATCGCAAAGTACAACTCGGCTTCATACTGAACTTGGTCAACAAGGTACAGTATCATGAAAAATATGGAGGCCATCAACGTGGGCCCCGCGACGAGACAGTAAAGCACGTCCAATGGCGCCACAACATGGGTGATCACATTGAGGAGCAGTGCAAATACCTAAAAGTAAGATATTAACCAACCTGTATTTATCTTTAATTAAAGTAACATTTCTAGAAACATTCAACAGGGAAACTTAAGAAACATGCTTTTTGGAATAAGAGACAACACAAGACTACGGAATAGGCCTCTTAGGTGTTGCCCATCTGTTTTCTCTGATGAGTTATTTCTGTGTAAAGTGGCCGTTCAAGTATTACATAAGCAGATTTATTACAATTATTAACCCCCCCCCTCCACACTTGTCAACAAAAGTAAGCAAAGCTCTTACCCCCCACTCCCAGCAGCAGCAGATTTAATTCTAGAAATAAAAATATTTTAGGAGTGTACTTTAACTCACATATTATCAGTAAAGAAATAAATAGCTATTTCTGACGTAATCACTATCCCCTCCACTCCCCATGTCATCAAAAATAAGGAAAGGATAAACCCCTCCGCCCCCCTATAGTGCTTACAATTATATATTACTTGATGGCCCCATATCTACTTACAGTCCATTTAGTTATTTTATCTCTGACATTTGTTGCTGTGTATCTATCTAACATGCGATGGTATGTAATGACTAGACATAGACAGTGATAAATATAGTTGGTAAAATAACTGTGAATGGACTGAATTAAGTTACTGAATGTTATCATGACAAGTCAAATTCAAATCTACAGAATAATACAACTATGCCACTAAAAGCATTTATTGAACGAGTTATAAACTCTGATCTTATTATTAATCTCGCTTTGACATTGAAAAGCCACGTTCACTAATTACACAGTAACAATCTATAGCGAGCGCAAGCAAAAGATGCACATAGAAAAGTACATACAAAGGAGAAGACGAGCTTTTTTGAACTAATATAGCAAGTATAGCTAAAATATTGAACGTTATTTGAAGTATAAGATACATTTGTTCGGCTAAGTCATGTACTTGGTCCACTAAATATAAAATTATGAATAACATTGAGAGAACTAGCGTCGGAGCGACGGCCAGGCAGTGCATGATGCCAGCACCACTCAATATAAACGGTATTATCATTAGGAGCAGTGATATTACCTAAAACAACAAGGGCGTTGTATCTATTGATGAATTTAACTTACCTAAGTTTTTCAGGCCTGAAGAACTGAATTTTTGCATTTGTCTGTATACCTATCTAATACAAAGTTCGTATTAGGTAAAAGTTGTTTCATTAATTGCTACTTTACCACGAAACAAACAATGAGAACTAGTTAAGTTACGTAGTAAGTATATTTATAATTTTCAAAAAGATATGTTATAGGTGTACTTTGTTTGTTTACTTTTTAATTTGACAGCTGTTGTGTAAACTGTGTTGCCCTATGTTGTTTTGAAATTGGAGAACACATGACGTCGTAATCAAAACCGTAAATAAAAAAAGCTATTTATATCTCTGTGCTTTTTGTAGTTAATAGTGATATGACTATACCCACAAACCATATAATTTTTTTCATGATTATCATAATTACGTGATTCGCACAGAGAATTAAACTTAAATATATTCATGGAAGAAAAAAGAAAACTGTACGAATACAACGTAAATCTTTCATCTGGCAACATATAAGGTATAAGTGAGCTGAAAAAATTAATTAAGGCTTCGAGTACACTAAAGTTTTTGCAAGCAGTTTTTTTTACTAAATTGCTATTCTTCTGTTAATGTTAAAAATACATTTAAAACAATGAAGTTTACTAAATTATTTCTTCAATTATTTATTTTCCATTACTGAACTAAGACAAGAAATTATTCACATGTTAAATAAATTACTATAGCTATGCACAACTAAAAGTACAGCCTCTTTCATTAGCGATCAAAAACAAATCAAGAGACAAAGCTGTAAGTAATGCAAAATAAAATACTCCATATATTAACCACAGCCATACCCTAATTAAGTTTAGTAAAAAACATTGTACAAATGCGCCAAATGTGAATAAAATTTGAAAAAATAAATACATCTTTTCCATAAATAATGGTACTCGTCTTCGTAAATATAAAATTATAAATAAAATAGATATAACTAGCGTCGGACCAGTCGATATGCAGTACATATGCCCATTAGGCTTTGGGATTATCAAAGGAAGTAAAGTTATGAGGAACGAAATGCCCTTGAAAGAATCAAAAAAATATGTCAATAATTATCACAAACAAGAATTAAATGACAAAATATGGAAGTAAAGCAGTCATACTTACGAATTCGACCAGTTTCATGATAAATATATTGTATCTAATAAGCTCGCTCCATTTTTTGTCCACAGGGACGGAATCTGAATAAAAAAATAATATTTTTTATTTTGTTGAACAATATCTTCACTGTAACAGATCGTAAAAAAATCTCAAAACATTACGTTTCACGTTTGGAACATTACTAGTTTATATGAAATATGAAAGTTTATTGAAACAAAACATAATTAGGTATTTTATTACTACCTAATTATACATTTAAGTAATGATTCAAGTTTGTATAAAGCTCAAGTATAAAGCCTAGATTAATCTAAGGTATGAAGCTTACCATTGATGATCATATCAGACATATTTGGGTTTGTAATTTATCTGTTCTTTTTAAAACCTAAGCATGTTAGCTGATAAAAATAACGATTAAACTTATTTATTCTGATTTTTTCCAAGCTCGTGCATAAATGCTCGTGTATATTGTTACTTATTGCTCAATTTGAGGAGCTTTTAAAACATTGTTGAAGAGAATCTTTGACATTATCAGCTTCGACATTCTTTTTTAAATCAATTAATCAAAATCTTATGTGAAACCTTCTTTATGAAGAAACCTTTATGAATAATGTGCAAGCTACAAAAATCGGTACATTGAAATTATCGATTTTACCGATATTTTTCTTGGCATACCCACAGACATATAAGAGTAAAGCTCGAAACATACTATCGGACGCGATTTACGGACGCGACTGACAGCCGCGACCTAGACTATAAAAGTACACTGAGCCGTGCACACTATCGGACATAAGTCGCGGACGTCACCTTCGGACGACCTTGAGCGTTCGGACGTCCGAAAGCGATCTGGTCATTGGGCACATTGCTAAGTCGCGGCTGTCACTCGCGTCCGTCAGCCGCGTCCGATCTATGGGCATACCAGTGGCATACCGTAAATGTTGAATGCCGGAAAAAAACATATCTGTCAATGTCTAAACATTTTGAACGTCATTTTTTTGACAAGTCAGTGCTACCATAGCATTGAAAAATAGAACAATATTTTTTTTTTTCATCATGCGCGTAACTTTTGTTTAAATAATAATTTAGACAACAGAGGTCCATTCATAAGTAATAACTAAAAAACAAAAACATTAGACTTGGTATGATGCAATAAATATTTTAAAATGACGTCTGTAAAATTGAGCAGGTAAATGTTTTTGCACAAACTTTTTGTTATTTTTATGATTTATCAAATTAATGCACATTAAATTGAGTAATCATAACAAAATATTAAAAGTAAATATTTTCAAATTAGCGAAGAAACAAAGTGAAGTAAAACTAAAACTTATTGACATATTCAGAAATGTGAAATAAGCTGCAAGCTGCGCACATCCCCTCTATTCTATTTATTTATTGCGCTCTTAACATATGAATTACTGTATTGCTACTGCGCAACCACACGCTTCTAGTGGTTGTATAATACACAAAATGTTCACAGCCTTGAAGTAAATATTTTGTTTCTTCACAACCTTAACCGCCAAGAAGTTTGATTAGGCCTACATTAGATACACCTTAATTTTTTTTTTTTTGACCCAGGATAATCTTTTATAGATACCACCAAACCTGGGGAGGCCGGTGGTTATGTGGGAGTCTCCACCGCTAGTCGATGGCATACCCACTAAAAACCTGGGGTGTTTCCGTCACTGCACCATGCGTCGGGGCTACGGGCACGCTTCCGCACTCCCCCGCGGCCCCGACGGACATTAGATACACCTGCAGAGAGTACACCTTATTTTTGACCTTTTCATAAATAGTGTAACTTTTAAGTAAAACAGTCTGGTAACATTAATGAACATTTTCAGTTCAATGAAATTCGTTCGTATGGAGTGTTATTTTATTTCGATGAGACATTTTTAATTCTTTTTCGGCATATTCAAGCATGCTTTAGGTTTGAACATAAAGAAAATACAATAGTTAACATGGAAGACGACGACGATATAATTGACGAGGTAAGGTTTTCTGATAAAAGTTCGAAACGTGTTAAAAGTTAAGGTTATGTTGTCGGGAGTAGAGTGGTTTTTATTGTAAACTATTTATGTTTTAGAAGCCCGTCTACCTATCTCAAGCTTTGAGCCAGAATCTCTACATATATCAGTATCCAGTGAGACCTGGCAATAGAGATTGGAGCGATGTAAAAGTAGTTAATGCAGCCGTCAAGCCTCAAAACCAAATGGTGCGGTTGGAGGTGGCGTTAGATACGTACAGCGACAAGTATTGTCCTTCTAAAGGCGAACAAATAGCTATCAACACTGATGGGGCACAGGTAATTTATTGCAATTACATTTAGAACTATAAATTCTACTATTTGTCAACTTGTAATGCAACTGAGAGCATATTATGCTCTCAATTGCATTGCACTCTTAGTTTATGTACAACGTGGTCACATTAACTATTAACTAGACACTTGACTATGTGACAATATTTTGGCACTCAAGTACGGTGTGCAAAAAAACCCGGCCGAGTGTGAGTCGGACTCCTGCACAAAAGGTTCCGAACCATCATCTATAAAAGATAAGTTTCTACCTGTTTATTAAGATCGAGTTAAAATTGCTTAAAAATTCCTGCGATGTGTCGAGTTAATGTGACCACGTGGTATAGTAATATTGATTGAAGAATCAAGGAAATTGTGTTAAGGCACAGTCTGCCAAGATCCCATACATCTTGGTTAAGAACTAGTTCAGATAGCATCTCTTATATCCACTAATGAGTTAAATTGTCATTGGTTCTTATGATTCTTATATTTTCACTGTATCTACAGTTTGGTCACGCATATTTGTGCATTCTTCACATAAATTTAGACCCATATCTTAATATATATGCTGAATCAAACTTTGTGACACCTGTGAATATGAGGCGAGTGGATGTATTCAATGCTAGTGGTACAAAACTGTGGATGTGCGCTGCTTGTAGCTGATTTCCTAGTTGCCAAGAAGTTTACTTCGGCCTATACATCATGTGATATAGACTAAACAATTGTAACAAGCTAACAATAGATTTTCTTACTTATAATAGTATATTAATAGCCCTGAATTTGTTAATTGGGAAGCAAATAAGATAATATTTATTGTCATAAATCTCTAATTACATCACTACATAGTATAAAACAAAGTCGCTTCCCGCTGTCTGTCCTTATGTATGGTTATATCTTTAAAACTACGAAACAGATTTTGATTTTGGTTTTTTTTAATAGATAGAGTGATTCAAGAAGGTTTATATGTATAATACACCTGTGCGAAGCTGGGGGGTCCCTAGTAGTTAAATATAATAATGATTACTGTAATATACTCATTAATAAATACATTTAGCAAAATTAATTTAGTCTAGATGTCTTTATAGAAATGTACTGTGTATTCTCATGTATAATAATGATAAGTTGTGTTTCTATGCAGGAATCTACTTGGCATATCAAAGAGAAAGATAAGTCATTATATTTCAAGAAGGGAGTGATGGATAAAATAGTGTATGAAAGCAGTGCCACTTGTACAGAAACCAAGCATTTTGCCATTGCCATGCTACAAGACAATGAACTTCATTGTACTCCTATACAAGGTATAATATCTATAATATTAAGGTCAGACTCAACACAGACAACATTGATTTATCTATGTCAGTTGATATCCTTTTTACTAGAAGTTAACTTATATAATTTATATTACAAAAGCTGTACTGAACTACAAAGTAAGCAGTGATGATAACCGCTTACTTAATAAATAAGTAAATTAACTACAATACACCTCTTGTTCACCTTAGACAAAGTTTGAGAAACTTAAATGTTTCTTCTATTTTACTTTCAAGTGATGTGCCACACAGGTATTGCTAGGTATGACTACATCAATAAAAAAAATAAAAATAGCCTTTATTCACTAGTATAACCTAACCTAACAGAATCTTACTCTTATTTCTATTTCTTAAATACTAGGTTGTCCTCCTGGACATAGGCCTCCTCTAGAATTTGCCAGAGCTTCCTATCTCTGGCAATAGCTTCCTGCAAGGATGTGTAAAATAAGGTTTTCTCCTCTTCATTTGCTTGCTCCGTGGGCGCATATACTTGTATTATTGACCATGGTTCACTTTGTTCTTGAATAATCAAGTCTAAAATGGAAATTATTTCTGATTTGCTTCTAAATTGTACAATAGACTTTTTTATGTGCTTTTTGACCATAAATTCTACTACTTGCAACCCTCTTGTCTCTCCTTTAACATAGAAGATATACTTTTTATATTCTCTTACTTCTTCACCTAATCAGCAAATTTTGTTCAGTCCTAAGATGTCCCAGTTGATTTCTTCTTATGCATGTTCCAGTTCAGCTAGTCTGTCATCCGTTCGAAGTGTTCTTGTATTTAGAATTGCTATGAATACTTTGTTATTTCCTTTTATTTTCTTGTTTTGGTGTGACTATGACTATATCTGATATAAAATAATAATTCAAAGGTCAGCCTAACACTTACGATAAATTTGCAAATGTTAACACTCGTAAGTCGCCTATAAGTTATGTAAGAACAATCTTACAAATATACAGGCGACCAAATATCAACATAAAAATAGGAAAGGTCCATATTAAGTACCTAAATTGCCATAAAAACTGTGCGTTTTCGTGCTTCATTTACTTCTATTTTGTTATTCTCAGGTATAGTTCAGATGCGACCATCATATTCATACTTTGACAAACAAGACAAGCGTAGACGGGACAAGAGTAAAGATGACAGCTCTGACGATGAAGAGAAGGAACCTGAAGCTCAACAGGTAAATTTGGGCATTCGATAGAGAGAACACTTTTTGCGTTGCTATTAAATTTACGATGGCGCCTTCATAATTGGGTCTAATATTTTTTTCCACATCTATTTTTTTTTTTTTTTTTTTAATTGATTTTAGCCTTTACCGGAAGAGTGTTTTTTGTAATGAATGCATTTTAGAGGAATGAAAGAATCAATGAAATAGAGCTTCCGTTGATTTCATAAAAAATTTGCTCCTTATCTGTTAACTTGAGGTGTAAGCTTATGAAAATATTAATAATCATAAAAAAAATGTTAAATTGTGCCAGAAGCTCCTAAAAATATGTTTATTTTTTCGTACTTAATAAATCAACGCCTTACACTCGTGAGGTCGTGGGTTCAAATCCTGGTCCCGTACCAATGAGTTCTTTGGAATTTATGTACGGAATTTAACACCGCTGGCTTTTCGGTGAAGGAAAACATCGTGAGGCAACCTGCATATGTCAGTTGAAAAAATTCGATGGCGTATGTGAATCCACCAACCCGCACTGGGCCAGCGTGGTGGATATGGCCCAAACACCCTTCGTGGGTAGGCCTACGTCCTGCAGAGGATTATTAAAAAAAAAGGCTGATACATTATAGTACAGTACTTAATAAATATACTTAATTTTTCGTACCAAAAGTTGAGAACCTTAATTACAAGTTGTAATTCCCCTTTCCTGTATAGGTGACAGTGAAGTTCGCGCGGCAAGAGACCGACGTGATGAAGAAGGCGCGCGAGAAGTCCTATGAGACGATCGCGCAGCGCGCCGCTGAAGAACCCTGGTTTGATGGTCTCTGGCGGGATAGCGACTCGGATCATGCTGATGTGAGTATTGTAGCTTATTATATTCCTTTTTAATTACATATATTATGATTTTTTACAATCTGAGGGTTGGTCACATTGTAAAAGTAATGGCCATGTCCATGCAACAAGATTTGGTTAGCAAAGATATCATATTAATATCCTCGTTTACAAAAAGCCCGTTAAAATACCAACCATACTGTCCACAGCTGGAGCGTCTAAAACTATTCAGCGCGACCATGACCGACGGATCATCCTTAACCCTGCGGCCTAAAGACTACATTCGCGCGCTCGTGCCGCCGCCGCCTGAAGACGAAGCGGACGTGGCGCCCTCTAAAAGGCCTTCCCCAGAGGAGCAGATCAAGGAGATTCTACTCAATGGTAAGGGAAATTCATCTCTAAACCCGCGGCATAAAGACTAAATTCGTGCGCTCGTGGCGCAACATTCGGCCATCCTGACAATATGTGTTATCCCACACACGACCCTAGTGATCAATGCAATACTTGTGTCACGGTATCCATTCTCATGACTTTGTCATTTCAGCTGTGATAAAACTAGCACTAGCGAGCGGTAGATCATGAACTTCTTTGCAACATTTGCGGTCTAGGGCTTATTTACGATTACGACGTTATTATTTTTATTATCTTCACTCTATTCGTACCTAATAATTATTTTGTGAGATAGATGTAACTGATGCAATTCATTTTTATCTCAAAAACTGTTAATTATTGTTTCAGCAAAACTAATGCCGTTCAACGAGCTGCGAACTCTGATCCGCGGCGAAGATGGCCCGCTGTCTGAGTGCGCACTAATTTCTCTCCTGACGGGCGCGGCGTGCTGCGTGCGCGGCGTGTGGGCGTGCCGCTCCAGCGCACTGTACGTGCGGCCCGGCGGCGTGCCGCAGCGGCTCATGGCGGCCGCCAGGGACCATGTCGTAAGTTATCTCGATCCTGACGGCCGTAATAACTGCAAAATGTTACGTTTACCTCCGCGACGTAAATAACGGAACTAGCCCCGAAGCAAAGAGATCAACTTTACATTTTCGGTTTCATTTCGTTCTACTACCCTAAGAAAGAAGCGCGAGCGTGTTGCCGTTCGCCGGAGCCCGCCGCCCAGTCATTTGACGGCGAACGCGGTGGTTGACGTGTGTGTTCGCTCGTCTGGGTTCCAGACGGCATACACTGTAAACCACACCACGTGTTTACGTAGTTACATATTTAAAGTTTTCTAGTGGTCGGGCTTTTAATTTGATAAATAAAATGTGAAGTCCCATTTCAGTACCTTGCAAGTGTCATATAAACTAACATCAAGATTAGCGTATACTATATCAAATCAATCACAGTTCTTACCCTAACATTTTGCTCACAGCTGTACCTGTTCACGAAGCAGCCCTACATCGACCGTCGCAAAGTGACGGCCGCGTTGCCGCTCCCACCTTTAGAAGTCCTCGAAGTAATTCGTTCCGTAGCCAAATTCAACAACAAAACCGGCTGGGAACTCCTCATCCCGCCAGATGTCGTCTTCGAAAACAAACACCCTGAACTCATGAAACGGCAAAACTTATACTGGGAAGCGAAACAAAAGCAATTCATCGAAATGATCGCTGGAGATATAGTTCCTAAACGACAGAGAAAGAAGTCTCAGAGAGAATCAGTCAGCTCTGATACGATGCTCAGCCCGAAACCGAGGTGCAACAGTGTCAGTGAGGAAGACAGTGATAAAAAACGCAAAAAAACCGCGGGTGCGAAAAGGACACGGCATCTGTCGAGCGGGGCGCAAGACACGTGATACGCGGGGTAGTTAGGTTATCAAATTGTTTTCTCGCTCGCACTTGCGTAGCTTACCGTGAGTGGGACAGTGATAGTGTTCGTGGTGATTTCCGAGTCGACTGAGATTTTGGCATAGGATTTTAACAGTTTTCTAAGAAAATGTGATAAATTGAGTAACTTTTTAAGAGCGTTTGATTGTAACATGCTTAAAGTAAATATTTAAGCTGAGCATATAACTATTTTTAGGACATTGAGTGAGCACATTTTTACGGTAATTTGATTAAAAATCGTAACTATAAATTTGACTATTTGAAAGAAGTTATTGATCATTTTTAAAGTTATAAATTTTATACTGGAGTGCCAAAAATGGCAAATTTGTTAGTCTTGCATTGATCTTTGGGTTTAGTATATGCCAAGCTTATAACTGTTTAAATGTATGTCGGTACAGATTATCAAAATACATTATCCTATTGTACAGCTATGGAATACACCACTGTCTGAATACTTTAATTTTAAGTAGAAATTATAAAACATTAGCTAAAATTCCACTAATATAATTTACATTTTGTAAAATGCCTTTTAAAAGTAATGGTTATACATACATCTTTGTGTGTTACACTATCTAAAAAGGTTTATATTTGTTTATGCTTAGTGCGGCATATACACACAAGAATTTATTACGTTAATAAGAAAAATCAGAACAGCTTTTATAGCAGCATGGTGTTACTTGTATAGTAAATAAACTTTTCACTATTTATTTTTGAAATTCAGATATTTTATTTAATAATTTAAAATTAGTGTCAGTTAAAATTTACTAGATACTAGGTGAGTATAGGCCGAATCAAAAACAATTCTGTGAACATGCTTGCTTCGGAGCATTGCACAGTAGTAATTTATTCATATCAGCGATGCAAGAAGTGGGGATCTACGCAGCTTGAAGCTAACTTCAGCACCGAAGTTTCCCACTTTACAGACGCCATTTTTTTTTTTTTTTTTTTTTTTTTTTTCAAATAGGTTTGCGTTTGACTACACACTGCCTCATGTAAAGCAGATATGCGGTCTAGGATGTAGCACGCTTACCTAGAAGATACCTATTTACTAGAGATTTGAAGACACCTACATTGTACTTTAACGGAAAGACAGACTTAGGCAAATCGTTCGTATGAGGAATGTGGACTCAAAACGCTTTGTTCTAACGCGCGGAATGTCCACCATAAAAGGGTGGCGCTTTGGTCGCGTCTGTCTAGCCGTACGATAGAAGAAAGGGGCAGAGGGGAAGAAGGGATTCGACCTATATCGGGAGATGGTCAACATTTAAAAACGCTCAATAAGTGTAAATAATTTATTCAACTATTTGGTGCGAGTACGAACAACATTTACGTAATTATTTAAAAACATGAACATAATAAAATACTGTTAATAACAATAAGTTAATGTAAAAGAAGATTTATTTATTGGTGGTTTAGATTTTTAAACATAATATGTAAAGATTATATTCCTCTTTGAGGCTAAGTGCAGATCAGAATTATTTACTCTTAAATTAAAAAATAACACATAAAATTGTAAAAAAATAATGAGATTACTTAGTAACCATGAATCATTAAAAAGAGAATTAGACACCACACATAAATAAGAAATTAAAAATTACCGACTTAAGAAAAGTGTTGTCTCAACATCGATTCATAACAAGAACGCTGATTAAAGTTTAAAACTACAGTTTATGACAAATATTTTGTCATCGTTGGGCTGAAAAGACTTTACAAGTACGACACAGTGCAACATGTTTTTTTAATTTTACAAAACAATACTAAGTAATGTAAATATTATCTGAATGACTATAGGTACACATTTATCTTCATAGAAACAATATATCGTAGAGATATATATTAATTTTTTTTATTTTTAATTATTAACAATAAAAAGCAATGGTTATATTAATATCCCTTGATTAGCTAGTTGTTGCTAATCCTTTAGTTAAAAAATTTAATCATATAATTAGGTAGGTACACCTTATAAAATTGTTTATGAATGAAATATGTCTTATAGTATATTTTGTACACATCAATTGCGTACCTATCTTGTTACTGTTCAAGTGTTCAAACTTAATTTAAAAAAACTATAATCATAAAGGAACAAAAATGGTAAACATAAAATAGTGCCTGCTTAAAAAGCACAAAGACAGTCGCGTTCTATTGAATTTGCTGATCTTATTTTTAAATTGATAAGGTTGATTTTGTGTAGTTTTCATAAAACTCTTCATAGCCTACACATCTAGGTATGTGCCATCGCAAACGAGCGTGTCTCCACCCACTGCCACTAACGCCGCCACCGACAATTTTCATGCAATTTATGAGAACATCCCTCGAACATGGAAGAAACCAGAGAAACTAGAAAGACTCTCTAGTTATACAGGGCTATCTGCTTACTAAGCCTAAAGAGGGTGATTCAGACCATCATTACGAACAACATTTACTGTGGGGCCAACCCGAAAAACAAAAATCAGCTGTTTCATACATTTTGTCGATTTTGTGTTACAGTTTTGTATGGAACACCGGCTTTTTTTTCTCGAATTTTGATTTGGCCCCATAGTAAAAGTTCATAATTATGGTCTTAATCACCCCCTTTCGGCTAAGCACAGTACGCTTATGCCGATACGGTTGTGGTTCGGCTGCCGAAAACACAGAAAATAGTAACAAACCTGTTTTCATCCGCTCTACAATGTGGTTACCCGTCCGGTCATAGCGCGTATGATGCAGTTTTGTACATTTTTCTGTGTTTTCACCGTTGACACCGACATTTATACCCTTCACTCCACTTTGAAAGACAAAGTATATTACTAACTAGTTAGTCTAATGTAGAGTTTTCTTAGCTTCGTTTCGCTTTTTGAGCGCGAAAGTCCTGATTTATTTCTTATTCGAAGGAGTACACCACACGGCGCCCATTGTAGCGCGCCCAAGCCGATTTTGGGCGCTTTTACTTTTCATTTCTGGACGTTTGTGGCTGTGACGACGCGCTCGTTTGAAACCAGCCTAATCTTTATCATGGCATCATTTATCAATCCCGATGTCAATAATTTAGGTGCTTAATTAACAGTACTGGTATTGGCGCAGCCAGAACTAGAGATTTTCTCTAGGTTGGTTAGCTGTTACATTCTATTTTTCTAGGGTGGTTTTCCCACCCCCGAATAGAATATACTGGGTGGGCAAAACCAGCCTAGAAATATAGAATGTACTGGGTGGGAAAAACCACCCTAGAAAATAGATTGTACTGGGGGGGAAAACCACCCTAGAAAAATAGAATGTAAGTACTTTCAAGTTTTCTGGGGTGGGCAAGTCCCATTCGTGCATCACCTAGGACACTGGACTGGACTTTTAACATAAATAAACACCGATTAATTTCAGATTTGAATGCTAAACCGGCTGATTAAAAATCCTATCACAGCTAGACAAATACCAAATCTTATTTTCTCAGCGCCATTGCAGAATTCCAAATCGCAGTTAGTCACAAGCTTTGTGAATCTGTTTTTGATGAGACTCCAGTCGCAAAGCCCTACGCGACAACCCTCTATGTACATTGGTTTCTCGTTCTCTAGGAAAAGCACTTGGTATTGGTCGTTGACTTGGAAATTGCCGTTTTCAGTGCACCTGTGAAGAAAAGGTTAATTATTTTCCAGCCTAGACTTTCTGCTATCTTTGGGAATAATCCCATATTTAATTGCTCAGTTTATTCACGTTTTGGCGTACTTATAGATCAAAGAAATATTTTTTTAAGTTTTGAACATATTATATAAAAAATTGTTGAGTAAGTTGAAGTTCTCGCCGGTAGGTGGCGCGCGGTCCGTGTGTGTTGAGCTAAAATAGACCTTAAGTAACATGTTATAAGGTACATACTTGTAAAGCACAGCAGCAATGTTGCCGTTAAAAGGCGCCATAGTGGAGGTGGTCCACTTGCGCGCTTGCGTCTCGTTGTTAAGGAAGTTGAAGTTGTCGCCGGTAGGTGGCGCGCGGTCCACGTGGGTGTTGAGTGTTGCCAGAGTTGCGAGTAGCATGGGCGCAGTCGTTATGGTCACTATTGATAGGGGAAGCTGGGGTAACTCTGAAACGTCAATTTATTATACTTTAAACTGAAGTAGGTACATTTGATTTCTATACAGATAATGCCATAGTACTATATATGGGACCAACCCTAAAATCGCGACATATCATCTGTTTCTTATATTTTGTTGAAAGTCGATGAACTTTTTGTATCGAACACCTGATTTTTTTTCACGATTTGGGGCTTAGTTCCACAGTTAAAGTTGATATAATGATACTTCTGAAAGTGCACTTTGAAAAGCAATATTTCTTATTTCCATAATAAGAACTTCCTGAATTAGTGTAGCGTTTAGTATGTTACCCTTAGCAATGTGGCTGGTGAAGAAATTCATCATGTCCTTGATCGGCAGACATCCAATCTTCTGGTGCAGAGGTTGTCCGTAGCCGTACGTGTAGTAGGTTTCTAAATCCTCCGCATACTCAAAGCGTTTCAGTTCGTCTTTAGTGAAAACCTGAAAACAGAAATGCTTTGTATTTGGGCTTTGACTCGACTAAATTTATCTCCAGTAGGTCTAACATTTTTATTTTATTTATAGTGATAAATGTCTGCATCAGAATACAAGTACCTACCTACAATCTACATACACCAACCTAAAATCAAGTAGGTACCTTCAAACCCCGAATCAAAATATACGAAGTATATTGGAATGAGTATAAATCTCAAGTCAGCAGCTAGTTATAATCTGTATAAAGCCGATGTTAGGTTTTTTATACCTAATTATTTGAATTTAATTTTGGCACAACTAGTTGCGTATACAGATTTGGTTCACGAGGAACTCCTGGTTCAAAGTGTTGTGCTTAATTGTGTCAGCACAACCAGTAGTGCCTACGCAGTTTGTCTATGAGAAAAACCTGAGAGTTAGTACTACTCACAGAAGATAAAGAACATTCTTCTAGTTCACCTATAGTCTGACTGCAAGGGGTACTGAGGGGAGCAGGTCTCCGTCGCCCGCATCTGTCTCAGTCCCCCTTTTGTCGTCTAACCCCGCGCCCCTGTACCGCGCAGGCGAGTAGCTATGTACTATACTGTACTGTATCAGCCTTTTTTTTAATAGTCCACTGCAGGTCCACTGCAGCCTACCCACGAAGGGTGATTGGGCCATATCCACCACGCTGGCCCAGTGCGGGTTGGTGGATTCACATACGCCATTGAATTTCTTCTACGGAAATATGCAGGTTGCCTGACGATGTTTTCCTTCACCGAAAAGCCAGTGGTGTGAAATTCCGTACATAAGTTCCAAAGAATTCATTGGTCCGGGACCGGGATTTGAACCCACGACCTCACGATCGTAAGGCAGGTGTCACTACCTCTAGGCCACCACGGCTTTTTTGCAAATGAGTCAGACTATAGTTCTTCTTTTCTGTTCTATGTACCTATGATTTTGTTCCGTGGTATAACTTACAGCGCACCAAGGGGAGATCTTGCCAACGTCATAAGCCTTGTTGTAGCGGCACATCTGGTACATCCAAAGCACGGTGTCCGTCTGGATGTCGTACTTGAAGCCCAGGCGACGAGATATCCGGGTTATCATCTGGGAATATCAATTTTATATGCTAAAATTTAACGCGTAAATGCGCCGACGATATTGCGAAAATCACGGATCAAACTTGGACAAAATTGGCACAGGACCGAAGTAGATGGCATTCTGGGAGAGAGGCCAATATCCAGAAGTGGGATTAAAATAATGAAGGCTGCGGATGATGGTGATGCTAATGCTAATGTGCATTGTTATCAACAGTATCCCGGCTCAAATGTAACAGTGCCGTGCTTGATGCAAGCCGCTTTTAGCGGATCATTTAATGGAAATCTATACCTAGAGTAGAAGTGTTAGGACACTTCCTACTTTCCACGTTCTGCTGTAATGATGAAGAACATGGATGTAGGTAGAGGAACGCCTCGCCAACCCTAGAAACTTCTTTGCCCACTCCAGAAAACTGGAAATACCTACATTATACACAGTAAATTATATTTTTCATGTATTCAATGTATTTCCAGTTCCAGCTAAAGTAAATATAAAATGTGTTTATCTACAGGTGCCGGAGCCTTAAGCGGTGACATATAAGGCAAATTTTAACTTTTACTGTGGGGTCAACTCTGCAAACGCAAAAAAACAGCTTTTCCATACTTTTTGTCGAAAGTCTATAAAAATCGTATGGAACAGCAGATTTTTTTACGTTTTCAGAGTTGGTCCCATAGTAAAAGTTGTTCAAAATTTGCCATAGATGTCACCGCTTAAGGCACCGACACCGGTAGACAAACACAACGCCAATGATGATGAAAATTGAAATTCTTCAACCTATTGACCTTCAACCATTGCTGCACTTTTAATGTAAATATTGCATAACATAAATCAAAATAATACAATCCAAAGAAATGTAATGAGGTTCTGATTCCATTCTTTTTTTAATCTTTTGAACGCATTAATTACTTTTACTTGACCGCATTTTCGGAAGCAAACGATGTCTATAGTCGACAAAAATGGGCTCCGTATATAAAAAAAACTTGAAGCCTGGCGGTCAAAAATGTACCTATCTTAAACTTTTACTTATTTATTTTAGTCTTGAAAGGTCCGATATTGCTTGTGCCTAATAAATTCGTCATGTTTTGTTTAAGTCAAAGGGTTATTATGGCATGCCTAACCAATTAGTCACAGATAACGGTCGACAGTTTGTTGTAGTTAGGTATGTTTGAACAATAAAAAGACCCACCTGTTTGTAATCCGATTTAGATTCGAATATGCGTTTCTGAGCGAGTGTTTCATTGTTTTCAACCACGTTTTTGGTCCACGCTGCGCAGGATTTGAATGGCTGAAAGAGGGTATAATGAAAATTAGTGTAGCTGCGGAAAAATTAGTCTATTGACTAAGGGTTAGTTATTTTTATGAAAAACTTCGGCGCCCACTTACGGCAAGTCACCACCCGCTACGAAATTTTGAAATGGGGCAAATTTAGCGGGTGTACCTCATTCCGTAGTCTAATTTTACAAAACATTTAAAATTTCACCAAAATAGCCCAGTTACGATATTTCAAGCCATTTTATATGCCATAGTTTCCATTTCACGCTATCCTTTTTATACCTACCACTGTTTTTATATTTCATAATAAAATTGTAAAAGGGGTCTCTCAATGTTGGCTTAGGCTCCATTGATGCCTAATAAAGGACCAGGCTAAGCCTGTGAATTCAATTGAATAAAGATATCAATGTACTGCGTATTAAAAATTCTCGCCGTAGCTTAACTCTAGATAATGCTTTGAAATAGGCATGTCTACTGGGTATAAAAATCATTATTACAATAATAATTAGTCCGTTAGTTAGATTGTTAAAAAATGTTAGACACGTATTTTTTCTTTTGTCAATCGAACAATAAATGACAAAGATAAACCTTGTCAAAGTTTGGGAGTAGGGGTCGTGACGTCACTAGTGAGTTACATTTGTAGTACCTACACTAGTGACGTCACGCGGATTTTTAGAGGGAACTTTTATGTCTTCATCAATTTCAGTTTCTCTCAGACTAAAGCTGGAAACATACCTACTATCGGACGCGGATCACGGACGCGACTGACAGCCGCGACTGATAGGTATCTAGACTATGAATGTACACTGAGACTATGATAAGACTGTGCTCATTGCTAAGTCGCGGCTGTCAGTCGCGTTCGTCAGCCGAGTCCGATAGTATGTTTCCGGCTTTAAAGGCTTTGTGAATAGCGCCTAATGCCAGTGTCTACCCTAGAAACTTCGCCGCGTACCCCAGAAACTTCGTCGCGTACCCCAGAAACTTCGTCGCGTACCCCAGAAACTTCGTCGCGTACCCCAGAAAACTTGAAAGTTTTAAGCATTTTCTTTTTCTGGGACGAGCAAAGTCACTAGCAAGAAATTTGAAATCTGAGCCCTTAGTCCAGGTTTACCGTAGTTTACCTAAACTTTCGCGTTTGCGTGTGGCTCCATACATTTTGATTAGTTCTTCCTCGTTCCCGCCAGGGGCGCTGTACAAAAATGTATAGAGCCATACGGACACAACAGTAGTTTCAATTTACGTGTAAACCTGGACTTCTCTGTAAACCCATACAAATACTTACATTGGACAGTTGCTCATCATTATCCTTCGGTATAGTGACGCTCTCGGCGCTTACTCCGAACAGCCCTTCTGTGAAAGCTCCAAAAGTTTCACTAGACAGCTGGTCAGGCGGGAACTTGAACTGGAAATTAATGGTCAGGGGTCATCTAAAATACCTAAGAAATACTATTTAAAATAATTTTCATCAAAGATTTAAGATTATTTTAGTTTTGCGACCAAGTAGTGTTAACGAGGTTGTAACATCCAATAAAGAACCATAATAGTAGTCTGTCTATGTACAGAAGTGTATTGTATTAACGGATTTTTGCCAAGTTTATGGCCTTGGAGCCTAATGAAACTGGTTGCAGTGTTGCTTATAAATAGTACCTACCTATGCAGAAATTTTGATAGTGAGTGATTTTATTTTGCTTCGTAGTGATCTTCCTACCCAGCTGAGAGTAGTATCAAGCTCTACAAGTGATACCAACTGCTCCTACTAAGCAATTCGCTTCCGTCTTCATAATGCGGGCTACCAGGGACTGGGGTTTTCTGTTAGTACTGGGATGTGAAACAAACCTTTGTCATTGTTTCCTCACAATTAAAATCTGGATATCTTTAAGGCAGAAGTGAATAGGTATCTTCTAGGTCTACATACTCCATCGTCGTCTACAATATAGCTTTCCATAAAACGAGTTGGTGGCCAACTGTAGTAGTCCTATTATTATGTATATAAAATTTAGTCAATCGCTATATGGGGGCTTAAGCCTCTTAGCCACCTCTCTAACTTCGATTTTGCCAATATAACTTCTGTGGATCACGTGATAGTTTTCTTACCAGATAGTTGTAAGAGTTGAGAGTGAGCAGTCCCTTGTACTTCTCCCTCCAAGCGCGAGCTATCTGCTGCGTGGTCATGTATCCATCGGTGGTGAGGCGCCCAGCTAAAGTCTCGTTGTGGGCCGGGTTCCACACCCACTTCTCCAGCAGGGTTCGGTCCGCGCTGCATATTCTATCCTGGAAGACAAAAGAGAAAGATATAAAAAATGAACAGAAAATTAATGGTGTCGATTCTATAGAGTACTAGTTTTAACCCGCGGCTTCGCCCGCATGATATTTTGATTTTTGACGCAATATTATTATAATTTATAGCCTACTAGCTGACCCGGCCACGCGTTGCTGTGGCTAAATAAATTAAAATTACGACTATAATTTGAGATTTAAACTATCCTATCTCTCAAGTTGGATCGAACTGCACATGGTGTGCGAATTTTATTATAATCGGTTAAGTGGTTTAGGAGTCCATTGAGGACAAACATTGTGACACGAGATTTATATATATTAAGAAGATGTGTTATTCTGATATATTAGCTATATTATTGTAAAGTTTCGTCTCAATCCGTTCAGTAGTTTTTGCGTGAAAGAGTAACAAACATCCATCCATCCATCCTCACAAACTTTCGCGTAGTAGGATAATCCGCGCCACACAAATTGGCAAATGGGAGGTTAGCCGCAGAACGCTATGCCAAAGGCAAAATATAGGTATGCGCGGGAGCCAGAGAGACGAGACGCCGGGGCACATCCGCCTGCCAACCTCATGTTTCCCGCGCGCTCCCTACCCCCGGGCTCACTCCTTCGCTACTTGTGTAGCCATTGTGCACACATGCGCAATAATTAGCGAATCACGGCGAAGTGTAATCTGCGGCTAACTTCTCATCCACAGACTTGTGTGGCGATACCTATACCATACCACCAACAGATGCGGCGTAAGGCGTGGGCGGCGTGGGTCACTCAACGGGCTCGCGCTCTAGGTATGAGCCTCGCGCCTCAAAGGCAGGGGGTTCCCCCAGTGGAGCCTCAGGAAAATATTAAAATAGCTATTAAAATGGCTCGCAAAATGTAAATTCCCCTTAAGAAATCTTGGTCTTGCTCCGCCACTGACCACAACCGTGCTAGGAACGTATCAGGCACGAAAAACAACAAGATACGCTCTACTGTAGCTACATACAACAGTTAGTCATCTAGAACATTTTGCCGGTGCCGAAACGTACAAGGCATGTGACGGTGCTGGTCGGCGTAGGAATAAACTAGCTACAGGGTACACGTACAGTCTCATGTTACTGCTCCACCGGCATTAACAATAACTGCTCAGGGTGACAACGACAACTTCCTAAAATGACAACTTCCGAAAACGATAATTTCAGAGAACGTCTATTCTAAACTCGTCAATTTCCTAAAATGACAAAATCCGAAAATGACAAATTCCGAAAATGACAACTTCCTAAAATGACAACTTCCAAAAATGATACCTTCCGAAAATACTAAGGGGCTGACTAATTTCGGTTGTGAAATGTCAAAAATTTCTAATTTATACGTTATAAACTTTTCTCTGTTACTCATCTTTTAATGAAGTGAAACAACTAAAACTTGGCTTTATTATCTATTCTATAAAAGTAACAAATCAAAAATACTGCAAATAAAACAAAACTTTGAACTTCTGTATCCATTTAACGGGCTTGATGGCTATCGACGACGTCGTCGTCGTTCTTGACTTTTCGTTGTTGTTTTTAACTTCAAATATATAATTTTATTCAAAAATTGTATGCTACGAGTATTAAGGTTGTCAATTTAGGTAGCTGACGATTTAAGATGTTGTTGTTTTTGAAAGTTGACATTCTAAAAAAGTTGTCGTTATCGGAAGTTGTCGTTTTTGAAAGTTGACATTCTAAAAAGTTGTCGTCTTCGGAAGTTGTCGTTTTCGAAAGTTGTCATTTTAGGAAGTTGTCGTTCTTACCCTGAGGGACAATAACGCGTTAATTAAAGCCTTAAAAATGCTTGTTGGTTACATTAAGGGTCGTTACGTTAGTCATGTACCATACGTGTACTACCATGTCGCTACATGTAGTAGTATCGTGTATCTATTCGGTAGACGAGTGGGATAAGCAGGCACGGATCTACCATATGGCTTTTTGGGCTTCAGCCCAGGGCCCCGTGGATTCCATGGGCCTACAGCTAAGGAAAAAAAGACGATAATACGAAAAAATCTACAATTTTATTGAATTAAACGGATCGTAAGATTCATAGCCCTGCGAATCCTGCTATTAACAAACCCATTTAATTCAAGTCTAGGTGCAGGTGTTGGTCCTTTGAACTGACAGTTAAAATGTTCGGCAGCCATTACACATTCACTCGATCTCGATTGTGCTCCGCTGTTTCCCTCGCAGACTTTGTCTCTTTCTATATTGTAATCCTATTCGTTCGTTCGTTTTTAGTAATTACATGGGCCCCTAAACTCGCGGTCCGGCCTCTGGGTTATGACACATGACTTTAAAAATAACTAACGCTAATAACTAACTCTCTCCTATTGCCTGAAATAGAATTTTTCTCATGTTTAATCTAGCGTCTAACAAGAAAACTATTATTTTTGTTATTTCATTGTTAAACGGCCGTTTGGAACAAAACTTACATCGATCTCGCTTATATGATCCCTGTAGTTGGATATGATATTGTTTCTGAAGTCCACGAGCTGCCGCAAGTTATTGAGCTCGCTGGCTTCAGGGTTGTGGGTGCCGGTACGTAATAGCATCCAAAATGCAATTGGGGAACAACCTGAAATTCAAAATAAAAGCGTTAGCCAACTAAGTAACTTTAATGCGTTAGCCAGCAAATGCCGTGCATCTTATTTATTATTTATTTATCTTGCGCCGCGCACAACAGTTGCTTCTTGTGGGCAATCTTTATGCGATTGTAGTAGTGCTCACCGCTACATTTGCATTTTTTATTTGTCTAAAAATTTAAACTGAGAAATTATATTTCCAAACCATATACTGAAAAAGTTAGGAAGTTTTAAAAGTTATTAAAATGCCCACACCTGGCCACTGCTTTTAGTAAGAAACCAGAATGAAATAAAAATTTGAACTTAATTTATTCCGAAACACGAGTGCAGCTACTTATTAAATTGCATTATCTAATTTGCAGTCACTATACCTACTAACCATTATACACATTTGTGTTCAGTGAAATTGCCACAGTTTTTGAGATATTTAACAAAGAAAAGGCTACCCAGGTCTCCTTTTACAATCCTTTGACCCGAATTCTAGTTTTTATTGTGTCTGTATACTATAGTAAATATAGCTATCTCTTTCACTAGATCCATGAAAGATAAGGACAGTACCTCTGATGCATGGGCTGCTATTAGTTTCCGAGAATCACTAAGTAATTTAGCTAAACAATTGTATATGCGTTTTGTTGCGATTTTCCTCAGGATTTTTACATTTGATTAGGGTCACCATCTCTAAAATTTGACAACTTGGACAACTCATGAAAAAACCCCGGATTTTAGAGCCCAGAACACGGACATGACAATGAGTCATGATTGTTTTACCGTGGCAACCGCTGCACGGTGAATTTTACTAGTCGGACGGAACCAACCCCCCTACCGCCTAAGCAATAGCAATCGTTTATGACTTCATTTTAGTCATTTGGCACCGCCTATGTGACGTTAGCCATCAATTGCTTTGCGCGGATTGCGAAAGCAATCGTTGAACATAAACGATTGCTATTGCTTTAGGCGGTAGGGGGGCCGGTCTATAATTGAAACCCGCCCGGGAACTTCCTCCCCTTTAAACTAGGACAAATCCGGATAAACCCGCACAGATGGCCAACCTACATTCGATTTACCAAAAGGTACCTACCTAAAGTAAGCGGCATTTTCCATAACGCGCTGATACCTGCTCTACATGCCGACGCGTCCTCAGTGGTGCCCACCAACCACCAGTGTACCGTAATAATATCCACCAAACCACAGACATCCGTGCCAATGGGGACATTCCCAACGCATTATAAATAGATTACATTAATATTATTAACGGGTACTGTTTATGTTTACGTGAGTTTATTACAACACTGTCAGATGTTCCTTCCTGTGACGGAAGATTAAGCGTATCTAGTTACAGGCTGGATGTAGGGCATTAGGCCTAAATGTCAAGCTCTGGCATGGATATAGATGCTAATTTTTTGGGGCAGGGTAGAGTTTGAAATGTATGTTCGTTTAAAGTTAGAAGTTTGCACAACGGTAAAACCTGTAATACCAGAGAGGGGTGAGTCTAGGTTTACACGTATGGCTGTATACATTTTTGTACAGTGCCCCTGGCGGAAACGAAGTAGAACTAACCAAAATGTATACTACGCGCAATTTGGACTAAGGGCTCAGAACAAAATATGGAGGATTGGGGAAAAGGGGAGAATGTTTATTTGTCTTTATGCCTTGCAGTGGGACGAAGTAAGGTCCCAATAATAATTTTGCTAGAAAAATCCTTGAATATCTACTAGTGAATTAGCTCGTGGGTGGTCTTTGCAATGTTACTTGAGCCCCAAATGTACAAAACACTGGCACTATGTAAAGTTGGAGGAATACTACCACTACTTATTTATAGTTACTTACTATAACATAGTCGAAAAACATGCAACCATTACACATTCATTTATTATTGATTGATTAGATGCATCCATGGGACATGCATCTAAAATATTTATGTGCCTATATATTTTTGTTATAATCAGCATCATAATTATTATAGTTTTAAAACAGAAAAATGCCAGGTCGATCTATAATGTTTAATATGTCCCCAATTATCAGCGCTATTTATTAGCGCTTTTTAAAGCTTATTGTCAGACGTTTTATACGTGCAGTTTGTGGGTCAACTATACGCAAAAGACGATCGGTGCACTACGCGTGCAGTATAACAATGCGTTTAGGATGCTGCTGGGTCTGCCTTGGCGCTGCAGTGCATCGGGCATGTTCGCGGATGCTCGAGTGGATAGTTTTCATGCCATAATGCGCAAACGAGCTGCATCACTGCTAAGCCGCATCCGTAGCAGCACCAGCAGCATTATACGCGTTATAGCCGATCGTTTTGACTGCCCTTTTGTCAACCATGCAGTCCAGCAGCATGTAAGTACATAAAAAAAAATATTTCAGCTCTGTTTTAATTTGTATTCATGACATAGTATATAATCAATTTTTTTATTTTTTTTTTAGTTGGATTGACATTTTGTAGGATTGATTTGTTTATATTATGTATTATTTAGACTAATGGATATTTGTTTTTGATTTTTATTTCATTCATAATTGTATTGGAAATGTATGGACTCTGTCTGAAGTAAATGAATAAATAAAATAAATTATTAATTTATTTAAATATATAATATTTGGGGACAGTTTTACACACGGTCTCTGACCCCAAACTAGGCAAAGCTTGTGATATGGATGCCAGAGACCGGTATAGATACTAGATATACATATTTTTAAATACATACTTTTATATAACTAAATAACACCCAGACACAGAGCAAACACCTATGTTCATCACATAAATACTGCCCTGGGTGGGGATTGATAACCCACGCCTCTTTGACCCAGAATTTAGGGTCACTAACCACTGAGCCACCGATACTGATTTAGACTTCCAAACTTAAAAATATGATATTAGAGATCCATTTCGCTACAACTGATACCTATGAGCACTATCGTGTCAGGAATGAGAATAATTTGTTTGATCCGCTGACCCATGTCAGAGGCCTCCAAATTCTGACCAGTAAATTGAAATCTGAATTGAATCGAGTATGATTCATGAAATTAATGGACCATTTTACGAATATGAGCATAATTGTTTGTGATCTGCCATCGATTCTTAGGATAAAAGTTCCTATTGGAATCGGCTGTTGTATGCCTTCTTTCCAATGGGAACAGAAAGGACTGAAAGGATCCATTTAAAAGTGCTTCCACTATAAAGTTAGTTCATTTGTATGAATTTTAACGTTACGATCACGAGTGACATGACCGCCCAGCGCCCGAGAGAGCCCGTTAGGCTGCTTTTTCACCAGAGATGTGCGATGGAAATGTGTCGTGCGAGGATGTCTAGCTATGCTGTGAAAATGTATGCGGGTTTCTATATGGGGGTATATTTTATCACATCCCTCGTACAAATCCCTCGCACACATGCCTCGCTTGTTTTGTATGCGCAAAAATCTAGCTCCGCTGAGCCGTTTCCACCAGAGCTGAGCTGACCGAGGCGAGGTAAATGAAGCGATTCTATTGGTTCTTTACAAACACATCCCTCGCAACGCATCCTCCCACATTTCTGGTGGAAACGCAGCCTAATGGGTCCGCCCTAGCCTCCGCTCACTGTAGAAAGAAGGCATGAGACTCGTAGGACTAGAATACCATTATGATTATAAATGACACTGGCTATAGACACCTACAACTGGAATCATCATCATATCGCATAGGATATCCATCGCCTATAATATTCCCCTATAAATTTTCAATAAGACCTGTTGGAAGTGGCTTGGATTAGCGCGTCTTCTGTCGTCTGTCCGTCTAGTCGGGAGACTTGCTTTGGTCATCAGTTCTCCACGCCGTGTGCCTTGCCCACTGCCACTTTAACTTGCTAATCCGTTTGGCTATGTCGGTAACTTTAGTTCACCTATGGATCAACTCTTCAACTGGAATAATACTGTCGAATTAAGAACCAAACGACGAATCGGCGTTTGTGAAGTTAGCCACAAGCTGAGTGATACCTAATCAACGCGCACCTTTATGTGAGCTTCAGTCAAGATTTGATATCGCGCAATTTGTAGCTAACTTCGTCGACTCTAGGAGTCGATTGAGCGGCTAGCCAGGAGGCTGATTGACAACGACACCTTGACTAAGTCGCAGCTGCATAGTCTTGAGCATCGTCGCAAGTTAGCGTGTTTGTCGGCCTTTTACCGGATACACTTCGGAGAGTGCGCCCAGGAGTCACACAATCTGGCCCTGCCCCTTTCTTCTATCGTACGGCTAGACAGACGCGACCAAAGCGCCACCCTTTTATGGTGGACATTCCGCGCGTTAGAACCAAGCGTTTCGAATCCTCATTCCTCATACGAACAGCCGGAATGTGGAACGCTTTGCCTGGGTCTGTCTTCCCGTTAAAGTACAACATGGGTGTCTTCAAATCCCGAGTAAATAGGTATATTCTAGGTAAGCATGCTACACTTTAGATCGCACATCTGCTTAACATCAGGCAGTGTGTAGTCAAACGCGAACCTATTCGAATAAAAAAAAAAAAAAAACTTCACATCCGCAGACTTGTATTATTCGGCCTATGTGAGACATAAATTAGTCATACAACTAATTGATAGAGTCAATCAGCCCTCAGTCAATTTATGGCGAAAGTTCGAAGAATGCGGGAAGTGCTGTCATAAATCTCCAAAGGTCAGAGGAAATATTTAGTAAGTAGTGCAAGGCCCACCATAATTGATCGCTTCATCAATTAATGGATCACTTTCTGTGCCAGCTGCCAATAAGGTTCTTTCTATTGATGCCGTAGTATAAAAAGAGGCAGTACGAGGTTTTCTATAGCTGTAGCGCTTATAGCGTATGTGCATAAAGAGAACCGTCGTGGCGTTACGGTGAACTAATTATAAGATTTTAATCAGCAGCCAAGGTACCGACTATACTTGGTAGATGCGAGTACTGATGAAAACCGATTTGGTGTCTACCAAGGTCAAACACTTTTAGTTGTACTAGCAATGACAGAACAGTGTTGTCAACGTAATAAAATTAGTAAAATGGCACACGGGCGACCTCACCTGTCACGATTCTCTTTTTGCATTAACTCTAGCGTAGTTTGACTAGGTGTTCGTTAGCGATCATCGAAGTTAAGCAACGTTCAGCACGGTCAGTCTTCGGATGGGTGACCGCAGGTGGCATTTACAACTGAGCGTTGCCGTGGCTCGGATGACACGTTAAATTGTAGGTTTTAACCATTTAGCCATGTTAGATACGCCTTCAGGCTGCTTAAAAACTTTGACACAGGGCTTTCTTTGGCTAAACGGTTAATGCCCGAGCCACACCAGGCCTACCACCAGGGCATACAATTTAACGAGTCATCCGGTACGGTAGTGCTTAGTTGTAAATGCCATCCGCGGTCACCCATCCGAACACTGACAGTGTTGAACGTTGCTTATCTTTGGTGATCGCTGACAGACACCTAGTCAAACTACGTAACGCTATAAGTGCTTTACTGAGCATAATCGCTACACTACATAATATAAAGCAAAAATAGCTATTTTTGTGTCTGTCTGTGGATACACAGCTCATATCTTCCAAACTAGACAAATTGCAATATATATAATAGTTTTCACTATCTTATAGATTATAGCCGTGGTGGCTTAGAGGTAGTGACACCCGCCTTACAATCGTGAGGTTGTGGGTTCAAATCCCGGTCCCGTACCAATGAGTCCTTTGGAATTTATGTACGGAATTTCACACCACTGGCTTTTCGGTGAAGGAAAACATCGTGAGGCAACCTGCATACGTCCGTAGAAGAAATTCGATGGCGTGTGTGAATCCACCAACCCGCACTGGACCAGCGTGGTGGATATGGCCCAATCACCCTTCGTGGGTAGGCCTACGTCCTGCAGTGGACTATTAAAAAAAAAGGCTGATACAGTACAGTACAGTATACAGTATAGATTATTTCTTCTAGATGATTGTGTGTAGCTATAATTCATCCGTAACCGAGCGAAACCAGCACGGCCAACTAGTATCTATTATTATAATCAGCTAAATTCTGTCTGCATGTTATGTTGACTTTCTAAAGAATATCACAAAACAATGGGAGGCATTGTACTGCCACCGCTGCTCTATGACAAATGGACACTAATAAAACAAGTGCATCAATCGCGATGATTCACGGGGTCACTGTTTAGCGCCGATCGCAGGGCCGGATTCAAAGGTGTGGAGGCGTCGGGGCCACAAAGAAGTGGTCCCTTAGTCAAATATGTATTGAATAGAATAGAAACGCTTTATTGTTCACACAATCGACAATATAACAATAAAAGAGTACAATACATATAATTAAAATAGTGCGACAACCGATAGATAGATAGCGATATAGAGGGATAAGTGAAGTACCTACCTACTCCTTCAAGATGGGTAGTAAATTCCAAGTTCCTACATATCAGGAAAATTTGGAACTTTGCTATTTTATTGCCAGATAAGAGTGAACAAATACGGATTAATCGTTTTGTCAATGTTTAAGAATAATAATAGGTAATCATTTTTCTAAAAAGTTTACAATACTTTACTAATATACAAATAAAACAGTGAAAAAAATAAAAAGAAAAGTTGTTTGCTATTATTGTACTTCCTTTTACTCGTTGGAATTTGAAATATCTTTTTAAAATCTATTTTGGGGGCCCCTCTGTTGTGCGCCGGGTCCCGGGCAGTTGCCCCGGTTGCCCTCCCCTAAATCCAACCCTGACCGTTCGTCTGCTAATGGCTGAGCTCTTTGTTCGTATTTGTGTGAAATATAGACACTTACCTGATGAAGCTGAAGGTATATTGCCTATAGTCTATGATTACAGGTCAAGTATGCTGAGCGCCACACAAATTGAAAGATGGGAAGTTAGCCGCAGATGACACTTCGCCGTGATTCGCTAATTATTGCGCATGTGTGCACAATGCCTATACAAATGGCGAAGTAGTGAGCTCGGGCGTAGGGACCGCGCGGGAGGCATGATGTTGGCGGGCGGGTGTGCCCCGGCGTTTCGTCTCTCTGGCTTCCGCGCGTACCCATATTTCGGCTTTTGCGCAGAACGCTGCGCATAACTTCCTATATTTCAATTTGTGTGGCGCTCAGTATAGTTGTAGCGTTCATAGCGTAGTTTGACTAGGTGTTTCTTACCGATCACTGAAGTTATGCAAGCCGTGGGTGATATGGTACGATTAATTGTGTCTCCCGGGTTTTCAAGCATTTAGGATTCAGCCACGAGAGAGGAATTTGGGTTTCTTAGAAACTTTGACACCAATAATTAATTTTTGCAAAAAATAGCATGACCGACTTCAACCGTGTACAGAATTTGCGAATATTTCGCACGGATCGATGTAGCATTTTTCACATTATGGTTGATTTATCAAACACGGCAAAGCCGATTTCGAATAAAATTTAAATGGGACCAATTTCGAATCGGACTACTATGTAAAAAAGTTACGCGTGGTTATACATAATTATAAAAGAAAAAAATATATATACGCGTCGAATTGAGCACCTCCTCCGTTTCGTCGGTCAAAAATAAACATGACATACTCGTACCTATTAATGACTCAACCTGTCAACACCTCCGTTACGATTGAGGGTATAAAAGATAACAATTAGATAGGTTCTAAGAACTTCTTAGCATATTTAATCATTTTATCATCATCGTCATGATTTCTTACAAATGGCGGACATCGGTGGATGACCTACGCTGCGTCTGTCTACAAGGTCTTCATCTCAGAACTTTATAACCCCATTGTGCATTATCTGTAGCCTAATAACCACTGCGATTTAAACTCAAATATCTTGTATTTAATCTTACAATCAAGGTTCATCATCATCATCATTGTCAGCCGTAGAACATCCACTGCTGAACATAAGCCTCCCCTATGGATTTCCAATAAGCCCGGTTGGACGTCCTACGCTACGCTTGCCGGTGCGTGGTCTCCATTCGAGAACTTTACTGCCCCATCGGCCATCAGTTCTCAGAACTATGTGCCCTGCCCACTTTCATTTCAATTTACTAATCCGTTGGACTATGTCGGTAACTTTGGTTCGTCTGCGAATCTCCTTAGTCCTGATTCGATCTCGCAGAGAGACTCCGAGCATAGCCCTCTCTGTAGCGCGTTGGGCTACCTTAAGCTTAACAAAATCTTGCAACATCTTGGTTGCCTGGAACAAATCGCTTTAAGCGATAAGGCCGCCAGTTAGAAACCTATATGTATTATATATTTTATTTAGTCCCTGTCATCTGTTTTTGATGTAGGTAATGCGATTGTCTAATGAAGTGTCAACGTATAAGCATTGCCATTCGGCGTGGCAATGCTGCCAGCATGCTGGGCACGCTGCCAACTGGCAGTGAGTATTTGGATTATCTTTAGACCTTCAAGGGTCTATGGATGATCCAATTGCTTGTCATTTAGTAGTTTGTGTAGTTTAAGATTATGTCTTGTAAAGTGGTAGTTAATAAAGGCATGAAGTGTCAATGTTTGTTTGTTATAATTCGAATTAAACTTGACAATGAATATCTTTCACACCATCTAAAGGTCATTAGATGATCATCCGATCAGTCCAGCTAACTGAGCGCAACCCTGACATCGCTATAATTAAGCCCTAGTGTGAGCAGATGCTCATAATCACTTACGTCAGCTTGCAACAGCCAACAAACATTTTAATCAAACTGAACCCTAAAATGTTTCATTAATTCGTAAATTGCGTTAATTCCTTTCAATTAGTGAGGTATCATCGTTTTGAAGGGACCTTTGTGAAGTTTCATGGTCATACACACTTGCTATGTGTAACGTGTTTTTGTTACCATGTTACACGGTAATAATGAAATAAACCAACTGGTGCTGTAAACTGTATCGTGCCGACATCCGTTTCCGGACTGGATATCAACATATTTTCAAATTTAAAACTAACGTCACAGGGTTTTTGTTTTACTCATAATCACTTAGGTATATAAATTACTTAGTAAGTAACCTATACCCAATTTACAAATATAGCTATAAACAATTGTAAGTCGCGCGGGTGGAATCGCGGGTCGCAGATAGTCACTTATACAGGGTTATTTCTAATTAATTAGCATCCTTTTAGGGCAGCCATTCTCAAAGTGTGTTCCGCGGAACACTAGGGTTCCACAAAGCCTCTGTAGGGGTTCCACGAGAATAATGAATTAATGAGAAAAAATAAAAACAAAAATAAATTTCAGCGACTCAGGTTTCAAGATGACATTTGAAGAATTTGGCCAATATTACTGGGCTGCACTGAATGGGGGCTTCTTTTGAGACATTTTACAGAAGAAACGAGTACAAATATTTTTATTTTTGTTAATTTAAAGTCTCCGTCGAACATTTTGCTTTTCAAAAGGGTTCCGTCACCAAAAAAGTTTGAGAACCGCTGTTTTAGGGGCTTATTCTGTACATCGAAACTAACGACTTTTGTCAAATCTCAAAAATAATTTTGTTCCATAGAAAAATATCGTTCACCCTCGACAAAATGTATGGAACAGTTAATTTTTTTTAGTTTTGACAAAAGTTTATGGAGGACTTGACTACAGCAGAAAATAAAAGATCAAGCAGTAGCAGAACAAAAGTTGTTAGTTTTGATGTACAGAATAAGCCCCTGGAAGGATGTTAATTGATAAGGAATAACTCTGTATAATATATTTTATTTTAATTTAATTATTTATTTTTGAAGGGAATATTTAAGGGGGCCTAATGCCAAAATCGACTTTTTAAAGACGTGGTGTAAAGATAAAGAACATAAATATCCATATTAAAAAAATAATATAGGAAAGGCAAGAACCTATACTTAGTAGCAGAGTAATCGGTTACCTTACAAAAAAATTGAAACTTCGCATCATAAAAAAATATTTTATTTTTTCAATGCTCAAAATTATCAGCGACAACACTACATTATTTTTGATAAATTACGTAGCCAGACTAATGATCTAGTAGAGTAATCGATTAGTATTTTTAATATATACTTATATTTTGAATAAATAAATAAAATGTCACCTAAAAATGTAAGCTGGCGCTCGAAGCCAAAATCATCGTGAACGTGTGTCATGCGATTTTAGACTCTAAACAGAGTAACATAGATGATAGCGGGCGATGCAAGAAGCGCGGGTGAAATCTGTTTTTTTTTTTCATGGCATTAGGCGCACTTTAAACGAATACTTAGGTAAGTATTCCGTGAATCATTCCAGCATCTACATATCATCGTTATAAATGTCGAAACGAAAAAAAACGGCTAAAAATTTAGGTTTATTGTATGGGAGTCTCCCTTAAATATTTTTTTTTGTTTTTAGTAGGTATTTGTCGGCGGATGTGAAGTAAGCTAGAATACTTGCAACTCAGAGCACATAAAAAAATCAAGAGAGAATGTTGTGAAAAAAACAAGTGAAGCCAACCGAAACTACGCCTCGCCGTGTACAGACAATTACACACACCAGGTAACTATGAAACTACGCCTTAGCTTGTTAGTCGAACTATGGCGGCGCAACAGCGACGCACTCACACATGTATAAAAAACCGGCTTCACTTGACTGTTCAACGACGTTCCCTCTTGATTTTTTTATTTGCTCTGAGACTTGCAAAAAAAAGAATCGTTGCGGCGTTATGGTGAACTAACAATAAGATTTTTAATCAGCAGCCAATGCACCGACTTTACTTGGTAGACGCGAGTACCTACAGATGAAACCGAATTGGTGTCTAGTCTACCAAGTATCGAACACTTTTGGTAAAGTTGTACTAGCAAAGACAGAGCAGTGTTGCTGTTGTCAACGTAAGAAAATTGGTAAAATGGCACACCGGCGACCTCACCTACGACGCAGCCGATAGGTCCGAAAGTCTCACCTGGTACGTCGTGCGCCTTGAAGTTGGGCTGGACTCGGTTGGCGAAGATGTAGGCGGTCTTATCGCCGAAGTAGAGGTACGGGTCGGAGTCGCCCGTCAGGCAGATCTCATCCGCGGCTGCTGCAGCGGCCAGCAGCAGGAACAGCCAGCGCCCCATGGCTGGAACAGTTGACAACAAATAAGCCGGGCACATTCGGTCATTTGATCAGTCCGATTCCTTATGTGTATTCCAAATTGGTTAGAGCTAACCGCAATGGTTCTTTTTATATCAAAGTTCGAATCGAATTTGAAGTACGGCATTATTATACAATTATTAGCTGACCCGGCAAACTTCATTTCTCGCGAAATCTGTATAAATTATAACTAATGGGTAATACTGATGTTTAAGCATTATTATTGCAAAGTTTCTTATCAATCCGTTCAGTAGTTTTTGAGTGAAAGAGTAAATCCTCACATAGGTACTCAGAAACTTTCGCGTTTATAATATTAATAAAAAATAGGATTCAATCCCACCAAAAACATTTTTTCTATAAATTGTTGCCAAGACGAGGTACTTCTTATCAAAAAGTTATAAGATCTCATGTAAAGCCAAGCTTCTAACTCTACATTCCATAATTCTACAATACAAGGTTCACAAACCTTAAAGTTCGTCAAAATATGTTACTTAATGTGACTATGGCCATAACAGATCATTCATCAGCGTGTCCCACGGCTTACAGCGGACATCCTACGCTGCGCTTGGTGCGTGGTATCCTATCAAGAATTTTACAGTTTAAATTCTACAACCGACTACAAACAACGCTTAGGTTACGCCAATTTTATATTAAAATTAATAACGCATGTACCTAGGTAGTTTATTTCCATAACATAACAGACAAAACATTTATTACTATATAAATGACGTTGTGATGTAGCAAGTAAATAATTTATGATCATATTAATATACAGTAGGTAGTTTAATTACCTGTCTGCCTTTTTACTGCTTCGGTAATGTTTTTAACTAGACTTTGTTATAGGTAGGTATAAAATTAAATAATATAAATATAGTTTAAAAAAAGAACTAAAAACACGCTTATGAGATATCAATATTTTTTAATGTATTGTCTTCGGTCATTGATAGGTGTGCAAAGATTGAAGAAAATCTGAGCGCTCAAAGTAGGTCAAATTCTAGCTCAAAGGGGTTGGTTACAACCAAACATACCTACAAGCAAGCAAACAAGCAAACATACAGGTGAAACTAATAAAAGCGTGTTAAAAAGGCTTTTGCAAACAAAACGACTGTCTTTCGGCAAAATGTAAGGGTATGTATTAGATGTATTTTCTGATTTTTGGGTGGGTCCCATAGTAGAAATTGTTCTAAAGTCTTCTAGTGTGTATAGCTTATCTTTGAGTAAGTATAGGTTATTCTATCTTCTTTGGTATAGGTACTCTATGGATAATATTCTATTAAATGTATTATTAATATAACTAGTTCTTTTGGTAGGTAGGTATACAATTGTAAGTATTGTAACTTTGGGAACTCACCTAGGTTATTCAGTAAGTATTGTATCACATAAGCAGACATGGAGTGGTTTAAATAAGAAATCATCATTACACTTAACGACTTTTACTACAGGGCTAACCCGGATTTCCAGAAAAAAATCTATTTCATTTATTAGCAATTCCGGGCTAGCCCCGCAGTAAAAGTGATCCATAATGATGGTCTGAATTGTGCCTCTACAGCTCAATACACTAAATAACGCCGTATACGAGCCGATAGGTAATATTTTATCCCACTTCCTCTATTATCAGAAATCGTTTATTGCAACTATTATGGATATAATAATGTCTTATTCTCACAGCTTTCCAAACGGAACCCTATTTATTACTCCGAGTAACTTTCAATACCTTCATAATCATAGGTGTACTGTACTCATACCTACTTCAGCTTAAAAAAATGTAAACCGGCACTCAGGCGCACACGAATAACAAAAGCGAAAATGTGCGTTCAAAGCGTGTTCTTATTTCCCTGCACAACTCACAAAACAAATTAAAACTTAGCGCAACACTTTTTAAAAAAAGAATGAAAACAAAAAAGAGTTTGTTCCCGGCTGATAAATTACCTTTGACCGGGAATATTCAGGAAGAAGGAAATGAAAGTTGTCTATGGTTGAGTTCGCGGGAAACGCGACGGGTCGCGCTCGCGGCGGCGGAGGCACTGAGGAGGTTTTACTTCGTTTCGTTCGTAGTATTGTATTGTAATGAGGTACCGGCTGAGAGACTGGGTCTGCCGTGTGATGGGCCCGGCCGGCTGTGAGAGCCCAAACAAGTCGGTGAATCAATGAAAGTTGTCTGTAGTGTTAAGTACGAACACGCACGGTTTGGCTTTTCGAATAGACGTAGAGTTACAATGACAAAAACAATTTGAGATAAATTTCCCAGGTAGAGATAAAAATAAATTAAATATCAAGAGATTATAATTTATGATCGATATATTTAATCGTGATTTACTGAAATAGGTAAGCAATTGCTAAATTATTTTCAAATCACAACGTACGTGACCGCTACGACGAACCTGCTGTACCTATATTTATTTTATATTTTATTTTTTATTTTATTTTAATGAAATTCTAGGTCACCTACTCTGAAACTACTTATATACGTAGGTATTTATTTTTTAAGAATACGGAAAACAATGGTAGAGCTTACCGTATACCGTACCTACATAGGTGTGAACTGTATCTACATACAGGAAGTTTTAATTATTTTGTATTTGTAACTTTATATTTTATCTAAATTAAAATGATGATGATTGATGACGACGAAGGTAGTAAAAATATAATCGTCTTATCACAAAAGTATTAACCAAGCCTCGGACACTGTTTAACAGAACGAATTGCACGGTTAAACAGTGTTTAAAGCGTGTTTAAATATTTTGTGGTAAGGCGGCAAAGGTCATACTATGGCGTGAATACGAATGGATCTAAACTTTCCATTTCTGTCAATATACAGTACAAGCAAAACAGGCGATTAATCACGCATTATGCAATAGGCATACCGTCGCGTTCGATCTACGTGGTAATGCAGGCTGTACTTATATACCTAATAGGTATATAGTTTATACCTTACTACATATTATACATACTTACAAGTAGGTAATACCTACGTGGGTAATAGACCTACGTAGGTATTACCTACTTGTAAGTATGTATTGTACCTAGTACTTAGGTACCATGGCATGGGCATGCTCATAACCTAAATTCAAAAGCAGTGTATAGGTCAGGGGCGGTCAATACTTACACCTAGTCCTATTTTAAGGTCTAATTATATCGTCCCTTGATCGACTGGGCAATCATAATGGCTACGATGATACACAACATGTTTTCGAAAATTTAGAACAACTCGCGACTAGGTCCCCAATTTCGCGGGACTTCCCGATTTTTAGGGGTCTGGGGACGCGTCCCGATTTGTACTTAGTCGGGACGCTAAATGTTCCGATATTTGACCCATGTTAATATTTCTGCTTACTTACTTGTTTTTTTTTTTACTAAAAATCGGCTCCTGTTGAAAATATATGAAAAATTTTCCGCGCTCCCTGCAAACCTCACTCGCACTTGTTGCATTCTGGAATTTTGGTTCGTCCCGATCTACAACGCTTAATCCCGATTTGTTAGATCTTCTGCTTGGACCTGACAACACTACTCGTGACTCATACCTACTTGTCGAATTTTGGGGGCCCGTTACCAAAGAAGATATAATGCCGTTACCACAACATTTGAGGGCTACATTTAACTCTCTTTAAACTTTTTTTCATACATTTCATACCTACATGCTCTGTGACCTTTTGTTTGTCAACACTGGAAAGAAACATTCCCAGTTAAAATTGTCGTAGAGCTTATATATTTTAACCTTGAACCGCACGTACCGTGCAACTTTACTTATGTCAGCCCGTCTTCATTTTAGAACCATACACAGAGTCTCATCAGCCATCAGTCCTGCGTGTTATGAACCTCCCCGCTGCCACTTGGAGCATGTAAACCTGATAATGCATGATAACACGCGTGAACCAGAGCTACGGGCGGCCCCGTACCTACTCTTGTGCGCGGACCCGTGTGAAATCCATAATGAGGCATACTGCTATTTCTAAGCGCTAAGCTGTATACACATTGACTACAGTGTTGGAGCAAGCCTTCCAGCAAATATCTACAGAGCCGCAGTCCCTAAGTGAAAGTAGTAAAAAATGACCCAGTGCAGTCATACATTCTGACTTAGATAGATATTTTAGATGTATAAATAATTATATAATTCACAATAACCAGCTTTCTCGAATCTCGACGTTATGTCACCTAATTAGTGCTTAGTGCTTGTATACTAAGCGCCACACAAATCGGAGTATATGATGTTAGCCGCAGATGACACTTCGCAGTGATTGGCTAATTATTGCGCATGTGTGCACAATTCCGACGTCGCCTGTAGTGCGTAGGGAGCGAGCGCGCGAGGGGCATGAGGTTGGCAGCCTATATTTCGGCTCCTGCGCAGCGCTCTGCGCATAACTTTCCATCCGTCGATTTGTGTAGCGCTCCAGTACCTATAACCGAGCACTTTGGCATCGCGCGGCGTTGTAGTCGGCTTGCAATAGCCTTACGACTAACTAAAAAGACTGCCCACTACGTAGCTTGGGCAGTATTTGGTTGGGACACTTTTTTGCATGATTGTGACTGCAAGGCCCTATATTATTTATTTTAGATTTAGTGATTTTTGGGTCAACTTTGGCGAGCACAAGCTCCAAGAGGACCCCAAAAAATGAGATTTTGGCGAGGCAACTTTGATGAGGTGCTCTACAGAGGGACCTCCCTTGGGCCCTGTGTTCGAGGTGCGAGGCCTCTAAGGCGCGAGGCCGTGGATGCCGTGCCGCCTTTATTTGACTACAATTCTAGAATCTCTCTGTTTGTAACGTCTTGGCTTGAGTCACTTTTTGGTATGGTTTAGGGCAGCTTTACAAGATGTCGTCACCCTCATGGCAAAGTTACGAATCTATATGTAAGATGTCCCCCAATATTTTATTAATTATAGAATAGATTATTAAGACTGCAGGAACGCGCTGGATGCAGGCTGCTTCCAACCGGGCTTATTGGAAATCCATAGGGGAGGCTTATATCCAGCAGTGGACGTCCTACGGCTGATAATAATGATGATAATGAGCCAATACCTATATATTATAGACTAGTTTTTACCCGCGGCTTCGCCCGCATGATATTTTGATTTTTGACGCAATATCGTTTTAACTATATTATTGCAAAGTTTCATCTCAATCCGTTCAGTAGTTTTTGCGTAAAAGAGTAACAAACATCCATCCATCCTCACAAACTTTCGCGTTTATAATATTAGTAGGATTTATTAAAATCTCCAAGAATAAAGTAGCATTCAAAACGCTCTAGTGAAAAATGTGAATTAGGTATGCAGTTTTATCACTTTGGCATGGAGGTGACTATGATGTTCCGAACCGATAAATAAAAAATATCAGATGTGAAGAGTGTCAATAATCTACGATTACTATATGGATAGGTTTCGGTACCGGCGCTACCGGGTACAAAAACCTTAGCATTTCTAAATAGTTATAGGTATAATCCGCGCCACACAAGTCGGCGGATGGGAGGTTAGGCGCAGAACGCTGCGCAAAAGACAAAATATAAGTATGCGCGGGAGCCAGAGAGACGAGATGCCAGGGCACACCTGCCCGCCAACCTCATGCCTCCCGCACGCTTCCTACGCACGTGCTCACTACTTCGCCACCTGCTTAGGCATTGTGCACATATGCGCAATAATTAGCGAATCACGGCGAAGTGTCATCTGTGCGAAGTGTCTTTGCTTTGCGAAGTGTCTTTATTACCTGCCTACCAATTTTATTTCTCATGAAATTCTTGTTTATCATCTCCATATATTCTGTCATAAGATTGGGCTCGTGTGTAGACATCTTAAGTGCGCTCTTCATGGTGCTCAATCGCTCGTAAAACTGCATCGCACGGTGGGGAAAAAGTATAGACTCGGGGTCTCACAGAGACCACATAAGATAGATGTCTGTTTTGTGTATTAATAGAAAGTACAAAATACACTTTTAAATAAATTAAAAGCGTCGTAGAAAAAGAAAAAAAATATATTTTCACATGTGTGTATATCAAAAACAATACAATAATCTAATTTGTTAGATAAATTATATTATTTTTTCTCCTTTCGTTTTTAGGGTTCCATATCCAAAGAGTAAAAACGGGACCCTATTACCTAGATACTAACTAAGCCTCCGCTGTCCGTCTGTCACCAGGCTGTATCTCATGAACCGTGACAGAAAGTTGAAATTTTCACAGATGATGTATTTCTGTTGCCGCTATGACAACAAATAAGATAAATTAAATGTTTGAGGGGATCCCATACAACAATCCTGATATTTTTGTCGTTTTTCGCTCGATATTCATAACGCTTGTAATATTCACAGAATATTTAGTTGTATATTCACTTAAAAATAAATAATTTAATTAAAATAAGATAAATATTTAAGTGGCGTTCCCATACAACAAACGTGATTTTTTGCTCGATATTACGAGTAATAACAGCAACATGTAGAGACTCTTGAAATGTTCACAGAATATTAAGTTGTATATTCCTTTCAAAACTAAATAATTAAAATAAAATATATGAAGGGAGGCTTCCATACGGTACGGAACCCTACGTGCGCGAGTCCAACTCGCACTTGACCGATTATTATACATTTTATCTTAAGGTTAACCGTTAATCTTAACTTTTTCTAAGGAAGAGCTGTTTTTTTTGCAATTTTAGGGTCATTTGTATTATGAGTAATTATCCATGTTTTATGTAAAAATGTAATAAAAATGCAATAGATTTATACTACTAATGTACAGTGGACTACGCACTAAGGTGACGGTAATTGAATGCAGCTAATGTATGAAGCTTACTATGAATAAGAATTATTAAAATGTTTATTTTTAGCACTGCGAAACAAGAAAATCAAAATGAACTTGCGTATTTATTACATACGTCTCCAAACTTTTAAAAAATGTAGCGCCAAACATAATCTCCCGCTTAAATTGTCTATGCCACTTCCGGAAAAATATTTTAATGCTGACGCCACACGCTTTCATATCCACAGTCCGTTCACTATTATTTACCCTCCGTTATTTGTCGCTGTGTTTCTGTCTTATCTATGATGGTATATTATGACTAAACAGAGACAGCGACAAAATATCAGAGGTATAATGTATGTAGCACAGAACAGCAGAACTAGATTCTCTCTCTTCTGTGGTCTGTAGCTTATCACTGTAAACATCTACAACCTTGGTCTACACACAAAAATCATTTGCTACAGTCCGTTCACAATTATTTTACCTGTAACATTATTTAGTCGCTGTGCCTCTGTAAACGCACCCCTTGTAAACCTGTGATGTGGTGTAATGAGTAGACATAATATGGCATTTTTAACTGTTTTCAAGCTATCCGAACGGTGAATGAAAACATATAAAAATGCAACTTTTGCTCACACATTCCCAAACCGAACGCTGAATGTGATCGTTTTTAGCGTTTTGAACTGTTATTTTTGCCACCAGTAGGCTATCCGAACGCACCTATAGACAAACAGCGACAAATGTCAGAGGTAAAATACAGTCCATTCACAGTAATTTAACCTCTGACATTTCTAGCTCTCTTTTCACTGTCTCTGTTTAGTCACGACACACAAGCCCTCTATAATCTAAGCACACAAGCGACACACCATTACAGGTTTGACAGAGACAGCAACAAACATAGAGGTCAGAGTTTCAGAGGTAATATAACTGTGAACGGATTATAACTGTGAACGGACTGAGTATCGCGTACAAATGTACAATAAAATAAATTGCCTAATCAGGGGAAATTACATTTATAGTGTCACCTCAACACAATAAGCTACGTGAAGACACAAAGCCAAAAAAAATACAGCAAGCTCGCGAAGCATGCAGCACACGCAATGCGAGTTTCTTTGGAAGCTTCTGTAGCTAACTTCACATCGTTAACTTGTATACTTGTGTACGATGTGAAATTAGCTACAGCTGCGGTGCTCGTGTCGCCTCGCGGAGTGTGTGGACGCACCATTATAGTCATTAGAAAAAAATACGAAAATATCTATTATCTATGCTCTGTCACTAATGGAGTGTCTTCCGGTACCACACGTTAAATCGTCAAAATGGCAAAGAAAAAAGGCGACGAAAAAGTGAACCAAGCTCCTCAAAGTGACAATGAGGAGCAGAACTATGACGAAGAGCCCGACTTCGATGACCCCGAGGGTTTTGTCGACGACATTCCCGACGAAGGTGGGCATTTTCCTGTGATACAAGCTGGACCGGCCATATGCGTCACCCACGCATTTCCCAGCTTTTCATTGAAGTTGTGCTATTTTTATCAAAGTTACAAGACTCTACTATACGTTACGCAGTTCAGTGCATGTTAAGTTTGAGTGCTTAGTGAGTAATTAGGGTGGTAAAAGTGGTGTCCTAAAACCTAACCTAACTTTGACGTTGCAGAGTTGTTGGCCGACCTTTTAGAGCAAAAGCCTCAAGAGTCGGACGGTTACGAGAATGTGGTTGTTGTGGACGGGTGCCCGCAGGTCGGACCTGAGCGGCTGGAGAAGCTGCAGAGCGTCATAAATAAGATATTCAGTAAATTCGGCAAGATAGTCAATGAGTATTACCCAACTCAGGCGAACGGTAACACTACGGGATTCATATTCCTGGAGTACAACAATCCCCAAAACGCCGCCGAAGCCGTGAAAGCGACAAATAATTGTAAATTAGATAAGCAGCATACATTTTTAGTGAATCTTTTCACTGATTTCAAAAAGTAAGTGGTTATTCTATTATTCATTGTGATAAAAAGATTGCGATTCATTGCCATAGCCAGAGAATGAAATATATAAACAATATTGATGTTTTGTTATCAATCTTAGAAAGTCTTGTAGGGTGAACCAGCCAGTTCACGATCACTTAGTGGACTAGTAATCTTTGAAGTGACATTATTCACTATAATGATAATGTTCTGATTCAAATAATACTCAGAAGTTTAGAAAAAACCTTAAATAAGTGAAAAAACATAAGGTTTTTTGTATTTTATGTTAGTAAGTATAAAATAAATAATGATTTATCAAAATGTGCTATTTTTTAGTTCCCGACCACATGTGGTCAGTTAACGTCCGACATTTTCGTTAGTTGACGTCCACTCAAAAGCCATTGAAAAAAGAGCCTTAGAGCATGTTCTTAGGGTCGTAAATAATAACAGCATTAAATAATCATGTTTAAATGACATTTAATTTTAGTTATCTAATATTATTCATTCAATTATTTTATGATATTTATTTTTCATATATTCACACTTGTTTAGTAATTTTAATAATAGTATTATTTACTTATTTAGTAATTTTTGTACGGCATAAGGCACGTGGTCGTTAGCTGACCGATTGTCGACCACCGAAATAATGCTTTATATTTTAATGGTAATCAACACATTTTGCTGGTCGCATTCTGAAGTGTACATAAACCACGTCCTAAAGATCAAACTGATAAAGATTAAAATGCCGTACCATGAAGTATCAGTTAGAAAATTTATTAAGAAGATCGATGGGAAATAGTCATTTGCCGACCATGTGGTCGTGAAATGATGCATACAAAATTTTAGTAGGTTAGTTTGCCGAACACCTATTATTTTAATTAAAAGCACATATTTTACATTAATATGACCTTTTAGGGGTAAAAACGTGTTTTTATAAACATTCCAAGCTACATTTGGATGCGTGAATCTCGACAAAAACTTGTTTTACTTGCGGTTGAAAAAGTGCCCTCTCACTATTTTTATCGTAAATATGTGCAACCAATTCCGACACGTCCACTATGGGTCTGGTTCACAGGCTCATAGAAGTGCATCACGTATCAGAAGATAAATCACAGTGTCGCGGAGGGGAAGCGATTGACTAAAGTATCGTTCAAAAACCAAAACAAACGTTGGCGCGCTTTTATTTAACTATTTATAGTGGTTTTATGAAAAAGTGGTCGTGAACCGGTGGTGGTCGGCAAACTGGCCTATTCACCCTAAATTGTTTTTCTGCACAAAGCTTTGTTGGCAATAACATATTGCATAGCTTGTAATTGTAATAGTATGCGTTGCTGATACTATTTCTTTCTCTGACTACAGTTACTGCGAACCTAGACATTATAAGGAAATTCTTCCAGTCCAGGACTTCATTGCTTCACATGTGTCCATCTCCCAGTGTTGCATACTTATTACAAATAAAGTAAAACAGTAAAAATTTTCTCCAATACTTACAGAAAAACTATTCGAGATGCTTCTGAAAAGTTACAATATCTATCCCTTTTCAGGTACTCAGATATCCCAAAAGAATGGGAGCCTCCATCACCTCAGCCGTTCAAGGTCCAGTCGGACTTGCAGTGGTACCTCATGGACCCCGACGCATACGACCAGTTCTTGATTGGCATCGGCACAGGTGTCTCGCTACAAGTTTGGCAAAATGCCCTACCTGAACCTGTTGTAATTCAGGAGCGACCGGTAGGTTTTCTATTTTTTCTAAATATAAACTAACAATACCCATGAGTCAAAGTGGTGTAGGTTTGATTCTCACCTAGGGAAAGCATTTATGAACATAGGTGTTTGCTCTGTGTCTGGGTGTTATTTGGGTAATGTGGCCAATTATGAATGTGTCATCCTAAATTTAATAGCAATTTAGAATGTTGCTGTTTCTTTTTCGCTTTATGCATTTGAAAGAGAACAATATTTATAATTGCTATTATATTTAGGATGGCGCCTTCATAATTGGCCACATTACCTGTATAAATATGTATTTAAAAAGATATGTTTAAGTAGTTTATCAGTCTTGCACATACACAAGCTTTGCTTAGTTTGGGGTCAGATATTGTGTGTAAGATGTCCCCTAATATTTATTTATTACACACAAAACACTCCCTGTGGGATGTCAGTGCTGCCCCCCGACCGTCTAAGCAATAGCAATCGTTTATGACTTCATTTTAGTCATTTGGCACCGCCTATGTGACGTTAGCCATCAATTGCTTTGCGCGGTTTGGGAAAGTAATCGTTGAATTAACAACTTTGATGGCTAACGTCACATAGGCGGTGCCAAATGACTAAAATGAAGACATAAACGCAGGTCCTGTCAAGACCAAATAAGAACAACAATAATAGTACATTTACCACAGTTCTTCTTGAAGTAATTCAACTGATACCATAATATGCATCAATCATTTAATTTTGTTGATAGATGCATATTAAGCCCGATTACAGAGGCGCCATCGTAATTATAATTGCTAAATTGCATAGTTCTGTTTCTTTTTCACTTTAGGCATTTGATAGAGATAACGCGTTTTATGTTGCTATTAAATTTACGCTGGCGCCTCTGTAATTGGGCTTAATATCAATTTTAAAATAGGTAATGTTTTATAATTTGTTTTCAATTCAATGCATCATCATAATATGATAGTCATTTTGCTGATTCAGTCAGTTGAATCTTCTTACAAAGTACATAGTTTTATTTCTTTTGTTATTTTAAAACCAAAATTTGATCCTGATCCAGAATAATAAAAATACAACACTATAAATTATGCATTAAATTAAAACTGCTCTAGTAGAAAATGTTGCATTTTATATACCATTTTTATCACCAAACATTTATTTATATATCCAGTTCGATAACCAGTTTGTTATGGTTGCTTTCACTTGAACTAGTTTGACTACTTAGTCTGGTCAAACATTGCTAGAATCTAGACTGCAGCCTGCACAAATTACAATTGATTAGATAAGAAAATACTCAACTTTTTACTGGTAAGTGATTTGGGTTTTTTCTCAGTTACATTAAACTATCAGTGTCTTTAATTGTCTTGAATATTGAATTTTGGCATTTATGACATTTTATTTTATCTGTGACATTTTATTTTATAAATCTTGACATTATTCAATTTCATTTCGTTCTATTTTATTTACTTTTACAATTTATGAGTTATGTAAACCTACTAATCAAACCAACTGGTAGATCTCCAAAACTCATTCTGGCAACATTGTGTTGTGAATATTGTCAAATTATTTAATTTTCACTGGTGACTGTTTTGTGATTGATTTGTTTGTCTCTTTAATTCTTTATTTTTTATTTGTTTCGAATTATTATTGTTGTTGTTTTTGTGATATTAGGTATGTAATTGACGTTACATGATTTTTAGCTAATGATGTTTCAAAAGTGTATATTTGTACCTAATTTAAATAAACATGATTGAATTGAATTGAACATTAGTTTACATGCTGCATTTGTTGATAAGTAAGTGCTGATATGTAAGATCAGTAAAAGTTGGTATCTTTCCATGATTAGAAAAGATGTGTGGAAATTATGCTTTCTTGAAAATGCTGATAGCGTTGTTGACTAAAATTAATAAAAAGTAGTTCATATAGACATTGGCTGTCTTACTACAAAAGTTTTTACGCACACTTTAGACAATGTTTAACAGTACAAATTGAACAGCTAAACAATGTTAACGCATGTTTCAATTTTTTGTGGGAAGGCAGTGGGTGTCTAACTGTGGTGTCCTTTGTTTTAAAGCTGCCTGAAGTGTTATTATGAGTTTTACCTAAACGGAAACTGTGTTGTAATTTTCATGTGACTCCATACATTTTTTGTACAGCTCCCCTTGCAAAAACGAGAAAGAACTATTAAAAAATGGAGAAATTAATGGATGGAAGGAGCTCTATGAAAATGATAATAGTTTCAGTTTACTATGAAAATTCATACCAAGGCCTCAGACTAATGGCTAATATATAATATAATAGCCTTTATTTCCCAAATTAAATAATTACAAATTAATAATAGCCTAAAAATTTAAATATTCTATTTGGGCACCCAAATTTGGTACAAGGCCTCCTCCATGCGGTGCCATGAATATCGATCTTGGGCAAGTCGAGTCCAAGTCGGGCCCGCCGCTTCGACGACGTCATAGGACCATCTTCTCCTGGGGCGGCCGACTGGGCGCGCGCTCTCTCTAGGATACCAGTGGACGATGCGTGCGCTCCATCTGTTGTCTGTAGCTCGTGCGAGGTGTCCCGCCCACTTCCATTTCAGTTTGCAGAGCATTTTTATTGCATCCATAATTTTGGTCTCTTGCCTTATATCTACATTTCTAACTCTATCTTTTAACGTGAGCCCTAGCATGGAACGCTCTGTTGCTCTTTGAAATTGGCTAATGGCTAAACAGTTAAATAACTATAGATTTATCTATTTTGCTTTTAGAACTGGACAGAAACGTACGCAGTATGGTCTCCACTAGGCACATATCTCGCCACGTTCCACTGGCGGGGCGTGGCACTCTGGGCCGGGCCCAAGTTCACACAGTTTCAGAAGTTCTTTCACCCAGAAGCCAGGTTCATCTCCTTCTCGCCGTGTGAAAACTACATTGTTACGTTTTCGCCGAGCGGGGATAGGGGCGATGATAAGAAGCTCATCATTTGGGATATTAGGTGAGTGTTTCTTAAAATTATCTAGTTGTTATATGATTTCTAAAGTAAATTCGTATAGGTGGCAGGCCCTAGTTTTTAAGCTGAAGGCCTGATTTTTAAAAAGCTACACCATTCCACATAAAAAAATATGACAATAATACTGGCCTATAGTATAGTATACCAACCAAGCCACTGGAGCAATTATGCCAGCGGCCCAGAGCCACGCTCCGTTATTTTAAGGAACTGGGCTGGCTCGGGTAGATACTGGAGGGGTAAATGCATAAAACACCCCATGCGGGACGTCGGTGCGGGGCTTATTGCCCCTACTTCAAATGAGAATGAGAATACTGGCCTACATTTTAACTATAGGCCGACTGAAGCTCTCATAAAGCTGCATGTTGATTAGGTTTCGAGCAGCTTGTAGCTAACTTCACATCTGCCTGTGGATAACACATATTGTACTAGCCTTTTTAATAGTCCACTGCAGGATGTAGGACTACCCATAAAGGGTTATTGGGTTATATCCACGAAGCTGGCCTAGTGCGGGTAGGTGGATTCACATTCGCCTTCGAATTTCTTCTATGGACGTATGCAGGTTACCTCACGATGTTTTCCTCCGCCGAAAAGCAAGTGGTGTGAAATTCCATACATAGAATTCATTGGTATGAGACCGGGTTTTGAACCCACAAGTCACGAATGTAAGGCGTGTAACACTTCCGATAACACACGTAACATATCTCTCAAAAATACCAATTATTTGAGTGTAACATTTGGAAGTGCTTCTTTGTGATATAGTTGAGTTCAGATAGCCATTAATTTTCAAATTCAAGATCACTATGCAGTCCATTGACCCAAACTCATGATGTCATAATTTAGCACAATTTTATTATTAATAGGGCAATAGTTTCTCATGCTTCTTTCTGCCACGTTCTACTATACCCATGATAATTTGATTAGTGATTTATTATATTATCTTTTGTACATGAGTCTGTCTTTCAAGTCCAGTGACTAACAGCTTACAGGATTCAAGGTTATTTTCGTCCTAAATAGTCATTTTTAATTCAGTTGTCATAGTATCTATATGCTGTAAACATGTTACTATGTTGTGATAATAATTTGCCATATATGGTGTTTTAACTTGGTGTTTATACTTGTATTATTGTGTGGTGTGTATGTGGCGTTGTAGCTACCAAGGCATGGACTGAATACACTTTTGCATAGATTTATCATGAACTACTGGAGTTGAATTCTTGAAAGTACTCTTGTTTTAAAACATACTTTTTAAAACAAAAGTACTTTTTCTTAGAAAGTACTTAAAAAATTGTTGAATCAATACAACTGAAACGAGCTGAACGCTTAGGCCGATCGTGCCTCTCTATCGCTTGTACCACGCTCCTGTACTCTTGTTTTAAAACATACTTTTTAAAACAAAAGTACTTTTTCTTAGAAAGTACTTAAGATATTGTTGAATCAATACGACTGAAACGAGCTGAACGCTTAGGCCGATCGTGCCTCTCTATCGCTTGTACCACGCTCCTGCTTGGACGCTCTGCTCAGGCGGAACGTGACACATCTCATGTGTGCAGTCGGCGTTCATCGATATAGACGTTATAACATCAAAAAATTAGCTAAATGCTTCTTTGTACGTCCACAGAACAGGACAAGAGAAACGTAGCTTCCCGCCGCCCGACGAGTACGTGACATGGCCCATCTTCCGCTGGAGCAAGGACGACAAGTTCTTCGCGCGGCTCGGGGCCGACGTGCTCTCCGTGTACGAGACGCCGGGCTTCGGTCTCCTCGACAAGAAGAGCATCAAGATCCCGGGCATTAGGTGAGTTATATTTTCTATCACAGGTGGCGCCGCCAACGCTGTAAGTTGGTGGTAATGATAAGCACTTTACAAATTTGGCGCTTGTTTAGGAGGCGAGCGCTAGCTCGGTTGGAAGAGCGTAGGGCTAGTGAACCGAGAGAGGCAGGTTCTAATCCTGTGTTCGCATCAAATTTTTGAAATGATTATTAAGCTGTCACAATGATAACTCTTTGAGTTATACATATCTTGGTTATAATAAATTTTGATGTCTAGCTTTATTGACAACAAAGTTACAGGTGGTTGGAAATGGCCTGAATGATTTCCTTTGATGATTCCAAAGCATATCTTCTTCAACATCATCATACCAGGCTTAAGACGTCCACTACGAGACATATGCATCTTCTATGTATAATATTATTTCCTAAATGACTGGTTGGAAGCTGCTTGTATCCAGTGTGTTTCTGCAGTATTGATTAGATCATTGGTCTAACTTGTAAATGGACATTCTACTCTGCACTTGCTGGTACTAGGTTTTCTTTCGTGAACTTTACGGCTCCATTAGACAATGGTTTTGGTATCTACTAATCTCCTCATCCTTGATTCAGCATATCTACTTCACAAATATCCTATTTTTCTCATTTAGGCCCTAATAATAAATTGTCAAGTGTAAGAACCATTAAGTACTTAAATTAAACAGCACTCAGCAGTGTATGCCTGATATTGATTGCAAAACATTGTGTAAATTCTTTAGTCATGTTGAAAATAAATCATGATGACCATGTAATTTTATTTAGGTTGCTACTTTTACATTGTTCTAATGCGATTAGGTTCTCTTATGCTCTTATCACTTGCTGAATTTTATTAAAATTTCTTCACATCTATCTTAATCAGCTTTGTACAAAACATTACCATTTATTACTAATAGTTGCATCATTACTTTATATCAGCAAGATAGGGTTTGTCTTGGACTGGGTTGTATATAAAATTTTTAAAATGTCATGTATTTTATATTTCTATAATCCAAAGGAATGCTTTATATTAGGATGGAGCGTGCACGGGACGGCCCCGGACGGAGCCAGTACGACGCACGTTTCATACTTTTTGTATTGGCCCTTACGATGCCCGTATGACGCCCGGACGTGTGTCGTCCTAATATAAATCATCACAAGACCTATAACACCCACATAGGTCTTGATGGAAACGAGAAGGTTGATAGCTTAGCAAAACAAGCCTCAACTGACGGAGTACATACAAATTTTCTCCCCTACTACACCAATTACAATCGCATGTTAAAAATTCACAGTTTTAATCAATATAAAGAATATTTTGATTCGAGATCAAGAACAAGTGGTATCTGGTATCGAACGGTCCAGCCACATCCATTGAGACACCCATGGATAGACAACAATATTCTAGACAGAAATGATACTTTAACTGCTTTAAGGTTTCTTTCTGGACATCTCCATGTAACAAATTTTTAAATTTGATGGGAATATCCAATACCCCATATTGTCAAACATGTATAAGCAGAATTGATGATATATATCACATTATAATGGAGTGTGCACAGAATGAAACTACGCAGAAATATTTTTTCTAAAATACAATTTATGTATAACATAGGACACTGCAATAGCATTCTGGCTGATCCACTGTCGGACTCGGCCAGGATGCTGTTTAAACTAAGTCATAGAATATAAATAGTAAGTAGCAAATGTAATCAGAGCGACATATTCGTTCAAGAAAACGAAAAGCTCTTTAAAATATTTTCGATAGTGTAATTGATATCTCTATAGGAGTCATAGTTTCAAACGAAATGACTTGCCGTGTGCGCACAACTTTGAATCAATTAGCCATTTTCTAATTAGTCGTTTTCTTGAGATGACTAACATCTGTAGTATCCTAAATCGATGTTCCACTGCAATAACCTAACTTTTTCTAACTATTTTATGGTTCACAGGGACTTCAGTTGGTCACCAACCGACAATGTTCTCGCCTACTGGGTGGCCGAAGACAAAGACGTACCAGCCAGAGTAACGCTCCTCGAGCTCCCCAACCGCACTGAAATCAGATCCAAGAACTTGTTCTCCGTCGCCGACTGCAAAATCCACTGGCAAAAGTCCGGCGACTACCTATGCGTCAAAGTCGACCGCTACTCCAAAGTCAAGAAAGACAAAAATGAGATCAAATACTCGGGAATGTACTACAACTTTGAGATATTCCATATGAAGGAAAAAGAGATTCCAGTAGACTCGGTTGAAATTAAGGAACCAATTCAAGCATTTGCTTGGGAACCCGTAGGCTCAAAGTTTTCGATCATTCACGGGGACCCGGCTAATATTTCAATTAGTTTCTATCAAGTGAATACGGGCCAAGCTCCGACACTGTTGAAGAAGTTTGAGAGGAAGCCGTTCAATCATCTGTTTTGGTCTCCGTCTGGACAGTTCATTGTGTTGGCCAACCTTGGGCTTACTGGTGGCGCGTTGGAGTTCCTGGATACTAATGACTTCACTATTATGAATGTTTCGGATCATTACCAGGTAATTAAATATATCCATGCTCCTATTTTGTTTGAAATCCTTTTTCAAACAAAATAGGAGCATGCTAACAGTAATCGCTAAAGCTCTACAGTAGATTATCTCCCATGTATCGTTTCCTGTTTTGTTTATTTTATATTGGTTTCAATGAATTTCCTAAGTAAGTAAAACGAATTCACTAGTTCTTAGATTGTTACAGAATCGATGTTGGTTCTATTACGGGATTTTTATAATTTTTAATACATACTTTTCTTTATGAAATATGAACATTGAAAATGTATCTATAAGGCATAGAACCAATTACAACGATTCCGTAGTGGACTGCACGCAGTAGCCACAACCCACAGTTTCTTCGGTCACGTAGCTAAGCATTGCGACAGACTACGCGTCGCTATGAAGCCGTGGTGGCTTAGAGGTAATGACACCCGCCTTACAATCGTGAGGTCGTGTGTTCAAATCCCGGTCCCTTACCAATGAGTTCTTTGGAATTTATGTACGGAATTTCACACCTCTGGCTTTTCTGTGAAGGAAAACATCGTGAGGCAATGCATACGTCCGTAGAAGAAATTTAATGGCGTATGTGAATCCACCAACCCGCACCAGCCCCTCGACCGCTTAAGTAATAGCAATCGTAATAGCAACCGTTTATGATTTCATTTTAGTCATTTGGCACCGCCTATGTGACGTTAGCCATCAAAGTTGTTCATTCAACGATTGCTTTCGCAGGCCAACGTCACATAGGCGGTGCCAAATGACTAAAATGAAGTCATAAACGATTGCTATTACGATTGCTATTGCTTAGGCGGTAGGGGGGCTGGCCAGCGTGGTGGATATGGCCCAATCGACCCTTCGTGGGTAGGAATACGTCCTGCAGTGGACTATTAAAAAAGGCTGATACAGTACAGTAGAATACGCGTCGCTAGCTATAGGCTGAATCACAACTTGGTGGCTGTGATGTGCTACAAGCTGCAGATAACCCAATCCTCGCACAGCTGATAAGAGCTTCAGTCAGGATTGGACTATCTGCAGCTTCTAACATCACAGCCGCTAAATTGTATGATTCGGCCTAAATCCCTCTATCAAAAAATACAGCCATAACATCACCACAGACGTATTTTATACAGGGTTATACCTAATCAATTAGCATCCTTTTAGGGGCTTATTCTTTACATCAAAACTAACAACTCTTGTTCTGCGACTTTTGTCTTAACTCGAAAAAAAAACAGCTGTTCCATACATTTTGTTGAGGGTGAACGATAGTTTTCTATGGAACAACTTTTTTTTGTGATTTAACAAAAGTTGTTGAAGAACCAAAAAAACATATACAAAATGCGAGTCGCACTACGAGCCATGGAGCGTGCTATGCTAGGCATCACGTTACGTGACCGAATTCGAAATACGGAGATCGTAGGAGGACAAAGGTGGCAGATATCGGATCCCGTATAATCAATCTCAAGTGGTGTTGGACTGGACATTTAGCCAGATGTGATGATGGCAGGTGGAGCAGAGCTCTGACTGAATGGTGGCCCCGTGACGGGAAGCGCAGTCCCGGTAGACCCTTACAACGGTGGCGTGATGACATCCAAAAGTTTTGCGGCAGCACTTGGATGAGACCGGCACAGGACAGGGATAGTTGGCGTAAGGGGGAGGAGGCTTATGACCTGCAGTGGGCCGAAATAAGCTGATGATGATGATGTTGAAGAAAAGTTGTTAGTTTTGATGTACAGTAAAAGCCCTAAAGGATGCTAATTGATTAGAAATAACCCTGTATAATGTTTGCACTTATCTATATTAGTGGGTGACGCGGCGTTTTGTAGCTGGTGTCGGTGTTTTATGGCTGGCGTGAGAATTTTCTATCGGATTTAGGCGTTTTGTGATTGGTGCGCGATGGTACTAAGCCTGCCTATTTAGTATGTTATTTTTGTGACTAGATGTCGGGCATCGAGTGGGACCCGACCGGGCGCTACGTGGTGACGGGCGTGTCCTCACTCAAGTGCAAGATGGACTGCGGGTACTACATCTGGTCCTTCCAGGGCAAGATCTTGAGAAGGTACGTATTTAACGCATAACTTTTAACATTGTTGTCCAATTGCCATTATTCGTTTTTTTATTGGAAAGAGAATACGAAATTGATCCGATTAAAATTTTACCGAAATCGGCAGAGCCATTTTTGATAAATCAACAATAATGTGAAGAATGCTACATCGATCCGTGTGAAATATTAGCGAATTCATGGTTGAAGTTGGTCATGCTATTTTTCGGGAAAATTAATTATTTAATTTCGGCTTGCTACACATACATTCGGGCCGGCCTTGATTGGCACTGTTCGGGAGAAATGACGATCGGCTTTCGCTAGGCCGGACGGCCTCTAGCAGGCACATTTGGCAAAAGCCGGGCGGCAAAACCCTATTGTGCCGATTGGACCTTGGAAGTAACCACTCGATCGGTGCCGATCCGCATAAATCGAATGATGCCCAACGTATGTAGTATCTATTTTGGAACTGCTTTGTTGTTTGACAAACAGTGCCCAAACTGACTGCCGGCCCCACAGGTAGCCTCGAATATCCTACTAATATTATAAACGCGAAAGTTTGTGAGGATGTATCGATGTTTGTTACTCTTTCACGCAAAAGCTACTGAACGGATTGAGATGAAACTTTGCAGTAATTATAGCTTATATATCAGAATAACACATAGGCTATAAATTATAATGATGTTGCGTCAAAAATCAAAATATCATGCGGGCGAAGCCGCGGGTAAAAACTAGTATGTTCATAATGGTGATCTGTATCGCTTCCTTTAGTCTTAGTGCACCAGTTCTAGATAATATCGAATACACAGGTAAATGAAAAAGCGGCCTGAAGTCATGATTTTAATATTTATATCTTTCATTCTGCAGAGTGATGAAGGAAGGGTTCGCGCAGTTCCACTGGCGGCCGCGGCCGCCCACGCTGCTGACGGAGAAGCAGCAGAAGGACATCAAGAAGAACCTCAAGAAGTACTACTCGCAGTTCGAGTCCAAGGACCGCATGCGCAGCAGTAAGGCCAGCAAGGTACGTGCCACACTTTGTAGCTCAGAATAAGGACTAAAGTAATAGAAACCGTACAAATAGCAAGATATATACATCAATTTGTCCCATTTTTGACCGACGAACCACCGGAGGAGGTATACGATTCGACGCGTATATTTTTTTTTTTACGTATAACCACGCATAACTTTTTATATAGTGGTCCGATTTCAATAATTCTTTTTTTATTGGAAAGAATATACTTCGAAATTGGTACCATTAAAATTTTATCGAAATCGGCTGAGCCATTTTTGATAAATCAACAATAATGTGAAAAATGCTACATCCATCCGTGCGAAATATTCGCGAATTCTGTACACGGGTTAAGTCGGTCATGCAAATTTTTGCAAAAAATAATCTTGTAAATTTGAAATTTAAAAGGTGTTAGAAAAAGACGCACATACAGAAAATAAAAGATCAGAGATGGAATTAGAAGGTTCAAATTTCACATCATATCGCAAAAAGTACAGTATACAAAGTAGACCAAATTTCAACCATTATGACATTCTAACTTGTGATTTTGACGTTTGACGACAGACGTTTTCTTTTTGTTTCGCTCACTCGCGTATGCTGTATAACCAGATAAAAATAAGACAGCTGTAACATAGAAAGACACCTGATAGATTGTATCAATTCGATGGCTCATGCCAGATTTTTCGTCTAGGAACGTCTAATTTCAACACATTTGACTATTTTGAAAGCTATGGTCGTCTGTAAAGGTATGTCATATGTCAGGTACGCTATGTACTGCGCATATCCCCACTCCTTACTGCGGCTGATATTAAGCAGCGACTCGCCTCGCGTTCACAGGCGCTATTAATTATAATTTGGAGCCTTTAGTTTTAATTTGGTGGCGTACTAAATATGTGCGAACCACCAGTGGGTCGACCCATAGTTTGGAAAACCCTGCCTAGAAGAATCCGGCCATTTTTATATTATTTTTAGGGTTCCGTACCTCAAATGGAAAAAACGGAACCCTTATAGGATCACTTTGTTGTCCGTCTGTCCGTCCGTCCGTCTGTGTGTATGTCAAGACTCTCTATCTCGGGAATTCGTAAAAATATCGAGTTGAAATTTAAACTGTATACGTATATCTATGGTCTCTTGCAGTTGTGTTAAAGAAAAACTTCTCAGTTATCGTTTAAAAAAGTTAGAGCTGTTTATGTCGTAAAAAATCGCATATTTCGGCACTCACAAAAATCAAAACCTACAGGGTACTTCCCGTTGACACAGAACTATGAAATTTGGCGAGAAGTGTTGTCTCAGAGTACACATATAGGAATAAATCTGAAAACTGTACATTTTTGTTTAAATCACAAAAAAATAGGGCCTCAAAATTCACAAAATATGGGTTCCAAATTCAAACTGAGTAAATCGTATCATGTAAGGTATCATATAAAAGAATTTTATTAGCACACGCTAAAAACAGGTTTTTAATTAGTTTAATAATGTGTGATTTTCGATGTAAGACGAGAGAAGTGAAAAAAAGAACTTTTTTGTTGATGGTTATAGTATAGAGATTTTAACAACTTACTTCCCAATTTTGTGAAATTTTCTGGATTTGTACGGAACCCTCGGTGTGCGAGCCTGACTCGCACTTGTCCGGTTTTTTAAACTTGTGGCCGCTATTATATGGTATATCTTTGTTCGACAGGAACTGGTGGCAAAGCGTACGGACCAGATGAAGAAGTACGTGGAGTATCGCGAATCCAAGTCGCAGGAGTGGAGCGAGCAGAAGCCGCGCCGGCTCGAGCTCAGGAACTGTGAGTCGGATGCATTGCCCTTCACCTTAATCACTACCATTGTTACTGTCACCATTATCATCGTTTCCGTTATCTGTATCGGCAACATCTTACAAGCCGGAGGACGTCCACTGCGGGAGATAGGCCTCCGGTTAGTTACCAATAAGATCTGTTGGAAGCGGGCTGCGTCCAGCGTTTTGGTTGACCAAATCACAGGTTCACCTTGTTGATCTTTTTATCATCACCTTTGTTAGGTACGTTATAACTACACCCGGGAGTGTTTCATTGTTTAGTAACATATTTTTTCAAGATCAGGTCTTACTATCAGGTCGTCATCTAACACTTTGCCATCAACTTTTTGTTTTCTCTACTTTTTGCTGAAAATGTTTTCATATTTTATTTTTCTTACATGCCACAATAAATTAAATAGGTACTTGTGGGAATAGTGGGGTTTAGAGCGCGCGTTCATCTAAAACTAGCGGACCCGACAGAATTCGTTCTGTGAAAAAGATCTGGAATGTTTTTTGTTTTGTTTTATGGTAGGGGCATATCGCGAAGCTGACCAAATTGAAAGTCAGTACGAATGATCCATAGCCTTTTCAATGTCTATAGCTCTTACATTTTGTGACTATTCAATTTGGTCGGGTTCGCGATATTATCACTTTTGTTGAGTTTCGGAACGCGACATTAGATCCTCCAACGCACAGTTTTGATAGATATGATTGAATTTGGACTTTGTGCAGCGGTAATAAAGTGCAAATTGACTCTTTGACGTTAGGAACACACCTACTTTCCATAGACAACAGTGAGTGCTTGTAATTTAATATGAACTTTATTGAATAGCAACAAAGTTCAAATTGACTACATTTTAGTTAGAAAACGTTTGTATGGGATAGAGAAAAGGGCTGTTTTTAGGATTTTTCCGGCAATTTATTAGAATTTTTCTCGCCGTAAAAACCATCCTTGGACTTACTTTTATAAAAAAAGAATTGGCCTAATTGGTCCAGGCGTTGTTGAGTTATGCGCTTACCAACACATTTTGCGATTCATTTTTGTATTATAGAAGATAGATTACATTTTGTTTACACTTCACTAGAAGAACATTGCTTAGCGAGTCTACAATATAAAAAGAAGCCAGACTAGTCCTATTTTCAAAGTTGGAGTTTTTACTGGAAACCTTTTACTGAAAATCACTCCGATTAAATAAATGCGATATTATATTCAAGCAACTGATTTTAATATCTTTTTCACAGACGTGGACACAGACGGTCTCGACACCGACAATACGAATACAGTGGAGGAGGTTATAGAATTTTTCGTGAAAGAAGAACAAACTGTCATCGAGTAGTCGCCATACTGTCTTCACGTTTGAGGTCGGGATTCCAGTTCCGGCCTCCTTGAAGCGGCCTCCGGTCAAGACACACATTTTAAAAAAAAAACAACACAACCAAACAGTTTTTTATACCCCGACCCCGCTTATATTTTATCGTCACAAAGAGACTCCACAATGTTCAGTGTTAAAATTCCGTTTTTAAATTATACAATAGGTAATATTAATAGAAATCATAATATTAAATTGATATGTTACAAATGGAACAAGACTTTTAATACCTGTTTATTTTTGTAGATCTTTTGTTGTAAATATTTTGTAATTAAGGGTATGAATAAACTTGATACGAAGATGAAATGAGGAATTTGAATATCTCAAGCCGGAAACCCATAAGGACCAGTTGATACAGTAAATGAGGAGCTGGTGAACAAAGGCGGATATGGCCACAGTGGGATTTTTTTTGCATTTTCGGGTTCTTGGTGTACCCGTCTATAAATTATTTAAAAAATTGGCGATTTAAATTGTTTCTAAAACATGCAATAACTCCATTTGCAAGCAGAAACATAATGTATACTGACATAGCAAAAAATAACTATTATGGGCCTTAAATTATATAAACTGAAAATTGGAATATCATTATAAATTGATGCAGAATGCATATGTAAAATAAGAAATTAGAACTCTAAATAATTGTTGTATGTAAAAAAAAATAACTCTTAAATTAAAAAAATAATTACTTAACCTCCTGTAAAAAAATCATATCCGCTTTTGTTCACCAGCTCGTCAAATAGTAGCGCCAGATTCTTAATACCACTATAATAATTAGTGATGTAGTATTATTATATTCTTTGGTTTGACTAAGTGTTAAGATTGCTTCACAAATAAGCGAGCCGGCACAGTCAGTGCGGCAGTATTTGTCGAACAAAAACTACTAAAGGCCGAATCATATTAGTCGGCGGATGTGAAGTTCGCTACAAGCTGCGCAATATCTAATCGACGCAGAGCTTTATGTGAGTTTAAGCCAGGATAAAATATCGCGCAGCTTGTAGCTAACTTCACATCCGCCGACTTGTATGATTCGGCCTATACATTACGTTCGGCATCATCCCTTTGTGCCGATCGGTTAGTTCCTTTGGGTCCAATCGGCATCGATTTTCATTCGGCCGTCACGCGTCAAGTCTCCGCGCGTTGCAGCATTCCCGAACATTTATCTACTTATAGGCTGAAACATACAAGTTGGCGGATTTAAAGTTATCTATAAGCTGCGCGCCAGAAGCAATCAACGAGCAGCTTTATGTGTAAGCATTAATAATAAAAATAATTGTCAGGAGGTTCCTTTCTCTGTAGACCCAACCACCGGTAGCTTGAGCCCCGCCCCGCTGCCGACGGCACTCTAGTTTTAGGTTTTTTTATAGTATTTTGTTATCTTCTTAATATATATAAATCTCGTGTCACAATGTTTGTCCTCAATGGACTCTTAAACCACTTAACCGATTATAATAAAATTCGCACACCATGTGCAGTTCGATCCAACTTGAGAGATAGGATAGTTTAAATCTCAAATTATAGTCGCAATTTTAATTTATTTAGCCACAGCAACGCGTGGCCGGGCAGCTAGTTTCTTATAAATATTGTAAAAAACTTAAATTTAAGATATTAAATGAATATGTGTATAATAATAATATATAAATATTTTGGGACATCTTACACTCGGCCTCTGACCCCAAACTAAGCAAAGCTTGTGATATGGCTGCCAGAGACTGATATACTTATTTTTAAATACATACTTATATAGATAGTAACTAAATAACACCCAGACACAGAGCAAACACTTATGTTCATCACATAAATATTTGCCCCGCGTGGGGATCGAACCCACTCTTTGATCCAGAAGTTAGGTCACTAACCACTGAGCCACCGAGGCAGTCAAGCACCGAAGCATTGGATATTGCGCAGCTTGTAGCTAACTTTTCCGCGGACTTGTGTGATTCGGCCTGTACATTCAGTTTTGCCGTTCGGCAGTGCCGATCGATGCCGACCCGCGTATAAGTGTACCTAGCTTTATTTGGCGATCAACGAAGCTAAGCAACATTCGGAACGGTCAGTCTTCGGATGGATGACTGCGAGTGGCATTTACAATTGAGCGCTGCCATGACTCGGATAGCTCATGAAGTTGGTCTCCATTGTTTTAGCCGTTTAGCGATGTTAGATGCCTTCAGGCTAATAATTCTACATCTGATTCTCTATCGACAAAACGCGGTATTTTTTTTATTTCCGTGAATTTCGTTTGGAGAAATGTTTGATATATGTAAAATTACGTTATAATGAATAATAAACCGAGTTTAAGTTATGATATTTGAAAAATAAATATTTTTTATGCGAATTTCTGAAAAACAAAGAGCACGTTAGAGCGCGTTACACGCTTGTTTTCATACAGAATCACCCACCAGCTGGGCTAGCATACGCACAATGACATAATTATTCAAAAGAGTTATTAAAATGAAACTTCTAATGCGATTTCCATCAAGGTTGCGTTAAACGTTTAACGCTACCATGGAGGGGTATGAAAGCACTATTGAGAAGTTTCACTTCCGCACGGAGGGACTCTGCGCACTATTTATTTATTTATTGTATTATTTTAAAGAATACATCTGTCTCTTTTTTCACACGTCCACAAAAATTGTCGTGGTGCGTATGCTGGTCTAGTATAGTCATAGCTGCGCAAATCCCCACAATACTTGCGCCGCTGAGATGAATAAATTGCTACTGCGCAATGACCCCTAGTGTTCACTGACGGCTCTGGCGCCATTAAGTTTGATTTGGCCTATAATGGTGAACGCACACACGCCGGAAACTTCAAACTCCTGCAGCGTTTAACAAATAATTAGTAGGTAGTTTAGTACACTAATGGTGATTTTTCAAAAACGTTATCCGATTTTGATATAATTTAAATGGGACCACATATGAATTTATAATCTACTAATAAAAAAATTGGCCAAGTGTGAGTCGTAGTTGTGCACGAAGGGTTCCATACCGTAATCCTTACTAATATTATAAATGCAAAAGTAACTCTGTCTGTCTGTCTGTCGCGCTTTCACGCCAAAACTACTGAACCGATCTTAATGAAATTTGGTACACAGATAGTATAGAGCCTGAGAAAGGACATAGACTACATTTTATCCCGAAAATTGCATAATTCCCGTAGGATAGGACAAAATCTATCGTTAGCGAAACTGTCACCTATCACAACTACGCTAAAATCCCCAATTTTGAAGGCACCATCTTAATAACAGTTAATTAGACTATTTCTGTTTCTTTTTCACTTTAGGCATTCGATAGAGAGAACACTTTTTACGTTGCTATTAAATGTACAATGGCGCGTTCCTAATCGAGTTGATTGGGCCTAATATGGATTGACAAAACGTAATTAGATGACAGGTGACATACATTGACTGCAGACTTTTATAAACGTCTCGCTTAGCATAGCAAGAGAAAAATTGTCTTTCCACCATTATAGCTCCTCAAAGAGGAAATAAAGTAAGGATCGACAATGACAACTGACATTAAAATTGGACAAAATAGTTTTCCTTTTGCCATGCTACATATTACAATGACGTTTAATACTGGGTCGTCATTTCGTCTGACATTAAAACTATTTTTTAATATACCACCATTAGATGTTAAACATTTTTCTTTATTCTACCTTTATGGTACAGAATCCATGCTAATATACTAAGAAACGGATCGACTTGATTTTTAGAAGTAGTATGGTATGAGTATGAGTATCCTGAAACTAAGGTTATTAACCTTGATTCTGAATTGTGACCTTGACACGAACATACATTTCTGTTGGTTTGGTTAGGATTGAACAGTGATAAAAGTGCAGCCCGGCTCAGTTGCGGCACTCCTCATTAGGCACGCAACTTGCCGGTCAGCTTCTCAGCTGCTATAGTCCCAGAATCCCCAGAAAAGCGGCCCAAACTCGAGTGCAAACTTCTAAACTGCCTAGGGGGAAAAGACCAAAAAGAATCGGGAGACCTCGAGCGCCGCCTTCTCAGCTGTCTCAGAAAATAACCAGAGAAGCGGCTCTACCTGGTATTCCCGCGCCGCCCATAAGCCTCGGCTATTAAGTTCCCCCGCCACGACAAGACGGAAACCCATGGGCGGGTACATTCTAACCTTATCATAATCAACAGAAGCATTTATAAGTATAAGGTATTTTGATGGCGGGTTAGGTTTGAACAGTAACAACAAGGTGCAAGGTACTTAATTTTTTTATATAGCAAGTGCCTTTATTAATTACCACTAAATACAATAAGACTTAAATTGTAAAACTTCATAAACTACTACTACATATCAAGTAATTGGATCATCCACAGACCCTTGAAGGTCTAAAGATATTCTAAATGCTCGAGCCCACTGCCAGTTAGCAGCGTGCCCAGTATGCTGGCAGCATTGCCAATCAGCTTGGCAATTCTGCTTATACGTTGAGCCAAATAAACACCAGCATTTTGGTCACGCGGAGGGTACACCAGACGCTCAGAAAGACTTTGGAAAACAAGATGAGCTCCCGGCCACCACGCGCACAGTGTCTCAATTTCAAACGGCTCAAATATGTAACCACTGCCGAGGTTAGCATATTTGCGCCGTTTGTGCTGCTCCGCCGAATCGGCCACCGCTCCAGCCTTACTCTGAGTCTTAGAAAGATGTGACGGCGCCAAAGTATCGACGCAAGTCGCGACCCATTCTAAGGGCCGTCTACACTTCCATGGGACCTGCTTCATACCGTCAGGCCTTTTGCCATCACCAAGCGCAAACCCATTCGGTTCGAGTACGGCTGCTATATTGGCGGTCGCAAAAGCCCTGCGTATGACATCGTTCACACTGGCGTGGCAACCAATTCGACCAGCGCTTCTTGAGCAAGAAAGACGGTGGTGACCGAGCTGGTCAACTAGGGTACTTGAATAGGTGAGAGCGCTCAGCTATGTGCGGCGCGGCAGCAAGGTGGGTCGACTATCTCGACGATATCATTAATACTGCCGGCCGAGCCTGGTCACGACCGACAAAGAGCCGAAGCAGATGGCACTGCAAGAGAGAGGCCTATAGCCAACAGTGGGACAAAGAAAGGTGCGTATGATAACGATGATGAAACAAATTAGTTGAGATTGGCTGTTTTTTGGCTTTGAAATGATTATTTTCTACAATATTTGTGTACCGTTTCTTACTATTTTTGTTACCATATTTTTTTGCCAAGATAAACATAAATTAAATAATATCGCGGGCGAAGCCGCGGGTAAAAGCTAGTAAATAATAATTAATATTTTTTATTTTGAAGTGAATAAATAACTTAAACAACAATACTTTATTAGACAACCACATTACATAAAAACAGATTATAAGGACAAAAACAAAACCATAGGTCTCTAATTGGCGGCCTTATCGCTTTAACCGATTTCTTCCAGACAACCAACTTAATATCCTTTGAATATTTCAAGCGTCAAAATCTGAGGGGTTAATCCAGGTTTTCACCTACCTTAAACTACCTACAGCTATTTTCGTTTGGCTCTATGCATTTTTGTACAGCGCCCCTACCGGAAACGAGGAAGAACTAACCAAAATGTATGGAGCCACACGCGAACGCGAAAGTAGTAAAGAAAGAGTAAACTACGCAAAACCTAAACCATTAGTCCAGGTTTTGCGTATAATAGTTTACTTAAACTTTCGAAAATACAAAGATTGATGACTGGCACGTTTGGCTTTTGCTCGTGACAGTGCGCAATTACCTCTACAGCTTTCCAACAGTAAAATAAAATCTCAGGTTGAAATTACTTCTGGCGCTACTATCGCAATTATTTCTCAGGAACTCTACACACGGACACAAAAGTCGAAATCCCGCTATGACGTATACTGAGCGCCACACAAATTGGTAGATGAGATGTTAGCCGCAGATGACACTTCGCCGTGATTGGCTAATTATTGCGCATGTGTGCACAATTCCGTGCTGCGTGTTGTAGTGCGTAGGGAGCGCGCGGGAGGCATGAGGTTGGCAGGCGGGTGTGCCCCAGCGTCTCGTCTCTCTGGCTCCCGCGAATGCCTATATTTCGGCTTTTGCGCAGTGCTCTGCGCATAACTTTCCATCCGTCGATTTGTGTGGAGCTCAGTATACGTGGAAATGGTAATGAGACCGCGTAAGAACTGGGGCTCGCTCCTGTTCTTACGCTCTCATTAAAAATCTGTTAGTACGAAAAGCCTAACATAACTTCCGACAATAAGTCACTTTTTGGTTCAAAAATTGAGTTGAAAGCGGGGATATAAGACAGTCCACTTTACCACAATAGCTCTTTATTCGAACTTCTTGTTCCCTTCGTAGTTCCTCTCGAGTTCACAAAGCAACTTTCTTACAAACCCGTGAATGACACGAAGCCATGAAGGCTATCCAGCAACCGGCTATTAGTTGAAGATGCCATTCGCCCTTTTGGGCGCTCTGAATACAACAGGTGCCCCGGTTGTGGCCACGGACCCAGTTGTGGCCACTTTGGTATCAATATTACTACTACTACTATAGCATTAATGCTAATTATAAACAATCTAATAACATATATTATATATTGTTTGTGTGAATTTCAAATTAGTTAGGTACCTAGGTATAATTTTTTTTTGATATTATTTGAACTTAAATTGTCTATAATTAATCGTTAAAATTCAAAGTGGCCACAAATAATACTAAGCTGGCACATTATTTTTAATATCTTCCACCAGATGAGGATTTTGGTAGAGTCCGACTCGTCCCTTGCACTTGCCTTGTATAGGCCGAATCAAAGTTTTTGGCGGCTGCATGTGTGTTGTAGGTATACACATGTGAACTACACGACGCGTCTGCACTGCCCATTTTATAATGGCGAATGACAGTAATCCAGAAACGACCATGGATCGGAATGCTTACCTATTTACTTACATGAAAATATTAATGGAAATTGATTCAGTTAAATTAAGCTTTTATTTGGAACAGGAAGTCTTAATAATCTTATTATTTAGATAAAATGCGAAAGTGGCCGGAAATGGATGGTGGCCGGTGAACAGGCAAAATCACCCTAACAGCTTTTTAATAAGTATTATTATAGTCCACAGCTCAAAAAGGGCGATTAGTCGAATGGGGACCTTCGAGCAAATATCTACAGAGTAACAGTCCCTAAGTGAAAAATGTCCGAGCGTTGTCATTCATATTATAACCCGTTTTCTCGAATCTCGACGTTATGTCACCTAATTAGTGCTTGTAACTGAGCACTTTGGCATCGCGCTGCGTTGTAGTCGGCTTGCAATCGTCTTACGACTAATTATAAAGCCTGTCCACTACGTAGCTTGGGCAGAGTTTTGGCTCGGACACTTTTGCACGATTGTGACTCTATTGATATTTGCTCGAAGAACCTACGGACGGAACATTCTTAGGTATTTGATTTCTTACTCTGAACACAAATACGAGATTTTTTAGTAAGGGGTCAAAGAGTATATTAGGTTAGGTATTTACCTATTGAGTATCTGTTAGTCGGTGACGTCATATCTTTCAAACGGATGGACCGAGTCCAATGCGTTTCTTGTTTGAAAGCTAAAGTGACCGAATGATTCTTAATAAAATATACCTGTCTGATAATAATTAAAAATAACCGGCCAAGTGCCGTCGGGCTCGCGCACCAAGGGTTCTGTACCGTATGGGAGCCCTTAACATATATTATTTAAATTAAATTATTTATTTTTGAAGGAACACACTACTTAATATTTTGTGAATATTTCAAGGATATTTCTGTTGCCGTTATAATATCGAGCAAAAAAATTACGTTACTTGTATGAAGAAGAATGTTAATTTAATATTTACTTTTTATTTTAAAGTGCGTATTTAACAATATTTAAGTAATTAAATATTTTGTGAATATTTCAAATAGGTACCTGTCGCCGTTATTAATATCGAGCTAAAAACGGCTAAAAATCCAGATTTGTTGTACCTATAGGATATTTAAGGGGGGCCTTAAATCATTAATTTTTTTTTTCTGATTTTTGTCGTTATAGCGGCAACAGAAATACACTATATATCTGTGAAAATTTCAACGTTCTAGCAATCAGGGTTCATGAGAAACAGCTTGGTGACGGTGACAGACAGCCAGACGGACAGACGGACGGACAGCGGAGTCTTAGTAATAGGGCCCCGTTTTTACCCTTTGGGTACGGAACCCTAAAAATATAACTACTTACTAACATCTACTAAGGGAGAATTTTTGATTTATTTAATTTTAAACATGTTATGTAATATTTCTCTTCTGGCTTAAAAGTTACTTTAAAGTTACCTGCTAAATTTTCTAAAACAAAGGAACCAATAGCAAGATAAAAATTCACTTAACTCTTCTGATATGTTATTTATCGAAGGGCATCATTCTTATAATCTTATTTATAGCCAAAATCTTACATGTTCTCTCAATCTCTCAATACGAGAAATGTAATCGAATTTGATACCGGCCTTCCAAAATGAGCCCCCAGACGCTAGTGAACACAAACACGAAACCTAGGCTAGATAAACAATATAGAGCTATAGACATACAAGAACACATTAAGGAAAGCGTAGAAAAGCTCAAAGTCCGTTGGTAAAACATTTTGAAGCAACATAAACGCGCATGAGCGTTCATACCGCGTCGTCCATTCAGTGCCGCCCTTCAGTTCGCCTGAAAAACTCCGCCGAGCACACGCCGAGGGCGTATTCCCGCGCGATTCAAATTCCGAACTCTAAATTCAAATTTTAACACTCAACTTCAATCAGTGACCAGTACTTTGTGAAGTGAAAAATTAAAGTTCTTTTTTTAAACTTGTTAATTTGTGACGTTGATGGTTTTTTGTTTTGTTTTAGAATAATTTGTGGATTTATTTTATCAGCGCGGAGGACTATTGTAATCGGTAAGTAATTAATTAAGGTTCTAATTACGTTACGGTCGGAGTTTTTAAGTGAATTAGGCACTTAATTTACGGAGGTTTTACTTCTATACCTACTTGTAGCTATGCGGGTTGGTTTATATATTTTATTCTACATATCTACTTACCTACCTAAATGTATACAATATACATGAAATAGATCCCCTGATATGTTAAGTCATAGTTTTAGAAGTTACATTATAAAGATGATTTAATGAAAAAATAAGATCAATCTTTTTTAAAAGTTGTCGGACCACGATTTTTAATTAAAAGGAAGCCATTAGTCTGTCCGTCACGGAGCACGTCGAGTGCATCGTTAGGTTTATTTTTAGCTTAGATAGGAAAGATTAACAATATTTTTCATCGTTGAGAGATAATTAAAATTACATAAATGATTTGAATATAAATCTCAGTTATTAGAGCTAAGATAACTAATTATTTAGGTAGTTGTAAATAATAGACTGAAGGTGAAAAATGCATTTATCCCCGTTGCCAACTTGGCAAGACAGGCGAAACATTCTGTTGTTCGTATGGAGAATCAGCCATGAATCCAGTATGATATAATTCAATTTTTTTCAGTACTTCTTTGATGTATTGTAGTCCGAGCAACAAGATTTTGAAAAATACTAGGTATTGTACGATACCTATGTTGAGTCTTTCATCGTTTAGTAGAGATAACTACTCTTGGGGTAAGTTAAGATTACAATGAATATAGGCAACTATTTTACTATCTGTTCCCCACGAGCGCGTCTGCCCGAGGGAACCTTATTGCTGATGTGGAGCTTCGTGTTTTTGTCTAAGGGAAACTACAGGATCACCGAAATCAAAACCTTTTTATTTTCTTCACAATCTTATATACAACTGTTTTTTCTTGACAAGACAGCGTCAAGCGCGAATTGCACTAATAATTTTGAACTTGGAATGTTTTGCCGAAAGAGTTTGCCAAATGAATAAAGAAGATCGTAATAGGTGCAGCCGTCGTGCACACTATCGAATCTACCAATTTATGATCACTACATAGTATAAAACAAAGTCGCTTCCCGCTGTCTGTCCCCATGTATGATCATATATATCTTTAAAACTACGCAACGGATTTTGATGCGTTTTTTTTAACAGATAGAGTGATTCAAGGGGAAGGTTATGTATAATACACCTGTGCAAAGCCAGGGCGGGTCGCTAGTAAGTATATAAATGATACTTTGGTTATTTACGAGTATTGTACATACGATGCAGTTAGGAAGTAGGTATTGTATGTACCTATGTAATTAAATCAACAAAAGTAAATGAAGTAACTCTACATTTAATGACGACATGCGTAGGCGTATAATTGCGCATAGGTACTTAGAAATACCTACCTTAAGGAAGAGCCTAGATCTCACGATACAGGTCGCCCTAGTGTGGGATCTAGAGTAAAACATTTTTAAAAATTTGTACAAAAATTTTTAAGAACAATAAACGTTTTATTTAATAATTTTATTATTTCAAGTTCTTAACTTTATTAATTTTAATTATCTACCTACTTAACTGTTTTTTTTCAGAGCTAAAGTAGAATCCCGTAGATAGGGACCTCTAAGTAATTGAACGCAGCCGTTGTACTTTTGATTAGGTTTTCTTCTATGTTCTTTTATTTATCTTTAGATAACTTCTTAAGTTATTAACACGTTGAAAAGTTTGTCGTATACAATATATATTTTTGCTCTTTGATATAAATTTTCAATATAAGAACAATAGAATTGAATGTGTCAACTCGGCGACATTGCTTGGCACAGAACTAGATTCGCACGTAATTTGGAAAGTACACATTAAAAAACTTAAGACCAAATTATGCAGCTTCACTTACGGCCTTAAATAACTCAGACAGAATCTGTAGCAACAGATTTACCGACAGCCAAAAGTGCTTATCATGCCATTGCGTCCTCGTGGCTCCAATATGGAATTATTTTATGGGGAATAGTGTAAACGCGCATGAAGTATTCATAATATAAAAAAAAATGTATTCGTATTCTCGCAAATATAAAAACTCTCGATATTACCAAACTAAAATTCCATAAACTATACTTTATAAAACTTGAAATGATGTCCCTGGTATCTATAGGTATTTACACATTTGAAATATGCAAATTTGTAAAAAGCACCCTGACTGTTTCAACAAAGCGTCTGATAAATCGCACAAAATTAGATCACAATATAGACATAAACTCGTAGAACCAAAGTCTAACTTAGCAATGCACAGTTCTAGCCCAAATTGTATGGCTATATAAATGTTCAATAAATTGCCAAATAATCTAACAGATATCGAAAGAGAAAAATGTTTCATAAAACAACTAAAAATAACCCTTTTATCGAAATGCATGCAATGCATCATACACATTGGACAAATGTTTTAACGATAATCTAGAAAACATAATAATAAATCGTTCCAATACATATAATAAAATTGCCATACCCTTATAGGGTCATATTTATCACTATACAAAACATGTTAACTAAAAACCGCATGTAAATTTTAAATTTTGCAATAAATGATTTGACTTTGGTTTTTTTAAATGGCATTTTTTTCACGTAAATTTCATACTTTTCTGGAAATAGTGAGCTCTGTATAATACTCGTAAATACATATTATATTGAGATATCTGGACACCGTGAAATTGTTTGCTCAGCTAAATCTAGTAACAGCTATTGTGTAGGTGTAAAAAATATAGATTTTTTCATTACCGAGTACTGAATAAAATTAATTGAGTATCTATTTACTTAAGTATAGTATGGTTCGCCCAATTACATAATTATCCCTATTTTTATAACACCATTGGTTTCAAATGAATGAGACTTAGTGGCTGACAATTTTTTACCATTGGTTTGGTAAAAAATTGTCAGCCACTAAGTCTCTGATAATTTTGGGCTGCCAAATCTCTATTTTTACGTCATTTGCCGTACTGCTTCTTCAAGTTTTTAGCGAGAATCAGAGATGCAACCGCATTTAAATATAACGATCTGTGAGTACGTACACTTCAGGCCATTCCCAGGTCGAAAGCTCCGCTAAGATTTACAGGTTTTCATTAACTCGAATGGAGAGCGTAGCACCCTACAGCTAATGGAGCGCGGAAGAGATTAGTTAGAGGTTACAGCAAGGTCAGATTTGATTACGAAGACGATAACTGCCGCCAAATGGCCCTGTAATATGTAGTTACAGCCTCCTCTAGAAGTTTATTGCAAAAGCTAGAGTCCGATAAGTTATGATTGCTTTGGTAAAAAAAAGTAAGTTCGTATAGGCCGGAAGAGTAGCTCTGGTAAGTAGTACTGACTTGGTTATTGACTGCCTCGGTGGCTAAGTGGTTAGTGACCCTAACTTCTGAAACAAAGAGGCGTGGGTTCGATCCCTACCCAGGGTAAGTATTTATGTGATGAACATAGGTGTTTGCTCTGTGTCTGGGTGTTATTTAGTTACTATCTATATAAGTAGGTATGTATTTAAAAATAAGTATAAGTAGTATATCAGTCTCTGGCAGCCATATCATAAGCTTTGTTTAGTTTGGGGTCAGAGGCCGTGTGTAAGATGTCCCACAATATTTATTATTATGATTATTAAATATAATGTCTTATGACGCCTTACACTCCTTGATGATTAAAAAACCCTTTATAAGATCAACAATTCAATGCAAAGTATTTATCGCTTTAAACTGTGTCAGTTGTTAGTTGTTGTACTTGAAACAAATATGTTTCAAGTACATTATTGGTTTCAACAGTTTGTCCTAGCGGACATGCAATATGGTAGCCATCCTAGGATTTTATAAGTTTCATGTGTAATAAAGATATTTTGAAATTGAAAAAGCCATCCTAAGACTCAGACTAACTGTTAAAATAACGGAAACTCACAATTTTAGGTGTCATCCAAGCCACGGCATCGCTCAGCTGTAAATGCCTCCCGCAATTACCCATCCGAAGACGTGCCTACCTTGTCGAAACGCCGCGATAGTGATGATGATAATGTTTATATTACCTACTTATTTAGGTATCTCGTGTCGACGTTGCGCGATTAGTCAGTCTCGTATTAATATTAAATTAATAATTTGTGAACCCTAATCCTCTTAATGCTAATAATTACTACGCTAATTTTGGTTCTGTAATTTAATTTAAAAATGCAATAGTAAAAATTATTTTTATATACTACGGGACTAATCTCGCACTAAAATTATGAGATAAATTCGACCGTCCGTGCAACTCGGCCAAAACGTCGGGACGAAGAGGTATTTATTTATCTCGTAATTTTAGTGCGCGATTAGTCCCGTAGTATATAATAATAATGTGTTCAAATCGCGAAAGTTTAAAAACAACAATAGAAAAAATGTCGCCAAAATATATTAGGATACATCATTATTATAATGTCGTATTTACACGTAATTTTAATTAAAGTTATTAATACAACGAGTTACTACAAATTACTTAATCTATTTAATTACGTTTTTAATACTTCAATTTACCTCAGTAATTTATTATTAATTGTCTGTTACCGAAAGGACTTACCACTTTGGCTCCACATTGATTATTTAGTCATTTTTTCGATACACATGAGTGTTGGTATTTTTCCACTGATAGAGCAATTAGATCATGATAATTATACCCACGTGTGTTCTATAATTATATCATTATTAGATCTACCTATACTACGTAGTATAAATAAAAAAACCGGACAAGTGCGAGTCAGGCTCGCACACCGAGGGTTCCGTACAAATCCAGAAAATTTCACAAAATTGGGAAATAAATTGTTAAAATCTCTATACTATAGTCATCGATATTTTTTTTTTACTTTTCTCGTCATACATGGAAAATTACACATTGTCAAAACAATTAAAAACCTGTTTTAGCATGTACTAATGAAGCTCTTTTATATGATACCTTACATAATACGATTTACTCACTTTGAGTTTTCAACCCATATTGTGTGAATCTAGGCTCTATTTTTTTGTGATACAAATAAAAATTTTCGGTTTTCAGATTTATTCCTGTATGTGTACACTGAGACAATGCTTCTGGCCAAATTTCACAGTTATATGTCAACAGGAAGTACCCTGTAGGTTTTAGTTTTTGAGAGTGTCGAAAATATGCGGTTTTTACGACATAAACGGCTCTAACTTTTTTATACGATAACAGATAAGTTTTTCTTTCACACTACTGCAAGAAACTATAGATATACGTATACATTTTAAATTTCAAGTCGATATCTTGACGCGTTCCCGAGAAAAAGAGTCTTGACATACACACAGACGGACAGACGGACAATAAAGTGATCCTATAAGGGTTCCGTTTTTTCTTTTTAAGGTACGGAAGCCTAAAAACAATTCAGTAGTAAAATAAAATGTTATTTTACTACTGAATTATTATTATTACGAAATTAGATGTTTGGGTAAAATGTTGACCTGGTTACTAACCGAGAGTTTTTGAGAGTATTCTGGGGTAGGATAGAATTATGTGTAATTGTGTAGGTACTACATATGTATTATTATTTACCTGTATGATATGTATTTGAAGATACCTAATCAGCATAGGTATAATTCTTTGTGGCAAACATTTTCAAGTAGGGAGTTTATCAGTCACGTTGTTTGTAACAACGTTAAGAACCTATATAGTTGTGCGTTTTTTATTATTACATATAAGATAAACTAATCCAATGACTCTAAAAATACCTAACATTTTTTTTTCTACGCATAATGAAAGGATACCAAAAATTATAGACCATTTTTTAACAATCGGCCAAATGAATCATGTAGGTATTTGCTGACTGTTACATAGTGATTTTATAGTTAGACAATGGTAGACGCTACACGTATTTACATATTTAATTTTATTTAGTTAGCAAAGTGATCTGATTGTATTTGTACGCGATAGAACTGCTAAGATATACATGAGTAAAATACACTTCAGTAAAAAAAAGTAATGAAGTGCCATTTATTTCTCAACGAAAAGGAAAATCTACGCCAAAATCTCGCTACCTCTCGGGCGTCGCGTCGATGATTTATACTTACCTACTGATTCTATTCAAAAGGCAGAATATATTTACGTATGCAAATATCCAAACTGGGGTCCCCTACGTTCATAGGTTGGTAAGTTATGGAAAGGTACGTTTTGAAAATTGTCTATACTTTGCCTTTTGTACGCTTAGTGCAAGTTCTATCGAAACTTTTGTCATAATTTTTTTTGCTTTGATTAGTAAGTGTATGGAAAAATTAAGTTATCATTACACGTGTTGATATTATGCTGTTTAATTTTTGTTGGATATTTTTTATTAGCATAAGGTATGCCGGAAAAGTCACTGTAAACATTATGTTCTATGGGTTTGAGTAGATAAATATAAAAGCTTGATTTTGAGATATTATTTTACCATTAAAACTGTCTAAATAATTATTAATTCAAAGTGGGTAAAAATTATACTAAGATGGCCAAAATTGGTACATTTATCCTACCTATTCTGTTACTTATTCAGTTTGATCATTATCCCTCAGAAAACAAAAAACCGAAAGCATGTTTTCTGTGTTACTAACGTGTTTCCGATTAAGGATTATATATGTTTCCCAATAAATCTCTAGGCATAAATATACGAACATTTTTAACTTTTTAAGATAAAAAATAGCTCTTTAGTTTTGAACTAAGTAAGTATTGGAATAAGGGCTCAGTGACATTCCGGACACAAGATTTTCGGACGCGTTGTCGACGAACTGACTTCGTTTTCAATTACTTTTTCTTTGACGTTTCGAACTTTACTAAAATATTGTACAATAAGAATATTTGAGAAGTTCTAAGACATAGTTATATTTTCCGGCATGATAATTACTGTTATGTCAGCGCGTACCACTAATTCTCCACATTGTATAAAAAATTATTATATGATATGTCGGAAAATACGTGAAAAACACATAACATTCAAACGTGCAATATGCTACAAAGATCAATTATTATTATTATTCCATTTATATGTTTTACAACTCACGGGTTGCCCCGGATCTTTGAAGGAGATTGATGGGGCCGAAACCAACACCAAGAGACCCTTTTACAATAATTATTAAGTAAATTATACAGTTTTTGGGTTATAGGCTATTTGAATGAATTATTACATGATTATAAGCTGGTCTATGGATGAGGTGCGGCACCCGCCAAGTAATGCCTCATTTCAAAATATTTAGGCGGGTGGTGACTTGCCATCCACTAAATGGGCCCCCCATAGAGGCTACCGTAATTTGGCGCCGGAGGGGCAACATTGGTGTGGACGGCTTAGGGTGTCGAGAGGTGTGCTGTGCTTTCACTAGACGCTACTCGCGGCGTTATGCCCTTTAACACACCCTGGAGCTTAGGTTCTTAACTCTTGCGGTTTCCACTTCAAGTCGGCCAGTTAAGGCAAGAGAGGAGTCAGGGGTCTCATTTAGCCCCAGGGAATCAGGGTTCGCGGTGTCGCCACTCACCGACAGCACGCCACAAAGCAGCCCCTGCGATTATTATTATTATTATTAGGAGCCTATATTGTCCCAATGTTGAGCAAAGGCCTCCCTACCCTCTTTCCACTTAACAAAAATCAATATCTTATAAATATTGCTATTCAATCTATTATAGCCATAAATATGTATTATCTTAAAAAATCCCAATGAAAACAGTTAATAACAAGTTCATTCAAGTTTTGTGTACCAAATATTATTATTAATTGTATCCTAATCAAGTAAGCTTGCCAACACAATCAAGTTCTGAAGCAAGTATTTGAGTTTCAAACTTAATTATTGAGTAGACACAGTTTCGCTAATAAATCAATCAATGAATTGTTTCGAACAATTAAGTTTCCTTGGTAAATAGCAATAACAAGGGTAGGTAGCTCTTAGTTTAGCAGTTTCGCATAAATAAAGTAGGTAGCTGCCACTTAAAATCACTTTGGGTCAAACCTATGTTTGAATAATTAAATTATTTTTAGAAATTTTGAGAAAACCAGAATTGGGACAACCAACTTCAATAGTTACAAAATTCGAATATTTCGCTCGAATCGACGTTACCAATTTTAGATTTTTTGTTGATTTTTCAAAAACAGCTCAGCCGATTTCGATAAAATTTAAATGGGACCTCTAAAATATGATCAAACAAAAAAATATCAAAATCGGTTCATTATAATTGGCGGAGTAATTGCGTAACATAGGTACATAAAAAAAAGTTCCTTACCTTTTTTAAGTCGGTTAAAAAAACGGAGTGCTTCTTTAAATGACTAACATACTCAAAAGTTCTAGGATATCATCGTACTCATCATTATGATCAACTTTCACTATGTAACCAACTGAATTCTGATAAATTCAGCTGTTCCATGGAAAAATTCAACGACCATCGACAAAGTGTATGGCACAACAATCAATCTTTTTTTTTTCAATTTGAATTCAGCATTGGTCTTATGGTAAAAAAATATCATAGCAAAGAGTATCCTACCTATACCTAGTAGAATTAATAGAATCCTAGAATATTATGTTCGTTACTTCATTAAAACTAGCGTGAGGATTCATTATTAAAATTTTATATGAACACCGGATACAACTCACGATTATTGATTACGTTGTCGGGGGCGCGCGTATTCCCTGATGAAGGAGTACTAACTACTCTGAAACCGGTCGGACGCATAGCGGCTCGACCGTTCAAATAATCGTGAGTTGTATCTGGTGTTCATATAAAATTTTATTATGTTCGTTATCAAAAAAACGTCTGGTAAACATCCTGAAACATTTTTTCTTTTTTTAATTCTCTACCTAGGTAGTACACCTGTACTTACTATAAGATGAAACAAATTCAAAGTAAATGTACTCAGTATACTTACTTAGGTAGGTAAACTATGTATCAAATTACTGAAGGATCTTGAGTAAAAAATATATCTGAAAGTGAATCTGCGGTAACGAAGATAGATTCAGTGGTAGACGTCGGGATAATGAAAAAAAAGTAGAAAGGAGGTCAAAGGTTTATACTAGGTTAACTTGGTTTAGAGGTAGCGGGAGCGGGACTGCGGGCTTTCAGGTATTATATTCTGAGTTAAATTTAATGCCCTTTTCTATGAAAAACGTGCTTGTCATATATAATAAGCTAAAAAGGGGTGATTAGACCATCATTAGTTTTTTTTTTTTAAATGGATCCAACCTGGAATTGAGAATAAAAGCAGCAGTTTTATACAAAATTTCAACCCGGATTCGACAAAATGTATGAAACAGTTCATTTTTAGGGTTCCGTACCTCATAAGGAAAAAACGAAACCCTTATAGGATCACATTGTTATCCGTCTGTCCGTCTGTGTGTATGTCAAGACTCTTTATCTCGAGAACGCGTAAAGATATCGAGTTGAAATTTAAACTAAGTATATACGTATGTATATCTATGGTCTCTTGCAGTTGTGTAAAAGAAAAACTTCTCAGTTATCGTATAAAAGGTAAGAGCTGTTTATGTCGTAAAAAACAGCATATTTTGACACTCACAAAAATCAAATCTACAGGGTACTTTCCGTTGACATAGAACTATGAAATTTGGCGAGAAGCATTGTCTCAGAGTACACATATAGGAATAAATCTGAAAACTGTACATTTTTATTTAAATCACACAAAAAAACAGGGCCACAAAATTTACAAAATATGGGTTCAAAATTCAAAGTGAGTAAATCGTATCATGTAAGGTATCATGTAAAAGAACTTCATTAGCACATGCTAAAACAGGTTTTTAATTATTTTAACAATGTGTAATTTTCGATGTATGACGAGAAAGGTGAAAAAAAAAACTTTTTTGTAGATGGTTATATAGTATATAGTATAGAGATTTTAACAACTTACTTCCCAATTTTGTGATTTTTTTTGGATTTGTACGGAACCCTCGGTGTGCAAGCCTGACTCGCACTTGTCCGATTTTTTCTCAAGGTTGGCCCTATAGTGAAAGTGATTGATAATGATGGTGTGGTTTCGGTTTAGCACGCCAGTTCTGGATAATCCTGTATAGTAAAATAAACGAAGCTTAGGATCTGCAAGTTGAAATGACAGTGAGCAGGGCACTCGCACGCAAGACTCTCACTCAAGACTAAAAAGGGGCTAAAAAGTTCTCGAGTGAAGATCACGTGTCGGCAAGCGCAGCGTAGGATGTCCACGTACGTGAAATATATTCTTTGCTGTCGAATACGTGGTGCCAGTATCTTCTACAGATTTTGTGCTAGCTATACAGATTTCCACTGGAAATATTCACACAAACATGTAGAAAAGCGTGCGAAGTGTTAGAATCTATCTCATTACCATATTTCATGGTTTAACTTCCGCGAGCGACGCTATCCGATCGAACTAAGGACTATGCATAGCTTATGCATATCAATTCTGTAGACTTGTGATAAAATCGGCTTTGGAGGCGGTATTCCTATGTTCTGTGAGGAAATATTTTAGTGAAATAGGGTTGTAGGGAATGTTGGCTAAATACTACCTACAATACCCACTACTAATTATTTTTCGCAAAAAATGGTAAAACCGCCTTCCATCGTGTACAAAATTCAAATATTTCGCTCGAATTGTTTACATTATTGTTGATTTTACAAAAACGGCTCAGCTGATTTCTGTAAAATTTAAAAGGGACCATTTCGGGAGTATACCTACCCTTTGGAACTAAAAAAGAATTTTCCGATTCGGTTCAAAATTAGCGAAATTATCGATGAACATACACAAAAAAAACATACTGACGAACATAGGACCTCCTCCTTTTTGGAAGTCGGTTAAAATGGTTTGAATTGGCAAGCGCAGACTGGCTGTTGCTTTGAAAAGTGCAAAGTGCAAGGATTCTCAGAGGTCAAGCTGCACAAATCAAGCTAAGGCACATAATATGGACTACAGTGTAGAGTTTGTGAAGTTAGGGCTTGTAGAGTTAAGACGTGTAGAATTAGCAACATGGCTCTACTTGGTAGTGAGAGATAAAAGTCCCGTCTTGGCAACATTTCACATAATTTTTTTAGGTGGGATGAACATTTTTTACTAGAAGGCTAACAAAGTCGCGAAAAAATCAGCTGTTCCATAAATTTTGTCGAGAGTTAATGAACTTATTGTATGGAACAGCTATTTTTCTTTCGCGATTTCGGGGTTGGTCCCATAATAAAAGTTGTTAATGATGAGTACCTATATATAAGCCTCTAAATTTAATTGAGGCTAGCTAGGCCTTCTCGTATAACATAAAACACTACGAAAAGTTTCAGTAGTTCGGTCAACCGGACTAACAACCGGACTACTGCTCTGCCGTCTATAACCTAAAAAGCCGTTAAACCACAAAACCAAATTTTTGGGTATCAGCGACTATGATTTAGACAATTATTTGCAAGAACGGCTTTAAAGGTAAGCTATTATTTGTAGAATAATGATGTTTTCAAATAATTATTAAAATTATGGGATGGTATTTAAGTTATGTTTTGTTGGATGACGACTTTATTGACTTGTGAAGTAGAAATAAGAATGTCAATAGCGGTATTTTCACAATTTCTATCTTCTTAACTATAAACGATATAAAAATTATTCTTACAGTGACCGATAGATAATTTTAAACTCTATAAGAATGTCTTTAAAAGTGAAAAAATACCCCTTGTGGCTTAACGGTGTTATAGCTTGTGGACGGCAGTGCTACTAGAGGGTATTATCTACTCCACATGTTAGGTGATCTATGCCTCGCCGTCCACGCTACCTTAATGTAGGCCACACCACAGTATAAATAGTAATACCTTATGCTGCGGACAAATTCAAGGCTAGTCATTCCTAGCGAGATTACCAAGTTCATTAGAATCAAATAAGTCAAAAGAAAAATCTTGTTTGTGTCAACATTTTCCTTCTTCTATAAAGACAATTAAAATCTGTCGATTAAAAAAGGTTTTTTTATTATTACTGTGTTATTGTTAAGCAATGTGGCGCAGAGATTCTGTCTTCAAATTCGGATAATAGTTTGACTGGTACGTACTTAGGTAATTAGTTCAAATTGAGTCCTGCATCGTTTCGCCCCGCAAGCGGTTGGGCCCGCGGGGCGAATCGCCCAAGACTCTTTTTGAAGGTCCCCATTCGGCCTGCTCCAAACAATGCGGGGCGAATCAGGGACCTTCAAAAAGAGTATTTTATGGTTTGTGCTGACTTGTGTAAGATAAGGATGCATATTACATCACTGAATTCTATGCAAGGTTATCTGACCATCATTATGGACAACTTTTACTATGCCGCCAAAATTTATGAAACATAATATGTTTTTTTTCTCGTATTCCGGATTGGCCCTTTATTAAAAGTTACTTACACTGATGGTCTGAATCACCTCCATTCGTGTTAGTACACCAGTTGTGGATAACCATGCATAAAAATTGTGACAAAAATATAATGTATAAATTCCAAAAACACGGCTCTACATCACACAGTAGCATAATCTTACTAAAATTATGAACGCGAAAGTTTGTGAGTATGTATGGATGTTTGTTACTCTTTCACGCACAAACGGATAAACCGATTTAGATGTAATTCGGTATGAAGGTAGCTTAGATCTTGGATTAACACATAGGCTACTTTCATTTCGGGCTAAGGCGGATAACACCGCGGGGCGCAGCTAGTAAATAAATAAATGAGAAAGACTGTAAACAGAAAACACATCTGTGCTTGAAAATAAGCTCAACGGGAAAAATGAATCGCTTTCCGGCACACGGTCTCACCTTTGCGACGAGTATATTACGAAATGAAGGACTGCTTAGAGTTCCATTTTATGCTGGTTCCTCACATCGCTATCCGTATTCGCGTATTCGTCTTATTTGCCCAAATCCAGAGATGTGAAGCGACTCGTATTCCGACGAATAGAACGAATACAAATACCCGATTTTCCGAATTGGGCTTGTGTGGATGGTGTGTTGAGGATGTTATTCGTAAAACGTCATTATTTATTTAACAAATAAGATTGTTTATCCGTCATTATTTATTTAGCAAACAAGAATATTTGAAAAAATAAAAAGTTAATCAAACGAAATCACAGTCAAGAATACAGCAATAAAGTATCAAATAATGGAATGACTAAAATGTTTAAATAAGTGACTACTTCTGTTCAATTTTCATTTTTTTTTCATTTAACAATGCAATAACCAAAATGACTTGGTACCAATAAATACCTCTACCTGTAAAACGTATCTCGCATTGACCTTGGAAAGTCGGAATTTTTGTGAACAAGATACGTTTTGTTTATTTTGTTGTCAGTTAAAAGCGAGCTGATTTTATTACCGCAAAAAACTCTAACACTAGGGCTAGCCACCCGGCCTATACGAACTTACTTACTATTTACCATCACGAATAAATACAAACAATTTCGAAAAAATGCACGAACACGGCGAACACAGAATAGCAATGTGAGGAGCCAGCATTAGATGAAGTATTCCTCGAGCACGGGTCTAATGGGTCATTTCTTGCAGAGCGTTTCGTAAATTGCCGGCTTTTGCTACAGGAAAATACTTTTAAAGTGCATTCGCTTTGAGTATAAACTCGAACTCTGGTCTTTTTTCCTGAAATTCGAGCGTAAACGGAAAGTTTTCTTATTGTTGTTTTTGGTTCGCATTCTTATTCAGGACTGGTGAAAAACTGGCGGCATTGTATCTTTACGTAAACTGATGAAATACGTAAATATCTGTATCCTTTTCAGCCCCTGTTGAATTTAGGCCTACCTTCGAAGCGCGATTTGGCCGTACCTATCATGTTGACCCAGTTTTAGGTTGATGAATTTACCTAGGTACATTTAAGACATCGATAAAATGATAACTTAATTCTCTATTACCTCTATTGCTGCTATTCTGGTTATATCGGTCAGCTTGCGGTTACAAATCACATTACATTGCATTACCAGATTATCTACTTATCATAGACTAATGTACGTACTTACCAGTCTTGCTATACCTATATATATATATATATATATATATATATATATAATACTGGCTTTTGTCCCCGGCTTCGATCGCGTTTTTTGAATTGTATGTTATTCCAAAGGACCCTTTTATTTTTTCAGGATAAATAAATAAATATCGGGGGACAACTTACACACGGTCTCTGACCCCAAACTAAGCAAAGCTTGTGATATGGCTGCCAGAGACTGATAAACTACATATATATATATATATATATTAAATACATACTTATACATAGATAGTACCTAAATAACATCTATGTTCACCACATAAATGCTTGCCCTGGGTTGGGCTCGAACCCACGCCTCTTTGATCCAGAAGTCATATTCACTAACCGCTGAGCCACCGAGGCAGTCAAGTAGCTTTGTCACTTTTCTACTTTTGAACCATATCCACGCCAAAAATCAAGTCCGTTACAGCGTGAAAGCGTAACAACAAACAAATTTACATTCCCATTTATAATGTTAGATAGTACTATCAATAAAATCCGTAGAACAACTAAAGTTACCGACTCAGCACCGCAGATCAGCTAGTTGATATGGCAGTGGGCAGTACATATAACACGGAAATTGTTGATCGATCGAGCAAGAGCAGTATAGGATTTGGGTGAAACTCCTACGCTGTGCTTTCCGGTGGCACCACAAAGTCACGGTAATCCTACCTACTAATATTATAAACGCGAAAGTTTGTGAGGATGGATGGATGGATGTTTGTTACTCTTTCACGCAAAAACTACTGAAAGGATTGAGATGAAACTTTGCGATAATATATTATTTATAGCTTATATATCAGAATAACACATAGGCTATAAATTATAATGATATATTGCGTATGCGGGCGAAGCCGCGGGTAAAAACTAGTGATATCTAAATTAACGTTGACATTTTTACATGGCGTCAATCCTTTTTTGTGCATAAGTACCTACCGTCTACACTTAATGTATAGCTATACTACTATCTATTTTTATATGTACGACTATACTATATTTTATGTATCTTTGGAAATGCCATAAAACGGGTCTTTGAAGTTTTATAGAGAGTTAACACCTTATTTAGGTCAATGTTCGTTGTTTCCATAAATAAGATGAATTTTTGATGCAATCTTGGAGAGGTAAACAAATAAATCGTTTTATTGGCTAATCGTTCAGTTTTAGAACGTCTGGACAAACGTTCACAACAAGACGTTTATGGATTCTTTCAGTGAAGTTTGATATGTGACGATTTTTGCATGGGAAAGTTGAATTTGAGCGCCTCGACTGCTTTGGTGGTAGTGTTCCTGACTTTTGGGCCAAAGATGATTGGGTTTGATTCCCTCCTCGGACAAATTTTATATTTATGTGGTATTTTCTCTGTGTCTGGATGCGTAAATTTATTAAAATATGTATTTATAAGTATGTGTCTCTATCTCAATCAGTATCTGGCAGCCATATCACAAGCTTTGCTTTGTTGGAGACTGTGTGCAAGATGTACCCAAATTATTTATTTATTTTTCGTTATTTCTTAAATCGTCCCATCTAATAGTTGGTCAGACTATATAATTATCAGTACCTACATCTATATGTGCTGTCATAAGCCGTGGTGGTCGAGAGGTAGTGACCGTACCAATGATTTCTTTGGAATTTATGTACGGAATTTCACACCACTGGCTTTTCGGTGAAGGAAAACATCGGGAGGCAACCTTCATACGTCCGTAGAAGAAATTCGATGGTGTATGTGAATCCACCAACCCGCTCTGGGCCAGCGTGGTGGATATGGCCCAATCACCCTTAGTGGGTAGGCCTAAGTCCTGCAGTGGACTATTAAAAAGGCTGGTACAGTACATCTATTTGTATAATTGTATATGACTTACCATGATTAGTACCGTGGCGTTCATGGCGTAGTTTGACTATGTGTTTTTCAGCGATCACCAAAGTACTTAAAGCAACGTTTGGCGCGGTCACTCTTCGGATGGGTGATCGCGGGTGGCAGTTACAACTGAGCGCTGCCGTGGCTCGGATGACACGTTAAATTGTAGGTCCCGGTTGTTGTAACCGTTTAGCCATGTCAGAGGCCGTCAGGCGGCTTAGAAGCTCTGACGCCAGGGCTATATAGCCACCCGGCCTATACAAATTTACTTACCACGATATCCTGAAGGGCTATGCTAGGAGTTTCTCTGCGAGATCGAAACAGAAATGAGGAGATCCGTAGAACCAAAGTTACCGACATAGCCCAGCGGATTGGCAGGTTAAAAAGGCGGTGGGCAGGGCACATAGCGCGGAGGACTGATGACCGATGAGGTCGAAAAGTTCTCGAGTGGAGACCACGTACCGGCAAGCGCAGCGTAGGACGTCCACCCACAAGGTGGACGGATAACCTGATTAAGATCGCAGGATCACGCTGCAAGCCGCTACCAACCGGTCTTATTGGAGATCTTTAGGGGAGGCCTATGTCCAGCAGTGGACGTCCTATGGCTAAAACAAACGAACGATATCCTGGGATATATCTTTCGTGTAAAGAAACACACCACATATTTTTAATTAACTTAATGTTTAGAATTTGGTGCTTACTGTTGCCGCCACTGTTGTCAACTACCACCATGACAAATAGACATTGGTATGTAGACATATACTAGAAGTAAATATCCGTACTATCTCTTGTATTTAGATGGTAAATAGCAATTTCAACTAAGTAAATTATATTCATGCCTAGCCTCATGCCTACAACTACATACACAGGAAAAATTGTTACCTACGTTATCCAAATCAGGTGTATGTTTTATAAGTGAAAGGTAAACTTTTACGATGGGGCCAACCCGGAATTCGATAGAAAAAAAACATTTTGTCGATTCCGAGACGCGATTTTGTATGGAATAGCCGTTTTTTAAGGTTCCGTACCTCAAACGGAAAAAACGGAACCCAGGATCTGTCCGTCTGTGTGTATGTCAAGACTCTTTATCTCGGGAACGCGTAAAGATATCGAGTTGAAATTTAAACTGTGCACGTACCTATATATATGATCTCTTGCAGTTGTGTAAGAGAAAAACTTCTCAGTTATCGTTAAAAAAGGTAGAGCCGTTTATGTCGTATAAAATCGCATTACATTACATTTTACACATATATATACATATATACATTATTATTTATATCACAAAAAAATAGGGCCTCAAAATTCACAAAATATGGGTTCAATATTCAAAGTGAGTGAATCGTATCATGTAAGGTATCATATAAAAGAACTTCATTAGCACATGCTAAAACAGGTTTTTAATTATTTTAACAATGTGTTTGTACGGAATCCTCGCTGTGCGAGCCTGACTCGCACTTGTCCGATTTTTTATGTCAGATACTATGTCAAAGAGTCTTCCATGGCAACTAGTTGCCTATGAAAGACAAAAACTCCTCATAGGCAACCAGTTGCAAACATTGGTTGCGTACGCGGCCGAAAGCGTAATTTTAATATAAATTCTACTTAATTTACAAATATGCAATGAATCAGCTTGGTTCGCTTAGTTTAAATAATCGGCCAAGTGCGAGTCGGACGCGCGCACGAAGGGTTCCGTGTCATATGGAAACCACCCTTAATATACAGGGTTATTTCTAATCAATTAGCATCCTTTGAGGGACTTATTTTGTACATCAAAACTTGTACATCATACCTTTGTTCTGCGAATTTTGTCAAAACTCAACAAGAAAAAAACTCAAAAAAACAAAAACAAAAATTGTTGTTTAATAGAAAAACATCGTTCACCCGTATGGAACAGCTGTTTTTTTTTGTTTTGACAAAAGTCGCAGAACAAAAGTTGTTAGTTTTGATGTACAGAATAAGCCCCTAAAAGGATGCTAATTGATTAGAAATAACCCTGTATTTGATTTTTTTGACCGAAGAATTGGAGGATGTACTCAACTTGACGCGTATTTTTTTTTTAACGTATAACCATACGTAAAAAAAACGCATACATTTTTACAGTTGATTTCGATAATTATTTTTTATTAGAAAGAATATACTTTGAAATTGATCCCATTTTAATATTATAAAAATTGGCTGCGCCATTTTTGATAAATCAACAATTATGTGAAAAATGCTACATCGATACGTGCGAACTATTCGCGAATTCTGTTCACGGTTGAAGTCGGTCATGCTATTTTTTGCAAATAATAATATTTTGATTATTTATTATTTAAAGGGATTACCTATACAACTTAAATTTTTGTGAATATTTCAAGCATCTTCCTGTTGCCGTTATTAATATCAAGCAAAACAGTCACGTTTCTTGTTTGTATGGGATTGCCCCCCTAAATATTTATTTTAATTTAATTATTTATTCTGTGAATACATATTTTAAGCTTCTACCTATCACCGTTATTAGTATCGAGCGATAAATAGATATAAATTCATGTTTGTTGATTGAGAATTATCTTATTTTTTTTTTCTGTTTTTAGAATGTTGTTATAGCGGCAACAGAAATACGCAATCTGAGAAAATTTCAACGTTCTAGCTACTGCCATTCATTAAATAGACGACAGACAGATAGACGGACGGACAGCGGAGTCTTAGTAATAAGGTCCCGTTTTTACTCATTGGGTACGGAACTCTAAAAAAGTGACACATTGTCCACACAAAATCGACCACAATGTGGTTATTTTGATTAATCGCCCATTGTGCGCCCACTTGAGTGGAAACAAGTAACGTTGTTTGCTGGTCGTTAGAACTTACTCATTGGTTTACATTTCGTATGATGGCTATTAAGTGATCGATTTTTATGATGTGGAACAATGTTTCCTAGACATTGTTCTGATATAACTATGTAATTTTTATACTACTTCTTTATGACACATTGAATAGTTTTAATACCGTGCGATGTAAGTAGGTAATACTCGTACCTATATCCAACAAAAACATTTTCATGTGAAATATAGCCAAGACCACAGTTCGCACTTTCAAAAAGTTGTCAAATCTTATGTAGAGCCAAGCTTGTAACTACATGCCTTAACTCATCAAGTCCTTACTCCACAATCTCTACAGCTTAGTCAATATATGTGACTTGGCCGTTTCGTTATAACAAGAACTATTTGTATAACAGAATTAGTGAACAGTTAATAATTAATCTTCACTTTACGCCCATTTGTACTTAGCGACTTTTGTCAAAACTAAAAAAAAATTGGTGTTCCATAGAAAAATATCGTTCACCCGCGACCAAATGTATGGAACGGCTGGTTTTTTTTGAGTTTTGACAAAAGTCGTAGAACAAAAGTTATTAGTTTTGATGTATAATAAGCCACTAAAAGGATGCTAATTGATTAGAAATAACCCTGTCTAAAAAGCACAACAAAACACAACATATTTACCTACATAGTACAAACTGAAAACCTTCCCTTTTTCGAAAACATGGCCGGACTTCTACGCGGTGCAGCTTATTTTGGCGACCCGGTACTGAGTCGTGTTCTACCAAATGAGAAACGCTGGGCTAGGTAATCGCTAGATTTTCCTGACCTTTTCAAATCTGATAGCAGCTAGGCGGCTAAGCGTTTGTATAATAAAATAATAGGGCATAATGTGGATATACTTATTTATGGACCCGAAATAAAGTATCGCACGCTGCCAAGGTCCACAACAGCAACATATATGTAGGTGTATAGGCAGCCTTTGTCGCGATTCGTCAGCGGAAGCCCTATTTCCGAGGCTTTGTGCCGTAGATGGACGATTGCGGCCGAAATGACTGTTATTTTGAAATATTACTGGTAAAGCGGTGCGAAGATAAAGCTTTTTTGAAGAGCGTGGCAAGTTTTTTGTTTGATTTCTGTGACATTGTGTGACTTAAGTTTTTCCGGTCAGCCCTTAGTATTTTTAGGGTGTGTTACAGAAATGATTAAAACTACAGACTAATAAATCATTGTTTCATTGTTTACGTCCCTCACAAAGAGTTTCCACTGAGTTAGACCCTTAGTAAGTTGATCAAAATTATAAGCCGTGTTTGCTGCGTAACGTGAAATGTTCTTCTAGTGATGACGCTTATACTCGCACACTTATTTTTTTTTAAATAAATATATCAAAAGCCCAGTGTTTGTAAGCTCACTATCAATAAATCAGCTGTAAATAGCAAAAAAAATCAATGAAAAAATGAATTTCGTGCGCTGTCTGAGGACAAACGCTTATTTTGTTAGGTCTTTTGCAGGAGGTTTACAAGTTGACGCGTATTACATAATATATATCTTTTTTATGTTCACCAATCCGATTTCTATATTTTTTTTTGTTTAGTATTTTATATTTCAAAGGTCCATCTTTCGGCTGAACTATTTTTGATAGATCAACAATAATGTGAAAAATAACTGCATCGATCCGAGCGAACTATTCGAATCCTGTACACGGTTGAAGTCGGTGACGCCATTTTTTTGGGAAAAATAATTATTTTCAACACAAACCTATAAATATAGAGCAATCCGACCCAAACTGTCGCCTCGCAACCCTATTAGTTCAGCCCCCAGACAGATTTTATTCATAATTAAACTTGTTAATTTGTTAAACAAACATGTAAACCTAAATACAAAAGCCGATTTATTTAAGTAAACGTTTGAACTTTGCTTAGTTCATTAAATAATTTCAGCGATTTATGCTACGATATTTAATCAACATTATACACATTTTTTTTTGCTCCCACTATAATAATACAACTATTCAATCGACTTCCGAAAAGGAGGTTGTCAATTCGTTTTTTTTGTAGGTAGCGTTTACTACGCCGATATAATTAAGAACCGATTTTGACGATTATTTTAGTAGATCATACTTCAGCGGTTTTATTTGAATTATTTAAATTTAAACGCTATTTAAATTTTGTAGAAATGGGGTGAGTCGTTTTTAAAAAATGAATAGTAAAATAAAAGAAATACTACCCACTTACTTGAATGATTTGAACATTTGAGTCGTGAGCAGTATTCGGTTGAAGTCAGTTGTGCACTATTGGCGAAAAATTATTATTCACTATGATAAAGAAATCAAATCGTTCTATTTAAAATTATTAGTTGGCTCATACATTACAGTACCGAGAAATTAAAGCAGTATTATAGTATTTTATTACACAGACGTAATAAATATTGGACCTTGACCGTAACGAGTTCATCGGACAGCACACTGCCATTTCAATTTTGGACTAAGTTATAAGCCGTGGTGGCTTAACGGTAGTAACACCGGCCTTACGATCGTAAGGTCGTGGGTTCAAATCCCGATCCTGTACCAATGAGTTATTTGGAGTTTATGTATGGATTTTCACACCACGGTCTTTTCGGTGAAGGAAAACATCGTGAGGCAACCTGCATACGTCCTTAGAAGAAATTTGATGGTGTATGTGAATCCACTAACCCGCCTTAGGCTAGCGTGGTGGATATGGCCCAATCACCCTTCGTGGGTAGGCCTACGTCCTGCAGTGGCCTATTAAAAAGGCTACAGGTACAGTACAGTACTGGGCTATGTCGCTACTTTAGTTCTTCTATGGATCTCTCATTTCTGTTTTGATCTTGCCGAGAGACTCCGAGCATAGCCCTCTTCAAAGCTCCTTGTTATATATCCTTGGATGTATATCCAAGATATTCAAAAAAGCAAAACAAACCATCGACACAGCGAATCCTAGTGAGGCTGTACTATTGACGATGACGTGATATTTTATAAAAGTACAACTATTGATAACATTGAAAATATTGATCTTCAGCTAGTATTGTACAGTTTCGTTCAACATAATAAATCAATCCGATCCTTCAAGAAAATAGAAACGTCATGTACCCACAATATCAGCCACACAGAATATCGAGATATCTATAATACCTATTGTTAAAGTTCCCAGATAAAGGAATACCTACAAATCCGTGGAAAGAAACGCTCTTGCCCTACTTTTTCTTGGTCGTAGGTGGGAGCCTGGTTACGCGTGATTTGAATACAGATGTTTAGTGTTATACCTATATTATTGGAGAAGGATTGTAAATACATCATCTTTGGTAAAATACAATTTACGTGACAAAAAAGACGTAAAATATTTTTTGAATATAAACGTAACAACTGAGTTCATAAATTATAAGGTGCTGTTTTCCAAGTGCAAGGACTTTCAGAGTTGTATAAATGAAAATAAATATATCGTTATTTATACGCTGCGCTTGCCGGTACGTGGTCTCCACTCGAAAACTTTTCGACCTCATCGGTCATTAGTCCTCCGCGTTATGTGCCCCGCTGACTGCCATTTCAACTTGCCAATCCACTGGGCTATGTTGGTAACTTTGGTTCTTCTACGGAACTCCTCATTTCTGATTCGTTCTCGTAGAGAGACTCCGAGCATAGCCCTCTCGAGAGCTCGTTGGGCTACTTGGAGCTTATTAATAAGGCACATTGTTAAGAGACCATGTTTCAGTGCCATAAGCCATACACACTAGTCGAACACTTTCAATTTGAGGCACTAAAGACACAAGGTGGACGGATGACCTCATTAAGACCGCAGTATTGCGCTGGATGCAAGTCGCTTCCGACCGGTGTTTTTGGAGATCCATAGGGGAGGCCTGGTTATGTATAACTTTTAGGGTTCCGTAGTAAAATGAGGAACTCTTATAACTTCGTTGTGTCCGTCCGTCCTCATAAAACAAAGCTTTATAACTTCCACATTTATGAACCAAATTACATGAAATTTGACAAATAATAGTTTTAATATAGATCTAAATTTTGAATATTTAAAAATTCAAAACTGTGTATTCAAGGGGTAGCTCCGATACATGTAAAGTGGGGTAAAAATTTATTTTCAACTCCGCCCTCTCATGTGGGATATCGTTGAATAGGGTTTTTAAAATGAAAGTAAGGTTTGTTAAACCATTTTTTTGTCGCATAGACCATTAGTGAGATATAGGTCACCAAAGTTGAAAAAAAGTGTCCCCTCCTTAATTTTTATAGCATACATACGAGTATATTCAAACATTCTGAGTTTATAGACCATGTTAAAAACTTTATATTAAAATTATTTTGATCACTGTCGGATTATAACTTTTTGAGTTATAAAGAAAAATTGATATTCTTAAACATGCACATTGCTCAGAGGCCATTGACCTCACAAACATATTTCTTAGCCTAGTATGTTATTCTAGCACTCAATCATTTAATGACATCATACAAATTTGTTTTTTTCATCACCATAATCATCGTCACCATCTACGGAAGCCCAACAAACGCGTGTCTTGACACGCACTTGAAAACTTATTATATACCTACCATATTATGTTTTATTAAAATAAGAAATGAGGAAATGATTTAATATACTTTTCTATGAAACAGCTCATCAGGTTTTTGCGATTTTTAATGTAACTCCAAAAGCCATTGCACCCGTTTATTATGATTTCGGGGTTGGTGCCGTATTAAAAGTTTTATCTTGGTGTACTAAAGCCACCTAGTTAAAGTTACAGTTCAGGGTTCGAAAAAGTATAATAAGAAATAATATTTTACAGTTTACACCTGTTCCGTTGTCTGTCTGTCGGTCTGTAATCAAATGCAAGTTAAATTTGATCCACTTCCCGGTTTCCGATTGAGCTGAAATTTTTCGTACATGTGTAAATTGCGTGACAATGCAATATTATGATGACATGAGCTGATCTGATGATGGAGCTGGAAGGTGGCCAAAGGAACTCTACAATGAAACGATACAACCTCATCGAGTTTGAGCTCATTTTGAATCGTCTTAACGAGTATTTTGTCTTTCAATGGTAACCAGGGTCTGATGATGGAGCTGGAAGGTTGTCCTAGAAACTCTGTAACGAACCGACGCAAACCCATCGAGTTTCGGCTCGTTTGATTCGTGTTGCTGAATGCTCAGTAAAATCTTGTTTTAAAAAAATGTTTTTTAAATTATACTTGTTTAAGATAAGTTGACAGTAACCCGGTATATCTGTCGGTTTTTCATTTCATTAGTTATTCCTAGACTGCTATATAGAAAATCTTTATAAATATTAGCTATTTAGGTATTTTGAGATCATAAAAAGTCGGTCTCGTTATCCTTTCACCTTAATTAGGGCTGGAAACTCGCGGCTCAAAGCTCAAAGAGTTATTTCATGTCAATTGGCATCCTTTTAACCCGAGGAGTCCCTCGATCCGTCCCTGTTGAGATCTCGAGCGATATATTTTTAGAGTTCCGTACCAATTGGGTAAAACCATATTGATTGGCATATAAAGATTGACTTTGTGTCCGAATTTACCATTATTACCGTCTACGTAGAATACCTATTTCAGATATTCAAACTTCACACAGAGTGCTGTTATATATTTATTTAAGTACCTAATTGTAAAATAAAACTAATAACAGTGTAAATATGTTCTTAGGGTTTGTTCCCAGTGTTACTACTAATGTTACTACCAGTAGTAAGAATGGTAAATGAATTACTACTGCAGTTGAAAGTTGTTAGAACAGTAAAAATAAATTAGTAACACAGGTGTGTTACTACCGTAAAACTAAAATAACAATAAGAAACAAAATATATCCTGTCACGCTAGAGTTGCATGACAGGTGTTAAAGTTACAGCTGTCAAACTAAAATGTTTTTAGGTCATAGATCAAGTCAAATATGACAGAAATCGAAGTAACAGCTGTCATTCTGGAATTCATAATAGAATTACAATACAGGTGGCAATGTGACAGCTGTCAAAATTAATAATGTATATTTAATCCCGTAACTGTCGATTTAAGACTTTTGCTATATGACTTTTTTATTAAGACTTTTGCTGATATTACTCAGATAACTTCACAAAAGTGAAAGAATATCTCGTCGAGTAAAAAGAGTATCCAATGCTCAAGAAGCTGAATAAAAAAACATATTTTACTTTGACAGCTGTCACTTTGACACCTGTCATGCAACTCTAGCATGACAGGTCCTATTTTGTTTCTTTTTGTTGTTTTAGTTTTACGGTATTAACACAGGTAATTTATTTTTACTATTTTAACAACTTTCAACTGCAGTAGTAATAACGGTAATTTATTTACTGTTCTTACTACTGGTAGTAAGATTGATAGTAACACTGGGAATAAACCGTTCTTTGGACGTTGCATATGCATATAATGATAGGTGGAACATTTTTTAATTACTTGTCACTATTACGTCAGTTCTTTTGCTTAAGCTAGATGACTGAAAAAATACAATCCGTCCGTTAGATAGATTATCAAAAAATATTACACACATATTTTTTCTTCTGTCAATTAAACAAAAAATTATGAAGATACCTTTACTATAGATAGCTCGTTTAAGATCCGCGTAACGTCACTTGTCGTAGAAATGACGTCTAAAGCCACAACTCCCGAACTTTTACAAGGTTTATATTAGTCATTTATTGTTTGATTGACCAAGGAAGACACACGTATCCAATATTTCTTTACGGAACCTTTTGTGTCTAGGTTAGTTAGACACGTTTTTATCATTTATTTGGTTGAACCCAGCTTAGTGCGGTCCTGTGCCTGGTTAAAGTAATCTCTGCGTCTGACAGGTATCCTACAGACTCTACATCTAGCGCGCTACTGGCATATTTATTAGGTGCTCAATATTCTAATACAAAATCGATCATAGTGAAATGGTGAAACTCCTGAAGTATGACAACATGGCTTTGGGCCTGAAAACGACGGTTAAGACTCCGCAGCTATTTCTCTAGTAGGTACATTTAGTAAAATTAGATTAGGAATTGCATTTACATAACCTGTATGTTGCTTTTTGATCAACGAAACGGAGGAAGTACTCAATTCGACGCGTATTTTTTTATGTACAACGCATAACTTTTTATATAATAGTCCGATTTCAATGATTTTTTTTTTGGAAAAAGAATACTTCGAAATTTTTTTTTTTCATTTATATTAAATCTTTAAATCAATGTTGTAATAGCTCTGTGCAATCAATAGTTTTAAAGAAATGTCAGTTTTGATTCTTTTAATTTAACAGAAGGAGCCTCGAGGGAGCCGACTTCATAAAAGGTGGTTATTCAATTCGACTCCATGTTTTTTTTTTTGTATTACGCGTTTACTTCACCAATTATGAATCGATTTTGATGATTTTTTTTTGTTTGGTAGATCAAAAGTATTTAAATTGTATCGGAATAGACAATCATTTTTGACCGACGAACTACCGGAGGAGATACACAATTCAACGCGTATATATATATTTTTTATGTATAACCACGCATAACTTTTTTCATAGTAGTCCGATTTCAATATTTCTTTTTTATTGCAAAGAGTATACTTCGAAATTGGTCCCATTTAAATTTTATCGAAATCGGCTGAGCCGTTTTTGATTAAACAACAATATTGTGAAAAATGCTACATCGATCCGTGCGAAATATTCACGAATTCTGTACACGGGTGAACCCGTGTACAGAATTCGTGAATATTTCGGTCGGTCATGCTATTTTTTGCAAAAACTAATTTTTTAAAATCAAAAACAATGTATTAATTACTCCATCTGGTTATTATTCTGCACACGGTTCAAGTTGGTCCTGCTATTTTTGTCAAAAAATAATTAACGCCATTTACGATCTAGTTTTTTCGTTAAATTAAGACGTTTGAAAGCGAAAAATACAAAAATGTGTATTTTCGTGATAAACATCGCGTTAAAATTAATTTTAACCATCCAGCATTAATTTAATTATCAAGTCTAAGAATGGAGATGCGTCGGATATAAACAATTATAGGCCTATTTCGCTGGCAGCAGTGCTGGCAAAGGTTCTTGACAGCTTGCTTAATGACATACTATCTCAACACGTCAAACTGCACGACGCTCAGTTCGGCTTTCGGGCTGGTCTGTCAACGGAAAGTGCGATATTGTGTCTTAAGCAGGCTGTCAAGTACTACACCGACAGGAAGACGCCGGTATATGCCTGCTTTCTGGATATATCCAAGGCCTTTGATACGGTGCTGTATCGGAGGCTTTGGAGAAAGGTGAGGGCTGCAGGAGTGCCGACCGAAGTTGTTTCTATATTACAACTATGGTATGGCTGTCAGCGAAATCAGGTACGATGGGCGGGAGCTCTATCTGACGCATATGGCTTGGGATGTGGAGTGAGACAGGGTGGCATAACCTCTCCTCTTCTGTTTAATTTGTATATTAATGACCTCATCGACGAGCTCAGCAGCACCCATGCGGGCTGTTTTATAGATAGAGTCTGCGTTAATAATATAAGTTACGCAGACGACATGGTGCTGCTGGGACCGTCGGTAGGGGCAATTCGCAGACTAGTTAGAATTTGTGAGGCGTATGCGGCAGATCATGGGCTTAAGTACAACTCTAAAAAAAGTGAGGTGCTTGTTTTTAAGAGCGGAAACCTCAAACCAGCAAATGATCCGCCAATTATGCTTAATGGTGTGGCTTTGAATGTGGTTACTACTTTTAAGTATTTGGGACACATTCTTAATGACGACCTTAGAGACGACGCAGATATCGAGAGGGAACGTAGGGCTCTGGCAGTCAGGGGAAATATGATCGCACGAAGGTTTGCTCGCTGCTCGAGGGAGGTGAAAATTACCCTTTTCAAGGCGTATTGCCAGTCATTCTACTCGAGTAGCTTGTGGATCAGTCATACTCGCCGGGCTGCCAGCATTCTACGGGTCCAATATAACGATATTTTTAGAATGCTGATGCGGTTGCCTCGCTTCTGTAGTGCATCTGAAATGTTTGCTGAGGCACGAACGGATGACTTTCATGCGATTATTCGCAAGAAAGTCTCGTCCCTACGATATAGAGTGCGAGGCAGTCGCAATGGTATTCTTCAAATGATTGCTGATCGATTGGATTGCCCCATTCAGAATAAGTGGATGTTAATTGTTATGGGCACTAAATTATAAATCTTGTAATTAATAAATATTGTAATTAATGTTTAAAATCAATGACTCCATTGTATTTAATTTTTTACGATTTATGGATAATTATTGTCTGAATTAAAATGATAAATAAAATAAAATAATTTAGCTATTGCTATCCGACGCTTACGGAGCATGTTAAGTTTCGTGCTAGCTATGTAGAAACACTTCAAGTTCAAATTTAGTACAAATAAATCAACTGAAACGAGGCACTAAACCAATTCCAATGAAAATCGTCAATCTATTGAGAGGCTCGTGAAAAATGTCCCAAGGTAAGCGCAGAAATATAAAACGTTCGCCAAAATGAAGAATATTTTACAGACATAATTTATTTCTCTTAAAAGGTAACATCGTTCGGTACTCTTTCAATTTATTTTTATTATTTACTCAGAAAGGCTGTCCATTTTTATGATAGGACTTTTTATGGATAATCGAGTAAAAAAAGGTGGAGTTCTCTTTTTCTAGCTTTATCCCTTTCAAAGGAAGTAGATGAAAGTTTTTTTACTGTTTTATTTTCATCCCTAAGTAGCTGGTTATAAAGATTTTGACAGCCTGTTGCTATCAGAGTTTTTAGAGACTCTATATACTTGGTTATTTTTATAGAAGCTGAGATCTTAAAGAAATGATTTGTGGGCTTGAAATTTTGTTCGAAACATTTGTTTATGGTTGCGGCATAGATAAGTGAGGTTTTAGATTGATGGTTTTGATTTTACCCCGGTGCCCAAATTAAAAAAGGGGTATTTTTTCTGTAAACTGTACTGTACTGTTCCAGCCTTTTAATAGTCCACTGCAAGATGTAGGCCTACCCACGAAGGGTGTTTTTTTAATAAAGGGCAGAATAAAAGAAACTATGAATTTTACTAAGCATGAGAACAGGGAGCGCGAATATTTCAGGGCTATTTTGGCTATCTGCGGTAGAGTTCTTGGCGTTAGACAGAACGTTTTAAATGTGTCTGCAGCTTTAGCCCCATAACCATTGAAAGTTTAACTCTTTTTTCCCTTTTTGAAATTGTCTTAACCTTCTAATAAATGAATAAATATTGGGGGACATCTTACACACGGTCTCTGACCCCAAACTAAGCAAAGTTTGTGATATGGCTGCCAGAGACTGATATTACTACATGTACATATCTTAAATACATACTTATATAAATAGTACCTAAATGTGACTATGGATGTAACTTTTATCTGACTCAAGATATATTATTAAGAATGACTCATCACAAGCTAGACATTTTCATTGATCGCTCGTATGAAGTTTACTGAACTTTTTATTCATCAGTTTCACTCATTTTAATTTTGCTATCGTTAGAGCTCATTGTACATGCCACAAACTAAAAATACAAGTTAAATTACTGAAATATTTTATTTTATTGCCTAAGCGGGTGTAGTATCAACCTATTATGACAAACTTTTATGATAGCTTGTTTGTTTTACAATATGCTAATTTTGTAACATTTAATGTATATTTTTATCTGATATTATATTTATTTGAATATATATATATGTATTTAATAGAGATGTATTATTACTCAATCGACTTATAGAAAAAGTATGTTCGATTTTCTCAATCCGTCTACTCAAGAAGGATTGAGAATTTTTTATTTGAAAAGAAAATAAAAAAAAAGAGAATTTTTTTTTGGTCCGATGTTGCCTAATTTCTGCGCTATTTGAGGGCTGATTCTCGTAGTTATTTTTCAATATGTAGACTAAATTAGTGAGACGGTTTATAAAAAAATAATTTACTTTGAAGTAGCCTACAAAAATGTTATATCACAAAATGCTGTACAATGATTTCGGTGCTCTTTGAATCTAGTGGGATCTTCTGGTATATCTCCCTTAAGTGTCTGTAGTTCACAGCCGTAGTTTATCGGCACAGAAAACACTTTTCACTTTTATAAATATTTATTTGCTATTAGGCAGAGATTTACAATAGTATTGACTATAAAATTGAGATATTTGGCGCGGTGCGCATGGGCACACCCGCTCGCTATCCCTGCAGATTGCTACTACTCTCCTGATACAAAAGTATGAGGTGGACGCGCTGAAGGCGGGACCTTCTAATAGAAATTATTCCTATCAACTATTGGAACCTACCTTACAGCTAATTATTACTGAGCGCGTCGCTAACAGTGTCGATGTATGATGGAATTCGCTTCGCTTGCCGATAATATCGAAAAAAAAAATAACACACATACTAGTTGAGAACCTCCTTCATTTTGGAAGTAGGTTGAAAATAAACGTCCCAAGATTAAGAAGATATCAACTGATGAGCTCAATAATATCGGGGGTCGTTTTTTGGCAATCGATCAAGCGTAAGTAAAAAGGCCCCGTGATCAGATGCGACGCCATTTTCTTATGAACTGAGACGATTTTATTTTTATTGATAGTATGGAAAGATAGTAAAATGCTCATAGATTGAGCAAAGAAAATTGAGAGTAAAAGTACCGGTATCGATGAATTAGGAATATTGGAATATAATAACGAAGGACTAAATATCAGATTATTTAAATACCTATAATACTCATTCCATATAGGGGAAAGCTGGGGAACTTTCAAATATTATTTATAAACGATTTCATCAATTTTCAGCTTGTTTTGAATTTATGTAGCTTCACTATGAAGTTTTAGTTTAATTTGACCGGACTATGAGATCGAAGTTTTTGGAGTCTGCTTTTTTGCTTTCAGCGCGGTTTCAACAGGCTTTGTGGCCTGCGGTCTTAGGTCATAATGTGCATCTTTTGGGTGGACGTCCTACGCTGGGCCTGCTGGTGCGTGGTCTCTCCAGGCCCTTCCATTCCCGGATCTTACCACCACATCGGTTTTCAGTCCTGAATGCTGTATACCCTGCCCCCTGCTATTTCACCTCGCTTAAAACTTTGATAATAGATTTAAAAAACATTAAGTATCTACCAGAAATCCCTATGGTTAGAATCTAATTTGTGTGATATTATTGTCCCTAGTAACACTGTTTTCAAAACAAATCTCCGAAATACTAAAAAAGGAAGAAAAATGACAAAAACATTGTTAAACTGACCTTCCTGACATCCTCTCGCACCGTCGGAAGATAAATCAGCTTTAGGCGTGCTGGCCTGCGCAGACGGCGGACCTTTACAGACGGCGGACCATTACTCCGCGGACGGACAAGGTTTGAAACGTCATTCTTAATTTAATTCTTGTTCCGTGTGGGGCCACAGGTTCTGCATAAACGTTCCGCATAGGGTGCTTTCGGCATTAAACGTTTTTTATAAAATCTTTCTTCTGTTTCAAGGTATTTTAGTAGCCTTGGTAGCCAAGTGTGTAACACGTATTTTTACACCAATGGCTTTTCGACGAAGAAAAACGTCGCGTAACAACCTTTTTACGCCAATACAAGAAATCGACTAACCAGTGTGAATCCACCAACCCTTACGAGCCAGAGTAGTGTACAAAGTCGCTTTTCATGGGTAGGCCTATGGAGTTTAAAAAAAAGGCCGGTACTCGATAGCACAGGTATTTTAGGTTTGTTTTACATTACATACATCTATTGCTTTGCAAAGTGTAGAGGTGTCTATCAGTAGGTATATTGTGTGTATTTTCGTTAAATGACTAATACATTTTTTTTATGAAGCAGTAAGCAGGCACAGCGTAGACTTTTGAAAAACAAAATTTTGTTTAAGATTTTAGGTTATTTCTGAGCTTGCGGCTGGCCCCGTCAAGTCGGTGGCCCGTGGCGTTTGGCCCTGTTTTGTTGACCCTGCTACCCTATAGTTACGCCACTGGTGTGTATACTGCTATAATATGCTCATCATCATAAATAAATTTTACTAAAGAATCATCTTCGAAATAGCGAAACATAATGTGTCTATTATTTATATGCTTTATACTTTGACCAAAGTACGAGACCATTGGACCGTTTTTTTTTGACCGACATTTTGGGTCGTCCGTCTGCGGCGGTTCTTAACGACGGTTCGTAGGTACAATGGGCTTTGTAGCCAATCAAAGATGCGGTCTCTGAATAGCCCTCCAAAACGATACAGTTGGGTAAAATGTGTGTATAGGAATCGGTTTCAATTCGAATGAGAATGCTTACATTCTGAATAACTCCGTACAAATTGAAAACATTGAATTTATATTTATTTATAATGTCTGAGCTGAATATGGAAAGGGGAATGAAAATAGATATAAAAGATATTATGTTCTAATTAGGCCAGAGTAGAAGCCTTGAAAAATAATGAATAGTGAAAAAAAATAATAGTAGGATGAAACCCATTAGAAAAGGAGGGGAATATTATAAAAATAAAAGGAAAAATAATTTACGGGCGATCTGAGGTCGGGAAGGGGTTGAGGGGGGGGGGGTTTTAGAATAAAAAACGGTTTTTTTCGATTTCCGGCAAAACTAAAAGTCCTATCGAAAAAAGTCAAATGGCAAAGTTGTAGGTAATAAAAAGATCTAAAACTTTTGTCTTGACACTTTTTTCACATAACCTCAAAATTTATGTGAAAAATCTAAAAAACCAAGTTTTTGGTTTTTTATTTTTATCTTTTACAAAAATCTTTTTTTTTTAACGAAATTTGGTGAAAACTTACCTTTTTATGTCCCAAATACGCTGTAATTTGATTAAAAATATTAATTTTTTTCACCTTATTTTGAATTAATATCGAAAAAACACCCTAATTTTCAATCGAAAATTCAACCGTCAAAATATCAGCTTTTTTCAAAAAGTTGGTATGTTTTCTGTTTGTTGAAATCTCTACTTTCCGATAGTGAAAAAAAAAATATATGTTACTATAGTAAATCTTCTCAGAAAATGCAAAAAATCGAAAAAAACTCGAATTCGAAAGTTTTTTTATATTACGATATAATAAATAATTTTGAGCTATTTATTAAAATTTACACTTTAATTACTCGAAAAACGTTAAATTACATGTTACATTGATAACAAAAAAAAATGCAAATAAAAATAAACTACTATAATTCACAAACAAATAAGTTAATAAAATTAATATTTAATAAGACATCTACAATATTTGGAGAAAGTTGTCGAATCTACTTTAAATTATATGCGTAGATGCCTATTTATAACTATTTTAAAATAAATTATATATACCTGAGTAGATATACCTGAGTGACCTACGAAAAATTGTAGCCCATCAAAAGGTATTTCGCTGAGAAGTGGGGAAGGGGCTAGGCTGGTCTGGGTCTTACTACATACTCGTACAAACCTACTATTATATACTATATATTTTGTAGCAGCTGTTACAACCGTTAGCCTAACCAGTATTCGAAATACAGTACAGTATACAACATCGTTTATAAAAATACACGTGCACGCTGAGTTTCTTGAAGATAACTGTGACAAGTTAACTTAAAAAAACAAAAAAACTTTTCGAATCTGCATAGGAAGGTAAATACTATCTCTATTTATATCTGTATCAATCAACTCAAACATAAAAATTGTAATATTTTTTTTAAAAAATAGTATGCTTATGTGTCTCAGAACAAAAATAGTACCGTTTTCAATCAAACTAGCGAGTTCAAACTATGATGTTATAGTACTTACAGAAACTTGGTTGAACTCTACTGTGTTTTCGGCGGAACTCTTTGATAGTAGGTATAACGTGTACAGAAGAGATAGAGAGACATCTCAATTAAGTATGAAACGAAAGAGAAAAAATAAAATAATAGAGGAAGGTGGCGGAGTACTGGTTGCTATACATAAAAAAATAGGTGCCAGGCGTATGATTCATTGGGAAAGTGATTGCGAAGATTTATGGATTTTGTTAAATATGGAAACATCGGTAGAACATAACGAAATTGTATTTTGTGCTACGTACATACCAACACCTGTGGATAAAACATATTTAAAACATTTTTTGGACAACTGTAACGTAGTCTCTGAGCAACACAATGTTAAGACATTTATTATTGGGGATTTTAATATCAGTAGTATAGAGTGGGCTATGATGGACGATCCAACTAAACAATGCTCAGTTGCGTCAATAGCACAACCCCTGGTTGATTTTTGTAACCTAAGTAACCTCAATCAATTAAATAGAGTTTTGAACTGCTCCAACAAAGTACTAGACTTAGTGCTAACTGATATAGAGTCAGTGGAAGTAAAAAAATCGGAATTTGAATTATCAAAAGTAGACAAGCATCATCCCCCTTTTGAATTTTACATCAAAGCAAAAAATATAACTAAACTCAGATCAAAAAGTAATGTAAGGTATAATTTCCATAAATGTGATTACAATAAATTAAATGAGCAATTTGAATCTGTGAATTGGTCAAAATTAATAAATAGCTGCAAAAATGTTAATACTGCTACAGAAACCTTTTATTCTGTTATTAACGGCATTATTGAATCTTATGTCCCCTTAATAAAATCAAAAAATTCCAATTTCCCGGTGTGGTTTGACAGAAATTTAATAAGAACTGTTCGAGAGCGAAATAACACTTTAAGAAGATTTAAAATTTATAAAAATCCAATGGATGAAATTATTCTTAAGACTTTGAATAAACGTTGTGAAAAATTAGCAACCGAAAGCTACAACAAATATCGTGATTTTATTGAAGATAAAATTAGTACACATCCAAAACTATTCTGGTCTTTTATCAAAGCTAAAAGAAAAGGAAACTCTACATACCCTGTCTCATTATCTGATGGAGTGGAAACAGTTACTGGTGGAGTCAGTATTTGTAATTCCTTTGCTAGGTATTTTGCGTCGGTTTACCTCAATGATACCGATTCCAGCGGGGCAATTCCGTTAACCGATACCGTCACTGAGGCGACACGTTCCTGAACCTCTGTCGCTTTTCTGACAGATCTGACAGCTCAAAGCTGTCAAAAAAACGAGATAAGTCCAAAAACGCGTCACCTCAGCAACGAGATCGGCTAACAGAATCGTCCTGCAGTAGTGTTGAGCAAAATCATTACGTTTCGAAAAATCTCCTTCACATAAAAAACAATAGCTCTTGTTTTTCTAACTTACAGATAACAATAAATGATGTTCAGAAGGCTTTCGAAAGTCTGGACATAAATAAAGGAGCCGGACCAGACGGAATACCACCTGTGCTCATTAGAAATTGCGCGTCAAGTCTCTCATTGCCTTTATGTTTGATTTATAATTTATCACTAAAGTCGGGTTCCTTTCCTGACACGTGGAAGACCACGAAGGTAGTCCCGATTCTTAAGGCCGGAAGTGATGATTTAGTCAGTAATTATAGACCAATATCTATTATCTCAACTTTTGCTAAAGTTCTGGAGTTAATCGTTTTCCCATATCTATATCAACATCTCAATCAATTCATATCGGATCACCAACATGGTTTTTTAAAGAAAAGGTCAACGTGCACCAATTTGCTTACTTTTGTCGAAACCCTTACTGAAGCAGTAGACGGGAATAAGCAGGTTGATGTTATTTATACAGATTTCAGCAAGGCTTTCGACAAAATTTCGCACACCGTGCTATTTTCGAAACTTGCTGAGTATGGAATAGCAGGCACAATGCTACAATGGAAACGTTCGTATTTACATAATCGTAATTTTTATGTTGTGGCTGCGGGTTTCACGTCAACTGTTCAACCGACTGTAAACTCTGGGGCCCCACAAGGGTCTCATTTTGCTCCCATTTTTTTTAATTATCTAATAAATGACCTTCCTTATTGTTTGTCTCATAGCACACCCTTTATGTTCGCTGATGACCTCAAAATTTTGAAAGTAATTGACACAGTAGAGGACGTGTATAAGTTACAAGATGATCTTAACAGTCTTAATCTCTGGTGTCGCATGAATGGAATGACGTTAAACACTGATAAGTGCTACCAAATAACATTTGGTAGAAAGGTCTCCAGTATCAATGCTAACTATAAAATAGGTTCAACAATGTTGAAATCGGTTAAATCCATAAAAGACCTGGGCGTGACGTTTGATGAGAAGCTGACTTTTATCCCCCACATAGACAACATCACTAGAAAGTCATCAAAAATGTTAGGGTTTATTATTCGCAACAGCAGGGAGTTTCATAGGCCTGGTACTAAGATTTTACTCTATAACTGTCTGGTTCGCAGTATACTGGAATACTGCTCTCCAGTCTGGAGACCTCATTATGCAGTGCATTCTTTAAGACTGGAAAGAGTGCAAAAGAGATTTCTATGGCATTTGGCTTATTCAGCAAAGAAAGCAAAAATTTTAAATTCGTATAATAAGAGATTAGTTAATTTTAAAATGCAAACGCTAAGCGATCGTCGTGACAAATTAGACATTATTTTCCTTTACAAACTTCTACACAATGATATTGACTGTCCAAAACTTCTAGCAAAATTTAAATTTAGAATTCCCTTTAGGTATCCACGCTATCCAATAACTCCATTTGCCCCAGTGTTTCGTAGAACTGTGCTAGGTGCCAATCCTCCTGTGCCTAGAATAAGTAGACTCATAAATAAATTCCAGAACCACAACCAGTTCGATATTTTCGGAGATTCATTAATTAAATTTAAAATTAATTTAAACTCAATCATGACCGAAATGGTCAACCCTGCTCTCTAACTCTTCTCATCGCACTGATTTATAATTGTATTTTTAATTTTAGTTTTTTTAAGTAATTAGTGTTCATACTGTTTTATACCCAAGAAGTAGTAATTACATGCGGTGCTTCCTTCAAAAGGTGACGCATTTATCTTAGTTATAAGTTGTAAGTTAAGTGATATATTGTAAGTGTTAATGCAGTTATCAATGTGAAGCCTAAATAAATAAATAAATAAATAAATAAATTAACGTAACATAACCTAAAGATTGAAATTAAATGATATTTTAGTACAAGATAAAAAAATAATAATCTCCTTAATTTTACACAAACAAATTTAGTTAATCCCATGAAAAAAAAATATTTCAAAATCTATAAAAAATATATCGTAAATATATTTTTAATAACAAACTTTTGGCCGATTTCCATATATATTTTATACATTTTTAATAGATTTATAATATATTTTTTGTACATTTTGACATTTATTTCTTTAGTATTTTTATTTGATTTTTTGCATTTTCTGAGAAGATTTACTATAGTAACATATATATTTTTTTTCACCATCGGAAAGTAGAGATTTCAACAAACAGAAAACATACCAACTTTCTGAAAAAAGCTGATATTTTGACGGTTGAATTTTCGATTGAAAATTAGGGTGTTTTTTCGATATTAATTCAAAATAAGGTGAAAAAAATTAATATTTTTAATCAAATAAATTACAGCGTATTTGGGACATAAAAAGGTAAGTTTTCACCAAATTTCCTTAAAAAAAAAAGATTTTTGTAAAAGATAAAAATTAAAAACCCAAAAACTTGGTTTTTTAGATTTTTCACATAAATTTTGAGGTTATGTGAAAAAAGTGTCAATACAAAAGTTTTAGATCTTTTTATTACCTACAACTTTGGTATTTGACTTTTTTCGATAGGACTTTTAGTTTTGCCGGAAATCGAGAAAAACCGTTTTTTATTCTTAAAACCCCCCCCTCATCCCCTTCCCGAACTCAGATTGCCCGTAAATTATTTTTCCTTTTATTTTTATAATATTCCCCTCCTTTTCTAATGGGTTTCATCCTACTATTATTTTTTTTGGTTGCATAAATTATCGACCCTGGCCTAAATCTACAAATTGCGGGTTTGATAAAATTATATTTTTTTTTATAATTACAACTAATTATTACTATTTTTTCTTAATAATTGGCTTAACAGAAAAAAATAGGTCAACGTCATAATCATAATATGACGTTGACCTATTTTTTCTGTTATGATTTTTATTGTATTTTTATGTATTACCTATTTTTTTCTGTTATTATTTTTCTGTTATGTTATGTTTGATGATTATGACGTTGTTTTGCAAAGTACAGGAACTTTGAGAGAATTATATTATACTCATCATCGAAAATATTAGCTCTTCCTCACAAAAAAATCACAGACTCTCGACAAAATAAAAGTTGATTTTTTCGAGATTCTGGAAGTGGTTTCTAGAGAGAGAGTTAAAATTGTCCATAATGGCAATGACATGAACATTTAGGTAAATTAATAAATTCAGTAAGTATCGAACATAAAGATACAAATAAGCCACATCGTAGATACTGAAAGCTAAAGTTTGTGCCAAAACGGAAGGGTCGTAGGCGAGGTCGCCCGTGTGCCATTTTACTAATTTTGTTACGTTAAGAACACTGCTCTGTCGTGGCTAGTACTAGCTGGTGTTTGGTTGGCTAGTGTTTGATACTTGGTAGAAACTAATTGTACGGTTTTTCATCAGTAGACTCGCGTCTACCAAGTAGTCTGTACCTTGGCTGCTGATTAAAATCTTATTATACCCTATAAAATTTAACTTGATCTCTGCGACAGCTGTCAGAAAAATCACGCCTATGAAGTCCTGAATTTCTTAATAGTACTGACAGTACCTGTCAATGTCATACTTTATGGACATGCCGATTAGTGATGGGCGACGAATGATCGTGACCACAGAGTTTTAGATAAAGTTTTAATTAAAATATCAATAGTTTATACTGACGATATTTTAAATAAAACTTAATTTATCATTAATTTTATTGTATATTTTAATATAATAATATTTTTTACATGTGTAATTAAATTAAACCCAATTGTATGTTACATTAGCATCGATAATAGTGAAAAACGTCGATAAATACTATCGTTACATTATTATGAGTATATAATTAATATCATAACATTATTTACATGTGTACATACTCGATCTTAAATTATAGTAAGTAAATGAAATCCAATTTCTCACCTTCAACTACTCATTCGATTTTATTACAACATTGTTTGAAAATCGATTTTTTTCGCCACTATCCCAACTCTAAATATGTCAATCTTTTACTGTCGCAGAGATCAAGTTAAATTTTATAGAGTTATAGAAACGAATTGTACTGTTTTTCATCAGTAGGTAGACTCGCGTCTACCAAGTAGTCTGTACCTTGGCTGCTGATTAAAATCTTATTAGTTCATCGTAACGCCACGGCGCTGCGGTTCTCTTTTTGCTCAAACTCTAACAATAAAAGGTGATGAAATAAGTTTTTGTTTCTTATTTTAATTTCATTGACTGCTGATTTATTTTTGTGATTTCAGGGGTGGTTCCATAGCAAAAGTTTTTCATAATAACGTAGCAATAAAGAGCTACGTAAGTTATGGATAATTTAGGTATCAAAAAAATATCCATCGTTTTTTAAAGAACCCAAAAAGCTACATTTACTTACTGTAGCGTAGTTTGACTAGGTGTTTGTCAGCGATCACCGAAATTAAGCAACGTTCTGCACGTCACTATTTGGATGGGTGGCCGCGGGTGGCATTTCCAACTGAGCGCTACCATGGCTCGGATGACACTTAAATTTCAGTGTCATTCAGCCATCTCAAAGGCCTTCAGGCGGCCTAAAAACGCTGACACCAGGGCTAGCCACCCGGCCTATACGAACTTACTTATTGGTAAATTCAGTTAGCAACATCATACTACAAGCTAACCTAACAAAAGGTGATGAAACAAGTTTCCGTTTCTTATCCCATTGTACCCCTCATATATTCAAGCTCCAGTGTTCCGATTCCGAGTTGGAAAGTTCTCCTTTCTCCCCTAAGTTCATTACGCACCGAAGTTCTGATATTGATTGATCGCGAACTCCCAAGTATGTCACCCACGCACCAATGAACACGTCTTTGTAGATAAGTAGGTAATGTTGATTAATGATAACACTTCACCTGTGATGCGAGTGTTTTGGCCGACGCTCTGGAAAGAGGGTCTGTTTTCAACTGACTTCTAAAATAAAGGAGGTTTTTGATTTCGTAAGTTTTTTGTTTGTTTTGGTGTTAGTTGATCTCTATTGTTTGTATGCCAATTTGCTTGTATTTGTTGTTTTTAAACTTTCGCGATTTGAACACATAATTATTATATACTACGGGACTAACTAAAATTACGAGATAAATAAATACCTCCTCATCCCGACGTTTCGGCCGAGTTGCATCGACCGTGGTCACGGGATGAGGAGGTATTTATTTATCTCGTAATTTTTGTGCGCGATTAGTCCCGTAGTACACAAATACAGGGTGTCTCAAAAGAAATTTTATATTTGTTTAGCTTACTGCGTGAACGCTGCGTACTTGCGGGGTGCGGGGGTTATGTCAATTGGTAGCTTGGCTCTTGGGGATTCAGTCGCTATGGGCGTTTCTCGGGAGCAGACCGCGCGTTGTGCGTGCGAGAGTTTTACAAGAACGGTGATTCGACAACTGTCGCGCGTAGAAAATTCTGCAGTATTCGAGGTTTTCGCCACTTAAATGATGCGCCAAGCCTTCCTCTCATTCGACATTGGGTTAAAAAGTTTGAAGAGACTGGATCAACGCTGGATAAATCAAAATCCGGGCGACCTAGGTCATCAAGAACGGTAGAAAACGTGGAGAGTGTTAATCAATCTGTACGTGACGACCCGAGCCTTTTAATTCGGAAGCGCGCGAGTGCTTTAAATGTGCATAGATCATCATTACATCGCATTATGCACAAAGATCTAAAGCTGCACCCCTACAAAATTCAATTGGTGCAAGAATTAAAGCCCCAAGATGCCGGTCAGAGGCTTAATTTCGTAAATCAGATGATCTCCCGGAGAGGTGACATATATTGGTCTCCACGTAGCCCAGATTTAACCCCTACGGACTTTTTCCTATGGGGTTATCTTAAATCTAAAGTTTACGCCAATAAACCAACTTCACTGGCGCATTTGAAAGAAAATATCCGTCACGAAATGGCAGCCATCCCTCACTCCACCTGTCGAGCAGTCATAAGTAATTTTACTGTTCGATTAAATGAGTGCCAACAACGTGAGGGTTTACATTTAGACGATATTATTTTTAAGAAATGAATTCCCAAAAAGTGTATTTTAACAATAAATAAACATTTTTTCTATATACCGCTTCCTTTTTTTTCAATCAATCAATATGAAATTTCTTTTGAGACACCCTGTATAATAATTTTGCTTGTATTTTTTAATATTATTTTTTAATGTAATAAAATATGGCGAGCTAAGATCCTATGAAATATTAATTTACTTTGGCTCAGCATTTTTTAAGCGAATCTATTAAATTCAGGAAAATTGTAGCGCTTACAGAAATATAGCAAACTCTCTCGTTGTTTTCGACTTAAGGTCGATTGTATGAAAGTTAGGCGTTATATTTTTCTCATAAAATAATAGGGTAGTTGACTAATATTGAATTAATTAAAAGTATTTTGATTAGTGAATTCTGCAATCAATTATGATTCGTAAACTAAAAAATAACTAAAATTGGCTAAATAGCTTAGAGATATAAGGTCGTAAAGATTTTGGTAGGGATAAGCTACGCGTCCACTGGATCGGAATCGGAGCGTACGGAACGAAAGGATTTGTTGCTTTGTATTGATTTCGAGGTACCTGCGTCCACTGGATCGGCATTTTTGCGCCTGAGACCGGAATTTATTCTGATGACGTCATCCGCAGTGGACGCGTCATTCGGATTCCGAACGTTTCGAGTTCTGACGTGTTTGCGTAGTTAAGCTATACATAAACAAACTTTTTTCGAGTCATATGAATGTACCTAAAAAATCTATTTTCATCTTCTAATAAATCAGAATATAATGTATGAAATTCTCCGAAAATTGATCTTTTTGAGTTTATATTATGAACCCATATCTTTCGTTTCCTCTTGATTCTCTCTTCCTCTTCTGATAAAATACAGCTAATTACAACAATATCCTCGTCACTATCCTCCATAATGCAAATGCACGTTAACAGTCAATGACGGTTTCTTTAAAAATGCCTAAATTGCCGATGCTGAATCCCAATGCAGTGGACGCACCTCGTCGGCATTTCGTAAATGACGACGCTCCGTACGCACCGTACGCTCCGATTCCGATCCAGTGGACGCGCAGCTTTAGAGGGGATGCTTTGTCCCTTTCCCACAAAGCATAACATAGCATGGCGAATGTAGGTATGACACTTATGGGCCGTGACGTCATGTTCTGCGCTCTTTGTCTAGCAATGAAATAAAAATATGCTTGATACTTCTTTATTTCTAAGTTGATTATATTTTTGTTTTCGTTAATCGGATCTGTTTATGGCTCTTTATGGTTAACTTTTACAAGAGGACATAAAAAAAAATTGTCAACTAGCCTATGATCCGAAGTTTGTATGCGTACATTATTTATTTTTGACCGACGAACCACCGGAGGAGGTATACAATTCGACGCGTATATATAGGTATATATATATATATTTTTTATGTATAGTGGTCCTATTTCAATAATTCCATTCTTATTGGAAAGAGTATACTTCGAAATTGGTCCCATTAAAATTTTATCGAAATCGGCTAAGCCATCTTTGATAAATCAACAATAATGTGAAAAATGCTACATCGATCCGTGCGAAATATTCACGAATTCTGTACACGGGTGAAGTCGGTCATGCTGATTTTTGCAAAAATTAATCTTGTACATTAATCATATCAGCTGCAAGTTGACTACAATCTTTATACTCGTACCTACTTATATTTCTAAAAGAATGTATGCTGTGTTTGCCGACGCATGGTCCCTATCTGAAAACTTTACAACCCCATCGATTTCCGGGATGTGTCCTTCCCACAATGAGAACTCACTTAACTCACTAATTGGTTAAACTATTTTAGTAACTTTGTTTCGTCCACGGTCTTCTCAATCTATAGGTAGTGCGGGAAAACTCGGAGCACTTGTAAGTAGCTGATGTTCTTTTATACTAGTTTATTTTGAAAGTTTCAATCTAATGAAACAAATATTTCACATTCTCATCCATTCATAAACCACACAAATATAGCTCGAAAGGCATAGTACGAGTTGTTTAAAGAGAAGAGTTTCTTGAGAGAGTCACGTAAACGTCACGTCAATTTCAATGGTATTTTTAAATCGATCGCTATCTGTTGGTGCATTTTAATTTCCAATTGTTTAATGAACTTTATTGTTTTTAAGCTGTTTTCACACGAAAGTAACTAAAATGCAACCTGATACAACCTATGACATAAATAACGCGTAGTGTATTCTTATGAAATTGAGAGATGTCGTCACAAGAGTTTTCAACGGTTATGCAATCAATTTAAAAAAACGTTGCAACTCCGTAAGGTAATTCTTTATGAAAATTTGTTTTCAAGAATTTTACGTTGAATGTATTTCTATACTAAATATTATAACTTAAACTTGGTTTTTACTTAATTTTAACGCCATGAATAATATAAAAATTATCATCCCGAATTTCGCCAAAATACTAGTCACCTTAATGTTACATTAGCGTTCCGTATTTTCCGTGAGTTAAGTAGGATTGCCATCGCGTGAAAACGGCTACGGCGATCGAGTAAGTAAAAACTCGCACTAATCCTACAGGAGTGTATAAATACCGCTACAAAGACCGCGAACGGTTATGGCCGATTTTTATCGGCTGTGGCTCAATCCATTTAGGTAAATAATATTGGCTGGCTGCCCGGTCGGCGCGGGTTTATGGCTTATAGCGAGTTCTATTGAGGAACTATCGTTAAGTACCTACTTAGTTTGAAATAGTTGTAGTAAGTATAGATATTAGACGGGGTAACGTTGTAGGGTTTTTGGACCAGAGTCATATTTAAATTTGTATATTTTTTAGCTATTATTTTTAGGTTGTAAATTTATTATATGATAGAATTAGATAGATGGATTTTTGGGACATTCAACATGATGAATTCATTGTATTTTGCATGACATTATTAAGATTTATGCGATGAATTAATTGTAATCACATGACATTATTTTGAATATTCAAATTGACATTTTATGACTCATCATTATTATAAATTGAATATTGTGTAATTTATTTTGGAAGTAACTTTTTTTTTTTTTCTTACACTATCGCATTATTTTTTGACTGTAATGGTAGATGTAATTAATGAAATTAATGAAATATTTTTTTTAAGAAGACAAGTGACTTTATTTACTTCAAAAATATATAATAAATCTTCAGCTTCTAATTAGGTACAACTCAAAACGCAATGACACTATCCACAGTATACTGATTAAGAATAGTCTAAATGGCCAGTTGGCAGTGAGCCCAGTATACTGGCAGCATTACTTCACTGAATGGCAATGCTCATACGTGGAGCCAAGTAAACACCAGCACTTTGAATTTGAACACCCGTCGCGTCTTCCAGACGACGCCCGGATAGATTTTTGAAACCAAGTAAATAAATAAATAAATGTTTTGGGACATCTTACACACGGCCTCTGACCCCAAACTAAGCAAAGCAAAGCTTGTGATATGGCTGCCACACATATACTTTTTTTAAATACATACTTATATAGATAGTAACTAAAACAAGAGGAGCTTCCGGTAGTGTTATTATTGATACGGCAATTGCCGTAATATAGGGTAATACAAGTAGTGTTACTGGAAAATACGGCGAGCTTTACGAGCGCATATGGCATTTTTACCCAAATTGACCTAAATACGGCAATTTGAAAGTGGAGACACGGCAGCCCAGATTTTCACAGCTCAAGCATTTAACCACGGCCATGGTCAGTATAGGTACCTATTTTTGTTCTTTTTTCATATAAAGTAGCAAACGGGCTTCCACATGGTAAGATGTCACCATCGTCTATGACATATCGGACAATATTCCAAGACACTGTTCGTACTCTTTTTCACATTACATTATAAGTAAATAAGGGACTACAAATCCTTTCTTTCCCTTTGTTTTTCTCTTATTACTTAAGTAAAGTAAGCAAGTAACTTGTGGACGAGTTATACACATTCTAGCTCAGCTTCGTTACTTACAGACTTAGGGCAAAACTTAATCATCCATCAAGTCTATAGGCATGCTTATCGAACAAAATAAAAGTTTCCCGACAATTCCTTCACTAAGACTTTAATACCTACTTAGATAAACAATACCTATGTATTATCCGAATTTAGACAAGAAGGTACGAGTACCTATTAGTACTCTAATTATGTACTCATTTTGATGATTCTTATTTTGTTGATAGCTAACAAACACATAGTCAAACTATAAAAAAAAATGAAGTCAATAGGAATAGAATAGAAAACACTTTATAGTACACAGTAAAATATAAGACAACAGCAATAAATGAAAAATTTATTAGTGTAGCTCAAGGCGGCCTTATCGCTGGAAGCGATCTCTTCCAGGCATAATAGGAATGATGACTGAATAAAAAAATCATTACTATAATTATTCCTTGAGTTAGATTTATCTAAAACTAGCTTTTGCCCGCGGCTCCGCCCGCGTTGTATTTTGACTTTTGTGCTATCCCACAGGAACCTATTATTTTTTCGGGATAAAAAGTAGCCTATGTCACTTTCCGGCCCTTGAACTATATTCATGCCAAAATCAAATCAATCCGTTGCTCCCTTGCTGTGTGAAAGAAGAACAAACCAATAAACTTTTCGGATTTATAATATTAGTATGATTATTGGACATGTATTTTTTCTTATGTCAATCAAACAACAAATGACAATGATAAACCTTGTCAAAGTTTGGGAGTGGGGGTCGTGACGTCACCTCTCTTACAGAAGTCCATACGTTTGCATGGCACTTGTGACGTCACGCGAAACTTTGACGGACTATATCTTTTTCAATTTTTGTTTAATTGACAAAAGAAAAAATACGGGTCCAATATTTTTTTAAAGTCTATCTGACGAACTAATTACAACGCGGTCACATTAACTTGACGCATCGCTGCAAATCGCTGCGACGCATTTTTAAGCAATTTTTAATCGATTTTAATAAACAGGTAGAAACTTATCTTTTATAGTTGATGGATTATTATTATTTTTTCGTGCGGGAGTCCGATTCGCACTTGGCCGGTTTTTTTTGCACACCGTACTTGAGCGCCAAAATAACGTCACATGGTCAAGCGTCTAGTTAATGTGACCGCGTTGTATATTTTTTTAGTGATCATGCCTATTGCGTTGTTTTGTTGCAGCGTCATAAATAAATAACCCAACAGACAACTAAACCAACTATCGGATTTATAATATTAATAAGCAAGTAAGGATTTACACTTATTGGATGGATAGATATATGGATTGAAAGGATATACCTATATACTTATTTTTACGCTGGTATTTCTCTACATTTTTCTACCTCGTTCGTGATAACGTAGCATCAAAACCGGCGCTAGTAAGCCCCATCCATTAGGTACTTATATCGGAGCGGGATGGTTCGGTACCTATTCAATTTGCTCAATTTTATTAGCTTTACGAATTGCCCATTAAAGTCACCTATCTGCATAATGGTAGCAGGTAGCTTCAGTGGGCTCTTTATAAATTAGGTCGTTTTCAGGCGACTGACAAAAGTGAGCAGGATGAAATGAAATTATTTTTTATTGCTTGAAAATTATGTATACAATACAATCTTAATAATGTAATAAATTCATGTTGTAAACGCACGAAATTGCAAAGTAATACGTACCAAAAATTATAATTTATTTCTTATCTACCCACTACTTATGACTTAATGAGAACTTTGGTAAATTCATAACTTATTGTTTAGATACAAGTTTTAAAAGGTGACATTAGCCTACAAAACACTGTAATATTGTGGTAAATTGTAACTTAGTTAGTTAACACTAAGCTTTACAAAACATTATAATTTTATTATTTAATAAAGGTTTCTTAAAATCAAATCAATCAAGGTAATAAATGCTACATTTAACAGTTTTGAAATTGAAACATGCTGTACCAATACTGTACCAGCCTTTTAAGTAGTCCACTGCAGGACGTAGGCCTACCCACGAAGGGTGATTCGGCCATATCCACCACGCGGGCCCAGTGCGGGTTGGTGTATTCACATACGCCATCGAATTTCTTCTACGGACGTATGCAGGTTGCCTCACGATTTTCCTTCACCGAAAAGCCTGTGGTGTGCAATTCCGTAAATAAATTTCAAAGAACTCTATTCAAATGTGAATAATTAATTTACTTTTTTCAAATAATATGGCGTAGATTATAGCGTGAATTATACAAAAATGACAGTCGATTTCTCAACTCTCCACGTTCTCGTAAAGTAAAAAATCCCCATATTTTAGGTGAACTTTGAATTCCACTTTGATTACGGGAATTATAGATTCCATCAAATACGTCAAAATCTTCGCTGAAATCATAAAACTGTATCAAACGAATTTTCCTTAAAACACAGATAAGTATATCTATTTGGATGTGTTAAGAGGTTTCTGAATCGACCAGAGCTTTCGCGTTTTCTGTAGAACATTGAGTAAATTCGCTGTACATTTTTGATAAAAGGTGAGGTCCACAAGTGGTATATTTATAAGATACGTCATTTGAAAGCTTGATTTATGGGCTTCTTAAAAATATACAATTTAGATTCTTTTTTTTTTTAAATAAATATTGGGGGACATCTCACACACGGTCTCTGACCCCAAACTAAGCAAAGCTTGTGATATGGTTGCCAGAGACTGATATACTACATATACATATTTTAAATACATACTTATATAGATAGTAACTAAATAACACCCAGACACAGAGAAAACACCAATGTTCATCACAAAAACCGAGGCAGTCAAAGAAATTTAGATTCTTTCATCTCGCCATATTTTTTTAAATGTGAATAATAAATCGTATGAAAAGTAATAAGACAGCTTTATATTTTTTCTAGTTTAACAATAATAATGTACTATTTATCGTTATTTTACTTGCATTCGTAGCTGATTCTTCCACATTCATATCTTAATTTGCTAAAATTAAAAATCATAACCTACCAGTGTGACCAGTTAGTAGGTACAATGTGACAAAAAACACTTAAAAGGTGTGTCTAATTAGTAAAACTACTCTTATTTAACAATTTGGAGGCTACTTAACCAGGGTTGATAGAGATAAACTACATATTGAGCCAAATATATTTTTGTATCTCGAAAAAACAAAATTTATTAAAAAATACGGGGGATTTCTTTTGTTTTTAACTGATGTGATAGACTCAGAAAAATATGAACTTTTTCGAAATGTAACGAGTGTTGTGGTTAGAATTTTTGATTATTATTATACCAGCCTCCATACATTTTGTGGACATGTCCTTTACGTTCCGGGAGAAAACTCTTTTTACGAAGTTACAAGTTGGCGCCTCACAATTGCCTTAAGAAACTAGGAAACCCCGAAGAAAACAAACCTAAATACTTCAAATCTGTTTGAGTTATTGCAGTTCAAAATACATTTAACGTCGGCACTGCGTTTTACGATATGCCCATTGATTTATCCTATCTCGATGGTTATTCCCGATGTATCATCAATATGACGTCAGAACGGTCTAAAGTAGATGTTTTACGGATAGTGTGTACCTACTTAGTGGCAAAGAGCAATGGACTTCGAATGAGCACATCATTATTACTACCACAAATAGCTAAACAGATTGATAATGCACATGATGTAATCCTCAACCACAAAAATGCATGGAAAACTCAGTAGAATGACAAGTAATAGAAGTACGAGTATTGCTAAATTTTACTCAATTAAAAACTACGTTACAGCTGTCTTATTCATATCTGGTTATACAGCATACGCGAGAATGAGTGGAACAAAAAAAACGCGATGTCTGTCGCATACGTCAAAATCACCAGTTGGAATGTCAAAATAGTCAAAATTAGGTTCCACTCGGTATTTTGCCTTTTTCGGAAAGGACATGTCCACAAAATGTATGGAGGCTGGTATAATAATAATCAAAAATTCTAACCACAACACTCGTTACATTCCGAGAAAGTTCATATTTTTTCTGAGTCTATTACAGCAGTTAAAAACAAAAAAGAGCCCTCCGATATTTTTAAAATTTATTTTGAATATATTAGGATAAATAAATATGTTTGGCTCAATAGGTAGTTTATCTCTAGCAACACTGATTAAGTAACGTTTAAATTGTTAAATAAAAGCATTTTTACCAATTAGACACACTTTTAAAGTTTTTTTTTGTCACATTGTACCTACTAACTGGTCACACTGGTAGGTTATAATTTTTAATTTTAGCAAATTAAGCGATGAATGTGAAAGAATCAGCTACGAATGCAAGTAAAATAACTATAGAAGCACTTTATCATTGCTAAACTAGAAAAAGTAAATAGCTGTATTGTTATTTTTCATACAATTCATTTTTCACATTTAAAAAAAAATGGATGAGTGAAAAAATCTAAATTAAATATTTTTGGGAAGCCCATAAAACAAGCTTTCAAATGATGTATATATCATCTTGGTTCGATTTTTCTCTGAATAATATACCACTTGTGGATGTCACCTTTGAACCCTCTAGTTCCAGTAAGAAGGTTCAAATCTCTGATCATTTTACCTTCCTACCTTTTGAATTTGGACACCCGAAATAGCTCAATGCAAGTTTATGAAACCCTTCGAAATTACGTAAGTTTGGGTGTATGTGCATCTTTTTCTAACACCTTTTAAATTTCATATTTAACTTGGGACAAGGTGATGTATATCTCTTGCTATTTTAGTACGGTTTCTATTACTTTAGTTCTTATTCTATGATGGAAAATCTTCCAAGCTGCTATCAAAACTGTCAACTATGTATCGGGATTGACGTTATTTGTCTAAAAATCCGGTGTAATCCACCGAGTCGAGATATTTTTTGACTGCCTCGGTGGCTCAGTGGTTAGTGACCCTAACTTCTGGATCAACGAGGCGTGGGTTTGATCCCCACCCAGGGCAAATATTTATGTGATGAACATAAGTGTTTGCTCTGTGCCTGGGTGTTATTTAGTTACTATATAAGTATGTATTTAGAAATAAGTATATGTAGTATATCAGTCTCTGGCAGCCATATCACAAGCTTTGCTTAGTTTGGTGTCAGAGGCCGTTTGTAAGATGTTCAAAATATTTATTTATTTCTTATGTCTCTTTCTAGCTCGTGCCATATTAAACCGATGCATCTCATTCAGATTTTCTCGATCGACCACATAATTACTACATACGAATATTAGAAATCAAAGTAGTCCTTTTGTATCTGTTTGTGAATTCACTTAGATAGTTAGGGTTTATATCTATAAATTCATTCGTAACCAGGTGAAGCCGAGACGGGCACCTAGCTATCACTAAGCAATAGTTCTAGTAATGGTAGAGTAGGTAGCTACCTCCGTTTTTAATAGCATTTTCGAGCCTGTTTCACAAAATTGAAAGTGCCAAAATATTGTTTTACCTACGCAAGCGCATCTCGAAATAAAATCAGCTCGATTCCCAACCATTTTTTGGAGTTAAAGAGCTTATTGAATGGAACAGTTTTTACAAGCTTTTATTTAACTTGCAATGGATATACCTATGTATGTCTCTATGTAAAATCGTGTGGAATCTTGCAAGTTAAATTTGACTTACTTCCGGGTTTCCGATTGAGCTGAAATTTTGCACCCACATGTTTATCGTGTGACAATGCAATAATGTGGTACCATGGAGCTGATCAGATGATGAAGTCGGAAAGTGACTATAGTAACTCGAATCCTATACTAAACAAGATAGACCCGTCTTTTTTGGGCTCGTTTTACTTATCTTAGCTAGCACTCTGCTGCTACATGATATCCAGGATCTCAAAATAATCTTTTTTTAGAATAATTATTGTTTTGTGTTGGCCCCATAGTAAAAGTTGATCACAAAATGATGTCTTATAATATATCCGTCTGTACATAAACACCCTGTAGATCTGTAGCAATCTGAGTTTTAATAATGTCATCCATCACACTTGAGATAGCTATGAGCGGCAGCTTAGCGGAGCTTCTGTACCCCGGTAATAACAGCAGGATTACAAACCTGCAGGATAACTATCAAATTGTATATTAATGTTTCAATCTGCCCAAAATTACTGTTCCAGATTGAAAGGAGATATCTTTTGTACATAGTTCGCTCCAAATAGTCTCCAAAGATAATTGTGTCGGGTCAATATGAGTAGTAGCCAAGATGGCTGAATAGGAAATCCCCGCTGTCTAGAGAACACCAATAAATCAAAGTCATCTTTTTTGTGTGTCTGTCTGTGACTCGCTTAGATCTTTTAAACTACTCAACAGGTAGTATTGCAGTTTCCAATATTTTTTTAAAACATTTCTTCCGGAAGGTACTCATAGATATCCTATCCTACTAATATTATAAACGCGAAAGTTTGTGAGGATGGATGGATGGAAGGATGGATGTATGGATGTTTGTTACTCTTGCACGCAAAAACTACTGAACGGATTGAGATGAAACTTTGCAGTAATATAGCTTATATATCAGAATAACACATAGGCTATAAATTATAATGATATTGCGTCAAAAATCAAAATATCATGCGGGCGAAGCCGCGGTTAAAAACTAGTAATGTATATAGGTATAATGCCTTCGTAACCGAGTGAAGCCGAGACGGGTATTTAGTAGTTAATACGAGGGTCAAACTGAAAGTTCTTAGAAAATCAAAAACTGATTACATTAGCCAGTTATTAGTTTTATTATATCTTTTCAAAATATTGTCCATTCACGTCAATACACCGCTGCATGCGATGGAACCACTGGGAAAAGCACTTTGCCCACTCGTCCTTAGGGGTCTCTTCAATGGCATCGCGATACGCAGCCACCGCTTCTTCAGCATTCATAAACCGCTTTCCTTTAAGTTTTTCTTTAATTTTTGAAAATAAATAAAAATCACAAGGCGCGAGGTCGGGGCTATACGGCGGGTGACCCAGTAATTCAACGTTTGATGTCGCCAAATAGTCGATCGTTCGCTTGGCGGTGTGCGATGAGGCGTTGTCGTGGTGAAGGAGGATCCTACTGCGAGGTCGTTTCTCTCGAACTTTTTCCAAGACAAGTGGCAAACAATTGGTAGTGTACCATTCTGCAGAAACTGTTTTTTGATCCTCTAACACAATTGTCGCGAAATGACCTATCCTTCCAAAGAACGAGGCCACCATTTTTTTCCCCGCACTTCGATCTCTCTTCACTTTAGTTGGCAACTCCTCGAAAGGAAACACCCACTGAGCAGATTGTCTTTTGGTTTCAGGATCATAACAGTAAATCCAGCTTTCGTCACCTGTTAGTATGTCGAACACAGCATTTGAGTCACCTCCGTTAAATCTTTCAATCATTTTACGGCACCAATCCACACGATGGAGTTTTTGAGCCTCAGTCAAATTATGAGGTATCCACCGGGCGCAAAGCTTCCTGACCGCTAAATGTTCGTGTAGGATTTTGTGCACTTGACTCATACCGATGCCTAAGCTTGTCCGAATCTGCTGATAGGTCACTCTTTTGTCAGTCTCTATCATACGCCGCACAACACAGATGTTATCTTCAGTCGTCGCCGTAGAAGGCCGTCCCTCACGTAAATCATCAGTGAGATTAGTGCGACCACGTTTAAACTCATTAAACCAGTTGTAAACAGTCGCACGAGATGGGGCTTCATCGTGAAAGGCCAATCGTAGTCTATCATAACTTTCTTGTTGACTTAAATGACATCGAAAGTCATAAAAAATCATTGCACGAAAATTTTCTCGTGTTAAATTCATGTTGACGTGACACAGACAATTTTCAATTTGCCGCCAAATCGTAAAACAAATGACAAATGAATGAAGTATATACTCAGTAATATTGGCAAAGAGTTCTATTTTCAAATTATAGAATTATTTTTTTATTATATTGTTTATAAGTGGCCAGTTCTAAGAACTTTCAGTTTGACCCTCGTAAGTAAGGTGGGTGGACCATGGATGGCCTAACTAATGATTAAACAGTAGTTATTCGTTTATTTACTGGACAAACGAAGGAAACAATTTTTTAAGTAATGTACCATAAAAATCCACTTTTTATAGCGTTCATAGCGTCCGTCGTTATCTAGGTGTTCATCCTGTCAGTCTTCGGATGGGTGACCGCGGGTGGCATTAACAACTGAGCGCTACCGTGGCTCAGATTTCGTTTAATTGTAGGTCCCGGTTGTTTTAACCGTTCAGCCAGGTCAGAGGCCTTCAGGCGGTTTTAAGAATAAGAATAGAATAAGATAAAGATGAAGATTAAAGAATAGAATAATTTAAGAAATGAAGATTAATTCAAGAATAGAATAATTTAAGCGAAACATGAAATGCTTAAATATGTTTTTATCATCTATAACATTCCCAACGAATATTACCTACTTGAACACTATCGTACAACTAAGAATATATTATTGGAAATTATTTAATGAGAATTATACTGATACCAAATTACTTGCCTATGCGTTTCATAATGAAATAAGAACCTATTTTTTAAATCTAAAATGCCTTCCTAAGTGCAAAATGTAACTTTCTTTTTGTGATAAACATTTCAAAAATTGACGCGTTCGCAGGATTTGAACCTGCATCTCTCTGGGATTCCGGCTCAGATACTTTGTCCAATTAAGCTAGAAGCGCTGTCAGCGAAGACGTCGAATTAGTAAAAGTGTTTATCATTTTTACCAACTACTACATTGTTGGAAGCGCCATCTGTGAGAATTGCTTTAAACCAGTCAGTCACTTAATGTGAAATTATTAGAACTTCTTACCATTACCTAGTGTGTGAAGCATGATAAAAATCATTTCAATGAGTTAAAAAGTTGAATAACCCTTATAAATACTATAAATATAAAACATTGTTTTTTCTTTAACGGTACATATTTATAACTAAAAACTAAGTGTTCATTATGTTCACCATTTGTAGCCATATTCCTTGTAAGGTCCATGTACCCTAGCAAGGCCACCCACCACCACTGACTTTTGGAAACTACCAATATTTTAGTTTAAATCGAGGCAAAATTATTTGTTTTTCTTTAATACCACAAGCATCTAATTTGGCCAAAAGCTGAGTATTGCTATTTAGCGAGGCAATACCGCCAGCATTCTGGCCACGTTACCCTAAGCCCTGACAGGGCTTTTAGAATAATTTTATATTTGATGTTAGTTTAAGTTTTAGTGATTTTAGTATAAGTTATTTTTTATTATGTTGGTAACTGTAAATAATACTTTTCAAATGTTATTTAAGTTTGTGCAATAATTTTTTTGTTTATACCATAAAAAAACTCTTATATTATGACAATTCACAGTATATCAGGAAATAATCGGCTATTTAACTAGGTACCTAAAAACTGACGTTTTGATGTGGCGCGAATAAAAATAGGCATTATGGCTGAAAAAATCAAAGAAATCAAGCTGAAGAAAATATGTTAGATTATCAAAAAAATTAGGACACATATTTTTTCTTTAGTCAATCAAACAACAAATGAAAAAAATAAACCTTGTCAAAGTTTGGGAGTGGTGGGACGTGACGTCACTTGTGCGACGTAGTCTGTACAATGTACATTTGAAGTGCACTCTTGATGTCACGCGGAACTTAACAAAGTATCTTTATCAATTTTTGCTCAATTGACAAAAGAAAAAATACGCGTCTAATATTGTTTGATAATCTATCTTATGGACTTTAATTATTTTATGCCTATTGTAACATCGACGACCGAAGTTAACAAAGAGTGGGATTTCACTGTCAAAATATTGGCCTGTCTGTGGTCTTGAGTATGATAGATCTTAGTGGCAGTAGTAGGAATATGTCCTTACATGTCAATAACTAGAGTTTTTAATAGGTGGCCTTCAAAGGAGCGTGGCCTTAAATAGTCCACCCACCTTAGATATACAGGGTTATTCCTAATCAATTAGCATCAATTTACTCTGTACATCAAAACTAAAACAATTTTTATTAAAACTCAAAAAATAATAATCACCTGTTCCATACATTTTGTCGCAGGTGAACGATATTTAGAAGCCGTGGTGGTCTAGAGGTAATGACACCCGCCTTACAATCGTGAGGTTGTGGGTTCAAATCCCGGTCTCGTACCAATGAGTTCTTTGGAATTTATGTACGGAATTTCACACCACTGGCTTTTCGGTGAAGGAAAACATCGTGAGGCAACCTGCATATGTCCGGAGAAGAATTTCAATGGCGTATGTGAATCCATCAACCCGCACTGGGCCAGCGTGGTGGATATGGCCCAATCACCCTTCGTGGGTAGGCCTACGTCCTGCAGTGGACTATTATATGGCTGATACAGTACAGTACAGAACGATATTTTTCTATGGAACAACAATTTCTTTTATGAGTTTCGATAAAAGTCGCAGAACAAAAGTTGTTAGTTTTGATGTACAGAATAAGCCCCTAAAAGAATGCTAATTGATGAGGAATAACCCTGTAATACAAGTTTCTAAATACACACCTAGATCTTTTCTACATGGTACGTAGTATAAAGCGAAGCCGCTTTCCGTACGCTTACTTATAAGTCTTTTAAGCTACGTAATGGATTTGATGCAGTTTCCATTAATAGACAGAGTGATCCAAAAATATTGATGATATGTATAAAACATGCATATTATAGTGGAGAAAAACCGAGAATTTCATAATGGCAGCGTACAGAAACGAAGGCGGGTCGTTAGTGACCTATAATTCCGTCTTTACGTGGATTACGTGGATAGGGATTTGTCCAGTCGCAAACAAAACCTCCCAAAGTGCGGTCCAGTCCTGCGTTTGATATATTTTATTGGCAGAAGGGACTAGACAAAGCGATGCCCGAATTGCTGTGGAATAAAGGACGAACAGATACGCCAATTCACTACCACAGACGGCTAAATGAAAGAACTAACAATTTCCAACAGATCTGTATCTTTGTTATCGAAAATACGTTAGTTGCTCCCTCATGCTACAGTTTAGTGGGCAGTACTGTAGCTAACTTTGATGCCTGTCCGAACTAAATTCATTTGATATTGAAAGGTAATTGAATTTGAAACGCTTTGTATGTACGAGAGCAAAGTTTTGTTTACAAGAGCAGTTAAAACTTTTTTGTAGAAAAAATGTTTGTCCGGACGCCATATTGGTTTTGTGCTGTTGCTAAATAATGGGGAGCGTCCATCACGGTTTGTAAAAGGAAGAAAAGCATCGACTTATCATTTTTGACGTGATAACGTCTTATAAATCGATGAACGTCGACTGCACGCACCAAAAAGCACGACATATTGTCACGTTTCGCCTGAAGCGAGCGTGCAAGCGAGAGCGGTGAACAAGCGATAGAGAGGCACCTTCGGCCTAAGCCACAGAGATACCCGAGGGATAACGTGGTCGATCGAGAAAAGAAAGAAAGAGATGCTATTATTTATATGGCATGAGTTTGAAAGAGACATAATAAGTATCTCGATTCAGTGGCTAGTTGCCTTGTTTTTCTCTCAGTAGTGTCAAATTCCAATACATATTTGACAATTTTGACACTGAGCCAGGTCTTCCATACATTTTTGTGGTTGAGAATTGACTCAAGCGACAACAGCGCTTTCTCTCTAGTTGTAATAGCTCTGTAAGCATTTAGCTTGTGACACATATGACGTTATCACGTAATATTATCGTCCGTAAACCGACTTTACAGACAACCACTTTTTTACAGGTTTCGAAAATATCACGAAATAACCGTTTGTTGCCCGTGGTCTTACCAGGTATACTACTAGTAGGATCACGGGCAAATATTTTTTCCCGTGGTCCTACTAAGCACACTGGTAGGACTACGGGAAAAAATTTCGTGCCTGTGGTCCTACTAATATTGCAGTGACATATTTTCAGGGTTCTAGTCCCATTTTGCCCGTAATTGAACTTGAAGTCAAAGAAAATCAAATGTATTAACATATTATACTTACTTCTTTTTTAGTTTCTATAATGATGGACGTCAAAGCGACAGCTGTCATAGTGACATCTGTCATGTTCTAGAATTCATATGTTTGCATGACAGGTGTTGATTTTCTTTGACTTCAAGATCAATATTACGGGCAAAATGGGGCTAAAGCTCTGAAAATGTGTCACTCCAATATTAGTAGGACCACGGGCACGAAATTTTTGCCCGTAGTCCTACCAGACTGCTTGGTAGGACCACGGGAAAAAATCTTGCTCGTGGTCCTACTAGTGGTACTTCTGGTAGGACCACGGGCAACAAAGGGAAATATCACCAAAGATGTCGCTAAGATTTACTTAGATACGGTAGTACCTACTTAGTTCGGTAGTACGATCTACTATAGTACTAAGTAGGTATCGCAAAATTAGTTTACTCGAAAATTTTTGCTCAACGTATAAGCATTGCCATTCAGCGTGGCAATGCTGCCAGCATGTTGGGCACGCTGCCAACTGGCAGTGGGCTTGAGCATTTGGATTATATTTAGACCTTCAAGGGTCTGTGGATGATTCAATTGCTTTCTATGTAGAGTATATATAGTAGTGTAGGTAGTTTTAGCATGTAAAGTAGTATTGCATCTTATTGTAGTTAATAAAGGCATTTTTGCCCGTAAAAAGTTTACTTGATGTTGGGAGACGTAATAGATTTCACTAGTTGATAAAACAAGTAGGCTGATAAAAAACTAGCTTTTGCCCGCGACTTTGCTCGGGTGATATTTTGATATCCGAGGTGTTGACTGCCTCAGTGGTCCAGTGGTTAATGACCTTGACTCCTAGGTCAAAAAGGCGTGGGTTCTATTTCCACCCACACTGAGAGAAAAACTAACAAAAAAATAGTAATCTTTACTAAAATTTTACTAAATCCGAGGACAACAAATGACCTGTAATAAATACAAATCGATTTTTGTTAATGCAATTAGTAGGTATTACAATATCAGTTCTGTTATATGTAGTAAGGTCCCAGTAGCTTCAATAGATTAGCTTTGTAATATCTAGTAAAGTCCATAGTACTCTTTACTAAAATGGTACTAATCCCGAAGACAACAAATGCCCTGTTAAAAATACAAATCGATGTTTAGTAGGTATTACTAATACCTGTTTTGTTATAGCTAGCAAAGTCAAAGTAAAATCTTAGTAAAGAATACTAAAGATTTTACTAATTCCGAGGACAACAAATGCCCTGTAAAAAATACAAATTGATATTTAGTAGGAATTACTAATACCTGTTTTGTTACATGTAGTAAGGCCCCAGTAGATCCAATAGATTAGTTTTGTAATATCTAGTAAAGTCCTAGTAATTTCGAAATTTTAGTTTTGTATTATCTATAAACCCCTAGTAATTTTAATATAACAGTTTTGTAATATCTAGTCAAGTCTTAGTACTTTCAAAAGTTTAGTTCTGTATCATCTAGTAAACACCTAGTAATTTTGATAGATTAGTTTTGTAATATCTAGTAAGCCTAATAGAATAGTTTTGTAATATCTAGTCAAGTCTTAGTACTTTCAAAAGTTTAGTTCTGTATCATCTAGTAAACACCTAGTAATTTTGATAGATTAGTTTTGTAATATCTAGTAAGCCTTAGTACTTTCGAAAGTTTAGTTCAGTATTATCTAGTAAAAGTCTAGTAGTTTCAATAGCTTAATTTTGTATTATCTAGTTGATTTTTGTAATGTCTAGTTTAGTTCTGTGATATCAATTTAGTAAACCCTATCCAAGAAAAAGTTATAAAACACTTCAAATTGAAATATTAAAAACTGTATACCTACTTATAACAATTACCTATAAGTATACAGTTTTAAATATTTCAATTTGAAGTGTTTTATAACTTTTTTATGGAAAGGGTTTATTAAGTAGATATCACAAAACTAAACTAGACATTACAAAAACCAACTAGATAATACAAAATTAAGCTATTGAAACTACTTGAGTTACATATCTTACAAAACGAATCTAAGGTTATAAACTAAAAAATCTAAATGTAAGTTACAAGGTGAATAATAATTGCAAACATAAAAATAAAGATTCGAGTGAAGTCATATTAGATATTTATTAAGTATTACACATTTATAATATAACACACGAAACAGCCACATGTACAATAAAACATAATTTACATTGCCGGCGAGTATAATGTATTAACGGAGAAACCCAGTCACTCCGTAGATTCTGGGTAAAATTGTCAATTTTCACTTACACTGGTTAAATCTGTACTTATGACACTACACTATTAAACACAGTTAGTTGGTACGCACTGAGCTTCATACTCCATGTTTACTCTACTGCACGCAACGACGAAATGGCTGCTGGAAAGGCGGGATCGTATTCACTGAGACCCCCATTACTCAGTAAGATGACTGTATAGCTGTTATAACAATGACTCCTGGGTAAGATTGTCAATTGTCACTCACAGTGTTCAAATCTGTTGGTAAAACACAGTTTGTTGGTACTGAACTTCACTCTCCATGTTAACTCTACTGCAAGCAACTACGAAATGGCTGCTGAAAAGGCGGGATCGTATTCATAAAGCAAAACACACCGGACACTTTACTGAAAATAACAAAACATTTCGTTGAAATTACTTAGCTTATTGCTGGATTTACAAAATAGACCAAAAGCTAAATGTTTCTGTTGCATTAACTAAAGTATTGTAGTAAAATTACAATAGTGTCTTGAAATTAATAAAGCCTCATGTTTGAAATTATTCTTCCTTTCAATACAAATGACAATCGTGTTTTGAAAATGATTAAACCCACGCTTGTAAGTACAAAACAAGGTAAATCAATTTTTTTTCATCTTCCAAACCAGTGGTATATCAGATACCAATACTTGTCTATACCAGTACCTATCTAGGTACCAACGCGGTGGTTTTTTTTTGTGAGTACATAGTACTAATCGCCTATGAGCATGTCAAACCCTACGAAGTACTCGTATGATACTCAATGTACTGAATTACTGAAACCAAAGCCAAAGCCGTCAAATAAGAATATTTCAACGACGTTGGCGGGAACAGAAAACGCGGCATCAGAAAAAATCTTAATGCCAATCAATGCAATTAGAATTAATGCATAAGTATTAATTTGAGATTTTTCGAGTATGTATACTTATCTCGTATTCCAGTAACTTCAGTGCCCTTACCATGACTTTTGATAGTAAACGTAAACTTTTTTCCGTTTCCGTTTAATAGCTTCATATATTTAACCATACCTTATTAAATTTTAAAGCCAAAAATTTGCTTTTTATTTGTAAGCGTTTAGAATCCAGCAGCTATGCTTATTCTTCATCTTTTTTACTCTTTACTCAAGACTTGCCATAGCGTAAAATCATTTTATTATAATTTGTTCTGGGAAAAATATTGTTACTTATTACTACTTATGATCTAATATTTGCTATTGTTATAGGCGATAAGTTTACGTTTTACGGCTAATTTTGTCAATTTTATAACTTTGTTTGTTGTTGCTTTGTTTGGGAATTTTGTCATCTTGTAATTTCAATTGAGATTATTATCGTAAGAGCGCTAATAATGTTTGTTTCTGAAAAAACAGTACGTCATATTTTGGTTCCTGTAGGCCACGCGAGCAAAGCCACTGGAAGCTCATAATAATTAAAGCGTGTTCCTTGGAATCACAAAAAGGGATAAATTAATTATAATTGTTGTACCAAATAAAGTTCTTGCTAAATTTTACAAACGTGTGTAAAAAATTAATAAAGCATGTTCTTTGGAATTACAAAAAGGGGAAAACTAAATTATTGTTGTACCAATTAAAGTTATTTCTAATATTTACAAACGCGTGTTGAAATTAATAAGGCATGTTTCTTGGAATTACAAAAACGGAAATACTAAATATTTTTGTTGTACCAATTAAAGTTCTTTCTAAACATCACAAACGTGTGTTGAAATTAATAAAGTATGTTGTTAGGAATTACAAAAAGGGAAACACTAAATATTATTGTTGTACCAGTTAAAGCTATTTCTAATAATTACAAACTAGTGTTGAAATTAATAAAGCGTGTTGCTTGTTATTACAAAAAGGGAAATATTAGAATATTTTTGTTGTACCAATTAAAGTTATGTCTAATATTTACAAACGGGTGTTGAAATTAATAAAGCATGTTGCTTGTAATTACAAAAAGGGTAAAACAAAATATATTTGATGTACCAATTAAAGTTCTTTCTAAAAATCACAAACGTGCATTGAAATTAATAAAGCATGCTCTTTGGAATTACAAAAAGGGGAAAACTAAATATTATTGTTGTACCAATTAAAGTTATTTCTAATAATTACAAACGAGTGTTGAAATTAATAAAGCGTGTTACTTGGAATTACAAAAAGGGAAAACTAAATATTTTTGTTGTACCAATTACAGTTATTTCTAATATTTACAAACGCGTGTTGAAATTAAAAAACATGTTACTTGGAATTACAAAAAGGGTAAAACAAAATATTTTTGTTGTACCAATTAAAGTGCTTTCTAACAATTACTAATGCGTGTTGAAATTAATAAAACGAGGTGCTTGGAATTACAAAAGGTAAAAACTAAATCTTTTCTTGTATCAATAATTTTATATTTTCTAAAAATTACAAACCCGTGTTGAAATAAATAAAGCGTGTTGCTTGGAATCACAAAAAGGTAAAACTAAATATTTCTGTTGTATCAACTATAGTAAATTCTTAAAATTACAAACGTTTTTTAAAATTGATTAAAAGTATTACTTAGAATTACAAAATAGGTAAACTGTTAGAAACACAACTACCTTTTCTTGAAAATAGTAATCGAATTTGCGGAATTTACAAAACTATAACAATATTTACTATAAATTTGTAATAAATATTAAACTTTTGCAATATCTGCATTTACTAAAATCGTATTTTAGGAATTACAATTACAAAAACAAAACTGTTAGTGAAAAATAATAAATATTGCAAATTCAGCAAAACTTTGCTAAATTATACTAAAATTTAGTGTTTTCGCCAAATACAAAGCACTTTTGTAATATTTAGTGGCGATTTTTTTCTCAGTGCAGGGCAAGTATTTATGTGATGAACATAGGTGTTTGCTCAGGTTGTTATTATATTATTATAATTGTGTAGTATATCGCAGTCTCTGTATGGCAGATAGCCATATCACAAGTTTTGCTTAGTTTGGGGTCAGAGACCGTGTGTTAGATGTGTCCCTAATACTGATATATTTAGGTACGTTTTGTTTTTCGGGATAAAAAGTAGTCTATGACACTCTCCGACCTTTAAACTTTATCCATTCAAAAATCAAGTCGATCCGTTGCTCTGTTGCTGCGTGAAAGAGTAATAAACAAACCAATAAACCAACAGACTTTCAAATTTATAATATTAGTAAAGATACCGTTTGTAATTTAATTGGTGGCGTAGGTACATGAGCCTTATTGCGGGCTACCTCATTAGTTTTTATAGGAACTTTAGGGTTAGAGCTCAGTATGTTAGGGTCTCGTCAAGTTGGTACCTTGTTTAGGTTAATGAAATTGGTCGTACTTTTTATCTCTAGGTAAAATACCTATAGTACGAAAGGTCATTACGTAATACTTCTATTGTTAAATATTTTTTCTTTATATGTCATTTCTTTCTTTGTTGTAGGTACTACTAGTTTCAAATACCGAAATGACTTAAAGCACGAAAAAAAAACAATTCAATTCAGTTTTTTGATTTACAGTAAAATATAGCTTTACAGATTACACGAAATCCAATACGCTACATTTTATACAAATTTACCTAAAATACTATTCAGGGTTATTTCTAATCAATTAGCATCCTTTCAGGGGCTTATTCCGTACATCAAAACTAACAACTTTTGTTCTGCGACTTTTGTCTAAACTAAAAAAAAAATCAGCTGTTCCATACATGGACGATGTTTTTATGGAACAACAACTTTCATTTTGAAAATTAATAAAAGTCGTAGAATAAAAGTTGTTAGTTTTGATGTACAGAATAAGAGCCTGAAAGGATGCTAATTGATTAGAAATAACCCTGTATACATAATAGGTACTTTAAATATGTAATACCAAAAAAATATAGGAACACAAGATAGTCAACAATTTGAAACAAATTTCTAATTAATCAGTCTAAACAATTGCATATAAGTCTTATGACTAAACCTTAACCTTAATCTTATTATACTAGCTATGACTTATTAGTTCTACCTAATATTAGAACTAAAAGTACCTACTAAATTTGTCGAGAAATCACTGTAGTCATCAGTATTAACAACTTTCACTATAAGTACCTATTTAAATTTCGTTACACACGTTCTCTGACCCCGAACTAAGTAGAGCTATGGTGCCAATGATGCACATAGAAAAAAACGGGTAGTAGGTACCATGAAGGCTGTAGGCACATACATCTACACAGCAAAAAGTTTTAAAAATAAAATAAAGGAGTCAAATCCACGATTTTACTGTGCACCCGTGAAAACTCACATCATCACTCACGCTTTACAAAAAAGTTTTTTTTCAGCGTTCCCTTACGGTCTTCGCAGAAACCATATTTTGCACGTATTTTTCCCAGATTTGTAATGGCGCGCGAATCGAACGAGAGTGCATTGAGAGCAATCCCAAGGGTTGTAAAGTAAGATGGATAAAATTACGACTGTAGGTATTCATTGATTTGACCAGTCATCCTGTATATACAGTTAACAATTAGCATCCTTATTGGGGATTATTCTGTACATCAAAACTAACAACTTTTGAGTTGCGACTTTTGTCAAAACTCAAAAAAAAAAAATGGTTGTTCCATAGAAAAATGTCGTTCACCCGCGACAAAATGTATGGAACAGCTGTTTTTTTTTCGAGTTTTGAGAAAAGTCACAGAACAAAAGTTGTTAGTTTTGATGTACAGAATAAGCCCCTAAAATGATGTTAATTGTTTACCAATCACCCTGTATAAACGAAGTGGTTTTATTAATTTTTTTACAAAAACAATGTCAAAGTCTAAAAACCAAAGTTATAGTAAGTTTTCAGCCAAACTTGTCGTCCAAGGACGAGTCCTATGTTAAAACTGCAAAAAGCCTTGAAAAATAATACAAAGCAGTCAAGCAGTGTATGATGTTATCGTCAGTCTAAACTTATAAAGTCCAAAAACATTTTAGCGTCAAATCGTAGTACTCGTAGAATAGTAAGTTCCATTAGTAAGATCCACTAGTCTCAAAAGGTATACTTAGGTACACATATATCGCACACTAGAACTTTACGCACGAGTGAAGCGAGTGCGCTCATTTTTCGAGAGTACAATATTGGTTTTAGCTGCGGTTTGACCAATTTCCTAAACTTTCCGAGCATGAGAAATGAAAATATATTTCGCACGTATTTTTCCAGATTTGAAATCCGAATCAGACGAAGCTGCATTGAGTGCAATCCCGCGGGCCGTAAAGTGAGATTGAGTGCGCCGCCGGCGGTAAAAGGATTATGTGCAATACGTCTTTATTCGTTGATCCGACTTCAGTGGCTGATTCATCGCAGCTCGCTTATTTGTGGAGTACTAATGCACTAATGGGTGGCGCTGCTATGACCCCAGCTAGGTCAGAGTATAGGTAGCAGTATTTTCAGGGTTCCGTACCTCAAAAAGAGAAAACGGAACCCTTGTAAGATCACTTTGTTGTCCGTCTGTGTGTATGTCAAGACTCTTTATCTCGGGAATCGGTAAAGATATAGAGTTGAAATTTAAATTATTTACGTATATATCTATGGTCTCTTGCAGTTGTGTAAAAGAAAAACTTCTCAATTATCATAAAATAAAAATAGAGCCATATATGTCGTAAAAAACCGCATATTTCGACACTCAAATAATAATCAAAACCTACAGGGTACTTCCCGTTGACATAGAACTATGAAATTTGGCGAAAAGCATTGTTTCAGAGTACACATATATAAATCTGAAATCTGTTCTTATTAAAATCACAAAAAAATAGGGCCCAGATTCACAAAATATAGGTTCAAAATTCAAAGTGAGTATCATGTAAGGTATCAAATAAAAGAACTTCATTAGCACATGCTAAAACTGTTTTTTTACAATGTGTAATTTTTTATACATGACGAGAAAATTGAAAAAAAACCTTTTGGTCCATGATTATAGCTTTCAATAGTCAACTTTGTGAAATTTTCTGGATTTGTACGGAATCCTCGGTGTGCGAGCCTGAACTTGTCCGGCATTTTTTATACTAGTTCTAGGTACTGTGTCGTCGTGGCTTAGTAGGCGAATACTCATCTTGCAAACGTCGTCAGTTAAAATGAGACAATGTCGCCGGTCTGCTACGATCTACCTATCGGTCTCGTACCTGTAAGTAGGAACAGGACAGAGATTTTAATGGAATTCGAAATTTAGATAAGAATAATCACTGAAAATGGTACAATTTACTTAGCTTAATATTATGAAAAAAATAGTAGAGTTTGTGCAGAAAGAGAAGCGTTGTAGGTGAGGTCGCCCGTGTGTCACTTTACTAATTTTGTTACGTTTACAACACTGCTCTGTCATTGCTACTACAACTAAAAGTGTTTGACCTTGGTAGACACCAATTCGGTCTACCAAGTAAATACCTTGGCTGCTGATTTTATTTTAAATAAAAAAAAAATATTAGTTCACCGTAACGCCACGACGGTTGTCTTTTTGCACACACTCTACTCGATTTATGTTGTAAGATACTTTTCGTAATTGGTACATTTTCTTGGAAAATATAAATTACATTATAAAAGCACTATTATGAAAACCGCAAACCTATTTATACCTAAGTAGTTATTATTATATACTACGAGACTTAATCGCGCACTAAAATTACGAGATAAATAAATACCTCATCATCCCGACATTTCGGCCGAGTTGCATCGACCGTGGTCACGGGTAGACTCACGTAATTTTAGTGCGCGATAATAACAATATGCTTAAATCGCGAAAGTTTAAAAACAACACTTAAGTAGTTGTCTATCTATATACGTCTGTCTAAGTGGTCTATATATTCATTACCTACAGTAAAATTCTTATCTCTTTAAAAATGCTCTTTTAGCAAACTATTTTTTGCTCTTTAAAAGTTAATAATTTTTGAAAAGGCTTAAAAATGTGTCTCTTTATCGAGGCGAAGTTTATTCAGTTTAAGTTAGTAGAAAATTTGAAATTTAAATTACAGAAAACAAGATTAACTTTTGTATTTGTTGAAAATAAAAAGAGCCACATAATTTAAAACTTGAACATTGACTTGACATTTAAAAGATTTTTGAACTTCTGTAGATAAGTTGATATAAATAGTTATAAAGTTGATGAATGTATTAAATTAATTAACTTTAAAACCAATTTTGATAAATGTTTAATTTTTTGTCTCTCGTCGCGGTTTTAAAATATTATGCTTCAGTAGACTTGTGGTTGTGTAGATAACCATCATCATATATTGTGTCAGCCGTAATATCTGCGTTTACTACTGGACATAGACCTCCCCTATAGATTTCCAATAAGACCAGTTGGAAGCGGCTTGTATCCAGTATTTTACTGTAATCAAGTGCTGCTACTTAAAAAGAATTGACTTTTATGAATTTTGCGTTAGAAACTTATTCAATTTATGAGTCAATCCTTTTTATCTAATGTTTTGGACCATTTTTTGGAGCTGAGCTACGAATCACTAGTATTCTAGATCAATGTACTCAAAACAAGTACTCAAATGTGTTAAAAGGCTAGAACACTTACCCGACTTTACCTTTACTACAGTTAGACTGCAGTCGTAAGTATTTTCGAACGCTTGTTCACAGGGTTGTTAAAAAGTTGTAACTCTGAATGGCGACTTTTTTATCTTTGGCTAGATTGTCATATTATTAGGAAAAAGATAGAAAAGAGTGTCATTGGAGAGATAATTTCTTCTTTGCCCGGCGCATGACACATTTGTAACAAATACTTACTCACACCCATTGAAGTATAATACACGAGAACTGAAGATTGTTGTCTATGACGACGTCAGCCAACTGCCGGCGTACGCCGGCGAAGCGCGCCGACCGGCCTTAGTCGCGATTAAACAAAATGGTTGAATATATCAGACGTCAAAATATTATTTAAAAAATTAAAAATGGGGAAATGTGTAGTCAAAACCTCTTAATCCCGTTCTCAATTTCTGCATAAAGCTTCTGGAATTTATTTCCACAAGTAAATACGGTTTACACTATTCGTATTAATTGAAACTATCACATATAATATCATGATTTTAAAAGTAAATAATTTTACAGTTGGTGATGCCAGGTGAAACATAATTTTGTTTCCCCATAATTATGGGAGATTTCGACTAATCGAAAATTACTTTGATACTATAGGATATCCGCAGACAAAATACGTAAAGATAACGATAAATAATGGATAAAAGCCATCAGAATATTACGAAAAGAAACTGACTGGATAATAATAGTAAATAGTGAAATAGTAAAATTACAATAGATTACAATATAACTTCAATAAATACTAAAAATACAAGAGTACAAAGATAATAACAAATCCGGTACCTAGATCAATCGACGGCATTAACGTCTACAGCGATTTTAAATAATACTAATAATCATTACTATTTTTATAATTATTGATAGTTATGAATGAAGCAGCAGAATCAGGCTTAAATAGGTTACGTTTTGTAATTATTAGTTCAATCAAATAGCTCGACGGCAACAGGTATCTATTTCCGGAGATTGAAGTACAGGTATAAGTATAACATATTAGGCTACAATTTTCAAAGAAGTTTTACGTGATACAGAGATACTGAAAAAGCGCGCGCTGCGTGGTATAGGTATGTATGAGTGACACAGACTGCACGCAGGCCGTGCGGGGTGCGTGGTAACTAGTGGTAAGAGCTTACGAACTCGGGCGCGGGTGGCGGTGTGGCTATGCTAGCTGTTAGTCTGCTATATTTATTATTGTTTATTATAATTGTTTAATCCAACGGTTCCAGAATAAAAAAAACATCACTGCAATTTCCAAAACAATATATTGTAGATTCTTCATGCAATGCTTTCGAATTTTCTTAAGGAATATCATGTCCTACAATATGACACGTTTTTGATAATTAAGTATTATTATGGCTATAATTATTTTAATTATCAAGAACAAATAAATATTGGTCGGATAAATGAATAAAATATTCTTTGTATTATAACTTTATTCATAATTACATCATATTATATTTGATTTTGATTAATGACTCAAATTCATAATGTTATTACTAAAATGTTGATTATTAAAAATATCGGTTTGTATCACTGACATTGAGAAGATATTGTAACATTTTGGGGAAATTACAATCTAATGAACTGGCACCCTAAGTAGGCATTGTCCGACTAAATTTAAAAATATTGCTATTTCTGTCATTTTCAACGTCTTACCGTACTTTAGCAACTAGTGTAACAGGGATAGAGATATGATTATTTGATTACCTACCAACGATATTCGGGCGGTTAATGTGTCGCCATGCCTAGCAACGCAGTTGTTTGAGTCTGCTTATCTAGACATTAAACATCATTGCTCACACCCCGCTAAATGCACATTTACGTAGCATAATATATTGCAAAATGTAGTGTTGTGTAGTGTGTGTGGAGCACAAAAAATCATTTAATCATATAATGCATGCAAATGTTTTTTTTGTGCTCTGTTGAATATTGTGCATTTTATTTTCTTTATGCATAGTTTTCATTTTAGGCAGAGGTTCGTGTGTAATTTTCCGCAACATTTTCAGATGATCCCTTTTGTCAACTACTTTGTTAATATACCTATGAAGATAGAGATATACAGGGTATTCTTAATCAAATAATTCCTAATCCTTATAGGGGCTTATTCTGTACATCAAAACTAACAACTTTTGTTCTGCGACTTTAGTCAAAACTAAAACAAAAATCTGTACCTAATACATTTTGTCGCGGGTGAACAATATTTTTCTGTGGAACAACATTTTTTTGAGTTTGACAAAAGTCGCAGAACAAAAGTTGTTAGTTTCGATGTACATAATAAGCCCCTAAAAGGGTGCTGATTGATTAGGAATAACCCTGGAGAGAATAATAATATAGAGAATGAATATATCACTTTTGAATAATTGAGCTACCGATAGATCTGTCACTTTTAGACTAATTTATACACTATTACTATTTAGCTATTTGATATCAAATACAGTGAAAGATCTAACAATACTATGGTCAGACAACCTTGGGACAAAATAAAGGTTAAAACGAAATACGAAAACCCGATCTTAATTATTGTGTAATTACTAGAGTCGAGTTCTAGAGTAATTGTTGTTTGTGATTATTAGGTATCGAGTGTCGGACCGCTTCTGTATGATTACGGTATCTGTAATTTTTACTTTACTGCTGAAACAAATATAATAGCTTTCTGTAATCAACGGCCGAAAACCTCAGACCAGAATTTTTTATTTGGTCTGAGCCCAAAGCACAGTAATGGTATCTATACAGTAATCCGTCTTCATGTATATGGTCGAAACGCGTCGATTTTTCGTAGTGGAAGTCTTACGGTTGATGAATGTAAACTGGTTTAAATTGCTCTGTAAGAAGTCAAAAGACTGTTTTTTTTTAATTTATTGCCAGCGTCTTTAGATAATCTTATCACTGATAAACAATTAAGTTACTAATTTAATTGTCAGCGTGTGTGATTAAAAGTGCCGCTACAAACTTACTAAAGTTTTTTTTTAAATAGGTGCTTTTTAGGGTTCCGTACCTCAAAAGGAAAAAACGGAACCCTTATAGGATCACTTTGTTGACCGTCTGTCCGTCTGTCCGTCTGTCCGTCTGTGTGTATGTCAAGACTTTTTATCTCGGGAACGCGTAAAGATATCGAGTTGAAATTTAAATTATATACGTAAACTTATGAATTCTTGCAGTTGAGTAAAAAAAAAAACTTCTCAGTTACCGTATAAAAAAGTTAGAGCCGTTTATGTCGTAAAAAAACGCATATTTCAACGCTCACAATAATCAAAACCTACAGGGTACTTCCCGTTGACATAGAACTATGAAATTTGGCGAAAAGCATTGTCTCAGAGTACACATTTAGGAATAAATCTGAAAAATGTACATTTTTATTTAAATCACATAAAATAGGGCCTTAAAATTCACAAAATATGGGTTAAAATTCAAAGTGATTAAATCATATCATGTAAGGTATCATATAAAATAACTTCTTTAGCACATGCTAAAACATGTTTTTGATTATTTTAACAATATGTTTGTACGGAACCCTCGATGTGCGAGCCTGACTCGCACTTGTCCGGTTTTATTATAGAACAAAGCTACTTTTTAGGTAGAGCAAATGGTACGAGAAGACTGACTTTAAAATCGCGAAAGATAAGTTGTCCATAGACTAAACCTTTGACTCTTGCAAAATGTATGTATTTATATTATGTAGGATCACCTTGTCTAGGTAATGTCGAAATTATTTTTAAGACAAAATTGTTGTTAGTTAGGAAGTAGTCTAATGATTAAACGAAAATATCGTATACCTATACACTCATCGACTGGGGATTTTTTATGTATACACTACAGTAAGTAATTAATTAGTTAATAAGGCCCTTTGCACACAAGGCTTCCCAAATCTTTGATACTCGACGATTTCAATCTCCAAGCGATTACTACCATACAAATCCATTGAAGTTTGTACACAAGTCGCGTCGTCAAGCGACGTGATTGTTGTAATTCATTTGCAGCAACAAGTCTGTACTTTACGTTGTCGGTATACTGATGAATTCAGTTCTGGTATGACGGTCTTTTTGTTTTTTGTAAAGATAATACAACATTAAAATGTCACTTGTATTAGACATTGATTTGTTTAGCCGCTACGCCTTAAGAGGCTGATTAGGCAATTCTTACGTTACGATTCAATGTTGTGTGTTTGTACCTTGCGCTACTCGATACTCGCGACTTGATACAGGTACAACATTAGTATCGAAAATTTGCTAGCCTTGTGTGCAAAGAGCCCAGACATGCCACACGGGCGTTGACGCCGCGTAATTGCACCGCGGCGTCACCGCCGCTGCACCGCCGCGGTGCAGCGGCGGTGCTGAGCGTCGTCGCGGCGTCACCGCGGCGACCAGTGTTGCCGGTAGCGATTTAGACATTAAATCTAGAGTATTCGAGTATTCTATGAATTTTTAGCGGGAAAAAAGGTTTTGAATTCATCAATCCGTTCAATCTTAAACTGAAGATGAGAAAAATCCCTCGTACACGTTAGAAATCAGATCGTGTAATTTGTCACGACGAATGTCACAGTAACAGCTTTCCAAGTGACAGCAGTCAAACTTCAAAGTGATTATCTCGGTCATTATCAATTCTAGACTACTGTTGTTTTCATAAAAGTGATAGAACTCGACAAGATCTACATTTTGGATGACAGCTGTCAAACTTAAAAGTGATTTATCTCGGTTATTATCGATTCTAGACTATTGCTCTCTTCACAAAAGTAATAGAACTCGACGAAATCTACATTTCGGATGACAGCTGTCAAACTTAAAAGTGATTTATCTCGGTAATTATCGATTCTAGACTAGTGCTCTCTTCACAAAAGTAATAGAGCTCGACGAGATCTATATTTCGGATGACAGGTGTCAAACTTAAAAGTGATTTATCTCGGTTATTATTGATTCTAGACCATTGATGACTTCACGAAAGTGATAGAGCTTAACGATATCTACATTTCAGATGACAGCTGTCAAACGTAAAAGTGATTTATCTCGGTTATTATCAATTCTAGACTACTGCTCTCTTCACAAAAGTAATAGAGCTCGACGAAATCTACATTTCGGATGACAGCTGTCAAACTTAAAAGTGATTTATCTCGGTAATTATCAATTCTAGACTACTGTTGTTTTCATAAAAGTGATAGAACTCGACAAGATCTACATTTTGGATGACAGCTGTCAAACTTAAAAGTGATTTATCTCGGTTATTATCGATTCTAGACTATTGCTCTCTTCACAAAAGTAATAGAGCTCGACGAAATCTACATTTCGGATGACAGCTGTCAAACTTAAAAGTGATTTATCTCGGTAATTATCGATTATAGACTACGGCTGTATTGACAAAAGTGATAGAATTTGACGAGATCTACATTCTGGATGACAGGTGTCAAACTTAAAAGTGATTTATCTCGGTTATTATTGATTCTAGACCATTGATGACTTCACGAAAGTGACAGAGCTTAACGAGATCTACATTTCAGATGACAGCTGTCAAACGTAAAAGTGATTTATCTCGGTTATTATCAATTCTAGACTACTGCTCTCTTCACAAAAGTAATAGAGCTCGACGAGATCTATATTTCGGATGACAGCTGTCAAACTTAAAAGTGATTTATCTCGGTAATTATTGATTCTAGACTACTGCTCTCTTCACAAAAGTAATAGAGCTCGACGAGATCTATATTTCGGATGACAGCTGTCAAACTTAAAAGTGATTTATCTCGGTAATTATTGATTCTAGACTACTGCTCTCTTCACAAAAAAAATAAAGCTCGACGAGATCTACATTTCGGATCACTTTGAAGTTTGACAGCTGTCATCCGAAATATAGATCTCGTTGACCTCTATCACTTTTGTGAAGACAGCAGTAGTCTAGAATCGATAATAACCGAGATAAATCACGTTGAAGTTTGACAGCTGTCATCCGAAATGTAGATCTAGTTGAGCTCTATCACTTTTGTGAAGAGAGCAGTAGTCTAAAATTGATAATAACCTAGATAAATCACTTTTAAGTTTGATAGCTGTCATTAGAAATGTAGATCTCGTTGAGCTCTATCACTTTTGTGAAGACAGCAGTAGTCTAGAATCAATAATAATCGAGATAAACTCACTTTGAAGTTTGACAGCTGTCATCCGAAATGTAGATCTCGTCGAGCTTTATTACTTTTGTGAAGAGAGCAGTAGTCTAGAATCGATAATAACCGAGATAAATCACTTTTAAGTTTGACAGCTGTCATCTGAAATGTAGATCTCGTTGAGTTCTATCACTTTTGTGAAGACATTAATGGTCTAGAATCAATAATAACCGAGATAAACTCACTTTGAAGTTTGACAGCTGTCATCCGAAATGTAGATCTTGTCGAGTTCTATTACTTTTGTGAAGACAGCAGTAGTCTAGAATCGATAATGACCGAGATAAATCACTTTAAAGTTTGACAGCTGTCACTTGAACAGCTGTTACTGTGCCACTCGTCGTGACAAATCACACAAGTCCATACTCGATGGGCTTATGAGATATTTTTCATGTCACTTTGTACAAATCAATGCATCTATTTCAGATTTTATCGATCGGCCACATTATTTCTCTAATATATCAAACGAAGAACAAAACACTTTCTTTCTGCGGTTGGCTCACACAAAACCAGACTGTATATGAGAGATTTTACTTATCTTCAGCCGGTTATCCCTAAAACCTTTTTTTCCGCTAACTGCCTAGATGTCATCAGTGTCTAAGGCAACACTGGGCGCCGCGGTGTCGCCGCGACGACGCTCAGCACCGCCGCTGCACCGCGGCGGTGCAGCGGCGGTGACGCCGCGGTGCAATTACGCGGCGTCAACGCCCGTGTGGCATGTGCCTTTCAGACATGCCACACGGGCGTTGACGCCGCGTAATTGCACCGCGGCGTCACCGCCGGTGCACCGCCGCGGTGCAGCGGCGGTGCTGAGCGTCGTCGCGGCGTCACCGCGGCGACCAGTGTTGCCGGTAGCGATTTAGACATTAAATCTAGAGTATTCGAGTATTCTATGAATTTTTAGGGGGAAAAAAGGTTTTGACGACAACCGTTCAATCTTAAACTGAAGATGAGAAAAATCCCTCGTACACGTTAAAAATCAGATCGTGTAATTTGTCACGACGAATGTCACAGTAACAGTTTTCCAAGTGACAGCTGTCAAACTTCAAAGTGATTTATCTCGGTCATTATCAATTCTAGACTACTGTTGTTTTCATAAAAGTGATAGAACTCGACAAGATCTACATTTTGGATGACAGCTGTCAAACTTAAAAGTGATTTATCTCGGTTATTATCGATTCTAGACTATTGCTCTCTTCACAAAAGTAATAGAGCTCGACGAAATCTACATTTCGGATGACAGCTGTCAAACTTAAAAGTGATTTATCTCGGTAATTATCGATTATAGACTACGGCTGTATTGACAAAAGTGATAGAATTTGACGAGATCTACATTCTGGATGACAGGTGTCAAACTTAAAAGTGATTTATCTCGGTTATTATTGATTCTAGACCATTGATGACTTCACGAAAGTGACAGAGCTTAACGAGATCTACATTTCAGATGACAGCTGTCAAACGTAAAAGTGATTTATCTCGGTTATTATCAATTCTAGACTACTGCTCTCTTCACAAAAGTAATAGAGCTCGACGAGATCTATATTTCGGATGACAGCTGTCAAACTTAAAAGTGATTTATCTCGGTAATTATTGATTCTAGACTACTGCTCTCTTCACAAAAGTAATAGAGCTCGACGAGATCTATATTTCGGATGACAGCTGTCAAACTTAAAAGTGATTTATCTCGGTAATTATTGATTCTAGACTACTGCTCTCTTCACAAAAAAAATAAAGCTCGACGAGATCTACATTTCGGATCACTTTGAAGTTTGACAGCTGTCATCCGAAATGTAGATTTCGTTGACCTCTATCACTTTTGTGAAGACAGCAGTAGTCTAGAATCGATAATAACCGAGATAAATCACGTTGAAGTTTGACAGCTGTCATCCGAAATATAGATCTCGTTGACCTCTATCACTTTTGTGAAGACAGCAGTAGTCTAGAATCGATAATAACCGAGATAAATCACGTTGAAGTTTGACAACTGTCATCTGAAATGTAGATCTCATTGAGCTCTATCACTTTTGTGAAGACAGCAGTAGTGTAGAATCGATAATGACAAAGATAAATCACTTTGAAAATTGACAGCTGTCACTTGAACAGCTGTTACTGTGACACTCGTGAAAAATCACATTATTCCTCTAGTATATCTGTGATCAAACGAAAAACAAAAAATACACTTTCTGATTTATAATATTAGAAAGAGTTAGCGAGGACAAAGTTGGACCGCTGACGCTACACACGATCCGATTTCGCGGTTGGCTCACACAAAATCAGAATGTATATGAGAGATTTTACTTATCTTCAGCTTAAGGTTGAACGGTTATCCCTAAAACCTTTTTTTCCGCTAACTGTCTAGATGTCATCAGTGTCTAAGGCAACACTGGGCACCGCGGTGTCGCCGCGACGACGCTCAGCACCGCCGCTGCACCGCGGAGGTGCAGCGGCGGTGACGCCGCGGTGCAATGTCGCGGCGACACCGCCCGTCTGGCATCTCTCTTGGGTGTTAGAAACAATCGCAGTATCTCGGTGACATTGCAGGGACGTCTGTGAACGGGTGACATGGGTGCGTGGAGGTTGCTTACATTTGCTTTATATCTTCAGGGATTTTGTGATAAAACTATTACTCAGATTAAGTTACAGAAAATTATAGCTATATGAGCTCTGTACTGTTACAATTTATGTATTTAGTAAAGAGATTTACAAATACAAGAATTTCCTAAAAAAAATGTGTTACATTCCGAGAGTGTCGGCAGAAGTGACAACTTGAAGTATGCGAGATGAAATAAAATCCAGAATAAATAAAGGTGAACAAAACTTAACAATTAAGTACATTAGAGGCGTACCGAAAATTACCCAAGTATAACAAATCAGAGTTCCGACACAGTAGGAATAACCAATAGTCCAGTAATCTAAGCTACCTAAGCATTGCACTTAACAATTGAATTTATTATAATAATTATTAGCTTATACGAATATGTTAGATATTGCAGAATAATCATCTTTTTGAAATGGTACGTGCATGGGCGTCTATTTGTAAAATTGTATTTTGTAAATGGATACCTATGTACTCCTATGTGCTATCAGGTTGGTACTTAGAGATTAATTGTGATGAATGTATGAATATTCAAAATCTACCTACTAAATATATGGAAACATAATGTGTACTAGGTACTACTACGTCAATAACTTTGAAAAAATGTATTCAAACACATTTAGGTACCTATTTTGAACTTAGTCATTATAGAAATATATAATACCTGACTAACTACGAATAATAAACAAACGCAACGTAGGAAATACTAGATTCATTACCATTAAAAATAGCATTTATATTACTATACCTACTTACGACTTATTACAATTAAAATTTATATCTACACTACCTTACCTACACAAAGAATAGAAACTTCGCAAAAACTTACACAAACTAATCTTACTACCTACTTTCATTCTATACAAATTATACCTCTAAAAGATAGAATGATCAACTATAGTAAACAATAATACAATTATCTTATACCTATAATACCTATTTTAAATATGTAATTTATTAGCACTTCGTAGATACCTATACTACATACCTACCTGAATTATTATTTTTGATATGTAGGTATGTTCATGTTTTTATAACAGTGGTCATCTCTGAGTACCTACTGATACCGAGTACCTATATATACCTATTATTTCATCATTACTTACCTTCTATAGTGTTTATGTCAATTCAATATGTTAACCTGTATCTGTGCGCTTTCCGTTCCAACACTTGCTAATTTATTCTCACATATGTATGTTACTAAACTAGCCCGTATTTTCTCTTCTAAGTGAATTTTATATAATTCTTTGAGGAAATAAATATCTTAAACCAGACATATAAAGTACTATCATTTATGTGGTAAAATCTAATATCACACACGCACACGCGCGCAAGCGCCCTGCGCCGTCCTACGAATTTTCGATCATTTACGTGGCCTGACGCGAGTTAAACTTTTTTTACCCATCCCAAAAAGTGCACACTTCGCCTAAAGAAGATTTAACTTAAAAAAAACAATAAGTATTAGTCGATTGTAGCCCTGAGTTATTTGCAAGATTTTGTAAGTATAAGACAAAGAGTGAAAGTTTACTTAGGACTGTATATTTTCCGACTTTTAGAGATTTTCTTATAAAAAGTCTAGCCTGGTTTAATAACCTACAAAAAATTCATGCTGTCCTTTGCTTCGCATTGGAGAAACATACAGCCCTAACGATCATCGCCCTGAAACTGATACAAAAATACTGTACCAGCCTTTTTATTAGTCCACTGCAGGACGTAGGCCTACCCACGAAGAGTGATTGGGCCATATCCACCACGCTGGCCCAGTGCGGGTTGGTGGATTCACATACGCCATCGAATTTCTTCTACGGACATATGCAGGTTGCCTCACGATGTTTTCCTTCACCGAAAAGCTAGTGGTGTGAAATTCCGTACATAAATTCCAAGGAAATCATTGGTACGGGACCGGGGTTTGAACCCACGGCGTAAAATACAATTATGAATTAATCCTATCTACATTCACGGTCCAAACAAAAAGTAACTTTAAATTTACATACAAAGATACAAGTTTTGATCCGGATAACGAACATTTACGAGCTCCGGAGATCCCAAAACCCATAGACGTATGAATCGGTGAATTTATGTGCGAAAACTTTTACGTAGAGAGCTTTAATGCCCCCTCGGTGCCGCCATGTTAAGAGCGGGGGGTCGGTTGGATACTATATTGACCTTTTTAATAGTATACTGGTGATATAGACCTATTTACTAAGCGCGATTAGTCTTGAATTAACCACGCTGTTTGCCGAGTATAGAATTTGATAAATTAATGATTTGACGACTGTCTTCGTGATCCCAGTGCGGGTAGGTGGATTCACATACGCTTCAAAATCTTTTATAAGAATGTATATAGGATATCTTATTACTGTTTGGATTCCCCCTATAATTTGTGAATTTGTTCTGAAAACCTGCAAAAGCCCCAAGAGAAATTGTGACTCACTCATTCCGTTTACTGAACAATTATTTAAATTATTATGTTTAACATCGCATGTTTTCCCGTAAAATGTTGAACGCTGTAAAGGTGGGTTTAGATCTAGAGCGCGGACTTATGACATCATGATATAATCTTATAGAGGTCTTCTACTGGACATAGGTTCCCCAATAGATGTCTCATAGCATCTACGCTCACACTACAGTTCTAAAAACCCTATGTAGGTAAGTTCGTATAGGCCGGGTGCTTAGCCCTGGTGTCAGAGTGTTTAAGTCGCCTGAAGGCCTCTGACTTGGATAAACGGTTGAAACAACCGGAACCTATAATTTGACGTGTCATCCGAGCCACTGTTCTGTCTGTCACATCTATTGCCACCATTTAAATGCCACCCACGGTCACCCACCCGAAGACTGGCCGTGCTAAACGTTGCTTAACTTCGATGATCGCTAATGAACACCTAGTCAAACTACGCTACGAGCGCTTCAACCAAAACCCAACTAAGCATTTATTAATTAAAACGTAAAACAAAAAATGTTTTTGCTAATACAAAATTTGGCGTATAACATCCTTTTAAATGCAGGGTTGTGCAGGCTTAGATAGCGTTGAACGGTGGATATGTTCAAAATACCTTATACGGGACGTCAATGCAAGACCTATGACTTTTTGATATACAAAAAAATTTCTGTCCGTCTGTAAACGCGGCGTAATTCGCAAAGAATATAAAAGGTTAAGAGCGTAACTTGATAACACAGGTTTAATTAGCCTAAGTGAATGGTAACTTTGACCTTCGTATTTTCCTTAACATGGAAGTTAAAATTTGCTAAGTTTGAAATAGGCAGTGACTGACTAGGATTCCGTATACGGAATATGACCTATGACTAAAAATTATTAGCGATATACGGATTGAAAAAGGTGGATGTTCCATTTCGGATTTTTTTTAAATCTGAAGTTTACATATATATTAAGCCTCAAAGAGGCGCCATCGTAAATTTAATAGCAACGTAAAAAGTTTTCTCTCTATCGAATGCCTAAAGTGAAAAAGAAACTCAAATAGTCTAGTTAGCTATTATACTTACGATGGCGCCTCTAAAATTGGGCTTATTATAATTATAAATAATTTTTAATTTGTGGTTTTCTCGTCACTGAAGTATAATCTGCTCTAGAGTAATCTACGGTTTGTCGTGATGAACTCAACGAGAATTTCGTAGACACGTAGCTCCGTAGCTTGCTACGAGATTACGTAAGTCCTTCATAACTCGTAGCTGTTATTTAATTATACTGGTTATACCTAACTACTCTACCTCTCACTGTTTCCAACTAAGTGCGAATATGAACATCACTATCATATCAGCCGCTCACTACTGGACATAGGCCACCCTTATAAATTTCCAATAAGACCTCTTAGAAGTGGCTTGCCTTCAGCGAGTTTCCGCGGTTATTATCAGGTTACCCATCTACGTTATCGGAGAATGTTCTACGCTGCACTTGCCAGTATTTAGTTCTCATTAAAAAAAATACGGTCTCATGCATTAGCCACTAGACGATTACGATACAAGCAGATTTCTGTATATATTTGTATTTGGCCTTTATTATTAGTAGGTATTATTTAATTTTACGCTTGTGAATTTAGTAACAGATTTCAAAACAATATTTGTTTTCTTTTACAAACAAGCGTTTGTTTCACTAACTTTTGTTGGCGTCGCGTTTGAGCCTATTGTTATCCAATTGAACAGAAAAATTAACGTCGGAAAAGTTACAGAAATCAAATTTGCAAAAATATATGTTTGTTTTGCAAATAAATCAGCTTAAACTAAATAGGTTAAGAGCCAGAAACTGACAGATCTTCCCAATTTAAAGAACCTTAAAGCTTCTCTGTGCATGACCCGAACACAGGTAAAAACCATCAGAGACGATGAAGTTTTGATTGTGGTTTCTTCATTTTTGCATCTTTATGTACATAATAATATTAGTTAACATTTGCGCCCACACTGTGATCTCTGTTTTCCTGTGATTCATTAATTTCGTTAATTACAAAGGAGTGAGTTCTGCCATGAAATTCTGACAGCAGCGGGTGGTTTGCTAACTTTGATGCTATGAAGTTTGACCCTGACTATGTGGTTCTCGGAATCATACAAAATTAACTATATATCTTAATATTAACCCCTTTACCCGGCGCTGGATTCCCTTATACTTAGCAAAATAACTTTTGCTCGCGGCTTCCCTATTCTTCCCTATTTTTTTTTAATTTCCCGCGATTAAAAGTAGCCCATGACACTTTCGGACTTTTTAACTATACTAATGTAAAAATGATGATCCCTTCCTGCTTTTACTGCTGACGGAATTGTGTCCCTATACTACCTTAGGAATATGCATAACATTTAGGATTTGGCTAATGTTTTTTATACAATCTATATGACCGTTGTCTTACTGCTCTAAGAATATTTTGACATCGAAAACGATCTTCCATAATTATTTTTTGCAAAAAATAGTATGACCGACTTCACCCGTGTACAGAATTTGCGAATATTTTGCACAGATTAGCATTTTTCACATTATTGTTGATTTATCGAAAATGGCTCAGCCGATTTCGATAAAATTTAAATGAAACCGATTTCAAAAAAATAAAATCGTACTACTACGTAAAAAGTTATGCTTGGTTACACTTAAAAATAATATACCTACATATATACGCGTCGTTATTGTTATTAGTGTCACAGATTATAGATTAGTCCCTCTCAAGATTGAAAATTGTGCGTGAAACTTCCAAATCAATAACCACATTGTATTTATTGTGTGTACTAATATTTTTAACCCCAAATTTCAATCCAAAGCAACAGATAGAAAGTTGGTCTCGACTATGTGAATCTGTGGTTTTGGATTGGAATTTTGGGTCAAAAAACGTAGACCTTTTTGATACCTACCTAGGTAGTCGCTAGTCAACAAATGAATACATGCATTCTACATGCACTCTTATTCCATACAATAAAGTAAAAAACCGGACAAGAGTCAGGCTCGCACATCGAGGGTTCCGTACAAATCCAGAAAATTTCACAAAATTGGGAAGTAAGTTGTTTTTAAAATCTCTATAATATAACCATCGATAAAAAAGTTTTTTTTTCTCTTTTCTCGTCATACATCAAAAATTACACATTGTTAAAATAATTAAAAACCTGTTTTAGCATGTGCTAATGAAGCTCTTTTATATGATACCTTAAAAGATACGATTTACTCACTTTGAATTTTGAACCCATATTTTGTGAATTTTGAGGCCCTATTTTTTATGATTTAAATAAAAATGTACAGTTTTCAGGTTTATTCCTATATGTGTACTCTGAGACAATGCTTTTTGCCATATTTCATAGTTCTATGTCAACGGGAAGTTCCCTTGTAGGTTATGGATTTTTGTGAGTGTCGAAATATGCGGTTTTTTACGACATAAACGGCTCTAACTTTTTTAAAGGATAACTGAGAATTTTTTTTTTACGCAAATGTAAGAAACTATAGATATACGTACACAGTTTAAATTTCTACTCACCTCGATATCTTTACGCTTTCCCGAGATAAGGAGTCTTGACATTTACACAGACGGACAGATGGACAACAAAGTGATCCTATAAGGGTTCCGTTTTTTCCGTTTGAAGTACGGAACCCTAAAAAAGTAACAAGTAACAGAAAACAACAAAAACATGCAAACGCCAGCGTCTGAAGTTCGGATCCATAGAGTTTAGAGATATAAAGATGCGCCCATAACCACAAATTAGATTTACGTGCTGATGAGCTGAAAAAGGCTGCCGTTACTAGGGATACCGAATGAATTTGACAGCAACTGTTGTTATTACTCAGGAATTACGATGAACAAAATACGAAGAAGGTGAGTGTGACATAACGTCAAATTTCATAGTTCCCAAACATTGTGGGCGCCTATTTGTATCTCTAATCTCTAGAACCAAAAGACCATCCCGTATCCTACTCCATTTTCGGTTAAAACATTGCTTTTCATCACTACATCTTAGACCACATATCTGATTAACATCAGGCAGTATGTAGTCAAACGCAAATAAATACGGAATAAAAAAAGGCGAGTTGATGGCCAAATGAAGTCCTATTATGAATAAAAAATAGGCGAGTTAGTGGTCAAACACAAACTACCATCAGGTAAGTACAATAAGTTTGTATAGGCCAGTTGGCTCACTCTGGTGTCACCGTTTAATTTGAACTTGAATGCCTCTTGAACTTGGTCGTCAATTCAAATTTATTTAATACAATAAATGTAAACAGAAAACAACAACGATATGCAAACGCCAGCGTCTGAAGGTCGGATCTGCCAAATCCCGGCAATATGAGTCATGTTCCCGGCGTTTGCGTTATCAATCACCCCGCATCGGAGCCGTCGATGCAGAAAATTGGGAAAATCGCTTATTGTATCTTATCGCGTTTTGCGACGTGGCGCGGAGATATTTACGTAGGTAATTTATTTTGCTTCATTCGGAAATATGGTTATGCGTGCTATATGTATAGGTAGGTATAGAAATTATATTTAGATGACAGACATATTCTAGGATATAAATGTTCAGACATTATTGTAAGATATCATTGTGTTCATAAATTTAAACCAAATTTTACTATGAGAAAAAAAAAACATTGGTTTTGCATGTGCTGTGAGTTTTGTACGGAAAACGTTTTATACGGAATAGTAAATTTTTTTGAGGCCACGGTATAAGTGAAACTTTTTTCCGACCGTCACGCGAAATGATATAGATGGACAAATAAGTTTGAGGCGATGTAATAAAATTTTCACTTTAATGAAGCTTATTATTGTCGTATTTCTATTAATTAGATACATACACATTGTACATACAAAATGTATGCATCTTTTGTGTATTTTTAACTTCAATATTAACAACATAAAACAACTTATTATCATTTCTGCTTTAGATACATGAAAATTTTCTCCGCATTTTCAATGCATTTTCAATTTCAAATAACGAAAAGCAATAAAAATATTTGAACATAAAATGATATTACCCAGAATACGATATTCAAATATTATTAAATCTGTCTCGTAGCCGCTTCGAATTCCATATTTGAACTTCCGAGCTGCCAATAGCAAATACTATTGGTGTCGAGCTGCCAACCGCACGGACTAGCTTGATAACAACCCTTCCATTCAAGCTCTTACTATCATAGTATTTTAAAATGAGAGGTTTAGACGGACTTTATTTATAACGAAGTAGCTTTAGTAGCTTTTTTGTTAAATACAAGCTCATCCTGCTACTAAAGCTACTTCGCTTTAATAGTATAGTATCTTTAGGACGAAGTATCTTCTAGACATCAAAATGGAATAATAAAAATGTCATGTCGGTGCTTCTTGGTAAGCATGCTAAATCCTAGACCACATTTCTATTAACAATTTTGAGCGATGTTTTAAGTTGTCAGTAATAAACAAATTATAAAGCTTTGGTTTTGCATTCTTGCCATATTTACAATTATAGCAGGTGCCCCAGTTGTTGCCACTGACCCGGTGTCAAAATGGTAATTATAAACAATGTAACAACATAATTCTTCTTATTTTCTTCTTCATAAATATTGTTTGTGTAAATCTCAAATTATAGTTATTTTTTTTAAATATTATTTGAACATTAAATTGTCTAATTAATCGTTAAAATTCAAAATGGCCACTAATGATACTAATATGGCCACAACCGGTCAGCCTAGTCCAGCCCTATACCTACAGTTTATATCGCAGATGTACCGGTTGTGGTCACTGCCCCGGTTTTGCCTATTTGATGTCAAATTATTGCGTAAGTGGATTATTTTTTTATTTATTTATTATTTATTATAAACAACGTAACACCAGAAATATTGGTCGTGTGAATGTCTAAGTTGTAAAATTTTAATGTTATTTTAAAATGTTTTAAAATAATAGTTACATTAAAATTGTCTACACAATAATTCAAATTCAAAATGGTGGAAAATAATACTAGAACGGTCATAACCGATACATCTACCTCACTGTCCTAAAAATGTTTTACTTTAGTGAAACCCGTGGTTAATCCAACCTTGATCACAATCCGTCTTACCACAAAAGTTTTACGCACCCTTTAGCCAATATAATTTAACAGTACAAATGTTACGGTTAAATTGTGTTCAAATCGTGTTTAAATTTTTTGTGGCAAGACGGTATATAATAAGCTATTGTGTTAAAAGGATCATCGATTTTGGACAAAATACGTAACTTGTATTTATGATCCAACAAAAACATTATCATGTGAAAAGTAGCCAAGACAAGATCACAGTTAGCACTTTCAAAAAGTTGTCAGATCTCATGTAAAGCCGAGCTTCTAACTCCACACGCCTTAACTCTGCAAGTCCTTACTCCACAAACTCTACAGCTTAGTCAATATATGTGACTTGGCCGTTTGCCTTGCCTATGTTTTTATACGAATAAAATAACCTCCAAATAAGCCTAAATAAAATAAGCTTAGCGTTCTTGTAAAATGTATCCCTGTAAATCCTAAGCACTTAATAAAGGCAATTCTGAAACTAAGTTTGCTGAAGAAAACTTGGGCCTCAATTGTTATGACTTTAGAAAAAAGTCGTTATCCAAAGACCTTCATAAAAGCATTTGTAGTTAAAGTTATGTCGGTCAGTCATCCCCTGGGAACGCACGATGAATACTTAATTTATTTTATTTTTCTTTCTTGTAGTCACTTTAAAAATACAGGACTCTGTAAAAGAAGATTACAAGTATACGTAAAAGAATAAATAATAAACATTTGTTTGGGCAGATACCTACATTGCTTCAGAGACTTCCAAACTATTTAAAAAGTAAAGACCAGGTTTGTTTATTCACACCGGGCGCCAATGTCTTCTTCTGAAAGTAGTAACAGGAAGTACAATACTTAGTATGTTTCAGCGTTCACTACACCAGTATTGAACATAGGCCTTCAGTCTTCCTTGACCTTGAAGGGCATTTAGTTACTATCCACCTCGCTGTCCCATTGTACTTGCGGGTTGGTAGATCTAGACATCAAAATACTAAATATTAAAAATATGTTACAAACTTTGGCTTACTTATGCTGGTTTTCCATCTAGCTGTATGAAATTGTTGGTTGTAAGTTGTAATTACATTTAATTTCATATATTTTTACAATGTTTTTCTAAAGGATTAAAATCAATTTAAAATCTTTAATCAGGTGACCAGAAGATGGCTAATTGTGATCAAGAATTTTCAATTAAATCTAATAATATCTTAATTCTATTAAAGCTCCCTTGTATTTCCAAACATTCGAGATTATATCTGTCTCTTTTCTTCTTACCAGAACTATAACGAGAGTGAGGGTGACTGAGATAGTCACGTTGCGCGGGAAAATTCTGCGAACTGATAATGTCGCTCTACAACGAACCCCTCTCGGGTTATAAAGATTCAGAAGATTAAAAGTTTTGGGTATCAATTTTTTTGAAAAAAAGTCAATGTTTGCTAAATTTTAAATCGTTCTTTGCCAGATTGTCGATGCATGCATCAATATGCTGCAGTTTATTTTCCAATTCAATTCAGTTGAAATGAAATAATTTATGGCTATGAAATAATTATATGCAAGTGATCCTAGTCGTATCTTTTTGGGTAATTGAGTTAGACCAGTTTTCAGGCTTCAAACACATGAACCTAATGTTTACTGAAATAATATAAATATAGTTAAAAAAAAAACTAAAATACACGCTCAGGAGTCATCAATTTCTTTTTATAAATGCATTGTCATCGGTCTTTGATAAGTGTGCAAAGTTTGCAAACAAGCAAACATAAAAGCGGTGGAAACATTAAAGAGGTGAAACTAGTAAAAGCGTGTTAAAAACCTAAGCGTGTTAAATTGCAACTTGAATCATATAGATGTTAAGTAATATAACGTAGAGTTATGATTGTTTGGAGTTCCTGTGGAACTTTATAAACCCCAGTCCAATGACATTTTATTTTTAAAAAAGGCCAGCTACTTCGTTATTCCAGCCAGTATTTATTCGTTATCGTCTATTACGGCAAATCGGACTGATTTAACTCGATTAGGAAAAGGGAAGCAACCTCGAACAATGGTCCATTTCGCTCGAAGAGGGTTTTTACAAAATCTTGTCAAATTGGCTAGATGATGACCTCTTTTTTATCCATTATTATATTGTCCATATTATTTGAAACTTAGATTATTTTTATTGGTTAGTATAATTTCTGTTCAAATTTTACGAATAGTTATACTGTCCATATTATTTGCTTGGGACTGTTGCCACAGCTCATCCGACATAAATATAAATCAAACTGATATTTGCTTTTTTACAAATGTGTAGAGTTTTTTTAAATATTTTATAATGGGAAGCTGGAAGAGATAAGGCCGCCTTGAGCTACACTTATAAGTTTTTCATGTATTACTGTTCATTTTATATTTATTGTGTACAATAAAGTATTTTCTATTTTATTCTATTATAATATTCATCGTAGTAAACAAATTTTGCGTTGAGACCAACTCTGAAATAACAAAAAAAACAAAACTTTCAATACAAGGTTGTCAAATCTAGGCAATGTTGTTCATAACATTTACATTCATGTAAAACGTAAAGAATCGAAATAATGAATTAACTCTTGTTAACACTCGAGGTCCAGTAACGACGCTTCCTCCAGGCCTTGAATTCGACACGTTTTCATTCATGTTTTCTTTACCAGAACAAAACACCCTTTCAAGGAAAGAATATAGTTCTAGCCTGACTGAGTAGCAAGTTTAAAGAGATATAACTACCTACTAGGAACACAGTAGTGTGCATTATTTTGTTCTTACTCTTGTACTTCTCTCAACCTTAGCTAAGTGGACATTAAGCCCAATCACGAAGGCGCCATCGTAATTATGATAGCAATTTAGAATATTCCTGTTTCTTTTTCTTTATATGCATTCGATAGAGAGAACACTTTTACGTTGCTATTAAATTTACGATGGTACCTTTTTAATTGGGCTTACTATTGTTAAGCTTAAAATTTGCTTACGCAGTTTTCTGTTTCAATAATGATAGAAGAGAAAATAACGTCTTAGATAGATAGATAAACTCTTTATTGTACACCAAGAAATAAACACAAAGAAGAAACAAATAAACATAAACAGTGTAACAATGGGCGGCCTTATCGATGATAGCGATCTCTGCCAGGCAACCTTAGGATGGAGAGGACAGAACGCGTATAAATAATGGACGGGGTGCGCATTAAATAAAATATAAATTAGATTATACATCATAAACATACATACTAATAAAAATGATATCAATACTTAAAAAACCTAAAAATAAAGAAAACAATAAATAAAAAAAAAAGAATAATGATATAAGAAACCTATGAAAAAATAATAAACTAATACATAATATAAATTAAAATATACTACTTACGTAAAACAACATAAATAACAACAACAACAGTTACAAAGTTAAAGAATCAACATTTTCTGCAGGTAATGGCTTTTAACCTGATCTTTAAATATGTTAATTGATTGAGCTTTTCTAACAGTAACGGGCATATTACGTCTTATTTGATTAGATTGCCTTAACACAGGCAGGCAAGTTTTAGTGAGTATTAGTTGTGTGTTGAAATGACGGTGGCTAAGGTATATAGCACGGAGAACTAATAACTTATGGGGTCTAAAAATTCTTAAGTTGAGACCATAGTACTGACAAGCGCGACGTAGAGCGTCCACCAACAAGGTGAAAGGATGACGTCAGCAGGATCACGGGATTGCGCTGGATGTAAACCGCTTCCTATCAGTCTTATTGGAGATCTATTGAGGAGGCAAATGTCCAGTAGTGAACGTCATATGGCTGAGACGTTTCGAATCCTTATTCCTCATACGAACAGCCAGAATGTGGAACGCTTTGCCTGGGTCTGTCTTCCCGCTAAAGTACAACGTGGGTGTCTTCAAATCCTTAGTAAATATGTATCTTCTAGGTAAGCGTGCTACATCCTAGACCGCATATCTGCTCAATATCAGGCAGTATGTAGTCAAACGCAAAGCTACAAGAAATAAAAAAAGACGAATTTAATAATTATTTATTACCCTGTAAAAAATAATTCAACTTGGTTCGCGATATACAAATTGTTTCGTAGAGTAAAATTTCTTTCTCTGTATATAGCACTACTCTGAGGTCTAGACATGTGGATAGATTGACCTTTCATGCTGCTAATGGCTGTCCAGACTGGGTTTTGTCATGCTGCAGACAACGGCTAAGTGACGCGCGCGTCACGTCCGTGTGCGCTGGCCATTACGTCGTGACGTCACGATATCAGCTTAGGAGCTTGTACGAATTAGTCAATATTATATTCTTTAACCTACAGTTTAAGCAACAAAATAAATACTAGATATAAGGCTCATAGGCATAAATAGGCATGACGATTAGGTAAAATGAATGTTATTATCATAACGTATTTTTTATTTTTATGAAACAAAAAATAGTAAGAATAAAGCGAGTCAAAGTTTGGGAGTGGGGTACGCGACGTCAGTTTATTATGGTAAAACTAGCTGACGCGGCGAACTTCGTTTCACGCAATTTCTTGATAAATTATAGCCTATGTGTTATCCTGATGTATAAGCATTATTTTTGCAAAGTTTCATCTCAATCCGTTCAGTAGTTTTTACGTGAAAGAGTAACTAACATCCATAACATCCATATCCAGTAGGAAGTCTTCCTAAGATTTACGCCACAATGTACTCGTACTTCATCATATTTTGTTAAATTGACAGAAGAAGAAAAATATGTGTCTAATATATTTTGATAACATCGACATGGCATTTTTTCTTTTTTGATAATAAATCTAACTAATGGATCAGATATATTTTTAATTGTTTAGTCTATTTTGTGTATCCATATTTTTTCCGTTAAAGTAATACATTTTGTAATACAGCTTTTTTTTAATTTCAAATAGTTTTGCGTTTGACTATAAACTGCCTGATGTATAGCAGATATGCGGTCTAGGATGTAGCACGCTTAACTAGAAGATATACCTATTTACTCGAGATTTGAAGACACCTACATTTTACTTTAGCGGAAAGACAAACTCAGGCAAAGCGTTCCACATTCTGGCAGTACATTAGTAGGTAATTTTTTTTCCTTTCGATGTCCTAAGTAATTGTTTCAATGTGTTGAAGTGACTGTTTTGAATAACCCGTATGATAAAGATGTAGGTACTCGTAGGTACCTTTTTTGTCGAGAGTTTACCAATTTGCCTGAATGTAAGCGACATTGAGGTCGAAGAAGAAACACGCAGACTTAGAAGATACCTTCACTCTGACTTTGAAAAGCTTCAGAGTATATCTCTCCGAAAACTAAAAAGCCCGCAGTCTGTTCCGTTCCCTGTCCATTCAGAAACATTGAGTCGAGCCGCTTTTTACATATCGAAGAGAAAAACTTCCGTTATAAAATGAGAAATAGAATATTTTTAAACACTAACGCAAAAGGTATAGAGTTTGTGCAAAAAGAGAAGCGTCGTAGGTGAGGTCGCCCGTGTGCCATTTTACTAATTTTGTTACGTTGACAACACTGCTACGAGTATGTCATTGCTAATACAATATGCATGATGGCTAAACAAATACCTAGTCAGGTCATAAGTATTGTCACACAGTAAAAACTTTTCTTTTAGAATGCTGGCCATAAAAAAAATTATTGAATTAGAATTTAGAATTGTTCATGAATATAAAAACATATGCTTTTTAGAATTTTACTCATTTTAAAATATGGAGTGGACGCTTAAAGAAGACCGTGTTGCAGTTATTGCGTTGCATCGTTGCGGTTACGCGCCAATTCAAATTTTTGACATAGGTACTGAAAAAATTTAATATAACCAAAAGATTCGATTATCGTACCATCAAACGATACAATAAAGACTCTGGTGTAGATGACAGGTCAAGAAGTGGTCGCCCTCGGTCTGTTAGGACTATAAGGATAAAATCTGTGAAGGCGCGAATTCAAAAAAATCCCAAACGTAAGCAGAAACTGTTGGCCCTACAGATGGGGTTAAGCAGAACCACGGTGAAAAGGGTGTTAAATGAAGACTTAGGGCTTCGGGCATATCGAAGAAAAACAGGACATCGTTTAAATGCTTGTCTAATGGACCTGAGACTGAAGAGATGCCGCGCTTTGTTGAAGCGGTACGCGGGAAAAAAATATCGGGAAATTCTTTTTTCGGATGAAAAATTTTTTATCGTAGAAGAGAGCTACAACAAACAAAATGATAAGGTGTACGCACACAGTAGTGAAGAAGCGAGCAACCGTATTCCGCGTGTCCAACGAGGTCATTTTCCATCCTCGCTCATGGTATGGTTGGGAGTTTCTTATTGGGGCTTAACAAAGGTACATTTTTGTAAGAAAGGTGTAAAAACGAATGCAGTTCTGTATCAAAATACAGTCCTGACGAATCTTATGGAACCTGTTTGTCATACCATGTTCAATAACAGGCACTAGGTATAACAACAAGATTCGGCGCCAGCTCATAAAGCGAAGAGCACACAAGACTGGCTGGCGGCGCGTGAAATCGACTTCATCCGGCAAGAAGACTGGCCCTCCTCCAGTCCAGATTTGAGTCCGTTAGATTACAAGATATGGCAACTAGATATTGAATAAACTTTATTGTCATAAGAATCTATGTTTTGTTAAGTTCATTTTGGTATATAAATGGTTACATAATGAATAAACCTGTTTCAAATATTTTATATTAAACATGTGACAGAATTTATGACCTGACTGTGTATAATTAGTCCGTCAGATAGACTATCAAAAAATATCCTACTAATATTATAAACGCGAAAGTTTGTGAGTTTGTGAGGATGGATGGATGGATGGATCCATCCATCCATCCAGATGGATGGATAGATCCATCCAGCGGGCGAAGCCGCGGGTAAAAACTAGTTAAAAAAAAACTAGAAATATATTTTTTCTTTTGTCAATTAAACAACAATTGTGAATGGCACTTGTCGTGACGTCACAAGTGCCATTCAAATATATAGACTTCTGTAAGAGAAGTGACGGCACGACCCCCACTCCCAAACTTTGACAATGTTTATCCTTGTCATTTGTTGTCTGATTGATAAAAGAAAAAATTCTTGTCCAATATTTTTGGATAATCCTACTCACGGACTAATTATAATACTTAATGATTTTTTTACCCAGTCTTCATGCCGATTAAAAGTGTTTGGTACTTGATAGACACCAATTCGGTTTTCATCAGTTGACTCGCGTCTACCATGTAGTCGGTACTTTGGCTGTTGATTTAAATCTTATTGTTAGTTCACCGTTGTCGGTTCTCTTTTTGCACAATCTCTAGTTAAAAACAACAGTCCGCGATTAGGTATCAAAAAGCTAAAATACAGTTCTAAATATAAAGTAAATCCGATTCCAAAGTTACCTTTAAAACGAAAAACTCGGATTTTCCGATATTCGACGCGAAACACATTGTGAAGCATCATTCGGAAAAAAAAATAAAAATCGGCCGAGGGGGAGTCTCATTCGCGTATCAAGGATTCCGTATCATGATAATTTAGGGCAGATCCAACAACTGTAACAGCAACAACCGTTTTAGTATATGATTTTTGTAAAAAAAAATTAAAACTGTGGTAGGTATATGATTTACTAAATAAAAACACCGGTTTTTACTCACGTTTGATATCGCGGCCGGGCCGCTGGGAACCCGACCGGTTTCGGAGTATTCAGTACTCCATCCTCAGGTAATACGCGCGCCTCCGTCGACTGGCGCACGCGCACTAGTTTTTTTAAAAGTAATATAAATATTTATTAGGTTTATGTTAAAGAAAAACTAACGTTTTTTATCCCAAAACTCCGCAGTCTATTCATTGTTTAGGTCGTATGCTTCCTTAAGTCATAAAGTTATACAATAAATACTCAAAGAACTTTAGGCAGTGACTTGTGATTTTAGGTAGTTATTAGGCCCAATGATGAAGGCGCTATTGTAAATTTAATAGCAACGTAAAAGTATTCTCTGTATCGAATGGCTAAAGTAGAAAAGAATCAAAAATATTTTAAATTGCTAACTAAGCTACGATGGCGCATTCATAATTGGGCCTATTGCCTGGTTATTATTAGTAGTCAGTAATAATTAGCAAAAATGTGTTTATGCCTCAATTCAAAGCATTAACGCAGATATCGAGAGGGAACGTAGGGCTCTGGCAGTCAGGGGAAATATGATCGCACGAAGGTTTGCTCGCTGCTCGAGGGAGGTGAAAATTACCCTTTTCAAGGCGTATTGCCAGTCATTCTACTCGAGTAGCTTGTGGATCAGTCATACTCTGCTGCTGCCAGCATTCTACGGGTCCAATATAACGATATTTTTAGAATGCTGATGCGGTTGCCTCGCTTCTGTAGTGCACCTGAAATGTTTGCAGAGGCACAAACGGATGACTTTCATGCGATTATTCGCAAGAAAGTCGCGTCCCTACGATATACTCGTAGAGTGCGAGGCAGTCGCAATGGTATTCTTCAAATGATTGCTGATCGATTGGATTGCCCCATTCAGAATAAGTGGATGTTAATTGTTATGGGCACTAAATTATAAAACTTGTAATTAATAAATATTGTAATTAATGTTTAAAATGAATGACTCAATTGTATATAATTTTTTACGATTTATGGATAATTATTGTCTAAATTAAAATGATAAATAAATAAATAAATTAAAAATGTGACAGTAACATATTAAGATATTCTTTGCCAGTATTGTCTTTTTTAAGTGGGGCGCCCCAGCTTATGAAGAATAAATAAATGTTATAAATATTGAGGACATCTCACACACGGTCTCTGACCCCAAACTAAGCAAAGCTTGTGATATGGCTGCCAGAGACTGATATACCACATTTACATATTTTTAAATACATACTTATATAGATAGTACCTAAATAACACCCAGACACAGAGCAAACACCTATGTTCATCACAAAAATGCTTGCCCTGGGTGGGGATCGAACCCACACCTCTTTGATCCAGAAGTTAGATTCACTAACCACTGAGCCACCGAGGCAGTCAATCAAGAATATGTCGGTGCTTTTTAATTTAACCATTTCAATTAAAATTAAATAAGTCATTTTCTATTCCTTTTTATTCACTCAGCATATATTATACAAATATCGTAATCTAGGTCTGCATGCCCTTTAATTTTCAAGCTCCCGTGACACTTCGATGGACAGGAAAGCGACCAAAATAGAGTTTGACTTTGTTCATAGACTACGGAACCCTAAAATACCGTAATTCTATCGATACCTACACCGCGGAGAGCTTTGTCAACATTTGTCAACCGTATTTGTATTTTTTATTCTGTTTTTTAACCGATCTATATTCTAAATTCGTATTTATATATGTTCCCATAGATGTGCAGTATTTTAGGCGACAGATACATTCTTGAAAATTATTGTAATTATTCGTTATCATGATTAACTTTCATTAAGGAACCAACCCGGAAATTATAAAGACAATCAGCCAAATAAAAGTCAATAAACTTTCTGTAAGAAATTGATAAAGCTATCAATCGATAGATCAGGGTTGCTTCAATAGCTAAAGTTGTTCTTACGATGACTAAATATATCTGATTCTATAATATATTGTACATAAAAAATACGCAAAACAATAAGTAACTAGCCTTGTAGTCATAGATATACCAGAGGGATAATGTGGTCGATCGAGAAAATCTGAACGAGATGCATCGATTTATAATGGCACGAGTTAGAAAGAGACATGAATAATATCTCGATTCGGTGGCTGTTGTCGGATTTTTAGATCGGATTTTTCAAGGAACGTCAAATTACAATGCTTATTTGACAGTTTTGACAGCAGTTCGGAAGATTTTCCACGCATTTTTGTGGTTGAGAATTGCTTCAAGTGACAATAATATAAATATATATATATTTTAAATATAAATATTTTGGGACATCTTACACACGGCCTCTAACCCCAAACTAAGCAAAGCTTGTGATATGGCTGCCAGAGACTGATATACTACATATACTTATTTTTAACTACATACTTATATAGATAGTAACTAAATAACACCCAGACACAGAGCAAACACTTATGTTCATCACATAAATATTTGCCCTGGGTGGGGATCGAACCCACGCCTCTTTGATCCAGAAGTTAGAGTCACTAACCACTGAGCCACCGAGGCAGTCAATAGCATTATCATTATGTTAAGTAGAGATACGACGAGTTGAAAAATTGAAAAATCGTTTAATTGAAATTTTTAAGAGTAACCAAATGTTTTCTTTTTCAGCTAGTTCTTTTAGGCATGGTTGTGTAATAAGTATTTAATGTGGTTAAAGGATAGTAAGAAACATAATAATTTTACGCAAAAAATGGCGTAAGTCATAAACCGACTTCAACCGTGTACAGAATTTGAATAGTAGCACAGATCGATGTTTCAATTTTTCACATTATTGTTGATTTATGAAAAATGGCTCACCCGATTTCAATTAAATTTAAAACGAACTATTTTTTTTAAATTTAATAATGATAATACTACACTACTACTACATAGAAAGCAATTGGATCATCCACAGACCCTTGAGCAGCACAAGCGGCGCAAATATGCTAACCTCGGAAGTAGTTACATATTTGAGCCATTTGGAGTTGAGACTTTGGGTCCGTGGGGGCCGGGAGCTCATCTCGTTTTCAAAAGTCTTTCTGAGCGTCTGGTGACGCGACGCGTGACCAAAATGCTGGTGTTTATTTGGCTCAACGTATAAGTATTGCCATTCAGCGTGGCAATGCTGCCAGCATGCTGGGCACGCTGCCAACTGGCAGTGGGCTTGAGCACTTGGATTATCTTTAGACCTTCAAGGGTCTGTGGATGATCCAATTGCTTTCTATGTAGTAGTAGTAGTGTAGTATTGTCACTATTTTTGAAATATGATCTACCAAACAAAAAAGAATTATTGAAATTGGACTACTCTGTAAAAAGTTATGCGTAAAACCTTAAAAACCTTCGTCGGTTAAAAAAGGTTAGCTGTCCTCACAATCTGTGGGCGTCACAAAAACTCATTGTTTTTTTTTTCACAGCCGGCTGGAGCTCCATCGTCCGATAACTAAGTCTTGATTAAACTGATAAACAATGTCACCCAAACCAATCTACATACGTATGGTGCAGGCGTCGAATGAGCTTGATTAATAATGCCGATTAATTATAGTTGTTTATTATGTTTACAGATCAATGACATGATAGTACTGCCATAGCGTTAATTGTATCAGCCTTTTTTTTTTTCAACAGTCCACTGCAGGACGTAGGCCTACCCACGAAGGGTGATTGGGCCATATCCACCACGCTGGCCCGGTGCGGGTTGGTGGATTCACATACGCCATCGAATTTCTTCTACGGACATATGCAGGTTGCCTCACGATGTTTTCCTTCACCGAAGAGCCAGTGGGGTGAAATTCCGTACATAAATTCCAAAGAACTCATTGGTACGGGACCGGATTTGAACCCACGACCTCACGATTGTAAGGCGGGTGTCTAGCCTCTAAGCCACCACGGCTTCGTAAGCGTTACTTATCGACTAATTAAATAATTACAAAAACAATTAGGAAAACAGAATTCTAACAAATCTAAACTTAAAAATGTTAACAAATCATAACTTAATGCGAGATGTCTTTGCAGTATTCATCAGCATCATCATAATATCATTGCTGGACATAGGCCTCCCCTATGGATCTCCAATAAAACCGGTTGGTAGCGGCTTGCATCCAGCGCGATCCTGCGGTCTTAATGAGGTCATCTTTCCACCTTGTGGGTGGACGTCCTTTGGCTGATGGATGGATGGATGATCATAATATCATCAGACAGGATGTAGTCAAACGTAAATCAATCTTTCGAAAAAGAGACGAGCACTACTAGACATTGGCTTTCCTTATAAATTTTAAATTAAAAAGATCGGTTGGTTGGTTACATCCAGTGCGATCCCGCGTTATAAAATCTGGTAGAGCTAGTTACTCGGTTGTTTTTTTTTACCGACTTCCAAAAAGGAGGAGATACTATGTTCGTCAGAATGTTTTTTTGTGTATGTTCATCGATATTTTCGCTAATTGTGAACCTATCTAAAAAACTTTTTCAATTCGAAAGAGTATACTTCCGAGGTCCCATTTTAATTTTATCGAAATCGGCTGAGCCGTTTTTGATAAATCAACAACAATGTACATGGATGTCACATCGATTCGTGCAAACTATCCGAATTTTGTCAAAGTCAAAGTATTTATTTGCATGATAGTGGGTATACAAAAGATCTTAAAATTAAACAAATATATATCTATCCACTAACAACCATAAAAAGTGTGCAAAATTCAATAATTGGAAATTAAAATACATTTTAAATTGTCACTGTGAAAAGTAATGAAATTAAATAATTATTATTTTTATAATCTATAAATTAATGTTTACAGCCTCTATTATATGTATGGAAGCGACACGCTGTTTTATTAAGAAATTCGTCAACTTCGTAAAAGCACTCCGTCACTAACCACTTCTTCAACTGAAAGCAAAATCTCCTGTGTGGGAGTTCGAACAACTCCTCTGGAAGCGAATTAAAGATCAAAGCAGCCATGTGTATACAATTTTTTCTAAACATCTCGAGCCTAGGTTGTGGTAGTTTGAGACGTACTTGAGGAGCCGACCTCTTATTTACATTGTCATAGCGCTCAAATAGAGTTGGATTGTTCAGTACAAGTACTGAGTAGAGTTGGATTGTTGTACGCGGTGGAATTATTTTTTTATATCTACCTCCCAATCCTATACCTATAATTGTTTTCGGCCCAGTGGCGCTCCAGCGTCCGATAAGTCTTGATTAAACTGATAATCACCCGAACCAATCAACCTCGTATTATGGTGCAAGGCATTGAACATGTTTGATAAATCAAGTCAATAATGCTGGCAGACATTGCGACATTGCAGAATTGATAATTATTTTTTGCAAAAATTAGCATGACCAACTTCTTCCGTATACAGAATTCGCGAATATTTCGCACGGATCGATTTAGCATTATTCACATTATTATTGATTTATCAAAAATGGCTCAGCCGATTTCGATAAAATTTAAATGGGACCAATTTCGAAGTACTCTTTCCAATAAAAAAAAAACTATTGAAATCGGACTACTATAAAAAAAGTTATGCGTGGTTATACATAAAAAAACATACGCGTCGAATTGAGTACCTCCTCCGGTGGTTCGTCGGTCAAAAATAGAATTATAATTTTGAGTGACAACCGTAAAATTGAATTATTAATAAAAATCCCAGATTATTGGTTTTATATTCAAATAAGAACCATCTCGATCACAAGTTCAAATTAAAATCAGTCGTTCTATGTATGTGAAATACGTTGCCATTATCGAAGCCACAGAGATGATAGAGATAGGTACATAAAGTAGATATTTTACGTAAAATGAGTTTAATTCATATACATAAAGTACATAGAGATACTTTGACTGCCTCAGTGGCTCAGTGGTTAGTGAACCTCTGCCACGGGTCTTTTAGATTAGTTTTATTTTAATTTTAGTACCTATAAGTTTTAGTGTAATTTTTTTTGTATGAGTTTTTTATAAGTAGGTTTAATAATTATAGTTTTTGAAATGTTTCTTAAGTTTTGACAAATAAATTTCACTTACATGAGAAATTAATCGAAACATATTATATGTATGTGTAAATTAAGGCTTCAGAACCTTACTTATACCAGCTTCTTTGTTTTCATAATTATTTTAATAAGGCGAGAACGTATGCAACAAAACAATACTTGACAATTTTGGCATGCACTTCGATAGGTACCTACGTGAAAACAGTAGGTACTAGGTACTTATGTTGAAATTCACAACTGTAATCTATCGTTAAGTAACGCTCTGATGGATACCCGATATCAACTCCTGATAACTTCCGATAATTAATAAGCACTTTGACAAGGTCATAATGAGATGACATTGTGCTTACCAAAAAAGTGTTAAAACGTTTTTTTAAAGGTGTTTTAGGGTTCATAATGATTGGGCGAAATGAAAAAGGCTTTATGTACAAAACATTCGTTCGGATAATTAATGCACTTAAGATACGCGGATCCATCTAGTATTCGTATAGTTTATTACCCCTTTACAACCGGCACAATGTAGGCGTTAGGCGTAGGAAACAATATTGATTTCGTGAAGTGTCTTTTACAATCGTGCGGTTATCAGATTATCCCGCACGATCGTATGAGATCGATTGCGTTTACAAAATCAATATGGTTTACGCGCCAATCTTTTGTAAATCGGCACGATTGTATTAAGCCGGTTATAAAGGGCTATGTACAAAACATTGGTTCGGATAGTTAATGTTCTTAAGACACGCGGATCTACCTAGTATTCGTAAAGTTTATTACCCCTTTACAACCGGCACAATGTAGGCGTTAAACGACAAAAAAATTACGCAGAAACAATATCTGTTTTGTGAACGCAACCGGTCTTATACAATCGTGCTGTTATCAACTTATCCCGCACGATCGTATGAGACTGGTTGCGTTAAAAAATCGAGTCCCTCCTGTTGGACAAACTCGATAGTCTAACTGATTTGTCCAACAAGAAAAAAATTCCGAGTGGTCAAATTGTCTTTTGTGATATGGTGTTCGCGCCAATTTTTTGTCGATCCTCAGGATTTCGATTCTAAAGGGGTAAACAAACAGTTTTCCGAACTGTAGTAGACTTCGCTTGTGTTTAACTGAATTAGTAGCGCGACAAGAATCCTATTAATATATAGTTATAGAACCTATGCACCAAGTTTCGTTGAAAAATGCGGTTGGTAGAGGTGAATCAACATCCGTTCAGTTGAAAACAAAATCAAGTCAAAACTGAGACTCTTCGCTCATTTCATTCGACCTTTATGAGTCAGAGCTACACACATGCTGATACAAGAGCTGGTAACATAATGCTGTTGAGATTCAGTTAGATTGCTTTTGTTCGCGAAAATGTTTTAGCCAAAAAATGTGTTACCATCGACTTGGCATTTATTCTGTTTTAAAATACCACACAATCACAGATTAGAGATAAGTAACAGAATACAAAATTATGATACTCCAATAAGTAGCTCGAACAACGTGCACATTAGTTTTATAAATAACACTGACATTTTTGACCGACGAACCACCGGAGGAGGTGTACAATTCGACGTGTATATATTTTTTTTTTAATGTATAACCACGCATTACTTTTTTCATAGTGGTTCGATTTCAATAATTCTTTATTTATTAGAAAGAAAATACTTTGAAATTAGTCCCATTTAAATTTTATCGAAATCGGCTAAGCTATTTTTGATAAATCAACAATAATGTAAAAAATGCTACATCGATCGGTGCGAAATATTCGAGAATTCTGTACACGGATGAAGTCGGTCATGCTAATTTTTGCAAAAAATAATCTTGTAAACTATTCAACAAAATAAAATACTAGAAGTGGTAGCAAAAAGTGTGCTCTTGTTTAAATATCGACTTGGAAAGTTAGAACCGCAGCGAGTTTATTTACCCTGTAGATTTTTAAGAATATTTTTAAAATGTATTCAAAACGCTCTCACAAATGAGGTGTTAATATCGCGTGTAGCACAACACCTAGTAATTATGATGCAGCGTGAAGGTCAGTTAAAGGCGATAGTGTGACGACCCGTCTGTCAATTTTAGCTGTAGGCATGTTATTGCCACGCTGCCGATCAAAGACTCTGCGCCCTCTGTCTTCGTGCTCATTCTGTGACGTTGATATTTTTGGCAATATTCTGATAGACTATATTTAGATCTAATATTTATAGTAAAAACTAATACATAATTATTGTGACTGTCAACCTGAGTGTAGATATGTTTCTGAAAAATTAAATAAGATGAAGGTTTTGTCGGACGTACAGTATGCAGCAAATTTCGGCATGTTTTTTTATTTAACATTTTTACTGAGGATTTAGATGCATTTTTTAAAGTGAAACTTTTATTACCTACATCGCCTCAAACTTTTTCGTCACTCTATTGCATGTCGCGTGACGGTCGGAAAAAGTTTCATTTTTACCGTAGTTTCTTAACCACACTTCATTTTTTCTGCAGGAGCAAGCGGCACTTTATAAAGTCTATAAGAGATGATACTTATCCTATGAAGGCAAAGGCGATAGTGTGACGTCTGGTTTGTTTGTCAATTTTAACTGTAGGCATGTTATTGCCACGCTGCCGATCAAAGAATATGCTCCTTCTGCCTTCATGCTTATTCTATGATGTTGATATTTTTGGCAATATTCTGATAAACGTTTTTTAAATTTGATATTCATAGTAGGATAGATGAACCAGATGTGACCATATTACTGTTATTTTTGGCCACTTTGATTTGATTTTAATGATTGTATAGACCATTTTAATCTTCAAATAATATTTTTGAACAAATATTCACAAACAATATTTGTATGTTCATAATCTATTTATGCAACAATTACAATAAAACATATATCTCAGAAGCAGAACTCTTTATTGGGCACTACAATACACTTATGCTAGCACTTACATTCGAAAATCACCGAGTCCACAATCAGTAACGCACTCTGCGTTACCCCCACGAACAGTTCCGATGTCTGCTACCAACGCACGACTATTCGCTCTCGCTGCTCGCCACCGAATGCCCCCATCCTCGACAAACATAATGGCGGGTGACCGAGCCATAGTCAATATTTCGTTCAAAGACCCGATGAACGATTCAACTCAATCCGAAACATAACACAGACAATATTTCGATAGAAAATCCGATGAACGATTCAACTCGATTCGAAACCTAACACTCGACCATTCTGACCTCGTGCATGTCCTCATGCACGGAATCAGAACGCTCGTGTATAACCTAACACTCGGTTGCAGCAGGCATCAGAACTAGATACAATAATCGATAACTAAATTAATAGAGAAAATCATTAAACAACATCATTGATACAAAACATAATTGATAATTTACTACAGTTTAACAACAAATAATTTAATTTAGTATACATTGTAGAGGCTAATTAATGAGGAAAAACGTTACAAGCCAAACGAATAATAACAATTTGAGTTTTCTCCATTTTCAGTGAACTTACGCTACTTACGTTATGATCTATCGTTCTAAGTGTCTATCTATTAACGAATGCACGGTTACAGTAAATTATATCTAGATGTTTCAGTCTAATGGTGTTTGTGAACCATTCCTTCTCACAAACAACATATTTGGCGTCCGTGAACCTTCCCTTCTCATGAACGCCAATCACTTATAACTATGTCTCTGTGAACCCTTCCTTCTCACAGACACTATATTGATGTCCATGAACCCTTCCTTCTCATGAACACCATTCACTTATATCTATCGGTGCCTTGAACCATCCCTTCTCAAATACACCGTATTACCATAATAGTCTGGTTTACTGTAATCCAATCTCACTTAAGACATCAATAAATAATTGATAATTTACGATAGATAATAATAGCTAATTACAATTTACACATTTACAATAATACATTAATTTAGATAATTTGTAACCAAAATCATAATAGTTGTCTATAATCTATTGCCTAATATATGTTATTCGTCTTCACAATTGTCGCTTTTCTCATGAATACTGTCCGTTTTTTCACTATCGTCATCATCATTTAAACTAAGAGCCGTCACTTTAATCCAAGGTAACATCCGGTCAGAGGCGACAGTAGTTTTACGTTTGTTTTTCGTTGTACTCAACCCTGGAACTGCAACCAAGCGATACCTATCATTACCCAGGACATCAGACACCCTATATGGCCCTACATAAGCTGGCAGTAGCTTCTTGCTTTGGCCATCGTTGCTAATAGACGTTTTGGTAATCTTAACTAACTCACCCTCGCTATATATTCGAGCAGGGCGTCGGTTTTTGTTATAATATTGTCTCTGTTTCTCCTGTTCTTCATCTATTTTATCTTTAACCGCTTCTCTTATTGTTTCAACATCTTCCTTCTCTCGCGTTTCATATATTAGCTCATTTAACTTCGGATCGATTTCGGAATTCATCTGTACTCCAAACATGACCTCTGCCGGTGTCCTTCCCGTAGTTTTCTGGCGTGTATTGTTCATGCCCCATTGAACCCTACCTACTTTATCGTCCCAGCACCTGTCGTCAAAATTTAAGTTTTGGGCAGTGAGCGAATTGAGGATTGTACGATTGTACCGCTCAACCTGTCCGTTCGACCTAGGGCTTGCGACTGCATTTAGAACGTGTCGAATGCCCTTATCAGAACAGAACCGTTTGAAGGCGTGCGACGTGAAACACGCTCCTCGGTTACTGATTAGTCGATCGGGGTTTCGGAAAGTATAAAAGATTTCTTCCAAGGTTCGAATTGTAGTAAGGGCCTTAGTATTACGTACCGGTTTCACAAAAGCAAATTTGGTGAACGCATCAATGATTACCAAGAGATACGAATTGCCTCTCTTGGAACGTACAAATGGTCCCAAATGGTCAACATGTAATGTGTGAAAGGGAACTTCCAATTTTGGTATCGCATGAAGATACCCCTCTTTCGAAGCAACCTTCTTGGAATATGCACATTCCATGCAGGCCTGAACATATTTTTTTACGAACCTGGTCATTTTAGGAAACCAATACGTTTTCCTTAAACGTTCCAGCGTCTTTTCTAGGCCAAGGTGACCAATCTCGTCATGATTTAAGCGACAGAGCTGCCACCTGGCGCCTTTGGGTACGACCCAACGGAGGTTTGCCTTATCCCCATCTATACATTTATACAGTTTTTCGTCTTTGATCACGTAATTATCTTTGATGTATTTTAGCCCTTCAGCGTCAATATCGGTCGTCAATATGTCCCTGATCCTACATAGCTCACTGTCTCCTAACTGTAAAGTTTGCAACCAGTCATCGTTGCTGATAATCATGACGGCAGGATAACGCTCCGGATCGGATGTGCTATCAGCTATTGCTATCGGATTTCGTGACAATGCGTCCACGTGTGACATCTTGGTTCCGGCGCGATACTCGACAGTGCATTGGAATTCTTGTAAGTGTAGCCACCATCGAGCAATGCGTGGGATGAGGTCGCGTTTCGAGAATGTTGACCTCAACGCGCTGCAATCGGTGATGACTTTAAAATCAAGGCCAAGTATGTCAACTCTAAATTTCTTTAAAGGGCATACTACCGCTAACGTCTCGAGTTCGAAAGCATGAAAATTCTTCTCTTCGGGAGAAGTCTGACGGCTGTAGTAAGCCACGGGTTGGAACGATTTGCCACCAACCGGGCGTTGTAGCAGGATACCTCCGATCCCTATCTTGCTGGCGTCGGTGTGCAATTCCGTTTCGGCGTTGGGGTCGTAAATGGCCAGTATTGGTCGGTCTATCAATTTGTCCTTGAGTGCTTTAAATGCTTCATCTTGTTCTTCTGTCCATTGCCAGGTCACGTCCTTTTTGAGGCGTTTGGTTAGAGGATACGCAATGGCAGCAAAATTTTGGCTAAATTTTCTGAAGTACCCAACTAACCCGAGAAACTGGCGCACTGAATGTGGATCGGTTGGACAGGGAAACTCCTGAACAGACTGCGCCTTCTTTTCACCAGGACGCACACCCGCTGCGCTTATCTGATAACCCAAATAATTGATGCTATCCTGCAGGAAGCTACATTTTTCCAGATTTAGCGTAAGATTTGCTTTCGCGATCAGTTGTAGTATGTGCTCCAATCGATTCAGGCATTCATCTACGTTCCTACCATATATAAGTATATCGTCTATATAGGCCGTCGCTTCCGTGAACCTGGCTGAACCCAAAAGCCGATTCATCATCCGCTGAAACACGGCTGGCGCATTAGCTAACCCGAACGGCATTCTATTAAACTCGTATTGGCCGTCCGGAGTGACAAAAGATGTTATGGGCTTTGATGAGTCAGCTATTGGTACCTGGTAATAACCAGATGCCAAATCAAGCGTAACGAAAAATGCCTGACCAGAGAGTCTGGCAATTTCGTCCTCAATCACCGGCATCGGGTATCGTTCTTTGACCGTGATAGTGTTCAATTGTCTATAATCGATGCAGAGTCTCATATTACCGTCCTTCTTCCTCACTAAGATGATGGGACTAGCGTACTCTGACACAGACTCCTGAATTACACCGGCTTCCAACATCTCACCAATCATTTCTCTTACGTGCTCACGTTCCTTGTGTGACAGCCTATACGGGCGGTACACAATTGGTCGTTTACTATTTAATTCTATGGTCATTTCCGTCAGATGTGTGCAGCCCAGTTCCTTCAATGAAGTCGCGAAACAATGTTTGAATCGGTTAAGCAGGTCAATTAGTTTAATTCTGTGTGTCTCGTTTATGGACTCGCATATATTAATTTTAGCCTCGTCTAATTGATCCTGGTATGTGGATATCTCATTAGTGTTTGCGGCTTCAATACGGTGAACTACGCGTACTTCTGTACCTCGGCTCACACCCATGCCTGCCTGGAGACTACAGTGGCCAGATACTGGTATGATATCCACATAAACGACGCCATCTCTGGTATGATAAATGCCCTCACTCACCATAAATTGTTGGCTTGGTTTTCCCACAAGCTTGCCGCTCAAGAGTATTTTTCCAGCCCTACTAGGCGTTGCACGACATCTAACACTAGTAGGCCCGCAAATGACAACGTCCGTATCTACCGTGACACTGACCGAATTATCATCGACCGGTTGATCTTCCATGACAGGTAGCTCGCTGCTAATGTCGTAGAATTTCAATTCCTCTGCATTCTTACGCACCAGGATGTGGGGTTGTTCGGTAAATGTCTGCCCTAGCAGTACCGGGAAGTCAAGTAGCCTGTCTTCAACTATTTGACAAGGTACCTTAGCACTGACACCGTCAATACTTAGGTCCGTAGTGACACCACCGAGAGAGTAGACAATATCGTTTCCAAACCCTCTCATTGCTATAGGAGCGTCGTCGTCGTCGTCGCTCGCGACCGTCACTACGCAGTCGGCTACGGCTGCGGTGATCGCTCTTCTCCCGGCGGACACGGCTTCTGGACCTCCGAACCAGCTCCGAATTTCTTCGGGATGGTGTCGAGAGCCGCCGTCGCGCCGGGGATTCATTGCCTTGCGGCATTGCTCCGTATCTCGAAAGAAGAAAATTTGATTAAAAACACGTCATCACTCAGTGTTCAGTCTAATTTCTAAGATATCTCGAAAACGGTGCCTCGTAGCTCAAAAATAGATGAATTTTGCTCCCCCGTAGACTCCAGAGAACCCACGAGGAACCACATGATATTTTTTTTTTTTTTTTTTTTTTTTTTTTTTTTTTTTTAATAATTATTATTATTTTTTCAGTTAAATAAAGTTTGTTTCATTATGTAAGCTGGTTAATAGAATAGATTGATTCTTGGGAACCTTGTTAAGGCACTATTTACCACATTCAATTGATCTTTTAACCTTTTATAGTATGAGCAGGTACTACCCACATAAAAAGAAACTAGTTTTTAGTGATTTCATGCATTTAGGAAACCTTGTTAAAACAATATTTACCAAATTCAATTGTTCTTTTCGCTTTCTATAGTCTGAGTACTACCCACATAAAAAGAAAACTAGTCTTTGGTTATGAATCTTATAACGTTTCATGCATTTAGGGTTGATGTTTGTTTAATTAACATAGTTGGGCATCAAAGTGGGACATCCCACTTCTGAAATACAATAAAACATATATCTCAGAAGCAGAACTCTTTATTGGGCACTACAATACACTTATGCTAGCACTTACATTCGAAAATCACCGAGTCCACAATCAGTAACGCACTCTGCGTTACCCCCACGAACAGTTCCGATGTCTGCTACCAACGCACGACTATTCGCTCTCGCTGCTCGCCACCGAATGCCCCCATCCTCGACAAACATAATGGCGGGTGACCGAGCCATAGACAATATTTCGTTCAAAGACCCGATGAACGATTCAACTCAATCCGAAACATAACACAGACAATATTTCGATAGAAAATCCGATGAACGATTCAACTCGATTCGAAACCTAACACAATTATGACATCAAATGGCCAAAACTGGGGAAGTGACCACAACCGGTGTATAAACGCTTATTGTTACTGTCTACCTTAGTGAGTATTATTAGTTATATGTTATTGTGTCTAGGTGTCATGATTTACGACAATTGCAGGTATTCCACATTAGGGATACTATTCCGTATTTGGTTACTTTCCGCTACCCTAAATTAACCTTCAGAACAGCACAGTAACCGCACATAGTAAGTTAACTCATTACTTACAGACTTCGCTACATCCTTAGAGTCCACTAAGAGCCGGATTTAAATATTTATTGAAGCTAAGAAGGGTCGTGAAATTACGGGGCCCACCCTCTCGCATTCCCTAAACCCTTGGATAAGTGTTACCTGTGGACTTAGAGGTAAGGTAAGGCTATGGGGCCCAAGTTGTGATATCGTTCAACGCAGTGCATTTTTATGTTGATCAGTACCTAATGTAATTGACTATTATTGCACTCCCGCAATGGGTAAGGGTTATCCAGAACTGATGTACTAAACTGAAAGGAGGTGATCAGACCATCAATATGAACAACTTTTGGACCAACCAGGAATCCGAGATAAATTATCAGCTGTTTCATACATTTTGTTGATTTCGAGTTGCAATTTTGTAAGAAACAGATGTTTTTAGGGTTCCGTACCTCAAACGGAAAAAACGGAACCCTTATAGGATCACTTTGTTGTCCGTCTGTCCGTCTGTGTGTATGTCAAGACTTTTTATCTCAGGAACGCGTAATGATATCGAGTTGAAATTTAAACTGTATACGTATATCTATGGTATCTTGCATTGTGTAAAAGAAAAACTTCTCAGTTGTCGTTTAAAAAAGTTAGAGCCGTTTATGTCGTAAAAAACTTCATATTTCGACACTCACAAAAATCAAAACCTACAGGGTACTTCCCGTTGACACAGAACTATGAAGTTTGACGAGAAGCATTGTCTCAGAGTACACTTATAGGAATAAATCTGAAAACAGTACATTTTTATTTAAATCACAAAAAATAGGGCCTCAAAATTCACAAAATATGGGTTCAAAATTCAAACTGAGTGAATCGTATCATGTAAGGTATCATATAAAAGAACTTCATTAGCACATGCTAAAACTGGTTTTTAATTATTTTAACAATGTGTTTGTACGGAACCCTCGATGTGTGAGCCTGACTCGCACTTGTCCGGTTTTTTTCTTCAGTTCTGATTTGGCTCCATAGTAAAAGTTGTTTATAATGATGGTCCTAATCCCTTTGTTATTATTATATACTACGGAACTCATTATCCCGACGTTTCGGCCGAGTTGCATCAACCGTGGTCACGGGTAGACTGACCAGTCTGTGTATAAAGTCAATGAGTTCAAATCGCGAAAGTTTAAAAACAACATTAATCCCTTCGGCTTAGTACAAAGTGGGCAGATAACCCTGTATAATTTATCCTCAAAAGTCTAAATTTAAGGTTAAACCTTATAAGACATTTAAATTCTTTAAATTATAAGAAATGTGATCAAACGACACTGAGAAAAAAATCGCCACTAAATATTACAAAAGTCCTTTGTATTTGGCGAAAACACTAAATTTTAGTATAATTTACCAAAGTTTTGCTGTATTTGCAATTTTTATTATTTTTTACTAACAGTTTTGTTTTTGTAATTGTAATTCCTAAAATACGATTTTAGTAAATGCAGATATTGCAAACGTTTGATATTTATTACAAATTTATAGTAAATATTGTTAGAGTTTTGTAAATTCCGCAAATTCGATTACTATTTTCAAGAAAAGGTAGTTGTGTTTCTAACAGTTTATCTATTTTGTAATTCTAAGTAATACTTTTAATCAATTTTAAAAAACGTTTGTAATTTTAAGAATTAACTCTAGTTGCTACAACAAAAATATTTAGTTTTACCTTTTTGTAATTCTAATCAACACGCTTTATTTATTTCAACACGGGTTTGTAATTTTTAGAAAATATAGAAATATTGGTACAAGAAAAGATTTACTTTTTACCTTTTGTAATTCCAAGCATCTCGTTTTATTAATTTCAACACGCATTAGTAATTGCTAGAAAGAACTATAATTGGTACAACAAAAATATTTTGTTTTACCCTTTTTGTAATTCCAAGTAACATGCTTTTTTAACTTCAACACGCGTTTGTAAATATTAGAAATAACTTTAATTGGTTCAACAAAAATATTTAGTTTTTCCCTTTTTGCAATTCCAAGTAACATCCTTTATTAATTTCAACACCCGTTTGTAAATATTAAAAATAACTTTAATTGGTACAACAAAAATATCTAATATTTCCCTTTTTGCAATAACAAGCAACACGCTTTATTAATTTCAACACTAGTTTGTAATTATTAGAAATAGCTTTAACTGGTACAAGAATAATATTTAGTGTTTCCGTTATTGTAATTCCAAGCAACATGCTTTATTTATTTCAACACACGTTTGTAAAATTTAGCAAGAACTTTATTTGGTACAACAAATATAATTAATTTATCCCTTTTTGTAATTCCAAGGAACACGCTTTAATTATTATGAGCTTTTAGCGGCTTCGCCCGCGTGGCCTACAGGAATCAAAATATGACGTACTGTTTTTTCAGAAACAAACATTATAAGCGCTCTTACGATAATAATCTCAATTGAAATTACAAGATGACAAAATTCCCAAACAAAGCATTATTGCTTTTCAAAAACAAACAATTGACAAAACAATAAAATTGTCAAAATTAGCCGTAAAACGTAAACTTATCGCCTATAACAATAGCAAATATTAGATCATAAGTAGTCTTTTACTTTACGATGACTTTGAAAATATTTGCGACATAAATACAGGGCGTTGTACTCTAGCCCAGTGTCCATACAGGGTTATCCAGAACTGGTGTACTAAGCCGAAAGGAGGTCAGACCATCAATATGAATTATGAACAACGTTTCCTATGGGACCAACAGTTACTATTGGGACTGTCGACAGGTTGTTGGAACAGGGACTGTTGGTACAGGAAACAGGGACTACATACAATCCGTAATTTTTAACTTCCGATAATTGTGCTTTTAGTTTACAATCTTCTTAATATTTTGGATTTAATGTCGTCACTTATCTATTCTTTTGGTGGGGCGTTATAATGGCACTAATAATTTAATTTAAAATCATGCGACACCCCTGGTGGGGCAGATTCCACTGGTCTAAAAAGTGAGTGGAATTTGCCCCACCAAGATGGGATGAGTGGGGCAGATTCCACTCATCCCATCCCACTCACCTCATCCAAAATATTAAGAAGATTGTAAACTAAAAGCACAATTATCTGAATTCAAAAATTTCAGATTGTATGTAGTTATAGTATTTATGTTGCAAATATTTTCGAAGTCATCGTAACGTAAAAGAAAATTACATATTATGATTCCATTTATAATAATCAATTCATTGTAATGATCTTTAATAATCTATTCGAGATTTTATCTCTGTCAGCAAGTTACTTGAATAGTATGTAATTAAAATTTACACATATTAAAAATGATAAACGTTTCCATCTTAATTGCAACCTTTATTATGTGAATTAATTGTACAGGGTTATTTCTAATCAATTAGCATGCTTATTCTGTACATCAAAACTAACACCTTTTGATCAACGACTTTTGTCAAATCTCAAAAAAAAAGTTGTTGTTCCATAGAAAAATATCGTTCAACCTTGACAAAATGTATGGAACAGCTGTTTTTTTTTAGTTTCCACAAATGTCGCAGAACAAAAGTTGTTAGTTTTGAAGTACAGAATAAGCCCCTAGAAGGATGCTAATTGATTAGAAATAACCCTGAATTTTCTGCATTAATACGTTAACCATAACTTATGTATGTAGTATACAGGTTGGAGAGCTGGCGCCGACATTAATTTGACCCACATGTAGTACTAGTAACCAGTAGTGGATTGTCAGTGTCTTCTAGTTTATAGCGACTATTTAAGTTGCAGTAACCAGGTATGAGTCCTACCAGAAGTCTGAGGTCTTCCCACTGCAACTTCAATAGGTCGTTTGTGATGTTTCTATTTAAATTAGGGAAAGCAACCTTAGAGTGTTTGCAATCCTCCCTTTTGTTCCACATATTCTGATATTATTTTTTGGTATGACAACACAGCAACAGGCGCTCTTCCGCCGCTATTGACTTACAGTGTTTAGTTGCCTCGTCCCCTACCTGTTTTCTCGTGCCCTCTTTGGCCAGGGCATCGGCTTTGTTGTTGCCAGAACATGTTCTGTGACTCTTTATCCATCTCACGATTGTTCTGTGTTAAGTTGAAAGAGTTTGAAGTGTCGCATGACATTCAGCAACAACTCTAGAACTTGTTACAGGTCTTCTACGTTCGTAGCAGCACTGTTAACAGGGAACACGATGACTTCTTTGGCCTCACTGTTTTTTGTAGCTGAATTGAATGATAATATTAAATTTATAGTTTTCTTTTACTTTACGATGACTTTGAAAATATTTGCGACATAAATACAGGGCGTTGTACCCTAGCCCAGTGTCCATACAGGGTTATCCAGAACTGGTGTACTAAGCCGAAAGGAGGTCAGACCATCAATATGAATTATGAACAACGTTTCCTATGGGACCAACAGTTACTGTTGGGACTGTCGACAGGTTGTTGGAACAGGGACTGTTGGTACAGGAAACAGGGACTACATACGAGTACAATCCGTAATTTTTAACTTCAGATAATTGTGCTTTTAGTTTACAATCTTCTTAATATTTTGGATTTAATGTCGTCACTTATCTATTCTTTTGGTGGGGCGTTATAATGGCACTAATAATTTAATTTAAAATCATGCGACACCCCTGGTGGGGCAGATTCCACTGGTCTAAAAAGTGAGTGGAATTTGCCCCACCAAGATGGGATGAGTGGGGTAGATTCCACTCCAAAAAATGAAGGAGTGGAATCTGCCCCACCAGTGGGGCGCTTTGGTGGGGCAGAGTGGAAGCACTCGTAGTAAGTAACAATATTTTTCCCAGAACAAATTATAATAAAATGATTTTACGCTATGGTCTTGAGTCAAGAGTAAAAAAATGAAGAATAAGCATAGCTGCTGGATTCTAAACGCATACAAATAAAAAGCAAATTTTTGGCTTTAAAATGTAATAAGGTATGGTTAAATATATGAAGCTATTAAACAAAAACGGAAAAAAGTTTACGTTTACTATCAAAAGTCATGGTAAGGGCACTGAAGTTACTGGAATAATATACGAGATAAGTTTACACTTTAATACTCGAAAAATCTCAAATTAATACTTATGCATTAATTATTAATTGCATTAATTGGCATTAAGATTTTTACTGATGCCGCGTTTTTCCGCCAGCGTCGTTGAAATATTCTTATTTGACGGCTTCGACTTTGGTTTCAGAAGTTCAGTACACTAAGTATCTTACTCTTACTTACTTACTCTTACTCTTTATTAATAACAACTAGTTATAGGTCATTTGTAGTGCATGCTAACATATTTCATCAAACGTTACCTATAGTATGATTCCTTATTACTAACATAAAAATGTGCATTTAACAAAATCTAATAAAAATTGTATCATACGAGTACTTCGTAGGGTTTGACATGCTCTTAGGCGATTAGTACAATGTACTTACAAAAAAAATCCACCGCGTTGGTACCTAGATAGGTACTGGTATAGACAAGTATTGGTATCTGATATACCACTGGTTTGAAAGATGAAAAAAAAATTGATTTACCTTGTTTTGTAATTACAAGCGTGGGTTTAATCATTTTCAAAACACGATTGTCATTTGTATTGAAAGGAAGAATAATTTCAAGCATGAGGCTTTATTAATTTCAAGACACTATTGTAATTTTACTACAATACTTTAGTTAATGCAACAGAAACATTTAGTTTTTGGTCTATTTTGTAAATCCAGCAATAAGCTAAGTAATTTCAACGAAATGTTTTGTTATTTCCAGTAAAGTGTCCGGTGTGTTTTGCTTTATGAATACGATCCCGCCTTTCCAGCAGCCATTTCGTCGTTGCTTGCAGTAGAGTAAACATGTAAAGGAGAGTGAAGTTCAGTACCAACAAACTGTGTTTTACCAACAGATTTAAACACTCTGAGTGACAATTGACAATCTTACCCAGGAGTCAGTGTTATAACAGCTATACAGTCATACTGAGTAACTGGGGTCTCAGTGAATACGATCCCGTCTTTCCAGCAGCCATTTCGTCGTTGCGTGCAGTAGAGTAAACATGGAGGATGAAGTTCAGTGCGTACCAACTAACTGTGTTTAATTAAGTGTCATAAGTACAGATTTAACCAGTGTAAGTGAAAATTGACAATTTTACCCAGAATCTACGGAGTAACTGGGTTTCTCCGTGAATACATTATACTCGCCGGCAATGTAAATTATGTTTTATTGTAAATGTGGCTGTTTCGTGTGTTATATTATACATGTATAATATTTAATAAACATGACTTCACTTGAATCTTTATTTTTATGTCTACAATTATTATTCACCTTGTAACTTACATTTAGTATTAGTTTATAACCTTAGATTCGTTTTGTAAGATATGTAACTCAAGTAGTTTCAATAGCTTAATTTTGTATTATTTAGTTGGTTTTTGTAATGTCTAGTTTAGTTCTGTGATATCTACTTAATAAACCCTATCCATAAAAAAGTTATAAAACACTTCAAATTGAAATATTAAAAACTGTATACTTATAGGTCATTGTTATAAGCAGGTATACAGTTTCTAATATTTCGATTTGAAGTGTTTTATAACTTTTACATTGATAGGGTTTACTAAATTGATAACACAGAAATTATACTAGAAATTACAAAAATCAACTAGATAATACAAAATTAAGCTATTGAAACTACTAGACTTTTACTAGATAATACTGAACTAAACTTTTGAAAGTACTAAGGCTTACTAGATATTACAAAACTGATCTATCAAAATTACTAGGTGATTAGCAGATAATACAGAACCAAACTTTCGAAAGTACTAAGGCTTACTAGATATTACAAAACGATTCCATCAAAATTACTAGGTGTTTACTAGATGATACAGAACTAAAATTTCGAAAAAACTAGGACTTTACTAGATATTACATAACTAATCTATTGGATCTACTGGGGCCTTACTACATGTAAAAAGACAGGTATTAATAATTCCTATTAAATATCAATTTGTATTTTTTACAGGGCATTTGTTGTCCTCGGGATTAGTAAAATCTTAGTAAAGAGTACTAAGGAGTTTGCTAGATATAACAAAACAGGTATTAGTAATACCTACTAAATATTGATTTGTATTTTTAACAGGGCATTTGTTGTCCTCGGGATTAGTAACATTTTAGTAAAGAGTACTATGGACTTTACTAGATATTACAAAGCTAATCTATTGAAACTACTGGGGCCTTACTACATATAACAGAACTGATATTGTAATACCTACGAATTGCATTTACAAAAATCGATTTGTATTTATTACAGGTCATTTGTTGTCCTCGGATTTAGTAAAATTTTAGTCAAGATTACTATTTTTTTGTTAGTTTTTCTCTCAGTGGAGAACTTATGTTGAAAATAAAGTTTCCAATAGCAATCATACCCACTTAATTCTTCTTCGTCGAGTCAATGGTTCAAAAATGATTATTTATATAATTTTCTCCCAGTATTTGGCCACTGCGACCCCGCAGGGTGTAGCCTTGTACAGGTCTTCCATCGTGCAGAGGCTCGGACACTGTGGGCACGTAAGTAGGTGATCCATTCTCTGCTCAGAGGCACCGCAATCACATTGTACCCTGTTAGTATCCGAAAATCCCCACTTGGCTAAGTTTACCCTGCAACGACCCACTAGGGTCCGGAGTCGGTTTAATGACTTCCACGTGGGTCGCGGGAGGTCGCTACCTGCTGGGAGCGATTCTGATGGCTTTGGGAAGTCAGGAGGTAGTGTTAGGAAGGATTCCCACAGTTTTAAACGGGCTTCAATCGGATTAGCGTTTAGTGCATTGGTTTTATCAAGAAAACTGTTACGGCTCTTTAGTCGTCTATTTGGAGGAACGGCGTCAAACAATGGGTGTCTAGGGTTCGATTCCTGCTTCTTTTTTTCTATTGAGCATGCGATTTCTCTGCGGACAGCGGGTGGGGCTATACCCGCTAGTGGGTATAACATGTTAAGGGGAGTGGGCTTGAGGCAGCCTGTTATTGTGCGGCAAGTTTCGTTCAGGGCAGTATCCACTTGCTTGGCGTGAGCTGAGCGATGCCACACTGGGCATGCATATTCGCCGGCTGAAAAACTGAGTGCCAGCCCTGACGTCCGGAGTACGTGTGGTGAGGCGCCCCAAGTAGTTGACGTTAGACGGGAAATCAAGTTATTGCGGGAGCCGACTTTTTGTTTTGTTTTGTTGCAGTGTTTTTTATAGGTGAGAGATCTATCTAGAGTTACCCCTAGATAGACTGGGTTGTTGCTGTGTTGGATGTCGGAGCCACGCCATTGAATTTTGAGTGTCCGCCCAGCTTGTCGGTTTCGGAGGTGAAATACACAGGACTGTGTTTTTGATGGGTTTGGCCTTAAAGCGTTCTCATCATAGTATGACCCAAGCTCTTCTAGGGCTCTTGTCAGGGTTGTTTCAACTTCTTCGAAGGTACTTGACTGGGCAGTGAGGGCGAGGTCATCAGCATAAAGAAATCTATTGGTGTGGTAGGTTCGGGGTTGGTCATTAGTGTAGATGTTGAAAAGAATTGGTGCGAGGACACTACCTTGCGGTAGCCCATTTTTTTGAAAGCGCCATCTACTTTTTTCTCCATTCAGGAGTACCTGAAAGCGGCGGTTCCGGAGCATTTCACCCAGCATATCGATAAACCTTTGGTCATCTAACATCGAAGATAGTTTGGTGATCAGGCCTTTTATATTTACTGTGTCGTATGCAGCTGATAAATCAACCAAAACTACTCCGGTGACAAGATTCTCTTCAAAGCCATTTTCGATATGTTGGGTGAGATTTAGGATCTGGCTAGTGCATGATTTTCCTGGTCTAAATCCGGCTTGTTCTGGTATCAGTTTAGAGTCAATTTTTGGGATTAGGCGATTCAGCAGTAGTCTTTCAAACAGCTTATAAATTTGGCAGAGCAGGGAGATTGGCCTATAGCTTTTGGGGTCATCCGGCGGTTTCCCGGGTTTCAGCAGGGCAGTAACTTTGGATTTTCTCCAGACTTTGGGGAGTTTGGTGTTTAGGAGACAAAAGTTGAACATTTCAAGGAGCCAGGATACTGCTGCTGGACCTAGGTGTTTGATCTGTTCTGCTGTGATGTCATCAATTCCAGCAGCTTTGCCATTTTTAAGGCTTTTTATAGCATATATGATGTCTGTCAAGTTAAAGGGCTTACTGAGGTCGGTAGAACTGTTTGTTTGCCTCGTGGGTTTGGCAGTGTTTGATAGTCTTTGGGGAGCTTTCCCATTGAGTAGCAGTTGGTGTGCAACTTGGTTTGCAGTTACTTTTCCGGGGTTAGATGGACCAGGAGGGTCATTGGTGAGCTTTTTTAGAGTGGACCAGGCTTTTTTACTGTTGTGTATCATGTCTATTTCTGTAACAGTTTTCATCCACTTTTTTTGGCGGCTATCGCTGAGTTTGAGCATGAGTGCTTCTCCTGTTTCTATAGTATCTTGTGCAAAGGGGTCGTTAGCGTAATGGGATTCATAGTTTTTGAGGAGTTTGGCGGAGTCAGTATCCAAGCCCGGTATATATTGAGGGCGGCAACCTCTCGGGATAGTTTTCCGTGATACCGTTTTTATGATTTTTATAAACTCGTCATAGTTTAAAGATGTTGGCTCAAGGCCATCTATTTTGGAATCTATTTCTTGAGCGTATCGTTCCCAGTGCGCTTTGTTGAAGTTAAAACGACGTCTGAAAGGTGTTTCGGTCGGTTGCAGCGCAGAATGAAACTGACAGAGTAAGGGTCTATGTTGTGTATTCGGGATAGCATTACAGATATTTTTTTTTACATAAGGTTCTGATATTTGAACTGACAAACAGTAGGTCTGGGTTATAGCCTCTTTTCCATCGGCCGCTATTACCCACTTAATTTCGTATAGCAATACCTATTTATAAGTAGATTTTTATTCCAAGTCAAAACAAAATAATAAAACGAACTCTAATTTGAAAGTTAATAAACTTTACTTGGAAAATAAATCACAAATCGTACCAACACTGCAAATTACAGAAAGAAATCTATTCGTTAGCAGACCTTGTAATTATAACTTTGACTGAATATGATTTTACAAGGACCGATATCCGGAAAAAGTCTCTTATCGAGGCCAACTAAGTAACTGCGCGTGCTGCGTGAAAGAGTATTAACGATTTATCGGCCTTATCCTGTACTGTACTAGCCTTTTTTTTTAAATAGTCCACTGCAGGACGTAGGCCTGCCCATGAAGGGTGGATTGGGCCATATCGACCACGCTGGCCCGGTGCGGGTTCGTGAAATTTGACATACGCCATCGAATTTCTTCTACTGACATATGCAGGTTGCCTCACGATGTTTTCCTTCACCGAAAAGCCAGTGGTATTTATTTACATAAATTTCAATTTAATTTAATTTAATTTAATTTAATTTTTAATTTCGTACATAAATTCCAAAGAACTCATTGGTACGGGACCGGGATTTGAACCCACGACCTCACGATTGTAAGGCGGGTGTCATTAACTCTAAGCCACCACGGCTTCAATTATTCAACGGCCTTATCCTACAAACCCTTTTTTACTATAGGACAAGACGTAGAAAGACGCCTCACTACCACCCCTACCCTGACGATTTTCTTTCGATACGTATGAAGCGGTATGAAAACTCAACATTTCTGATTCGTACCGCCAGGGAATAGAACAGTTTTCCGCTTTTCCTGTTTCTTTAGAGTAAAGATGCTCAAGATCAGAGTGAATAGGTATCTTCAAGTCTGCGTGTTTCATCCTTATACCTTTTTACCAACCTGTCACAAAACCGTGTGTTTATCTGTGACTAAATTAATATTCGTTATCGAGTACCGGTTTTTCTCGGTTCACTGTCGCATATCGTCCTCGTAGAGAGGTAGGGTAGGGGAAAGGTTTACAGCTATAATTCACCGAGAATTGCCTGGGACTACGTAGGTTAACGGTCGACAGCTTGCGGATAAATCAAGTTCAGTTAGATCTAGTACTATTTGCTTTCATTAGGAGAAATAGGAAGTTTGTTGCTGAAGAAGTGGCCAGAACGGAACTGTGAAAACTTGGGCGGAAAGAAGATTTTGCAAAGTGGGACCAGCCTGTGTACAGTAGCTAAAAAAATCCATTAAAATATAGTAAATTAAGTGCGCAGAGTAAAACAACCGCATTGAATGCTTAATTTGAATGAAATTTAATATTTTCTAATTTGATTTTTGTTCAAGGCCGCCATTACGCCGCCATATTTTACAAGCAATGTCAAACGATAAAAATATCCGATAATATGAAATTCCTTTAAATGAAGGTTGTTGTGAAAGAAAATAATAGGAAAATAATTTTAAAAAACAAACAGAGCAAATAATTGAATATTATGCAAGGTAATGGCCTAATCTCGTTATATTTTTGTATTAATCTCTTTTGAATATTTCTATCACACATTACGTATATGTAATAATCCTATGATGATCGATTGTATGGCCACAAATCGACACTGGATCGAACACAAACCACAAAACGTTTAAACACGCTTTAAACACTGTTTAACCGTGTAATTTGTGCGTAAAACCTTTGTGGTAAGACGGTATTAATTGAAGCAAAGTAACATTAGCACTAAGTTCTGGACCATCAATTTTTGTAACTGTACAGTTATTTTATCTTACTCGTAAATAAACAAAAGCTAAAACCCAAATGAATGTAACTATTTTTTAAATATAGATCATCAAAATTCATAAAAGATTTATGAATCGGTTAGTGGCTACCAGACAACCTAGATAAATTACGCAATACCGAAAATATTTGACTGACATTTTTCGGTCTCTGGAATTACAATGAAACTAATTTATTTGTACCGTCCAATGGTGGAGCTATAATCGCATGTCCTGAAGAAAATCCAAAGATAAGTTTTAGTTATTTTTATGACCAAGTTCTCAAATAAATTGGCTGCTCTGTATAAGTGACAGATAAAATGACAGGTCGTTATTTTAACTGTAATAAATGAACATCGTTATATTTAATTTCGGGTGCTCGGAGAAATGCCTGCGATTTCTTATTTCACTTTAAATTATTTTAAATAACAATGGAATATGAGAAATTATATTTGTAAGAGTTCCATGTAAGTTTAATATAACATTAGATTCCAAGTAATCATAATAAGAAATAACATAGTAATTTTTTTTGTTAGTGTCCACACTACACTTTACACACACATATAACTTTTAAATTGGATTTGATTGAATTATTACATGAGTAAGTATGATGTTTTAAAGTTAATTCGTATAGGCCTGGTGGCTAGCCCTGGTGTCAGAGTTTTTTTTCAAGCCGCTCGAAGGCCTCTGACACGGCTAAACGGTTAAAACAACCGTTTCCTACATTTTAGCCGATATATACGAGCCACAGTAGCGTTCTGTTGGAATTACCACCCACGATCACCCATCCGAAGACTTAAAGTGCCGAAAGTTGTTTAACTTCTAAGATCGCTGACAAAAATCAAGTCAAAAATACGCTATGGGCTCTACAATATGTTCCTTAAGACGATATCCCAGAGAAAGGAATGCATATGAACATTGAAGACCTGTGAATAGGTGAAATGGCAAATAAAATGTGCTATGCCCATTCCATTAGCGAATTCACTGAATAATTAATCCGGAAGTACATTGGACATTGATAGCTTTGGATAAATAATCCATGTCGTTTAGGCGAAACAAAAACTACGAATGGATAGTCAAGTCATATTTATATGAAGACGATTATCAAAATTGACATTTGAAATGATATACTTTGGCGCCGTCGCATCTTTGAGCCAGCACAAACGGCGCTAACCTCGGATTTGAGCCGCTTGAAGCTGAGACATTGGGCCTGAGGAGGACGGGAGCTCATTTTGTTTTCAAAATTCTTTCTGAGCGTCTGATGGACGTGACACATGACCAAAATGCTGGTGTTTATTTGGCTTTGCCAGTTGCCAGCAATGCTGGGCACGCTGGCAACTGGCAGTGGGCTTGAGCATTTGGATTATCTGTGTGTCTGTGGATGATGTAATTGCTTTTTGAATAACGCGGCAATGCAGCAAGCGTTATGGGCACCTTTGCACCAGGAACGATGAGGGGCGGGTTATTTGACTAATTTTCTAAGTAGGTGTTTATATTTAATTTTCTGATATTGTTATTATTCATATTTAACAAACTTTACTCTCTAAGCAATCTCTCTTTAGCAATGCTGGTGTTTATTTGGCTCAACGTATAAGCATTGCCATTCAGCGTGGCAATGCTGCCAGCATGCTAGGCACGCTGCCAACTGGCTGTGGGCTTGAGCACTTGGATTATCTTTAGACCTTCAAGGGTCTGTGGATGATCCAATTGCTTTCTATGCAGTAGTAGTGTAGTAATCTCTCTAAGCCTTGTATATACATATATGTAAATAAACTATATTCAAAATCAAATTGCTTTTTAAGTAGTAGTAGTTAATGTAGTTTTAGCCGAAGTAAGTAGTATTGTATTTCGTTGTAGTTAAAGACACTTGAAAAATAATAGAATAGCTAAATTTCTATAAACATTTTCTAGGGCCCTCAGTCAGGAAGATGTTGACTGTAAAATTAAATTATGATGTTACTTCAATTATTTTTTTTAAACCTATTTTTTACACTATATGTGATTATCTTTTGCAAAAGATAATCACGGAAATCGCACATAATATGAGTGTAAATAAAAAAAATGTAAATATAATTTGTACATATAGTCTAATCACGCCCTAAATTTTGTTTAACCAACATTTTTATTTAAATCATTTTGTTCTTGCCTACAAGAGCTTACACACGGCCCTAATTAATGTAGCTTAATTAATTACTTAAATTAATGTTATTAAAGCTACCTACGCTACTCGGTGATTTACTTAAGTAATGTATGCAGACATGTTTGGTGAAACAATGGAGTAATTATTACTTCGGCAAAGATAACAACAATGTTGTTTAGGGAGCCACTGTTCGTTGGAAATTACTCTATGAATGATGAATGCTTAATAGTAGTTCTCCAACCAGTAGACCTCGCGAGTATAAAGTAGCATTTGTGAATAATGTGTTCTCAATAATTATTTTTCACAAAAAATGGAATGACTGACTTCAACCGTGTACAGAATTTGCGAATGGTTCGCTCGGATCGATGTAGCAATTTCACATTATTGTTGATTTATCAAAAATGGCTCAGCCGATTTTAATAAAATTTAAATGGGTCCAACTTCAAAGTAAATATTTCTTTTCCAATAAAAAAATAATTATTGAAATCTGACCACTACCTAAAAAGTATGCATGGTTACACATAAAAAAATACATACGAGTATACGCGTCGAATTAAGAATTTTCTCCGTTTCGTTGGTCAAAAATGGCAAATCGCCGACGATTAAATAAATTATAAAAATATAGAATCGACATCCATCTCACAGGACGTCCACAGCTGAATATAGGCCTCCCTTATGGATATCCAATAAAACCGGTTGGAAGCGGCTTGCATCCAGCGCGATCCTGCGGTCTAAAGCTCTCGTCACACAGAAGTGGGAAGTGCGGGAAAGCGACCGCGATCCGGGACAAGTTTTTTTTGTAATATTCGAATTTGTATGCAACCTGACACATCACAAGCGGGCGCACATGCTTTGTACTGGACCGCTATCGGATCGCTTTTTCGCGGCTCTCGCCTCTGTATGACCCGAGCTTTAATGAGATCATCTGTCCACCTCTTAATGCGGTCATAATGAGGTGAGGTGAATTTTTATCAAGGTTCGTTGAAAAATACAATCTGTATGCGAGAAGCAACATCCAAACTAACTTCCGGACAGATACAAGACAATTTACACAATTAATAAATATAATTTACATGTACACATTTAGATAAAAATAATTTGTATATTTACCTACTAGTTTTTACCCGCGGCTTCGCCCGCATTCGCAATATATCATTATGATTTATAGCCTATGTGTTATTCTGATATATAAGCTATATTATTGCAAAGTTTCATCTCAATCTGTTCAGTAGTTTTTGCGTAAAAGAGTAACAAACATCCATACATACATCCATCCATCCATCCTCACAAACTTTCACGTTTATAATATTAGTAGGACTAGTTTTTACCCGCGGCTTCGCCCGCATACGCAATATATCATTATAATTTATAGCCTATGTGTTATTCTGATATATAAGCTATATTATTGCAAACTTTCATCTCAATCCGTTAAGTAGTTTTTGCGTGAAAGAGTAACAAACATCCATACATCGATCCATCCATCCATCCATCCATCCATCCTCAGAAACTTTCGCGTTTATAATATTAGTAGGATATTATTGCAAAGTTTCATCTCAATTCGTTCAGTAGTTTTTGCGTGAAAGAGTAACAAACATCCATACATCCATCCATCCATCCATCCTCACAAACTTTCGCGTTTATAATACATTATAATTTATAGCCTATGTGTTATTCTGATATATAAGCTATATTATTGCAAACTTTCATCTCAATCCGTTAAGTAGTTTTTGCGTGAAAGAGTAACAAACATCCATACATCGATCCATCCATCCATCCATCCATCCATCCTCAGAAACTTTCGCGTTTATAATATTAGTAGGATATTATTGCAAAGTTTCATCTCAATTCGTTCAGTAGTTTTTGCGTGAAAGAGTAACAAACATCCATACATCCATCCATCCATCCATCCTCACAAACTTTCGCGTTTATAATACATTATAATTTATAGCCTATGTGTTATTCTGATATATAAGCTATATTATTGCAAACTTTCATCTCAATCCGTTAAGTAGTTTTTGCGTGAAAGAGTAACAAACATCCATACATCGATCCATCCATCCATCCATCCATCCATCCTCAGAAACTTTCGCGTTTATAATATTAGTAGGATATTATTGCAAAGTTTCATCTCAATTCGTTCAGTAGTTTTTGCGTGAAAGAGTAACAAACATCCATACATCCATCCATCCATCCATCCTCACACACTTTCGCGTTTATAATATTAGTAGGATGTATTGTAACTGTACACATAAATGTATGTTACTGGCTGGTTATAGAAGATACATATTTTTTAATCGTTTAAAGCTAGCTTCAAGCTATGATAATTTATGGTAATTTTTTTACGCGCATTATTTCGAAAGACCGAGTATCCGAACCTAAATTTAATAGTCTTGGTGTAGTTACATCCAAAGTACAGAAATACCATAAGGAACCAGGAAAGCCTAGTATTCCCTTCTTAACCTTTAATATACGTGTTGTAAGATTTATAGTTATGATCTACCGCAAAATTAATATTTTAATTAAATTCGAGGCATTTATATGAGCGTTTATTTTACGCCACGATGGCTTATCGTTGGACCCGTGTCAGCCCGTGACAGATTAAAAATATTTTACAAAACCCACTCGTCGAGGCTTCTGTCGCAGCTTTATAAAGATTTATTGCCTTTTTGGGGTTCCGTATTGTAACTAAAAAACCTTGTACCTAACTTTGTTTTTGACCGACGAACCACCGGAGGAGGTATACAATTCGACGCGTATATTTTTTTTTAATGTAAAACCACGCATAACTTTTTTCGTAGTAGACCGATTTCAATAATTCTTTTTATTGGAAAGAATATACTTCGAAATTGGTATCATTTGAATTTTATTGAAATTGGCTTAGCCGTTTTTGATAAATCAACAATAATGTGAAAAATGTTACATCGATCCGTGCCTAATATTTGCGTTCTAGCGATGCGCCCCGGCTTCGCACAGGTGTATTATACATATAAACATTTCTTTTGAATTACTCTATCTATTAAAATAAATTGCATCAAAATTCGTTGCGTGGTTTTAAGGATATAAGCATACATGGGGACAGACAGCGGAAAGCGACTTTGTTTTATACTATGTAATTACACGGGTGAAGTCGGTCATGCTATTCTTTGCAAAAAATAATGTACGTCAATGTGATCAAAAAAAAAAATATTGTGGGTTAAAAAACAAGGTTCACAAAATAATATTCACCGACAGAACACGTTTATGTACTTTTTTATTTTTTTCGGTGTTTAAATATGTTATATTCTACGAGACATTCAGTCATAAGATTTGACAATTCGTTTATTCAATACTAGTTTGTACCAAAGTTATCGTCATCCTTTAACCCTATAAAATAAGTCAAGTATTAAGTTCTAAGCTAAATAAATACTTATCATTTCGACAAGCAAATATTAAACAGTCGTTTAAGTAATTTAATACATACTTACGGCAACTGGTTTACTAATCATGCTATATTAAACAGTATTCACAAGTTATTAGTAACGTTATTAGAAAGTATTAGTTGATTATAATCTTCGTGACATATTGGGTATTTAGCATTTAGTTGGGCAAGTATTTATGATCTAGAGGCAGCTTAATACCCGCGGCTTCGCCCGCATGATATTTTGATTTTTGTGCTATCCCATGGGAACCTTTATTTATCCGGGATAAAAAGTAGACTATGTCACGTTCCGTCTTTCAAACCCGAGGCCCTACCTTACCACCCTTAATTAATAAAAGAAGTGGATAATCCAAAAAATAAAACAAAAAACGATGTGACGGTTGTTCGATTCTACTGGATTCGACAGTTGATTTTTTTTTGACATTTCTTGAAGCGCACTCTAGAATAGCTTCTCAGAGTTCTCAGATCTTACTTAACACTTATCGTTATATTATGAAAAATTTACACAATATCATTATAATTTATAGCTTAGGTGTTATTCTGATATATAAGCTATATTATTGCAAACTTTCATCTCAATCCGTTAAGTAGTTTTTGCGTGAAAGAGTAACAAACATACATCCATCCATCCTCACAAACTCACAAACTTTCGCGTTTATAATATTAGTAGGATTATCCCATTTCAATGGACATTAAATTACACAATACATGTTAATTTTAATGATTTTTGTAATATGCGTCTGAAAAAAAGAAAAATTAAAAATAAATACAGGAAACAGAATTATCTACCATCGCTCACACAGTCAAATACCGGTTAAAAGGCACCAACAGCTGCGGGCGGGGAACGTGTAACAATAAATGCTGAAAGAGAAATAAAATAACGCTGGAAACTGTGCAACAATTCTGTTCGATGCCGGATGTAATATCGTGACATAGTGTACAGTAAATGCAGAACCTAAATCTATTAGAAACAATATTTTCCTAGGTAAAATTTCGTGTGTACAATTCTCAAAGATTTATAAAAACAGATGGTTTCGGCAAAGAAATACCAACACTCAAAATGAAATATGAGTTTTAGAAGGACCAATTGTAGGAATGCCCAATTCTATGAATAACGAATTGGTTACTTTTAAAAATGCCAAGTTCACAATAGATGAATAGATGTCGACTTAACGCATAGAATTGCTATATAATCTACAACATAAGTGACATTTCATCTGCTCTACAAATGTCAAATTAATCCGCTAACTAACATAGTGGATATTATAAAGTAGGGCAATTTTTTTTTCGATAGGTGTTTAATTTTATTGTTATGGGCAGTCAAATGTCGTCGATTTAGCCCGTAATTAATCCGCTTCAGTCGTCTAGGAATCCAGGGTTAGGAAACTGGTAGGATACCATTTTTGGCCCATGGCTTTAACTTTCTTCTTCTTCTTCTTAGTTTTGGCGTCGCATTGTTGTGCATTTGCCAGTGTCAAGTAATAAATTTTAATAATTTTTGATAATATTTTATCAAAATAGTCACTGTCGTAGTCTCGTCATAGTCCAATAAAGTCGCGGTCAAGTCCAATCATAGTCCAAGTCATACCTCAGTAAAGCACTTTCTATCCTGTCGTGCATAGGACGCCTACACTCATGCACGTAAATCAGCTCATAATCAACGAAATACCACAATTTTTCACTAATTATCACTGATATAAACACAAATTTAACAAAATAATAACATAAAATATAACAATGAGGCGACATGATTTTTCCGCGTTCCCGCCAAAACTCCCCGGCTTTAACTTTGAAGAAACTTAATCACTAAAAAACACAGGAGAGGGTGGAGAGAGAGCAGAACCATCGGTTAAAAAGCACAAACAGCCACAGGCCGAGAACGTGTAACAATAAATGCCGAAAGATAAATAAAATAAACGCTGGGAATTGCAACTATTCTGTTCGACGCCGGATGTAATGTCGTGCATAGTACACGAAATATGGAGTAGGTAAATCCATTTCTGTTTGTGGCCGAGAATATTTTACTGGGTTAAAATTGGTGACAGTAAAGTTTATCTAGGTAGTCTTCTTTTTCAAATAAACCAACCAATTTCTTCTAAACACGTACCTAGGTTGCCTGGTGATGTTTGCCTTCACCAAAAAGCCAGTGATGTGAAATTCTGTATACAAATTCTAAAAACTGATTGGTACGTGATTTGAACCTAACACCACACGAGTGTAAGGCAGTTATCACTACCACGAGACCACCACGGCTTCGTTCAGTTAAAATATATATTTTTGTAATTGAAGTACTGTCTCTATTGCTGTACAGCGTCAAAACGATCCTCAGTGCCGGTGATAGATCGTCGTTTTCGTTTTGTTGAATGGTAAACGTCGTCCTAGAATTGCAAGAACTCTAAATTCATTTAGGAAATGGGAATTCTCGAGCTGACTGAGGAACAGATTTTCCTTTTTTGTACCAATCAAAATGAATGACGCTCTAGTTCGAGTTTGGAACAAAAATACGGATTCGTAGAACCTGCTACGAGGGCTACGAAAGTGCTACGTGGGTCAAAAGAAGAATTTACGTAGTGCCTATTCCAGTAAATTTGAATTTAAAGCTTTGATGAAAAAAAACTACTTATACAGGGCGAAGAGTTGATGCTGACATAGTAACCAGTAATCATAAAAGCAGTAAGAAAAAACTCCTTAAATTGAAAAACCGAAACTTTCACAATTTACTCGTAGATGTTCGTCTCAATGCAAAAGTTGATTATAATTATGAGTGCAATGATATCCACCCTCCTAAAGTATGACCACGAGGAAACACCCATCCTAAATTAGCCATTTGCAAAAGAAAACTTGTTCATTGTATTAGCCTTCAAAAGCAACGGCTTTAGTATTATGGACTAATGCTCAAACTGCTCGAAGTTAGTTAATAAAAGTCTCTAACACGTCTCCAATGCTACGTTTTACGGCCCGCGGCATTAAAAGAGGTGTAAAACTGATTCCGGACTCTGTCATTTTGTTTTATTGGCTAAGACTTACGTAAGCCTTCCTACACCTACGGCTAAGGGTGGTCACGCACTGGGAGCATTGGCATGTAATGTATCACTCGTAATAAAGAACGTATTATTAATTAATATAAAAGTACGGAAACTTTGTTATAATCGTTGTAATCACTATGACTGCCTCAGTGGCTCCATCGGAGCCTGCAATAGAGGCCGAAAGTGTAATTTGGCTATTTTTATGGCACCGCGTACGGTGAACGTTGAGGCCTTTCTGGCCTTTAAAAAATCGCACTTGAGAACACTCTAGGCACTGAATCATGTCTCCCTGGTACACATAAATGTATTGGGATACTGCATTTGGCCCGGCCGGGGCGCAAAATACCATAAGTAACAAAAATTATACTACAAATATAAATAAAAATAAACTTAAGTTCTCTGAGTGGAGACGTCAGGACGTCAGACCGTGACGTGGGGGGTCTGCGCAGACTCCCCGGATGGCGTTGACATGGAAACAAGACAACAAAACTGAGCTGCGACTGTCAAAAACCTACCGAATATTACAACACAATAGAAAACAATTATTTGACTATTTCTAGCTCTACAAATATTACCTCATAAGAAAATAAGAAAGAAAAATTGGAGTAGAATTTGGCCCGCTAGAGCAGAAAAATCTGAAAAAAAGGGCCGAGAAAAAGTCTGCCAATATGCGTTGACAGAAACGTTTTTTTTTTCTTTTTTTTATCTTCTATGCAGATTACAGGTTGGATCATTTACTGCCGTTGTATAAATACGGAATAAGCATTTTCTGACCTTTTTTACTGTTTTAATGTCATGTAAATAGGTGCAGCTGCACGCACTGTCATTACGATAGGCGTAGCGTACTGGCGTAAAAAAGGAACTGTTGATTAAATTCTTTAAAAAATTGACTAAATTTTAATTTTTGTAACTTCTTATGACTTTTAATTCAATATGAATGATACAGTGATTGAATTCGTGAAACTGGTTGAATCGTTCCCTTGTCTATATAATTATTTATTAAGTAAATATTTATGGAAAAATGTAACAGATAAAGCTTAGGCAGAAAAATCGTCTAAAATAAACCGATTTTATAAAACGCCAATACAAAACCATGATTTCAACTGACATTTTACAAAACGATACGCCTACGCGACGATTCGTGTGTGGAAGTAGACTATATTTCTGCTCTTAGTATATGACTACCTGAAAGTTGCCCGAGAAAATTGAGTTAGGTGAGCAGGTGGAGCTACTCCCGAGTCTGAGTCACTTTTCTTGTCGGTGCTTTCTTGTATTTTCTAATGTTTTTATTGCTTTGGTCGGGGGAACAGATTTAACTTTTTTGTACCATCCAAATTAATGAAGCACTCTCTTGGACTAGTATGGAACAATACAACGGATTCGTAGAACCTGCTACGAGTGCTACGAAAGTGCTTATTCATCCATTCATTCATTTTCAGCCCATAATCACCCACTCCTGATCAGTCTCGATCAGAAGCCTCGATCGTGTGCTAATCTCGTTGAGGTTGGACCCACGACTCGTACAATGTCGTCGACCAGACGAGCTGGTGGACGCCCCACGCTTTTGTACTCAACATTCTGTTAAAGTGTTTGTCCACCTGCCATCACTCTGTCTAGCAATGCATCCATTTAAGTCCATTTACGAAAGTGCTGCGTGGGTTAAAAAATGAATTTACATAGTGCATATTATTCCAATCATTTTACTTAGTAATTTGTTTGTAAGTTTGTGCCCTGTGTAATAGGGCCTATTCTGTGGTTTGAGTTTGAGTCACTGTTATTATCCGTACTTTCTTGTTTTTCGTTTTTGACCGACGAACCACCGGAGGAGTAGTTTTTTTATGTATAACCACGCATAACTTTTTTATAGTAGTCCGATTTCAATAATTCTTTTTTATTGGAAAGAATATACTTCGAAATTGGTCCCATTTAAATTTTAACGAAATCGGTTGAGCCATTTTTTTAAATCAACATTAATGTGAACAATGCTACATCGATCCGTGTATAATATTTGCGTTCTAGCGATGCGCCCCGGCTTTGCACAGGTGTATTATACATAAATAAATAAATATTTTGGGACATCTTACACACGGTCTCTGACCCCAAACTAAGCAAAGCTTGTGATATGGCTGCCAGAGACTGATATACTACGTATATTTATTTTTAAATACATATTATATAGATAGTAACTAAATAACACCCAGACACAGCGCAAACACTTATGTTTATCACATAAATATATGCCCTGGGTGGGGATTGAACCCACGCCTCTTTGATCCAGAAGTTATGGTCACTAACCACTGAGCCACCGAGGCAGTCATATAAACATTCCTCTTGAATTACTCTATCTAATAAAACAAACTACATCAAAATACGTTTCGTAGTTTTAAAGATATAAGCATACATGGGGACAGACAGCGGAAAGCGATTTTGTTTTATACTATGTAATGATTCTGTAAATGGGTGAAGTCGGTCATGCTATTTTTTCCAAAAAAATATTATTGTTTCTTTGTATGTTCCACAGAACGCACTTCGAGAAGAAGTTGGAAAAAAATGTAAATATCCAATATGAAACTCATCTAGTCGACTAGGCTGTCCACCAAGCAACTGCTGTAATGTAATTCAATCAATCTAACAATAAAAAATAGTTGCAGTAAAAATAAGATTACAGAAAAAAGTTATGAAACTTCTGCTTCCCGTACTAGCTGTGTGTCTGTGTTTGCTACATTTTATCGATATGTTTTGTATTAGATTTAACCCTTAACCGGAATCGTGGGTCAATTTGGACCCAAAGACAACTAAAAAACTGTTTTATATCGAAACACGCGAAGCTAGGCGTTTGCGCGCCCATGTAATCTCATTACGAGTACGTCGCAAGGTGCGGCGAAGGCTGGAAGTTCTGCTCTTGAAGTTTACTGGAAGTGGAGGTACGTGTGATTGCCGGGTCCAAATGGACCCACGATTCCAGCAACGTAAGTTTTTCACTTAGTGCATACTTATTTATTTTGTATAGTTTCAGGCGTTTTATTAGAACACTGACGCAATATCTTAGCAACAAAGAGATCGAAAAATTATTATCAGATAAAATTAATGGTGAATCAGAATGTTTAGGCTATTTTTAACCTTGTGCAGATGAAAACATAAGCGACAACGAAGATCCGCAACTTAAAATTTCGTTTAACTCAAGTGATTATTAATCTGACAGTGATATAATAGATGATGATGAGGAAGATAGACAATCATCATGTGGCACATATTACCGAGAGAATCTGTAAACTACACGCACAAAATGTGTATCAAGTGTCATACTTATGACTAAAAAACTTATGGATTTATTTCATTTTTTTATTTATTGCGTTTTAGATATCCCACAAAGATTTCTATTTTTGTTAAGGGAAAGATACGTAAAACCTTATTATGTATTTTTTTACATTTTAAGTAGTTTTTTATGATATGAGTGCATGTCAAAGTGATACCAAAAAAAACCTGCCAAAAATAAGGCTAACTGTTTAGATTATAAAAATAAGATAACTTTAACGTGTTTATGAATAAACGTTGATTCATATTATGTAGAAAACATGTTTTACTATGAAACTTATCAATTTATTTGGTTATTTGAAATAATATAGGAAATAGGGGGGTTTTAAATTATGGGTCCGAACGGACCCACGATTCCAGTTACGTTGGTCAAAATAACGATTCCGGTTAAGGGTTAGGAATAACATAGTAATGTGATTTGTAAGTAACTCAATCTAGCTCTAAAACGTTTTCCTGGACCAATATTTGCACCTGGCAGGCGGAGGTTGAAATGCGCTATTTTCCGCCCCTACTTACTAGTCTGCAGCGGACAGAAACGCATAGACAGTTCACGGGACAGGTCTTTCCACTTGAAGAAAACTGTCTTTAGATATGACAAATAGTTTGTCGGACGAAAATTTATCTATAAGAGCAGTTAAAGTTTTTATTTTTATGCTTCTAAATTCAAGTACAAGCAGTTTTTAAAGTTACATACTATGTACTGTTAGGGCAAAGATTTGGGGACGATTAGTAATTACAAATTTATTACCTAATAGTTTTTTTAGCTCGCTGTAGATAACTCGAGAGACAATCTAGAACAACTGCATTATCAGACGTTTTCTTTAAAACCCTTTCTTAAGTAACAATTTGGCAAATAAGCTGACAGGCTTTCTGATATCCTGGTCCTTGCGCTACCCGTTCGTTCAAGATGACCTTTCAAATAACAAGATGGAATAAACTGCTGTGTTTCCAGAGAGATATAATCTGAAACTTTTCAAAGTCATAGTAAATAGGTATCTTTTAAGTCTGCATGCTTCAATGTTCATTTTCGACCACAACATCTCTTACCATCAGGCGAGTTGGTGGACAAGCGCGGACTTACAGCTACGCGGTAAAAATAACGCTCTAAAGAGTACTAGTAGAGGGATACTACACGGTTTTTCATTCTATTCTCATTTTTATAGCATTATAAATTACTAGCGACCCGCCCCAGCTTCGCACAGGTATATTATACATACAGCCTTGGCCACATATATTAGGCACCTTTAAAAATCAAAATGCATGTTTACTACTTAACCAATAACTGAGTGCTTATCTTAAATGACTTACCGGGGTCATAAATAACTTCCTAGAATATCAACCGGCTCTTTGTTAAGGTCATTAAACACTTGCTGGGATAACAAAGGATTCGGTTTTCTTTCGGTCTTATCAGTCAATGTTTGGTCAGTTGTGTTCTGGACTCTAACAGGTAAACAAGCTTTAATTTCTGTTGATGTGATTAAATTGACACCTAATTTCGTTAAATATGCCAAGAAGGAGTGAAATTAGTTTAGAAGATAGAGTGAACATACAGGGTGCCTAATACTTTTGGCCAAAGCTGTACATACCTTCTTCTTGAATCACTCTATTTATTAAAAATAAACCGCATTAAAATCCGTTGTGTATTTTTAAAGATATAAGCATACATGGGGACAGACAGCGGAAAGCGACTTTGTTTTGTACTATGTAGTTGATAGCTTTGTGGAAAAGACTCGTGGTCAATATAACCACATTCGATTCCTTTAACTACATTTGATTTCCCGTAAAACCCATTATATGAACTCCCCCAAAACCACCTGTCTTCCTATCTAACTTCAACTAGCCCAATCGCTTTGATTCCAGCAGTAACTCGCAATGTCTCAAAGTGGCATAACTTGAGTGAACTTCGCGACCTTTGTTCAATGGGGCGGATACAAGAGCAGAAACTTCAACATGAACTTGGTAATCGAGTAAACTAGCAGCGGGCCAAGTGTAGTAAAAAAAATTAGGCTTTTTGTATAAGCTTTTTTGTACCATGTTAGCTACATGACACATTTATGCGAAGAAAGGCGATCGGAGCCGTTCAATTTTCTTTTATAAAAGTATATTAGTAGTATATCAGTCTCTGGCAGCCATTTCACAAGTTTTGCTTAGTTTGGCGTCAGGGACCGATCGTGTAAGATGTCCCCTAATATTTATTTATTTATATTAATTATTTATATTATATTGAAACATAACTTTAGAACTATCTCTATTACATCGACTTTGAAACTAGGAAGCGGCATCAAAATAATTATGTTTATTCCTTTATAAGGCACACTGCCACACTCATACAATTTACATATGTACATACACACACAACTCAGTCACACATGAAACTTAAGCTGGAAACATATTATCGGATGCGGCTGACGGACGCGACTGACAGCCGCGACTTAGCAGAGTGCACGGTCTTAAAACATCCGGTGTGCCAGATTTCTCTCGGACGTCCAAACGCTCAAGGTCAGCCCAAGGTGACGTCCGCGACTTATGTCTGATGGTGTGCACGGCTCAGTGTACATTCATTATCTATATATCTATCAGTCAGGCTGTCAGTCGCGTCCGATAATATGTTTCCAGCTTTATAATTCATGTTTTGTCGTCAGGGTTTCAATAAAAATAATAAGAGACATTACTATGAGATAGATAGGTAAAAAGTCCGCGAAATGGGGAAATAAGTTGACTAGACATACTACCTCCATTTAATAATCATCATAATTAATTTCCTTCCTTAACTCCTTTGTTTCCGTAACACTTCCGAGCCGCTTTAAATTCCTGTATTCCTTCACAGTGTCGGTTTAACCCTTTTGTTTGGCCATGGGCTGCGCATTACCTTGAGATATGTTTATTAGATTTATCTGCTCAGTGATTTTGTTGGAAACGTTCCCTTTTGATGCGAAACAATCATGTTAGCACGTTGCTTCTTGGCTGCTAGATGACTGGCAAAATTGCGAATTTTGTACCATACTAGGTACAAAATTGTTGAAAAATAACGGTTGAACGTCACAAGCACTTTTTTAATTATTTCGTATATTATGATGGATGGGTGATGACTAAATAGAGCTTACTTACTTTCCTGACGAATCCGCAAGGGGCAATTTATAAAATTTTATGAAGTCACACGAAAACTTCAATTGAAAATGTAAACGGCAAAGGTAAAAAAATAAACTATCAGTTTCATTAAGCGGAGCGTAGCGAGCGCAAAAAGTTTGAGACTTCTTTGGCTGGCTCTGGTAACTTAATATAGGAAATTTTAAAACACTATAATGGGGGATTGAACCCCATATTCTTCTGTGTTTACGCATAAATAGGACTGTATCTTAAACCCACACATTTCAGCATAAGAGGTTCAAATCTTGCTAAAACTGAGGGGCTTTATTTTCACCGTAAGATTAAATTTTTCCAGAATACCATAGTTCACTTGTCTCAATCTTTGCACGACCGTAGGCGTATAAAGTGTTATGCCTAAAACAAAATGATTGATGAGTAGCAAGAGACAAACAAGCTATGAATCTTAATAAGAACCTTCAGTTTGTAGCAGTGTCAATATATCCTGTAATTTTCTAGAAGCTTTTATGATGTTTCTATCCAAGCCTTATTTTTCTAACGAAATTTCAAAGATATATGGGATCGAGTGACGAACGCTGTGCTGTCTTACGCAGTGTTCTAAACTATATGTACTTTTGGATATTTGAACTGATTTGATTTAAAAAATTAAACACCCAATTACTGCTGAGAATTATAATTCAACAAAAATAATCAAAAGTTAAACAATCGGACAGCGATTCGACACAAACTAACTAAAATAAATGAAATATCGGACGATGTTTCCACGACGGTGGCTCGAGGCAAAGTACCGGCGCGGCGTTTTTTTTTGAATGACTAAGAGCTGTTGGCCTCTGAGACCTCTACAACTTTCCGAGCTTGGGCGAGCGCGGAAGGCGGCTGAGCCCTAAGATTAGGTTATAGGGTGACTAGCGCAAGGGCACCTGAGAAGGTACGGACCTCGGCTTGGGCCGTCACCCGGCGGGGGAGATCAGACTTGCCCGGGCACCCCAGAAGGGGTGTGCCCTGTGGCCCTAATGGGTTGAGCTGGTTGATTATTTGGAGAGAATCTAACCGATCCTGAGGGTCCTCGATCTCGCCGGCGGAGTCGCTGTATGTCTGTGTGCAATCGGCGCGGCGTTTGCGCACCGTCTTTTATTTTACGCGCCGGCCGGTACTCGTCTACCTTCCAACAGTAAATTATTATAAGTTGTTCACAGTTGGATAATGGTTAAAAACCGAGGTACTTATAGGTATTTTTTTTCCAAAAATCATCCAAAAAATGTCTTGTTATGGGACATAGATTCAAACCAACGTCCGGTATAATAAAATACCATAGGTAACAAATATCAAAATATAAAATATAATTGTACATTCATATAGTACGTTAAATTAATTTATTTACTTACCTTATACCTGAAGAGATACTTTTTAACTATTTATTGTAACTATAACCTTCTATTTATCTACTCACAGTAAATGTTTCAATTTGAAAGTCTAGACCGGTTCGTTACTGGGTAGCTGTGTTATTTTTCACAGTAATTTGCTACTATTTCATAAACAGTCACGAAAACGTTCTTTGTCTGATATTATAAATTGTAAAGGTAATACGTAATACTGGGTTGATGAAATTATTGTCATGATAGAATTTGAATTCAGCACGGAAACAATAAAGTCGAATGTTGACTGTAGTTGTTTTTAACCGTTGACTAAGAAAGATGGGTGTTAAAAATTAGAGGTGTAATTAGAGGTGGAGTATCTATATGACTGTATGTCTGTAGTCTCAAACTATCTAGACCAATATAATCCACGTTATCCCCGATGCTGTGATTTTAAAATTAAATGTATTGAAAATATAACATATCTTAATACAATATAAGAAAAAAACACGTCTGCGTTATCGCAAAATCAGCAGATTTTTTTGTAAATGATTACTAGATACCAATACAAACAAAATTGCGGTTTTGTATTTGTGATTATATTTTGAACAGATCAGATTGTTTTATTTATACTAATTGGCAATTTTCAATGTATTTTACTATGGAAATTAACATGGTTTTCACACATTTTATACTAAATATAACGGGAATAAACTCACGTGTACGGATAGTCGTAACAACGACTATACTCGTAGTTTCGGTCGCGTTCGGCGACCTTTCTCAAGTTGGCGAGTGCTAGCACGAGCCGTCTTGCAAAAAAATTTCAATCTTCAAAAATAAAATTATTCACAAAATATAAAATACGATCTGCGAGGAGAACAGACCGCAAGGGAAACATTGAAAGTAACATGGGATACCACCATAAATTATCTTAATTCCCATCATTACCTTTTACACAAAAGCCTTATTATATATACGCCGCATTCAAACCCGCCTACCCTGAACGGCCTTCTGTAATTAACCTTCTAGAACAATAATCTACGTCATCCCTGATGCATGCTAATGCCGGCTTTGAGATGAAATGCATTGGAAAGTTGGACAAGGTTTTACCATGGTAATTCTGGGTTCTCTTAATTGAGGTCACGTTGGTGAGGATTTAACGGATTTAATTTAAATTAAGTCGCGTTTCGCACGCATTTCGGATATATTCCTGAATAGCCAGGATTTTAATAAAAAACAAACACCTAATGGCAGTCCAAATAAAGCGTACGTAGGTGCCTCATATGGACTACCATAAAGTGAGATAACCCTGGCACCTGACTCTATTTTTTTTTATCGCGAATAAGTCCGCGCTTGACCATCAACTCGCCTGGTAAGCGACATTGTGGTCGAAGATGAAGCGCGTAGACCTAGAAGATACTTATTCACTCTGACCTTGAAAAGCTTTAGATTATATCTCTTAGGAAACAGGAAAGCAGGAAGACTGTTCCATTCCCTGGCGGTACGAATGTTGAGTCAAACTGCTTCGTACGTATCGAAGGAAAATCGACAATGTAGGGGTAATGTAGCGCCCTCCTACTCTCTGATTCTAGTCAAATTTTTTAAGTTACCTGGAGGCTTTTGATATATTTGCTAGCTAAGAATGTGTTTGTAAGCCGTGGTGGTCTAGTGGTAGTAACACCCGACCTGCAGTCGCGAGGTGGGCTCAAATCCCGATCCCGTACCAATGAGTTTCTTTGGAAATTATGTACGGAATTTCACATCATTGGCTTTTCGGTGAAGGAAAACATCGTGAGGCAACCTGCATACGTCCGTAGAAGAAATTCGAGGGCGTATGTGAATTGTGAATCCACCAACCCGCACTGGGCCAGCGTGGTGGATATGGCCCAATCGCCCTTCGTGGGTAGGCCTACGTCCTGCAGTGGACTATTAAAGAGGCTGGTACAGTACAGCACAGTACAGTACAAGAATGTGGAAACTTTCAACTTAATGTGACTTGGCCCACCGTCAATAATCAAAAATCTATGTATCTATTGGAAGTTATTACACCTATGGGCGATTTATTATTATTGTAATGACATAAATTTTCTAAAGTATGTTTTAACGGTGACTTACCCACTGTATTCCCTTAATTGTGTATCTATAAAAGCTGTCTCATCAATACAAAACTTTTGTTTCTTTCCTAGCATGGCTACAAAAGTACACTCTATCTTGAAGAAGCTTGAAGCTTGCGGCGCAGTCACGCACGCTATTGTTTCCTGTATGGAGACCGGCTTTTGTGCTGAAGAAACGTGCTTGAAAAATAGAGAAGCATATATGACTACCTACGCTACACAGCTTTGCTATAAAAATGTTTCTTTTTTCATAGGTTGGTAGATCAACGGTATTCCATATTTGGTCACGTTCCTCTATTATTTAAAACTTATAACAAATCCAGAGTAAACAGGTATCTTCTAGGTAAAGACATGGTTCTAGGTATTAATAATTTAATTATTTAAGTACTAGTTATATCAAAATTTAATTATTTAAGTACTAGTTATATCAAAATATCACGCGGTTTACCCGCGGCTTCGCCCGCATGATATTTTGATTTTTGACGTAATATCATTATAATTTATAGCCTATGTGTTATTCTGATACATAAGCTATATTATTGCAAAGTTTCATCTCAATCCGTTCAGTAGTTTTTGCGTGAAAGAGTAACAAACATCCATACATCCATCCTCACAAACTTTCGCATTTATAATATTAGTAGGAAGTAGGATAATGTGTATTACTATGTACTCGTATGTAGGTTTATTTATTTTTTTATATTATGTATATATGTAGTTTATATGTTATGTATGTGTGTAGAGATATATTTCTTTAAATATAATTTAGTTGTATATTTGTTAGGTATTGTCTATTAATCTTATTTTTTTTTGTTAGTGTTTGTTTCTATGCTATTTAAATTTTCTTGCAGTTATGGCCACGTTTTTTTTGTCAAATGCTATTTTCTGTCCGTGCTTGGTAGCCTGGAAGAAATCGCTTAAAGCGACAAGGCCGCCAATTAGAGACCTATTGTTTTGTTTTGTCCTTATAATCTGATTTTTATGTAATGTGGTTGTCTAATAAAGTGTTGTTGTTTGTTTGACATGGATTAGGTACGGATGATTATTTAAAAATGTCGTTTACACCTCTTAACTACGCTATAGCAAAATACACAACACTACATTTACGTAATAGGTTAAATTGTTATTATTAAATTGATGACGGGATTGTTTAGTTAATGTTATTTTGGTAACAGTGATTCCGACATGAATTATGTAGATAGCATTTCCTCCTGTTTTTCAATTCGTGTATGATTGTTCGCAGTCTTCAACCGCGCCGGAAATTAAAAATAGGATGTCTATTTCAAATACACATTTGCCGTCAAGCAAACCTCGTCCTGCTCGCAACAATTACAATAATTAATTACACAAATCTCACATGCAAACCTCGAGGAAATTAACACAAACAAGTCATCATAATCTAACTTTTAATTACTTTCTGAAAGGATTCCGTCAACCAACTTAATGTGACACGAGGTACCCTCGTTTTCCTGTGATATTTCAAGGGTGAATGTTTTTTTGGGAAAGCTTCAAGGGTCTGGATGTGGTGGTCGGTGCTTCAGCTGATGTTATTATGAAGTTTCTGTTAACGCGTCCGAGCCACCGGTAGAAACACGAACATGTTGGTTTGGATAAAAGAATTGGAAATTTTCCCCCATTTTGGCGAGAATGTGAGGCCGTCAGAGGACCCGTGTAATTTCGCGGCATGTAAAAAGAATGTCACAAAGGGTTTTCCTCAATAATTGAGGTAGCGCACTTGCAAAGGAAAATGAAAATGCAACTTTGTGAAATAATTTTGTTTTGCAAGAAACAATTGACTAAAAAAACACACAGGTTAAGGTAAATAAGAGCGCTTAAAAATCTCATTTTGTCGATGTAGGTTGCACAATCAGTGGAGATCGACTTATTACTCTATTATTTATCATTTCATTTTTTTCTATAGATAATATTAGGTGTAAACACAGAGCTATTAAACTAGAGAGATAGCGTTGTTGTCGCTTGAGGCAATTCTCATACAGAAAAATGTATAGAAAATATGGATCAGAGCTGTCAAATATATATTGGAATTTGACACTACTGAAAGAAAAACACGACAACTAGCCACTCAATCGAGTTATTTTTCATGTCTCTTTCTAACTCATACCATATTAAATGATTGCATCTCTGTCTTTCTATTCTCGATCCGACCACATTATCCCTCTGGTATCTTTGTGGGTGTAAATAACGATAAATTGACAGCTGTGTCAGAATATTCTCTGAAGTATTTTGAAATGCCGAAGAAATTTTATTAGCGTCAACACTTCGGAAGTGGCGATGCGGAAATTCTTTCGCAAGATATGAAATAAGGATTTATTTATTAAATTAGACAATAGACAGTTATTTATTAGAAGAAAAACAAAAAAGGAAAAACGTAAAGAACTAGATGGATTAAGTCTACCCGTGACCACGGTCGATGCAACTCGGCCGATACGTCGGGACGAGGAGGTATTTATTTATCTCGTGATTTTAGTGCGCGATTAGTCCCGTAGTATGTAATAATAATAGATGAATTAAAACTAAGCTAACAATTAAATCTACACCCCTATGTATTTGTATGCTAAATTATGACTCGATGATTGGTCGAAATAAATGATTTTTGATTTGATTATTATTTGTTTTATTTTTATGATATTGTAAATATCGCGGGCCCAACATGAACAAGATTTTCTAACATAGGATCAGAATGAGTGGCGCACAAGAAGAGAGGCCTATGCTCAGCATCGGGTGATTACAGGTTGAGGATGATGAGGATGATAATGATGTATTATTTTTGTAACCAGTCGGTCCCTCACTTCAGCATAGCGCCGGCTGGTGACAACCCTGGTCTTCCGTTGGGACGGGCAGGTGACGTCGCCCACATCTCGGCGGTGCGCTTGCTACGATGACTAAACATGTAATTAGTCCGTCAGATAGATTTATTAGACACGTATTTTCTCTTTTGTCAATTAAGATGAAGATATAGCTCGTTAAAGTTCTACTTGACGTCACGAGTGTCATATAAATGTATATAATCCTACCGCTTAACTAAGTCCTCGTCTGCGCGGTATAGGGACGCCGGGGACTCGCGGCCCGGTAGGATTATTATTATACATTTGTATGACAGTTTAAGTCCCCCTCCAGATAAAATTATATTAGTGTTATTCACGTCTCATCTAAAATTTTCAGAAAGACCTGTTACGGACTATCTAATATTTAGTTAGCTCCGGTTTGCATTCATCATTTAACTTCCATAATTTGTTCATTAATCATTTAACTTCCGTATTATAACGTGGACAACATTCCACATTATAATTAACTTACTAAATTAAATTATATTAATGATCGGGCGAGTTTTGTGAGTTCATATTTACATATAGAGTGATGATAAGTAGCGAAACATTTTGAATTGTTTTTCAAACTACTTACTACTAAATACTTAACTAGTAACTTAGTAAGAATTTAATTTTTTTTATAATCACGATCGTCTAAGATCAATATACTGTATACTAAGCACCACACAAATCGGCGGATGGGAAGTTATGCGCAGAACACTGCGCAAAAGCCGATATATAGGTATGCGCGGGAACCAGAGAGTGGAGACACCGGGGCACACCCGCCCGTTAACCTCATGCCTCCCGCGCGCTCCCTACGCTCGTGCACACATGCGCAATAAATAGCGAATAGCCGCGTACCCACCTAGCGCACAGGCTCGCGCGGCAGCCTCGGTGTCCAGATCGCGAGCGATGGCTCCCGAGGCAGCCTCAGTAGTTTTGTTCAATTTACACGAGGCCGCCTCGCGAGGCAGGCTGAGCCATCATAAGTCCGCGAGTATTCGAAATGGACAGTCGTGTATTTTCAGCTGCAGCTATTTTCCTAGCAGCTTATTGTTTAAAAAAACGCAAACAGTCACGTATCAAGAAAAAACCTAGACGCTTCTGGATTAGAAAAATTTATGAGCGTCTGCCCATGATATCAATATTATAGATAGAGACAAACACGGTAATAGACAAAACTTGAAGTAGCTTCGCGCGCGAGCCAAAACATAACCGTTCCCACCTAACACACAGCGCTCACTGAGGCACCTTTGAGCGCGTCAAGTTTACCGACAACAGATGGCTCGGGGCCGAGCCGTGCTCAGCCGAGCAAACGCGCGCCCGAGGCAGCCCGAGGCACGTCCACACCAGCCGAGGCATTTGCCTCGCGAGGCTGCCGCGCGAGCCTGTGCGCTAGGTGGGTACGCGGCTAATCACGGCGAAGTGTCATCTGCGGCTAACTTCTCATCCGCCGATTTGTGTGGCGCTCAGTATACTAGCCAGCCATTTTCATAGTCTTCTGATCATAAGTCTACCTACTTTCTTTTACAAGGACGCATGAAGATTGTAAGAAAATCAGCACTTATGTTCCAAAGAACTCATTGTTTCAAAACCAGGATTTGAATCCACGGTCTCAATTTTGTAAGTTATGCGTTGCTATCACTAGACCACTATGGCTATATTGCGGCCATATAAAATGGTTATAAACAGAATTTAAGGTGGAAAACTTTTTCATCACATCTATTCGAAAAGGACTACTTGGTTCGCCTTTAAGTGCGCCCAAGGTGGTGTTTTCTATAAGGAACTTTATAAGTGCGTGGGAATTATCTTTGCCGCGCACTTTTTGAATTTGGAACAAATAAGTGCGCCGGAATGATCTTTGCCGCGCACTAAGCCAAGCCAAGAAAATGAATGAAAAGAATGTAAATATAAGTTTTCATTTGTTTTATTATTAGATACCATTTAATTTCGGGTATTGCGGCGTTCAATTTAGTTGTTATTCTACGTTTTATTAAATAATAATATTACAATAAAGTACGAGGCGCCTTTTATTATCTCATAGAGGTGATGAAAAGTAGAGTGTACCACTCGGGCGCAAAATATATTTTTGGCTCGGGCGACGTACTTTGAATCCCTCGCTACGTTCAGGATTCTAAAAGCACCCTCGCCTCGTCGTAAAAATATTATTTTGCTCCCATATGATACAATCTACTATAGTTTGATGTGCATTTGTGCATAAATAGTTATCATAAATGTGTCTATAACAACGCCGTATTATATAGTTTAATGGCATCGTATACCGTGTTTTGAACGACTAACAAACCAGTGATGGGGTGTGATACGAAATATGAGATATTTGATGTCGATAATAATTTTAATTATGTTTTCATCATCGGCTTATATCAGTACACTGCAGGCCATAAGCCACCTCCCTATTTCTGTGGTCTTTAGATGGTTGTTGTAAGCAGGTATATTTTATTTTGATTCAGTTAATTAAAAAAATACCGGCCTTCTTACAGGCCCGTTTACATATATATTTGCCATTTGAATACTTAACAAGGGCACTTATAGGTATCCGAAGTTTGTCTTAAAGTTTGATCAAATTAACTTCAAACAAATTTTTGACAAGACTTACCTTACCTATTTATGTAGGGAGCATAGAGTATCTATAATTATTGATAACTAGGTTTCGTCAGCGGCTTTGCTCACGTGATTTTAATTTTTGCGTTATGCCATAGGAATCTTTTATTTTCGAAGATAAAAAGCATGTTATGTCAGTAGATTGTGCTTTGCGACCTTTTTAAACAATATCCATGCCAAAAACAAGTTGGTACGTTGCTCCATTGGTGCATGAAAGAGTAATAAACCAACAAACATTGTTGGACATAGGACTCGCCTATGGATCTCCAATAAGACTGGTTGGAAGCGGCTTGCATCCAGCGCGATCCTGCGGTCTTAATGAAGAATAAATGTACTTAAAAATAAGGAGGCTATAGATTCAAGCTGTACTAACATAAATGAGGCATATTTTATCTAAATGTCTCAAGAAATTTCGAGAAAATTACAAGCCATTATATGCCTTCTTTTCAAATAATCACAATCGTAATTGGAATGACATTTTCCGAGCAAATATTAAATTCAAACAGAGTTAATTCAATTTCGTGTGTCTGACGTCACAGAATTGTTATAAAGGGTGTTTCTTAAGAAGATGGACATATTCAGGATATTATTATACAGGGTCATAGATATTAAACGCAAAACCTTTTAAGGGCGGGTCTAGTACATCTAGACAAACAACTTTTGGAAAATTACGAAGTAAAAATCAGTTTTTTCATACAAAAAGTTCGTCAACGCGCGGCAAATGTAATGTAATATGTAATTTGGAAAAGCGAATTTTTGTTGCGAATTTTCAAATGTTGTAGTACAAAAGTTGTAAGTCTAGATGTACTAGACTCGACCTTAAAAGGTTTTGCGTTTAATACCTATGACCCTGTATAAATAACTTTTCTATGGGACCAACTCCAAAACGGGAAAAAAAATCAGCTGTTCCTCCATACAAAAGGTTCATTGAGTCTCGAACATCGACTTGGCATTTTTCTTTCCTGTCTCAAACAAATTGTGGCATAAAGCAGCTAATTTTCTTGTACGATTTCGAATTTGGTCCCATCGTTAATTTTGGTCGAAATAATGAGTACAGTGACATTCTAGATCTAGATAGACGATATCCGTTGTTTATATACACCTGCAGATCCAGCTATGGATCATTTTCCAAAAGCTTTGTTTTTTGACGTGATAACGACTTTTAAAAAGAGTCATGTTCCGCCCTAAACCGAGCAAACAAGCGAGAGCGCGGAACAAGCGATAGAGAGGTACGATCGGCCTAAGCGTTCGGCTTGTTTCAGTTGTTGATTCAATTATTACAATTATCATAGCTGAAATGTTTTTTCAGTTATTTTTGACGATGCTATTGCAGATATTTTAGAGTACTATTACGTTATTTTTGAAATGTAACTGCTATTGTGTTTTTTAGTTGTTTTAAACTGTTATTTTTGACGATGCTATTGCAGATATTTCTAATACTGTATTTCTGACATTTTAATTTTTAATTTTTTTTTTATATTTGTAATATTGTATTTTTATGTAATGTACCGAATTTTAATTAATTTATTGTAGTATTACTTATGGCTAATAATTCAATTCAATTGTTATTTTGACGATTCGTAGGGTGTTGCTCTTTGTATATTTTGTATACGAATGTATGTAATGATCCCTATTGAAAATAAATTATTATCTATCTATCTATCTATCACTAGGTTTATAGAAACTTGCTTTTGTGATAAACATTTCAAAAATTGACGCGCTCGCAGGATTTGTACCTTCAACTCTCTAGAATTCCAGCCTAGACTCTTTGTCCAATTAAGCTAGAACGCTGTCTGCGAAGACGCCAAATTAGTGAAAGTGCTTATCATTTTTACCGCCTACTATAGTGTTAGAAGTGCCATCTGTGAGAACTGCTTTAAACCAGTCGGTCGTCTCTTAATGTGATATTAGTAGAACTGCTTACCATTAACGAGAAATGGCGCCTTGCTCAATCAATGTAATGATTATTATCGTGCTTCACACTAGGTTTATAGAAATTTTCTTTTTGTGGTAAACATTTCAAAAAATTGACGCGCTCGCAGGATTTGAACCTGCATCTGTCTGGGATTCCTGCGAGCGCGTCAATTTTTGAAATGTTTGTCATAAAAAGAAATGTTTTCTTATGACGCACGTATAATTATCGACCGTAAACCGACTTTACAGATAACCAATTTTTATACCTAATTATTTTTAAGGCCAATATTTTATAATTAGCTATCACATAAAGTAATGACTATTAACCCCATTTAATTAATTTAAGCTAATAATTACTTTGAGTGAAATTTTCTGATCTACCTATTTCAATTCAGTTAATTAATTACAAGTGCAAAATGAAAACTGTGGTGTGATTACGTTCTACGTAAAATTCGCCCGCACCATCGTACCTACATACGTGAAACACCGATGTATATGTATATTTATATGTATTTATATTTTCCACGTTCCCGCCAAAACTCCATTCTTCCCTTTCATCCTTCCAAGTTTCATTTCACTCATGATTCAATAATTCCTTTATGTAAACGATGGATTTATAAAAATAACGAACTAGCCCCCGCCGCCTGATCCGGCTTTACCGTATTTACGGTAACCCGCAGTGACATCTCTATTTGCGTCCGAGTACGGTTCACCCCTGAAATAGACTCATCCTTACACCGATTCAGCTTTTTATGGTGAATCTTGTCGATTGTAACGTAATAACATAATAACTCAAAGATATTGTACATTTTTTGTTTTAGGTGTATACAAATATACATGCTTTGCAAAGTGCAGGACTTTGAGAGATGTATAATTACTATCATACTCGTACATTTCTGAAAGTCCCATAATAAGCTCATCATTATGAACAACTTTTACTATGAGATCAAATGCGAAATCGCGAAAGAATCAGCTTTTCCTTACAAAAAGACATTCTCAGCTTAGCTTGTAAGGAGTATGATGGCGGCCATCTTAGTCTTACAATAATACAGATTACACAAAATTGTATTGTCATCATACCTAAGGATGTGAACCAAATTTTAGATTAATTATCAATTAAAATTTAAATTACTAAATTCCACCCAAAAACGGAAGGGCCAAGCTTGGTTTCATTAAGGTTTTTAAAGTTTTATTAATGTTTTTACTAAAAAAAATGTAAAAAAATGTGAACGAGCTATCCGACATCGCGACATCAATCCATTCATAAGCCGTTTGTTCACTGCTGAACATAGGCCTCACCAATATATTCTGATAAGGCCTGTTAGAAGCAGCCTGCAACCAGAGCGTTCCTGCAGTCTTAACTATGTAGTCAGTTCCCCTAGCTAGACGATGGACATCCTACGCTGCGCTTGCGAAAACTTTATGGCCACATCGGAAATCTGTTCTTCTAACTATGTGATCTGCCTACTGCCATTTTTACTTGTTTATTCGTTGGACTATGTCGATTCGATCTCGCAGAGAGACTCCAAGCATCGCCCTCTCCATAGCTCGTTACATCTACAACTAGGTAAGTCCATACGTTACATCGATAACTATCCACCGGATACCATATTTACGGTAACTCACAGTGACATCTCTATTTGCGTCCGAATACGGTACGCCACTGAAATAGACAGACCTTCCGTACACCGTTTCAGTTTTTTATGACCTTCGGCATCGTTGGAGTTGATTAAAATGGTCCTTAATTACCGCTACTCAGTTTGACGAAATTCATTTACGAAGTGCCAGCTTTTTAATTACCCTTCTATTTTAGATTACCATTTGTTTATTATTATTAATAGCTCCCTCTGGTTTCACCCGATTAAGATATAAAACCATTTTATTCGACTGCGGTTATGACGGTAGGTATTACTATTCATAATACTTTTTTTTTTTTTTTTTTTTTTTTTTTTTTTTTTTTTTTTTTTTTTTATTTAAATATAATGACAATACTACACTACTACTACATAGAAAGCAATTGGATCATCCTTTATTCATAATACTAATACCTACCGTCATAACCGTATATAGTACTATTCATATCTCTAAGGTTTTATTGTCTCGCAGAATGTATAAAAAAGAGTATGCACTATTAGAACTTTGCCTGTCATCATCTTGGGCGGCTTGAATCCTTTGCTTTATTTAAAACTCTAAATAATATTACGTTTTTTAAACTAAATTTATAGCCCCTCGCTATGCTCAGTTTACAATATGTCGTCCTTGATGCCGGACACGACTTTGTTTTCAAGGTGCACAATCTACTTATTATATTACTAAATTAGCTTTTTTTGCTACAAAAAAGCTATAGGTACAAGATATGAAAGCATTAACTGGGCGGTTGCCTCAAACAGAACTGTTGCTAAACAATTTAAAGTTCTAAAATATGAAAGCTCACGTAATTAATAATTATAATAGATAGATGATTTCTTTATTGTTACCACGAAGAAAAATACACAGATAAAAACAGTCAAATCATTAATTGCTGCAACATATGAAACTTACATGCGGTGTTTAATTAACATGTTGTACCTACCATATGACCCTAGGGTATGGCAATTTTATTATTTGTATTGGAATGATTTATTACTGTGTTTTATAGATTACTAGCTTTTACCCGCGGCTTCGCCCGCGATATAATTTAATTTGTGTTTATCGGTGCACAAATATTGTAAAAAATAATCATTTCAAAGCCAAAAAACAGCCAATCTCAACTAATTGGTTTCATCATCGTTATCATACGCACCTTTTTTGTCCCACTGTTGGCTATAGGCCTCTCTCTTGCAGTGCCATCTGCTTCGGCTCTTTGTCGGTCGTGACCAGGCTCGGCCGGCGGTATTAATGATATCGTCGAGATAGTCGACCCACCTTGCTGCTGCGTCGCACATAGCTGAGCGCTCTCACCTATTCAAGTACCCCAGTTGACCAGCTCGGTCACCACCGTCTTTCTTGCTCAAGAAGCGCTGGTCGAATTGGTTGCCACGCCAGTGTGAACGATGTCATACGCAGGGCTTTTGCGACCGCCAATATAGCAGCCGTACTTGAACCGAATGGGTTTGCGCTTGGTGATGGCAAAAGGCCTGACGGTATGAAGCAGGTCCCATGGAAGTGTAGACGGCCCTTAGAATGGGACGCGACTTGCGTCGATACTTTGGCGTCGTCACATCTTTCTAAGACTCAGAGTAAGGCTGGAGCGGTGGCCGATTCGGCGAACCTCGGCAGTGGTTACATATTTAAGCCGTTTGAAATTGAGACATTGTGCGCGTGGTGGCCGGGACCTCATCTTGTTTTCCAAAGTCTTTCTGAGCGTCTGGTGTACCCGCCGCGTGACCAAAATGCTGGTGTTTATTTGGATCAACGTATAAGCAGAATTGCCAAGCTGATTGGCAATGCTGCCAGCATGCTGGGCACGCTGCTAACTGGCAGTGGGCTCGAGCATTTAGAATATCTTTAGACCTTCAAGGGTCTGTGGATGATCCAATTACTTGATATGTAGTAGTAGTTTATGAAGTTTTACATTTTAAGTCTTGTATTTAGTGGTAGTTAATAAAGGCACTTGCTATATAAAAAAATCAAGTACCTTGCACCTTGTTGTTACTGTTCAAACCTAACCCGCCATCAAAATACCTTATACTTATAAATGCTTCTGTTGATTATGATAAGGTTAGAATGTACCCGCCCATGGGTTTCCGTTTTGTCGTGGCGGGGGAACTTAAATAGCCGAGGCTTATGGGCGGCGCGGGAATACCAGGTAGAGCCGCTTCTCTGGTTATTTTCTGAGACAGCTGAGAAGGCGGCGCTCGAGGTCTCCCGATTCTTTTTGGTCTTTTCTCCCTAGGCAGTTTAGAAGTTTGCACTCGAGGTTGGGCCGCTTTTCTGGGGTTTTTAACTATAGCAGCTAAGAAGCTGACCGGCAAGTTGCGTGCCTAATGAGGAGTGCCGCAACTGAGCCGGGCTGCACTTTTATCACTGTTCAATCCTAACCAAACCAACAAAAATTTATGTTCGTGTCAAGGTCACAATTCAGAATTAAGGTTAATAACCTTAGTTTCAGGATACTCATACTCATACCATACTACTTCTAAAAATCAAGTCAATCCGTTTCTTAGTATATTAGCATGGATTCTGTACCATAAAGGTAGAATAAAGAAATATGTTTAACCTCTAATGGTGGTATATTAAAAAATTGTTTTAATGTCAGACGAAATGACGGCCCAGTATTAAACGTCATTGTAATATGTAGCATGGCAAAAGGAAAACTATTTTGTCCAATTTTAATGTCAGTTGTCATTGTCGATCTATACTTTATTTCCTCTTTGAGGAGCTATAATGGTGGAAAGACAATTTGTCTCTTTGATATGCTAAGCGAGACGTTTATAAAAGTCTGCAGTCAATGTATGTCACCTGTCATCTAATTACGTTTTGTCAATCCATATTAGGAGATGGTGTAATGACATTTAGATACTTTGACATGTAATAGTTTAAAAACCGAAATAATAATCATATAGGCGTCTCTTTCAAATGTACGTAATAAGAATAGACCAACATTATACAGCACAGTTTCGCTATAGTGTCTATATTTTTCGTGACGTGTCGCGCGTGCCTGGTCCGCCATATTGAGTCGAAAAACAATAGCGATGTTCTTATTATATCAAAAAAAAACTATCGATATTTTGGTTAGTTTTTATTTGTGTTATTGATTAGCTGAAATTTTGAATTTTTATTTCATTTTTCATGTAAAATTTGACAACTGTCATTCCAGAATTAATACAAGTAAAATGGCATGACAGGTGTGAAAGTAACAGCTGTCAAACTAAGAAGTATTATTATCTCCGTAACTATCGAAGCTAGACCATTACTGTCTTAATAGCAGTAATAACACTCAATGAGATCTATTAGATTGTTCTAATGACTGCTGTCAAAGCTTAAAAGTGAATTATCTCCGTAACTATTGAAGTTAGACTACTGCTGACTTCACAAAAGTGACAGAGCGCAATTAGATCTATATTTTAAATGACACCTGTCAAACTTAAAAGTGGATTATCTCCGTAACCATCGAAGTTCGACTATTGCTGTCTTCACAAAAGTGATAGAACTCAACAAGATCTAAATTTCGGATGACAGCTGTCAAACTAAAAAGTGGAATACCTTCGTAACTATTAAAGCTAGACTATTGCTGTCTTCACAAAAGTGATAGAGCTCAACGAGACCTACATTTCGGATGACAGCTGTCAAACTTAAAAGTGGAATATCTCCATAACTATTAAAGCTAGACTATTGCTGTCTTGATACAAGTGATAGAGCTCAACGAGACCTACATTACGGATGACAGCTGTCAAACTTAAAAGTGGAATATCTCCATAACTATCTATTATACACCATTGCTTTCTTCACTAAACTGATATGAGATCTACATTTCGGATGACAGCTGTCAAACTTAAAAGTGGATTATCTCCGTCACTGTCGATGCTAGACCATTGCTGTCTTCACAAAAGTGATATAGTATCTATATAGTATATATATATATAAGTCCTATCACTTTAATCCTAAGTCATACCTCAGTAAAGCAGTGGAGACTTTTCTAGAGGTGTCTATGGAGTTTTGGTAACAACACGGAACAACATGATATGTCACATTATATCACTTGCCCACACTCATGCACGTAATTCAGCTTATAATCAATGAAATACCACAATTTTTCACTAATTATCACTGATAAAAACACAAGTTTAACAAAATAATACAATGAGGCGACATGTCATTTCCGCGTTCCCGCCAAAAAAATCGTCCTACCATTCTAGTGTGGATTCTTGAATATGACAGCTGCAACCTTGACATCTGTAATTTTTAGGGTTCTGTACCTCAAAAGGAAAAAACGGAACCCTTATAGGATCACTTTGTTGTCCGTCTGTCCGTCTGTGTGTCTGTCAAGACTCCTTATCTAGAGAACGCGTAAAGATATCGAGTTGAAATTTAAACTGTATACGTATATTAATGAACTCTTGCTGTTGTGTAAAAGAAAAACTTCTCAGTTGTCGTTTAAAAAAGTTAGAGTCGTTTATATAGTAAAAAACAGCATATTTCGACACTCACAAAAATCAAAACCTACCGAGTACTTCCCGTTGACATAGAACTATGAAATTTGGCGAAAAGCATTGTCTCAGAAATACATCATCATCATATAGGATTAAATCTGAAAACTGCACATTTTTATTTACATCACAAAAAATAGGGCTTCAAAATTCACAAAATATGGGCTTAAAATTCAAATTGAGTAAATCGTATCATGAAAGGTGTCATATAAAAGAACTTCATTAGCACATGCTAAAACAGGTTTTTAATTACTTTAACAATGTGTTTGTACGGAACCCTCGATGTGCGAGTCTGACTCGCACTTGTCCGGTTTTTTAAATAAAAGTTTGCCATTATGTTTGATTCGGCTAAAATTAATTTGTGTCGATAGTTTTATCGATAAGTACGGGGAAATCGATAAGTGTAGTGTGGTAGTAACAACACTAATCCGCCGTATTATGTGCGGTGGGTATGCAGGTTTTTCTCGTCGTTAGGGCAACTCCATTCTGATTCCTTCCTCAATGATTAGGCCCAATCAAGCCAATTATGAACGCGTCATCGTAAATTTAATAGCAACGTAAAAAGTATTCTCTCTATCGAATGCCTAATGTAAAAAAAAAACAGAAATAGTCTAATTAACTGTTATTAAGATGGTGCCTTCAAAATTGGGCCTTTTAGCGTAGTTGTGATAGGTGACAGTTTCGCTAACGATAGATTTTGTCCAATCCTACGGGAATTATGCAATTTTCGGGATAAAATGTAGCCTATGTCCTTTCTCAGGCTCTATACTATCTGTGTACCAAATTTCATTAAGATCGGTTCAGTAGTTTTGGCGTGAAAGCGCGACAGACAGACAGACAGATAGACAGACAGAGTTACTTTCGCATTTATAATATTAAAGTAAGGAGTAAGGATAAGGATAGTTAATAAAATCATCTAATGTGTAATACCATTTGGATGATAGAATAATTTTTAGTTGCTTTTATTTTCAAACAGTTTTCTTTTTCGATATCTTTTACATAGGTTATTATGCAGTATATTAAATATTTTTATAGCCATAGAATGTGGGCTGGAACTATGCATTGCTGAGTTGGTTTATGTATGTATTGTGATCTAATTTTGAGCGATTTATCAGACGCTTAATAGTCAGCACCCTGACTATTTTGACAAATTTACATATTTCAAGTATACAGAGTTATTTCTAATCAATTAGCATCCTTTTAGGGGCTTATTCTGTACATCAAACTAACAACTTTTGTTCTGCAACTTTTGTAAAAACTCAAAAAAAAATTGTATCGTTCACCCGCGACACAAAATGTAGTCGTTGTCGAAGTCGTTGAACAAAATTTGTTAGTTTTTGTGTACTGAATAAACTCCTAAAGGGATGCGAATTGATTAGGAATAACCCTGTATAGACACCTAGGACATAATTAGAAAACACTAACACTATAGCGTGCAACAAGAGCCGGCCTTATCCCTAATAGCGATCTCTGACACGCAGAGAATTATAATAATAATAACTTTATAATACTAAAGTTGTTTCTGTTTTGGATATTCAATTTGTATAAATATAAAAAAAATATATAAAGTTGAAAACTAAGCGTACGATCTGCATATTAAATTACTCTTCAGTTGCTTTAAATCGAAAAAGATAAAGCGACTATTTTAACTACCTGTCTAATGCACTGCGTTATAATGCTTTTATTATCCCAAGGTAATTTTGTACAGAATGTACAAAGGAAGCTCATTTACCTCTCAGCGACAGCAAGTCTTTATTGAGGTAGGTACAATGTACATGCTTAAAGCAAAGTCACGCTATAATGTAATAATGTGATGTTTAAGGTGTGTGTAAAATTCTACATATTATGAACGGAAAAAAAGATGTAAAAAGCGATAAACTCATATTATACCACCAATAGCTGTTCCTAATAGAAGAATAACTGTCAAGTATTTCTAAAAAAATACCCCTTTTTTATCGATATCAACCAATCACTTTGGTTGGGCGACACAAGTCACAATTTTTAAAAGTTCAGTGCTTGAACGTACGCCTATCCTCAAAGAGAAATTAAGCTATATCTACAACACTCGACCAGACACGGTTTGTTGGATTGACAAACACTGTTGAATGTGTTTTCCAGCCCAATATAGGATTTTTCTCAATGTTTTCATATGAAAATCTGGATATTTAAACCGGTATTTTAACCAACGATATCACGATTTCATAGCCAACATTTTCCAATAGACAGAGGCGGATTTACCAGCAAGCTAAGCAGGCTGGAGCCTAGGGCGGTAGATTTTAGGAGGCGGCAAATTTCGGACCATTAATTTTATAATTGACAAAAATACAAGATTCATTTGTATACTTAAACATTATAAAGTCTACAGAGAAAAAAACAACATAGGTTTATGAAAAAAATTTAACAGCCTACTGGCGCCAAATACGTAAAAAAGTGCTCACGTGCGTATTCCGGTTGTGGCCACTGACCCGGTTGTGGAATTTTGGTATTAAAATTATTGCATAAATTATAATTAAAAACAACGTAACATAAATATTGTTTGTGTAAATCTCAAAGTTTGAAGATTTTGACTGCCTCAGTGGCTCAGGGGTTAGAGTAACCCAGAAGTTAGAGTCACAAGACTCTAACTTCTGGGTTAAAGAGGCGTGGGTTCGATCCCCACTCAGAGGAAAATATTTATGTTCATCATATAAGTGTTTTCTTTGTGTCTAGGTGTTTATTTAGTTACTATCTAAGTATATGTATTTAAAAATAAGTATATGTAGTATAAGTCCCTGGCAGCCGTATCACAAACTTTGCTTAGTTTGGGGTCAGAGGCCCTGTGTAAGATGTCCCAAATATTATAATTATTTCTTTAAATAAATATTAATTAAATATTAATCTAATATTAACCTAATTTGAATTAGGCCCAATTTTTGAGGCGCCATCGTAATTATAAGTTATAGCAATTTAGAGTAGCCCTGTTTCTTTTTCACTAAATGCATTTGATAGAGAGAACACTATTTTACGTTTGTATTAGATTTACGTTTGTATTTATTAAAATTGGACCTATTGCCTAATTAATCATTAAAATTCAAAATTGCCACTAATTATACTAGGCTCACAACCGTCACATCTACCCTGCTTATAATAATTAAACTTGTAAGGAAACCAGAACAAAAACCCTTTTTACAAAATCTCACAAAACATAAAAATTGAAAGCTCTCCTAAATATTTAGGTAGGTAGTTAATAACTCGACTGAGAGGGTTTTCTTCTTTATGGTTCATAAGTTAGTTATTGCCTGTCATCATTACGGCGAGAATTCTTCCTACCTTTTATAGATTTTTGGGTCAAAAGGTTAAGAGTCCAGAGCTATTAAAAGCATTTATCTTCTTGTTATTTACTCACAAATACTACTTATAGTTGTTTTAATAGATTTTGAATAAAAGCAGTCAAGTTTCGTAATAGTTTGGTTTTTTAGTTTATATTAAGTTTACATAGTAATTTATTTGGCCGCTAAACACGACATATCGTCAGTCATACTTCAATACCGCTTATAAGCACTTTGTAAATATTGGCTCAGTGGTTAGTGACCCTAACTTCTGGATCAAAGAGGCGTAGGTTTGATCCCCACCCAGAGCAAGCATTTATGTGATGAACAAGTGTTTGCTCTGTGTCTGAGTGTTATTTAGATACTATCTATATAAGTATGTATTTAAAACATGTATACATATAGTATATCAATCTCTGGCCGCCATATCACAAGCTTTGCTTAGTTTGGGGTCAGAGACCGTGTGTAAGATGTCCCCTGATATTTCTTCATTATTTATTTTTTTGAAAATTTTACAGGAGGAAAAAAAACCTGAATTTCAGCAGTTTCTCAATGTTTTTTTTTGACTGAACTCTTTTGTGACATCTGTACATCTACTTTACAGAGATGTCATACAGGAGTTGAGTCAAAAAAACATTGAGATACTGTTGAAATATAAAGTTATTTTTCCTTCCTGTAAAATTTTTAAAATGTTGATGCGCGGTATTAACAAAGTGGTAAAGCTGAATCGAAGTATCACCGACGATCTATGGATTTATATACAACCTAGGGCGGCCGCAGCCGCTACTCGCATGTGTTTGGCCAGTACCTACACTTCAGCAATTTCGATTTGTCTCGAAATACAATATCTACTCCTATATGTTCTTTTGTAAGGAAAGGCGAAAGTCACAAAGTTTCCTTCTTACTTTAATAACATCATATACCTAGGTATTAGTCGTATGTATAAGTAGACAAAAAGACCCGATGAAAGTTACACCCACCCCGCAATCGTGAGGTTCTGGGTTCAAAGTTCGACTCCGTATCAATCCGTATCATGGGTTTCTTTGAAATTTATGTTCGGAATTTTACACCACTAGCTTTTCAGTGAAAGAAAACATCGTGAGGCAACCTGCATACGTTCGTAGAAGGAATTCGATGGCGTATGTAAATAAACCCGTACTGTGCCAGCGTGGTGGTTAGGCCCAATCACCCTTCGTAGGTAGGCCTACGTCCTGCAGTGAACTATTAAGTAATCGGTCGAGTACTAGTCCACAAAGTGTTCCGTACTATATGGGAGCCCCTCTTTAACATTTATTAATTTAATTGTTTATTATTGAAGTGGCCTTATTAGTAAGCTCCAAGTAGCCCAATGAGCTATGGAGAGGGCTATGCTCAGAGTCTCTCTGCGAGATCGAATCAGAAATGAGGAGATCCGTAGAAGAACCAAAGTTACCGACATAGCCCAACGGATTGGCAAGTTGAAATGGCAATGGGCAGGGCACATAGCGCGGAGGGCTGATGACCGTTGGGGTCGAAAAGTACTCGAGTGGAGATCACGTACCGGCAAGCGCAGCGTAGGACGTCCACTCACAAAGTGGACGGATGACCTCATTAAGACCGCAGGATCGCGCTGGATGCAAGCCGCTTCCAACTGGTCTTATTGGAGATCCATAGGGGAGGCCCATATCCAGCAGTGGACGTCTTTCGGCTGATGGATGGATGATGGATGAAGTGAATATACAACTAAATATTCCTTGGATATTTCAAGCATCTACCTGTTACCATTATTACTAATATCGAGCGAAGAATGGCTAAAAATTCAGGTTTGTTCTATGCCCCCATTAAATATAAATTTTGTTCTGTTTTTAGTGTTTGTTGTTATAGCGGCAACAGAAATATATCATCCATGAAAATTTCGGCTTTCTAGCTATAACGGTTCATGAGATACCTACAGCCAGGTGACAAAAGGACAGACAGACAGCGGAGTCTTGGTAATAGGGTACCGTTTTTACTTTTTGGATACGGAACTCTAAAAAGGCTGGCTGTGATAGTTGACAAGGGAACATTACGAGCAATTCTACTTAAATAAAATAAAACGTCAGTACGAATAGTCCTCGTCTTCTGTACGTTTCAATTAAGGTTCTCTATCTTTAGATGAAACGATTGGGCTCGAAAGGGAATAAGGAGCCACTTCCACAGAACGAAGGTCGAGTGCGTATGTTTAGGACCTTAGGAGCCATCCACGTACCTTTAGTGATATAGCGATGTTGATTCTTTTGAACCTAAGCAACCTGAGAACTACTTAGACCTAGTCTTAAAATAGTTAATATAATAATAAATAAATAATTTTATTTGAAACTAATAATAATATGCTGATCATAGTATTTTAGTCTTAATCAAATTGACATAAAAATAACAGTTTAATGATATTGAATATACTTGATTTTATACAATTACAATTATAAGATTATATTCAAGATACTAGGATATGTAGTTGCATTTGAATGTTCAAGTATGAATTAATTTTGCCTTTATTATCCATCATTAATTATTCTCTAGCCGCCGCTGTAGGATTCCCTGTGTCGCGGTGGCTAGTTCCTTTCCAAACTGTTCAAAAGTGCTATGGTAAATGTTTAAAAATATAATTCAATATGTATACATGCGTAATTAATGAGAAATGAATATTGTGTATTCCAAGAATAAAAAATAAAAAGTTTAATCTAACCGCGTTAATTAGTTATATAAGAAAACATTAGTAGTATTAGTAATTTTATTAAATGTTTTTTAATTTTATTATTATAAGATTTCTAAAAAAGACTTGAAGTAGTGATTAGTAGGTATTATTGGTATTGAGGGTATCAATACGGATTTTTTCTTAATAAGTATATATTTAGTATATTATTATGTATAGTGTTTATGTATTGTTCTGTAGGGTGTTTTAGCTAATAATTCGTATAAGTTCTTCAGTTTCCGAATAATTTAAACTATTGAGATATGCTTTAATTTTGTTTTTGCTAACTCTTTTTGTACACTGTAATATGTCAGTTTTAATATTTACTCTTTTGTATATAAATCCACCACGGAAGCTGAAACTTCTTTGACCTATTTGAGTATTTGTTCGTGGTAATGGCCAGTGTGGTTTGCGTCTAGGTCTGGAGCCCTCAATTGATGTAACCTGTGTGGTGAGTGCAGTTTTATGAAACCGTAGTGCCACAGCCATGATGTATATTTGTCTAAGTTGGTTGAAAATTTAATAAATAAATAGTAATAAATATTAGGGGACATCTTACACACGCTCTTTGACCCCAAACTAAGCAAAGCTTGTGATATGGCTGCCAGAGACTGATATACTACATATAAATATTTTAAATACATACTTATATACTTAGATAGTACCTAAATAACACCTAGACACAGACCAAACACCTATATTCATCACATAAATGTTTGCCCTGCGTGGAGATCGAACCCACGCCTCTTTGATCCAGAAGTCAGGGTCACTAACCACTGAGCCACCGAGGCAGTCATCTGGCATTTGAGTTGGGTATGTTTTCTAAAAATGTAGGCACTGTATTGCAGTTTTTTTGTCGTAAGGCATCGTAAAACATTTTTTAACACGCTTTTATTAGTTTCACCTGTTATTTCTTGTAACCCCTTTGAGCTCGATTTTGACCTACTTGGAGCGATCAGATTTTCTTTAAACTTTGCACACCTATTATAGAAGGATGACAATGCATTTATAAAAAAAAAAAATTACTAATATTAAGCGTGTTTTTTTTTAGTTTTTTTTTAAACCTATATGTATATTAGTTTAACGCCAGACAAAAAAAGAAGAGTGGTAGCTGCAGGTAGGTATGTCTAATGTCTGTATATCTTTATATCTGTCTGGCAAATGTTGATGTAGCGCTAAACTCTTTATAAAACGATATAACTGAATATAGAAATCCCTGTTTGATATGGCCGCTACCTTTTTTACCGACAGCTTGGTTAGCCGACAGAATGTTGAAAATATTGTAGGTATCAGATATAGTGGTCAAGGAGATTTTCTTTAGATTTGACTCGAGCTACCATTTCTATTGTATGTTGTATGTATAGTATAGTGTGAACCAGAATTTTATTTTAAAACAAGACCTATTCAATTCAAATATCAATGAAAATTTGTGAACGATGAAGTTATTAAATTGAATTAAACGAAATTATTACGACCGGATATAATTATTTTAAATTGCGGCGTGCTCATTCACCATTGACATGAATAGTTAACCTCTACGATCGAGAAACTCGACCAGGGACCTTATTTTTCAAGTTCTAACGATTGAAACTCTGTGGACAGACTGGAAGTTGCGAGAGATCTAAAGCTCGAAACATACTATCGGACGCGGCTTACGGACGCAACTGACAGCCGTGACCTAGACTACGAAAGTACACTGAGTCGTGCACACCTTCGGACATCTGTCGCGGACGTCACCTTCGGATGACCTTGAGCGTTCGGACATCCGAGAGCGATCTGGCACACCGGATGTTTTAAGACTGTGCACATTGTCAGTCGCGTCCGTCAGCCGCGTCCGATAGTATGTTTCCGGTTTAATCCGTGCGAAGTTGAAAACTCATGCCCCAGGCCTTATTTGGAACAAATTTGCAACTTTCATAGACAATATAGAGTGTTTTCATACAATCTGTGAAAGTTACGTTTCCAGGCGTCCGAAGTTGAGAAATAGCGCTTTTTGTTGTTCATGAAATTAAATAACATATTCAACCAGATTTTATAGTGAAATAAATCAAGTGTTTAATGTTGACATAGGAACCACATTACCGACGCCGACGACGGAACAGAAAACGTTCTTAACACTGTCAAGGTACTTAGCCACAAATACACCCATTTGTGCCTGTCAGGTCGGTTTCACCTCTAATTCTTTCAAAGGGAGACCCGGACTTTGTAAAGCTCAGTCTTTACCAAAGTGGTCAGAGAGACTACAATTTTCCATAGCATTGTAGTTCGTGAGGCCTTTGCAAAAATGCCATACTTTCTTAGCGAGAAATCCTGCAAATATTTTAAACGCGAATGTTTGTTACTCTTATCACGCACAAACGGACGAACCGATTTGGATGAAATTCAGTATGAAAGTAGCTTAGATCTTGGATTAACACATAGGCTACTTTTTTTTCGGGCTAAAGCGGGTAACATCGCGGGGCGCAGCTAGTAAAAAATACGTGAGCGGAGTGGAGTCGTAATTTGTTCTTAGCATGGGCGTACTTGTGGTTAGAGAATAGGAGGTAGCTCCAGAAAAATAGAATGTGTTGACTTTACTAGAAAGTCCACTAGGATTGGGCAAAAATTTCAACAATCAAGCAAAAATCTCAGCTACTTACGATTAACAATGAGTTCTAGCTTTGCTTATCAAATAACAAAATACAGTTCCGCTCCGCCATGTGGCTATTCTGTTAAATTCGTATTATAATGTCTTCCTTGCTATGTCCATGTCAGCTGCATATTAACTTACTGCCTACTACTTACGTACCATTAAGCTTAGGTACTAAAATGCTCTGCCCAGCTCGGCTCCGCTTCATTTTGGTAGAGCCTGGGCTTCACTCACAAGTGGAAAAATAGAGAAAAAGCTCTAAAGTACAATTAAAAGTGGATTTTTCTCACCAGAGGGATAAAAAGCTTAGAATAACTACAGTTTTCTGCGTTAAATTAAGTATTCGGTGTTATTAATGGCGCTTTTCCGTAAAAGTGTATCCGGATTATGTTGTACCTCATTATTTTTTGGAGTTCAGTATTTATTAACTTCATTATTTTTAAGGTTTTTCTACCCATTGTCCGTCTTCCTACATAGTACTGTACTGTACTGCCCTTTTAATAGTCCACTACAGGACGTAGGCCTACCCACGAAGGGTGATTAGGCCATATTCACCACACTGGCCCAATGCGGGTTGGTGGATTCACAAACTCCATCGAATTTCTTCTACGGACATATGCAGGTCACGATGTTTTCCTTCACCGAAAAGCCAGTGATGTGAAAATCCGTACATAAATTACAAAGAACTCGACTACTCTCGAACTACGAGACCGGGTTTTGAACCCACGACCTCACGATTGTTAGGTGGGTGTCATTACCACTGGACTACCACGGCTTAGTACAAATATAGTAAATAAGAAATCTGGATCTTGCTAGATGCAAGCCGCTTCCAACCGGTATTATTGGGTTTTAGTTTTTACCCGCGGCATCGCCCGCATGATATTTTGATTTTGAACGCAATATGATTATAATTTATAGCCTATGTGTTATTCTGATATATAAGCTATATTATCGCAAAGTTTCATCTCAATCCGTTCAGTAGATTTTGCGTGAAAGAGTAACAAACATCATCCATCCTCACAAACTTTGGCGTTTATAATATTAGTAGGATATATAGATTAATTGTATGGGAGATGCCTATATCCAGCAGTGGACGCTATGTGACTGAAATGATGATGATAGCAGTTCTCTTGGGTTTTGTTTTGATAAAATAAGTCGAATTTTCAGCTAATTGTAAAATTTCTTTTTTCATTGCTACTAAACTAAAAAACTAAAAACTATTTCTACGGGACCTTCGTCAACTGTCTGTCTATTTAATCTACAAATGTAGAAGTTAATACGAAATATGTAGGTAATTGTGTATTAAAATACATAGATCTAATTTTGTACCGAATCCTTGGCGCGACTTTTACTTCACCTATTTTTAAGTATTTTGTTATTTCTCTTGGGTAATTTTTAGCTGGATCAGAGCTGGATTTGTTGAACTCCCAGAAAAGATTCAAGTTAGACAACTGCCTTCCTTGCTCTCGCACGAACGGTGGCCTCGAACACATTCCCAACTTATCGAAAGTAATTCATACATAATAAACGCTAGCTACATAGGTAGGGTCACACGTAGCAGTACTTAGTCGAAAGGAGGTCGTCCTATTATAAATTTTATACAGTTTATTGTGGTAGGTACAATAAAATACAATTATACGCATTATGCAACGCAAAACAGTCGATTAACTCAACTTAGCTTTTAAAAACACAAAATAAAAACTTGGAAAAAATATTTGACGATATGGGGACACAAGTAAACTCTTCTTTAAAACCTATACCTAACCTGTTACAAAGTCTACTCTGAAATCGCAAAAAATAAAGTGCTACGTAGAATAATATCAATTCAAAAATAAAAATTCACGAGCATGTTAATTTTTTTTCCTAATCTCATTAAAAATACTATTCATAATGCTAAGTCATTGACCACCTTTCTAAATGGTACATTGTTCTAAGTGACCCTATAGGAAGGTATTGTTAGAACAAAGTTGAGCCGTTACCATATCGGAAACAATATACCTGTGACCATGAAACTCACGAGCCGAGTTATTGTAGTAGTTAGGGCATTGCCGTAACAAAGACCATGTAATCGATAGACAGCTTATGATTCAAGAGCTTTAACCCAAAATGATCTTATTGTGTTCGTTAGTTAAGTTTTTGCTGTCGCTGCTCGTTAATCTAATGAGGAAAGTGTTAGACTGGCTCAAATAACTGGGAACTGAAGAAGTCTTGGTTTATTATCTTAATTATCCAGTCTAGGTCATGTAGGTAAAGCTTTGGCAAGTTTTAGGCCTCAGTGATAAGTGTTTCAGCAGGAGATGTCTAAAGCCTGGAATGTGATAGTGGTAACTAATAATTCGTTTTTATTATCATTGTCAAAATGACCTAAAAGCAGATTGGAACCAATGTATACCTCAAAATCATTTCAATCAATCAATCTTTATTGCAACATATGTGGTATTACATGTAGATCTTAATTAACATGTTTTAAAAGCTATACACATATGACCCTATAAGGGTGTGGCATCGTTAATTTATATAATATTACATTCTCCTATTTTTATTTAATCAATGTCATTCATTGATTTAGCAGTGCGCCATCTCTCGTCAATATTCAGAAGTTCTTGTAACTTCAATTGAGTGATAACTTGTCTAATACGGGTATCACAGGTGGCGCCGCAACGCTATAAGTGGGTTAAATGATAAACACTTCACAAATTCGACGCTAAGGCAGTAAGCGGCGAATTAGCTCAGTGAGCAGAGAGTGATCCGAAGACGCATATTTCGAGACCTGCATTTGCGACGAATTTTTGAAATGTTTATCACAAAAATAACTCTTTGGAATGTATACCTCTGATCTGTAGACTGTCTAAGAACTGATTCACTATACCTACCATCTTAAAGTAAGTCTATACGATTAACACGATTTTGGATTGGTAGATCACATTGTATTCTAGAGGAAGCAGTGGAATGCTCTGTGGTTTGCTTACTGATACTTCACCTTGGTAAAAAGGATGCATAACTTGGATTACTATTTTTAACTCATCATGTTGTCTCTACGCTTATCTAGCGCATGAATAAGCGATAAAATTTGGAAGAGCGATCTACTAATTCTATTATCTCTGACTTATAGCGGCGAAGTTTGTCTCACGTGCCATGAACGCGCAAATATTAGCAGATTTGAGCGAGAAAAAGTTATATAAGAACTGAGAATTTATGAGATGGTACCGTCTAGTCATGTTTTCTCTTCGAGAGAATTTATCGTTTTGTTGCCTTTTGTGGTATATGGGCCGGAAAATAAATGAAGGTTATATCTGATTCTTTATTGTATAGCAGTATCACAAGCGGTGTAGCAATATTAGCTCTTTTATCATCTTCATGCACGTTCGAACCGTGGTAGTCTAGTAGTTACCAGCGTTACGATCGTAAAGTCGTGGGTTCAAATCCCGGTCCAATGACTTCTTTGGAATTTAACACCACTGGCTTTTCGGTGAAGGAAATCGTGAGGCAACCTGCATATGTCAGTACAAGAAATTCGATGGCGTATGTGAATCCACCAACTCGCACTGGGCCAGCGTGGTGGATATGGCCCAACCACCCTTCATGGGTAGGCCTACGTCTTGCAGAGGACTATTAAAAAAGGTTGATTCAGATGTTCAAGACTTAAACCTCTAATAAAAGTAAGTTTGTACAAAGGTGACTAGCTCTGGCGACCGATTTTTTATTTATTCAACACTTTATTGCACACCATTTGTACAAAAGGAGGAATTAACGCTAAGTAGCATTGTCTGCCAGTCAACCTACAAGTAGAAGACATTGGGGTGTAGGCATGCATAAAAAGACAAAGAGATAAATTAACTAGAATCAACGTAAATCAAACTTTTTATTTCAAATTAACTAGAATCAGCACAAATCAAATTTTTTAAGCGTGTCATCCGAGCCACGGCAGCTTTCAGTGGTAAATTCTACCCGCGGTCACCCATCCGAAGACAAACCGTGTCGAACGTTGCTTAACTTAATAATATGAACAATGACTTTTTCACTTTTTAACGACTTTTTTAACTTTCAACTTATATACCCTAAATGGTACACGTGACAAAAAATGCTCATTCAAACTTAACATTCATTTTAAAACCCTATTCAACGATATCCCACACAAGGGGGTGAAGTTAAATATTGCATAATATAGAGTACCTAGTAGAAATGATCTGGGTACTTTTTGTTTCATCCAGAACCACTGCTGAATGTGCTGCTCTTTCTTATCCCATAAGTTTGTTTCTAAAGTCTGCGTTCATTAAGTCAGCGCTATTCCTATGTTTACCCATTTTAACCTGCCTCGGTGGCTCAGTGGTTAGTGACCCTACTGGGTCAAAGAGGCGTGGGTTCGATCCCCACCCATGGCAAGTATTTATGTGATGAACGTAGGTGTTTGCTCTTTGTCTGGGTGTTATTTAGTTACTATCTATATAAGTATGTATTTCAAAATATGTATACTAGTTTATCAGTCTCTGGCAGCCATATCACAAGCTTTGCTTAGTTTGGGGTCAGAGGCCGTGTGTGAAATGTCCCCAAAGATTTATTAAGTATTATTGTTTATTACTGTGTTCCTAATAAGTGGGCGGGCATCTTACGCTGCGTTTACCGGTATATCGATTCACACGTTCAATAAAAAGTCGATTTACACGTATCCTGCACATAATTCGGGAAGGCTTTATACTGTGTGCTCGTGAATAAAAAGCCAATTCAACATAAAGCAGGAAAATAGATTGATTTTCCTTCGAGAACCTTCCGCGATTGGATTTTGAAGGAAACATTCACCTTCCCGAGCCCATTAGAGCAGATAAACCGGATCGGGAATTATGTAAAAAAGTTGTTTCAGAGAATTCTTAGGTTGGTTGTTCTTTAATTTAAATGTTGCATTCAGCAAGGACGAGCCCCTTAACCATATTGAACTTAAATATCGTAACTGCTGACGATTCAATAGAGTCACGGTATCCGAATCCGAGCCACGGCAGCACTCAGTTATAAATACCACCTGCGGTCACCCATCCGAAGACTGACCGTGCCGAACCTAGCTTAAATTATGTGTTAAGGGGGCGCCTAATGACTTTTGATAATCGACTTTTTAAAGACGTGGTGTAAAGATAACGAACATAAATATCCATATAAAAAAAAAATAGGAAAGGAAAGAACCTATAGTAGCAGAGTAATCGCGTAGAATTTTGGAAAATAATATGGTTACCTTAGAAAAAAATTAAAACTTCACATCATAAAAAAAAACGTTTTTTTTTTCAAATGCTCGAAATGATCAGCGACAACACCACATTATTTTTGACAAATTACGTGTAATCGATTTTTGAATAAATAAATAAAATATCACCTAAAAATGTAAGCGCGCGCTCGAAGCCAAAATCATCGTGAATTGTGTCATGCGATTTTTGACTCTAAACAAAGCACCATAGATGATAGCGGGCGATGCAACAAGCGCGGGTAGAATCTGTTTTTTTCATGGCATTAGGCGCACTCTTAACAAACAAACAAACTACGCTATCCTCGCACTGAAAAAACATGTAAAGTATGTAAATGTAAAGGCGACAACGCTTTCTCTGTTTGGCGCACTTATCGTGTACCATATCACATCAATATAAACCTACTAAATACTTATTTAAATCATAAATTAAATATGGTAAGAGTAGGTACGGATAAAGTCTACTACTATGGATAATAATGATGAATTTCCTACCACATAAACGGGGAGTAATTTTGATAAACGACTTGTCGCTTACTGACCCACATAAGGGTCAGGCGATGATGGCGGAGTAAAAAAACAGAGCGTTTTTCTTAAAGGAGGTCACCCAATGACATTTACTTTGACTTGTAACCTTGTAGCGTAATAAGATGTGGCAATATGATAAAACATTTTTTGAAGGCAAACATTTTATGAAATAGAAAGAAATTGGCTTCGATAGTAAATGGAAATAGTTCTCGAAAAAATCATTCCCTAAATATTCTAAACTAAGACACACACATATTACATTAATTGACCGACGGTAAGTGAGGTCTTAGAGTCTACTGGGACAAGCCGGGACTTAGGTGTATGTTTGTATGTATATTGGTTCGACGATCTCCATTAAATTTAGCATGAACGTAGTTTATATTTATAGAACTTTTAAGTTCGAATATGAGCATCTTCTGTTCAGTGGTTGCGAAGATACGAGGGCCGTGGTAAAAAGAGGCAAAACGGCGCCACTTTCTGCGGGAGTTGCGGATGACTATTTTAAACATTTCACTGAATGTTATCTATATCTTTCAACATTTGTTTAAAATAAATCGCTAACTTTCAAATAAACATTGTTACATTTTTTAAATCCCAGTAGGTATTTATGATATAAAATAGGAATAGCGCGAGTTCCAATTCCGGGGCGGACTACTAGTGTATCATATTCCAAAAGTGTGTTTGTTGGTTTGTTACTCTTTCACTCAGCAACAGAGCAACGAATCGACTTGATTTTTGGCATAGATATAGTTCTAAGGTCGGAGAGTGACGTAAGCTACGTTTTATCCCGGAAAAAAAGTTCCAGTGTGATAGCCCAAAAATTAAAATATCACGCGAGCGAAGCCAGAGGCAAACGCTAGTATACAATATTTGGTACGTGCGTAGCCAGGGGGAGTTAATAGGGCTCAAACAAATACTTATTCTTTCGAAAACAAGATAAGCTCCCGAACCTCACCGACATAATTAATATCTCGACACTAAGCGGCACAAATACATTTTATTAAATTAATAAAAACTGCGATTGCCCTAAGTGTGTGACGACCTTTAAATATCACGCCGGACGTACTGTAATGTATCACAACACGTCACGCTCGAGAAAATGGATATGCCGTGTTTTCCCTTAATAAAACAGAGTTGCAATATTTTTGAGCTTTCCTTTGGTGAGAGCATTATCGGTTATTTTTTGAATCGTGTGTGGTAATGGGACCATGACTTTAAGGATACTATTATTTACTCTTGCTATTTATATAAATAAATATTTTGGGACATCTTACACACGGCCTCTGACCCCAAACTAAGCAAAGCTTGTGGTATGGCTGCCAGACACTGATATACTACGTACGTACACTTATTTTTAAATACATACTTATATAGATAGTAACTAAATAACACCCAGAAACAGAGCAAACACTTTGCCCTGGGTGGGGGTCGAACCCACGCCTCTTTGATGCAGAAGTTAGGGTCACTAACCACTGACCCTAACCGAGGTAGTCAATATCGATGTTATTTTCGTTTGATGTCCTTGGTCCTACCAGATGTACTACTGGTACATGGTTAGTAGTACCACGGGTACGATATTATGGTAGGACCATGGATAACGAACGTTTTTTTTATATTTTTGTTATACAATTAGGTTGCAGTTACATTTACGTCGTTATTTTTTTTTAGCCTTTACCCACAAATTGCCAATTGCGAGTTGATGGTATCTTATTTCCCATTTACATTGTTAAACATTTCCCAGCGATTGTTATACTTGATAAAACGCTAAAATATTTTAAGCTATTCATTTTATAACGAAGCAATCGTCTGACAGATTTCCAGCGCTACATTTTCACGGAGTGTTAATTAATTTTAACTATCAATCTGGAGTTTATCGAATTAACTTTGGATGTTCTGCTATCTTGGATGAAAGTTTTGAACAATACGATGTTCAAATATTAATAGTTGTTTAGTCATTTCTTCATAATTATATCAGACATTTATTTCGATTAAAGTACGAACTATGTATACTAAAATATACAATATCGTTCAAACATTTACAGTAATTACATAGATTAATAGTATATTATGGTACAAGTGTGTAATGTTATTGATTACCGCTGAGGCGCCAAGCCGAGGACGGTAATCATCAATACACACGTAGCATACATTACGACGTTTTTCAACACACTCGCGAATAAAATAATACTAAAAAAATATTTTCAACAGTGAAAACTAGTTGTAAAAAATATTTCGAATTGGCGGGAAAAATTGACCAGATTTCCTTCAGTTCAGCACGCGCAATGGCAATCAGCCTATTAAAAGAATGAGGTTTTATAGGTACATTAATTTATTTAATTTTGTATCTACAGCTATTGAACACGACCTTTTTTGTATTATTTTTAAGATTTATTTATCAATTATCATTGAAAGCAAATAGTACTTTTTTTAACTAAAGGGTTTTGATATGCATATAGCAGATTTTATAGAAATAATAAATAACCTTCGACGTTGTTAAATAGTTTTAAACGGCATTTTTTGTTTCAGGTACTATTCAGTGAACGAGTTTGTGTGACTAAAGAGTGAAGTGAAAAATTTACAAATTTCCAAGTTCTAGTGATAAAGTGACTAGTGACAAAAATGCAATAACTCGTCGGCCAGTTTTCCTCGCACGTGTGCTCTCGGCGACGTCAAAACGCGTACTGCGACCAAACAACGATGGCTTGGCCTGAGGTTGTGCGATGAGCCGGAAGAAGAGGAGGAGATGGACGAGCCTAGCGCCGCCAAGCGGCCGTCGGTGCTAACTATCGACCGAGCCGCCTTCCTTCTTCTAAGGGTAAAGAGAGCCTTTAAGAAGAAGAGGCAGCAGAGGAAAGAGAAACAGTAAGTTTGATTTCCTTTTTATACATTTAGCTCTCATTTTCTTGATTTATTGGGCAGCATATTCTTTAACTCTGGTAAAATTAGTCTCGATTTGGTAATCTTCTATGGCAAAATTATTTAAATTGTATTATTAGGTCATACATGTCAGAATGAGATATCACTATAGAGCTCTCTAAGTCTAAGAAGCGCAAGCAAGACAGAAACATTAATAGTTTATGATCCAACGGTAGAAATTAAAATTACCAATCTGCAATAATAAGTAATAACCTGGTAGACAACTCGCGAACCAGAGGTACTATTTAAAACGTTTTATTTTATTAGTATACTTTTTAAACATGTTTCCTGTGCTCTTTTTTGCCGATGGTAAAATTATTACGCAAGAAGTAGTTTTTCCATGAAAAGGTAGAATGATAAACCGGTGTTTTCTCGTGGTCATACTCTCATATTTGGGTAAGCCCAATGAGCGTGTACAGGTGTACAGTGTAGAGAGCGAGCGTGGTAGAGACTATTATTTAATCTGTGGTAGAGAGCGCGTACAACGTAGAGAGCGCGTACAATGTAGAGAGCGAGCGTTGGAGAGACTATTATTTAATCTGTGGTAGAGAGCGCGTACAATGTAGAGAACGAGCGTGGTAGAGACTATTATTTAATCTGTGGTAAAAAGCGCGTATAAATGTATAGAATAAGCGTGGTAGAGATTATTATTTAATCTGTGGTAGAGAGCGCGTACAATGTAGGGAACGAGCGTGGTAGACACTATTATTTATTCTGTGGTAGAGATTGAAAAACAATTACCGCTCTACCTCATTCCCGATGCCAGCAGCGTACATTTCAAGCCCACGAATTTTGTACCCAATCAATCGAACAATTGAATGAACGATGTGTACAGGAAAACATTTTACCGTATTTGCGTATTTTATTATTGAGCGATTTTGTAAATTAATTTACTATTATTTGTTTGGATTCACAAAAATGTTCAATAATACGTTTTAAGCAAATGCTTGGTATTTGTGCGAGTTACTAGTACATGTAAGATGTATTAAGCTCCGCGCCTCTTTGGTAAAGCTTAGGATTGAAAGTTGTAAACAACAAGTAAAACTTCTGCTCATTATGAAAGAAAACGCTACAAAATTGGCATGCGTGAAATATTATCGTTCCCTATGAAACATTTCGAATTCAAGCTTTGCTTAGTTTGGAGATTCGAAGCTCATTGTCATCAAATGTTTTTTGTTCAATGAGTCAATAAGTTAATTTTGTTTTTTTTTTTAATTCATCATATGAGGAACTCGTAACTAGAGACTTTTCGTTTTCATACAGAACTAACACTTTATTGTGCACGCTTAGACTAATAACAAAAAAAAAGTTCATTATGTTTTCAACATGTAGGTAAAAAAAACTTCTTTTTACTTTTATTTTAATTAGTTATTTGATTGTGCGTAATTTAAGTCAGTATTCTATATATTACCCTATACATTCAATTGAATTCACAGGCATAGCCTGGTACTTTATTAGGCACCAATGGAGCCTAAGCCAACATTGAGAGGCCCCTTTTACAATTATGAAATATAAAAACAGCAGTAGGTATAAAAAGGATAGCGTGGAATGGAGACTATGGCATATAAAATGACTCGAAATGTCGTAACTGGGCTATTTTGGTGAAATTTTAAATGTTTTGTAAAATTAGACTACGGAATGAGGTACGGCACCTGCTAAATATGCCCCATTTCAAAATTTCGTAGCGGGTGGTGACTTGCCGTTCACTAAATGGGCCCCCCATAAAGGCTACGGCAAGTTGGCACCGGAGGGGCAACATTGGTGTGGACGGCTTAGGGTGTCGAGAGGTGTGATGCGCTTTCACTAGACGCTACTCGCGGCGTTATACCCTTTAACAATTCCACCCTGGAGCTTAGGTTCTTAGCTCTTGCGGTTTCCACTCCAAACTGACCGGTCAAGGCAAGAGAGGAGTCAGGGGTCTCATTTAGCCCCGGGGAATCAGGGTTCGCGGTGTCGCTACTCACCGACGACTCGCCATAAAGTCGCCCCTGCGATTACCCTATATAATATTATTATTATCTTTGAGTGCTTTATACACTACATATGTGTAAAGTATACAGGGTTATTTCTAATCAACTAGCATGCTTTTAGGGGCTTATTCTGTACATCAAAACTAACAACTTTTGATCTGCGACATTTGGCAAAACACGAAAAAAAAATTGGTGTTACATATAAAAATATCGTTCACCCGCGAAGAAATGTATGGAACAGCTGATTTTTTTTTTGAGTTTTGACAAAAGTCGCAGATTAAAAGTTATTAGTTTTTTATTAGTTTTTGATGTACAAAATAAGCCCTTAAAAGGATGCTAATTGATTAAAAATAACCCTTGTTGAGTGTAAAAAACACTCAGATCAACAATTAGCTTTGGTTTTTGTACTAAGATAAAACATGTTGAAAAATACGAAAAGTCGTTTAGCGTAATCTTAAGCGTATTCTTTATGACCCCAAAAAAAGTTCGGCGCATTCGCAAAAAAAAGTTTCATAATAACAAAATTTAAAAATTGTCGCAGCAATAACAGTTTAACTAAGAAGCCTGAGCTCTCCATTAGTGTTAAGCGAAGTGTTTAATCCGCCCAATTAAAATGCTCAATTTACATTCAAATGAAGCTGTTACAAATGCTATTAAATTTCGTTCGTAAAAAAGACTTTGGCGTGGTGGAAAGGGTATAAAGATCCTCATTCTGTGTGTGGACCGCAGACCGCAAACTTTATAAGCGAGTTCATATAGGCCTTTAGTTAGTACGCGTAGTCGTAAAGTAAGCGTGTCATTACGACGCAACGCGTACAAGACGAGTCGTGTTCCACACACGAATTGTGGCGTAGGCGTATCGTTTTGTAAGATCTCACTTGGAATCATGGCTTTATATTGGCGTTTTACAAAATCAGTTTATTTTAGACGATATTTCTGCCTAAGCTTTATCTGTTACATTTTTCCATTAATATTTACTTAATAAATAATTATATAGACAAGGAAACGATTCAACAAGTTTCACAAATTCAATCACTGTATCATTCATATTGAAATTAAAAGTCGTAAGAAGTACAAAAATTAAAATTCAGTCATATTTTTAAAGCAGCATTATTTTTAGGTCTGCTTTTTTACACCTGTATGCTACGCCTGTCATAATGGAAGTAAATGCCTCCTACGATACGCTGCAGCACCGCTCCGTGTGCGGACTTGTTTAAACATGTACGCGCTCGTATTGCTCTCGTCCTGCGCGCGTATAACGATACGCTTACTATACGACTACGCTTACGCCTCGTGTGCGACGGGGGTTATTCGTTCATTAGCCATAGGATGTACACTGCTGGATATATACTTCACGTATAGATTTTCAATAAGTCAAATTAACGTCCTACGCTGCGCTTGCCGGCACGTGGTCTCCATTCGAGATATTTACGGATCCTTGGGCCATTCATGCCTTGAACTTTGTGCCCTGCACATTTCAACTTGCCAGTAACTTTGGTACGTCTGATAATATCCTCATTCTGGATTCAATCTTGCAGAGAGATTCCGAGCATAGTCCTCTCCATTGTTTCCATACTTAGCGTGTATGCGGTCTCTTGTAGCAAATGATCACGTGGAGTATGTTTTTCTTTGCATGGTACTCAAAATGAAGCCCGAAAACAACTGTAGGCCGAACAAAGCTATCCTAATGATCACTATGATTAATATTTAGATGTGAAGTGTGGACTCATTTTCCTTCAAAATTTTCTTGATAGGTCATAGAGCCTAATTAGACAAAACTAAATTAAATTGATCAAACGCTTGTTTGTTTTCAAATCCAAAATAGTTCTAATGGGCTTCCAATTTTTTTCACAAAGCTTTTGTAAATTAAACATTACGCAGACGTCTGCAGCCTGCAGTCCCATCGAGTTACCGCCTTAAACTTTCTAAAGCGAACTTTTTACAAATGAGCCCCCGGGGTCACCTCAATCAACATTCATTGCAGATCACCTGGAGATAATTCCCTTTGCTTATCCAAAATGCGAATGGCCAAAACACCCATTTCGTACCACCCTCACGTAGCGCAGAGGATCATGACCCGTATACCCGGGACGGAGCATCCCTCGAGTGTAAACAACAGACAAGCGTTCGTTACTGCTTCCCTGCGATACATTTATCGAACATGTGGAATAAACGAGCGATGGTTGACCAAAAGGGACGAATGACCGCTGCGTCATTAAGTCTAGATGAATCAAAATGAGTGGACGTGCCTCTGACTTTCGATATTAGATTAAATGAAAGCTTTTATCTTAGCAGTTCTTCAGTTAAATTTGTTGGTAAATACTAGTATGTTAGAATATTTTTTAGTAGTTTATTTCTTTAACTTCGTTTTCTACACCGTATTCCGGCTAAATTAATATTTTTTGCGTTAATGTGAAATAATAGTAGACTTACTAACTGAAACGTGGTCTATTACTGTGAGCCTTGTGAATAAGCTTAAGGTAGCCCAACGCGCTCTGGAGAGGGCTATGCTGAGGATCTCGCTGTGAGATCGAATCAAGAATGAGGAGATTCTCAGACGAACCAAAGTTACCGACATAGCCCAGCGAATTATTAGGTTAAAATGGCAGTGAGCAAGGGCGCACAGTTCAGAGAACTAATGGCCGATGGGGCAGTAAAGTTCTCGAATGGGGACCACGTACCGGCAAGCGTAGCGTAGGATGTCCACCGATCAGGTGGACCGATGATATTATAATTAAGACCGCAGGAACGCGCTGGATGCGTGCCGCTTCGAAACGGGCTTATTGGAAATCCATAGTGGAGGCTTATGTCCAGCAGTGGACGTCCTACGCCGGATGATGATGATGATGAGTAGATTTCTTTATATTGCATTTATTTCATTGTAAAACATTTGTTTTGAGAAATCGTTATAGAAATTTTTAAATTTAATCATTTCGCGACTTGTACCTGAGACATAATCCTCTGTACCTACAATACCTACATAAGCGTGGACAAAGTACAAGTCATGATTAAAGGACTGAATTAAATTGGAAGATACAAACAACAATCAGCATTTTACATGTTTATTTCATTAATTTACAATGAATTCATGACATTAGTGAAAGAGGGTGCATCAGTTTGCAACTCTTGTTTTGGTGCTTCTACAGTTCCCTCATGTTTCTTCTCCAGAAAAGTCAAATCCTTCTTCACAGACGTCGACGGTTTCTGTACACTATCCTTCAAGATCTGCAAGTCTGACTTGGCAATGGAAGCTTCCTTAGTCTTCCTGGGTTTCAAGAAGTTTGCAAAGTCAAAAGTCATGTCATTCTTCTTGTTTGGGAACATTAGAATTTCTAGAGTTTTTGGTTTGCTGCTAACAGGGTTCAGAGGTACGTAAGGGGGATAAGCCATCATAGGAGATCGTAGGATATTGGAGTACGCTTGGGCGTTATTAGAGGCTTTGGGGGCGGAAAAGCTGGGGTAGTTGTTTGGGTTGACTTCGAAGACTACAGTGCTTTCTTGCACGTGTTCAGAAGACTCGCAGCACAAAGAGGAAGTAGAATCTTTGAAAAGGTCGTTGCTTCTGAGGAGTTTGTTGATGATTTCGGAGGGGTCTGAGAGGAAGTTGGGGGGTTTGAAGCTGTTGCAAGGGCACTCTTCGATAGTCTGCGGGTAGTAATCGGAATGCGAGTTGTGGTCAAGATCAGCTGTTGGCATTGCTGAAAACATATTTATTTCTGAATTATTACTTTTTATTGTTTTTACGTTTATATAAGGTCTTATCAAACACCGTGTCTACGCGGCGGACCCGTTTAATGAAATGGAATGGGGATTTGTTTCTTTTCCATCGGTCCGCTACGTGACGCATGGATGGACAATGTGTTAGGGCAAAGGCTTTAAGAAATATTGCTATCAAACATGTTGATACAGTTACAAGATTAGCTATGAAAAACGACCTATTTTTGTATTTCATAAACATATGCTCAAATACTACCTACTTACAATAATTTATTTCAGTCTTCTACTGACATTCCCCAAAGCTTAGTTGAAGAATATAAGTACTGCTCAATAAAATCATATCATCTAAGTATCTTTCGATGAAAAGGGTCCTCGAAATCAAAAGAGCAGCTGAAAAGTTTTTGCTCAAGCTACACCAGTTGCTGGCAACATACGCAATAATCGCGGTTCATATTAGTACATCAAGATGAACAACTTGTTCTGCAGGATAGAAAATGTATGTTTTTTATTTTTATGTAGAACAGGTCAGCATACGACCACCAACTCTTTTGATGGAAAGCAAAGTTGTAGCCGAAGATGAAGTATGTAGACCTAGTTGATACTTTTTTACTATTGACTTGAAGATATCCAAATTGTAATTGTTAGGAAACAATGACGAAGGCAGGACATTCCAATCCCTGGCGGTCCGCATTATGAAGGTAGAAGCGAATCGCTTAGTACGAGCAGGTAAATGTTTCATCGACTTTCGAACAACTGATACTTTTTTTGCGATTTCATTGTTAAACTGTTGTCGTTGTTCATCTGGATGTACCAAACTTTTCCTTAAGGTATTGTGCGTAAGTTACTAGTACCCGGTATAACTTAAGGAAAAAGTGTTTAGAATGCTCTTTTGATGTCCACAACCCTTTTCATCAAAAGATCCTTAGACGATGTGATGTTATTGAGTCGATTCTTATTTACTTGTGTATTCAATTGCCCTATGTTACTTACTTATAAACTTATACCTTGACGTTTGCCGTTCAAGTGGAATGAGATCTCCATTTTACTTACAAGTTTGAAGAGATAGTTGAAGATAGTCGCAGTCTTCATGAGCGTGATGGCGTCCCCATTCGGCCCGCTCCAAACAATGCGGGGCGAATGGGGACCTTCAAAAAAAGTCTTGGGCGATAAGCCCCGCGGGCCGAACAGCTTGCGGGGCGAAACACCGCAATACCCCAATATTGCACTTAAAGTTGTGCGGAAGTTACCCGTTACCCTGCACTTTACCGTGATGTTTGAAATGGAATAAAATTTCCATCTTGCCCATGTTGACCAGGGAGTTAGAAATACAGTCTTTGTGAGCTTGATGGCGTCTCGTGCTCTGGCTGTTGCCATGGTTGGTCCCATAGTAAAATCTGTTTTTCTTGATGTACTAATCTCGCACTTAAAGTTGTGGGTAAATGACCTGCAGGCCAATCGCGGTAATTTTAAACAGCTGCGTTCCGTCTGTAATTCAGTTAAAGTTCGGCTGCAATTGTAGTTAAGTTTTGATTCGGCTTTAAAGAATTCGATAACACGCTAAACTACATACACCAACCGTTCGTTTGACAGCTGTTACGTACCAACTCTGATTGAGTTGCGTTTCAACTTTTGTCAAAACCATTAGCGCGATACGAAAATAGACAAAAAGTTGAAGTTCGGTTAAAGTTCAATTGTGGTTCAGCTATAATTTTTAGTGCGATTGGCCTGCTGTTTATTATATTTTACCTTGTTGTTTCTTCCCGTTAAAGTGGACCGAGATCTCCACTTTGACGAATTTGACGACTTAGTTCTCGCCAAATACTTAAAGTACTAGGTACTTAAAGTTGTGCGTAAGTTACCTGTAATGCTATATTTTACCTTGATGTTTCCCATTGAAGTGGAAAGAGATCTCCATCTTGCCCAAGTTAACAAGGGAATTGGAGATGGTCGGGACAGTCTTCATAAGTTTGACAGCATCTCGGGCGCTGCATACCGCCAGGGTTGCCACCAACGTGGTGAATAGGGCTTGCATTATCTATAACCAATAACAATAAAGTGGATTCGGTGTGATACGAGTACGCTGAAATACTTTACATTGAGACTGAATGTTTAAAAAGTACACTCTACACACAGTCCAGGGACCTCGTGTTCGTTTTGAAGGAACAAATAGGAAAAAAAAACATGCCGCAACGCAACATAACGTAATTTTACGTAGGTTTATATCTATGCAGGGTTATCCAGAACTGGTATACTAAGACGAAATGGAGTGATTATAACCATCATCATGAAAAGATTTTACTACCTATGAAAGTATTATTAAATCTTCTTTGCTATGAAGCTAACCCGAAATTCGAGAAAAAAATCAGCTGTTCCATACAAAATTGAAACTCAGTATTGACAAAATGTATAAAACAGCTGATTTTTATTCTAGAATTCCGGGTTGGCCTAGTAATAAGTTGTACATTATGGTGGTCTGAATCACTCCCTTTCGGCTGAGTACACCAGTTCTGGATGTTAAATCTTAGAAAAATTATGAGTAATAGAAACGGCTTTGTCTCATTTTAAATATGAAATTTAAAAGGTGTTAGATAAAGATGCACTAGTATACACCCGAACTTACGTAATTTCGAAGGGTTTCACAAACTAGCATTGAGCTATCTCGGGTGTCTAAATTCAAAAAGGTAAAAAGTAGGAAGGTAAAATGATCAGAGATTTGAACCTTCTTACTGGAACTAGAGGGTTTAAATTTCCGAAAAAGGCAAATGACCTAATCTAACTAAATTTTAACCATTTTGACATTCCAACTGGTGATTTTGACGTATGCGACAGATATTGCGTTTTTTTGTTCCACTCACTCTCGCGTATGCTGTATAACCAGATATGAATAAGACAGCTGTAACGTAGTTTTTATTTGAGTAAAATTTAGCAATACTTCTATTACTTGTAATTTTTCTAAGTGTTAAATGGTCTATATCTGTCACATTATTTAGCAAAATTATGTCATGGTGCGAATACTAGTAGTGCCATATTTCTTTTCCTATTTATCCCTTCTTTCGAATTCGAGGTTTTCGGACCGTGTGTAGTGTGTGTGACCGTGTGACTTTATAAATATTTAGTTTCGGACAGTAGGTATTTGGATGGGTGACCACGAGTGATATTTTCCAACTAAGCGCTACCGTGGCAGATGACACTTTAAATTGTAGGTCCCGGTTGTTTTAACCGTGAAGCCATGTCAGAGGTCTTCAGGCGGCCTAAAAACTCTGACACCAGGGCTAGCCACCCGGCTTGTATGAACTTACTATTTCGTTACAAAGATTAAGACTTATTGTAATTTACTGTAGGATGGTTTAAATTAGAGATGGAAATGGACAAGCTTAGAAAATTCAGCCAATTTCAGCAAATAAGTTAAAAAATGAAGCTTTAATCTTCTTCCAGTAATATAATATCAGCATTTTGAAAAGCAAACAAAACTCAAAGCTCTCAATCTAGTTAAAAGGCAGGAACTTGTAAAGACATTTACAAAAGCCCTCTCAAAAAGTTGCCAAAAGTTAGTGAGAAGCAGACTTGTATTTTGCTTACCGTCCGGCTTGGAGTGAAGATAACGAATCAGTTGAAATTCGAGAGAACAAATCAAAAGAAACTATTTAAATGGCCGGCTGTAAAATCCAATTTCGGTTGTAATTTTTGGTCAGCCAGATAACTGTTTGGTCTGCGCAAGCTGGATTGTTCTATTCTGAGTAAGTACCTCTTCTCAGCTAAAAGCTTTGGGTATGCTTTTATTGATATTTATAAGTATAAATCTTTATAGAAAGAAGGATTTGAAACCAAATAGTTCTTTAGAAATTATGTACTTATATACGGACTTACACACCACTGGCGTTTCGGTGAAGGAAAACATCGCGAAGAAACTAACATACTTTTGGAGAAGACATTCTATTATGAGGGGTTTGAACACAGCAACTCGATGTTGGGCAAACAAAGTGGATATGGTCTAATCACTCCTTAAGAAAGCATCATGCTACTGAATTTAGTACTACTTATTTTGCACATTCATCATCACATTTAATAGACGATATTAACCGCTACTGAAGGTAGATGTATCAATCATCATCATCACCAATTTAATGCTGAGCATACGCCTCTCTTGTATTTCCTTCAAGTCGGTCCTGAGTCAAATCTGTCCATGTCATTCGAGCAAAAACCTACAGAGCCACAGACCCTAAGTGAAAGTCGTCATACATACTCACTTAGATATTTACATTAAATAATTCACAATGACCCGTTTTCTCGGATCTCGATGTTATGTAAGCTAATAAGTGCTTGTAACCGAGCACTTTGGCATCGCACAGCGTTGTAGTCGGCTTGCAATCGCCTTACGACTAACTAAAATGCCTGCCCACGTAGCTAGGGGAGGGTTTTGGTTCGGACACTTTTTTGCACGATTGTGACTCTATTGATATTTGTTCGAAGCCGAATTCTTATGATGTCGTCAACCTGACGAAGTTTTGTACGCCATATGTTGCGTTTACCATTTTGCTAACATTTTTGTCTATCTTAATGGCAATTAGAAAACCAAGGATTCTATTGGCAGGTGTATATAATGCAGGCACATGCGTCAACGTCGCTTCAGCCATAAAACGTCCACTGCTGGACATAGGCTTCCCCTAAAGATCTCCAATAAGATCGGTTGGTAGCAGCTTGCATCCAGCGCGATCTTGCTGTCTTAATTAGGACATCCATCCACCTCGTGGTTGGACATTTTTAGCTGCGCTTGCCGGTACGTGGTTTCCACTCGAGAACTTTTCGACTCAATCGGTCATCAGTCCTCCGTGCAACGTGGCCTGATCACTGCCATTTCAATTTGCCAGTCCACTGAGCTATGTCGGTAGCTTTGGCTCTTCTGCGGATCTCTTCATTTCTGATTCGATCTCGCTGAGAGACTCCGAGCATAGCTCTCTCCACAGCTCGTTGGGCTACTTGGAACTTACTAATAAGGCACATTCAGTAGCGGATTATTATCAGGCTGACACGATACGGTTCTGCTGACCATTCAAAATAGAGTACAAGTGAAATAGGAACTTGTTTCGTAATTTTCGATTTCGGCCTTTATTGGTTTTCGGTTTTATGATCGCTATCGGGAGTGGAGCAAATTGAACCGATTGAGTTTTGATTTTCAGAGCACTTGCTCTCTTTTGTTTTTGTTGCTGTCTGCTCTATTAATGAACTTCGGATGTTTCTTCGTTATTTCAATAAAGTTATTGTACGTTGATTAAGTTTCATTGTAGTCTTATTTAATTTCATTGAAAGCCGTGGTGGCTTTGTGGTAGTAAAGTTCGCCTTGCAATCATGAAGTCGGTTGTTCGAATAGCAGTATTGCACAAATGGGTTTTCGTAACTTATGTACTGACGACTAACGATTTTGGCGTTAGTTTTAATAGGAACATGCTATTAAGTCATTTATTTGGTTTTTTTAGCTTGTGTCTCCATTTGAGTTATTTATGTTACTACCTACGTGTATTCTCCGTAAAAAAAATTAGATATATCATGTTAGTGAGTTTTCCCAATTTGAAATGTTGTATTATTAAACAAGTATTACCTTGCCTTCTGGCAAGGAGCCTGGATTCTACGACACAGGTCACCCTAGTGTGGGATTCAGCGCACTATGAATGTTAATTTAAGTTTGTATACTATAAGGGTAATTTTGTTTTTGGTACCTTAAGGAAGAGCCTAGATATCACGACACAGGTCGCCCTGGTGTGGGATCTAGTGTATAACTTGGTATGTGTTAATTTTCAAGAACAATAAACGTTTTATTTATTTATTTATTTGTTCGAGAGGTTAGTCGTTTATGATTCCATCAGCACAAAAATTTTTGTCAATTTTTTTATTACCTACCGAGAGAAAATAAATATGTGTAATTTTTTTTCATAATCTAACTAATATACTAATTGTTATAATGATTGACACAGACATCTGTGTAATCATAAATTTTTCTCATTATTCATTCAACCGCTCTTATTGGGGATATCTAGATGGCCTATGACTAGCAGTGGACATCCTATGGCTAAAGCTATCATAGTGATGAGTCATAGTGATAATGTCATATTGTTATCGCTTAAAAATATGAAAGATGAAAGCAACGAGGCGTTTTCTAAAAAAAAAATTTAGTGACAAAAGTATCCAATAGATGGCGACAATAGTTTGAAATCGTCGATCCTTTGACTATGGAAATCGTACTGTCGTTGTCAAGATGTCTTCTTCTTCTTTTTTATGTTTTGGCGTCGCATTGTTGTGCATTTGTCAATATCAAGTATTAAGATTGAATAATTTTTAGTAATATTTTATCAAAATAATCACGTCATAGTCCAATAAAGTCGCGGTCAAATCCAAACGTAGTCCAAGTCGTATCTCAGTAAAGTATTGGAGACTTTAATATAGGTTTCTCTCTCACAGCCTATTCCAGTTGATAATGACAGATCAATTTATATGACTATTACGCCATCTAGTAAGTTTTGTGAAACTATTTTTTTTTTGGAAAACGCCTCATTGAAACACGTAGTACACCTAAACTTTTGAGACGTATCTCATAACGCAAACAAAAATGGAAGTGAGATCTCTCAGCATTCTCAAGTGTTGAATTGTCGTAACAGTACTATATTGAGTGCACTTTCGGTTGCATGGTAATAAAACGCAAAATTGTTTTATTTATAAACGCAGATTTTCTCCGGGTCGTTAAATTGGCGTGTATTACTTTGACTGTTGCATTAGAGATGGGTGGTATCGAACAATCGACTGAACAAAATTGGTAAAGCTATCGATCCTTCGCATTACGATTATTTGTGTGTATAACTCACATATTAATCGGTGCTGATTTATAAGACAACTAGTTTTTACCCGCGGCTTCGCCCGCATGATATTTTGATTTTTGTGCTATCCTATGGGAGCCCTTTATTTATCCGGGATAAAAAGTAGACTATGTCACTTTCCGTGACCACGGTCGATGCAACTCGGCCGAAACGTCGGGATGAGGAGGTATTTATTTATCTCGTAATTTGAATGCGCGATTAGTCTCGTAGTATATAATAATAATATGTCACTTTCCGTCTTTCAAACCCGAGGCCCTACCTTACCACCCTTATAAAAGGAAGTGGAAAAATAAACTTAAAACGATTTGACGGTTGTTCGATTCGACAGTTGTTTTTTTTGACATTTCTTCTTGCTCGCAGATAGCAGAATTTATCGTTATATTATGAAACATTTACGCAATATTATTATTATTTATAGCCCATGTGTTATTCTGATATATAAGCTATATTATTGCAAAGTTTCATCTCAACCCGTTCAGCAGTTTTTGCGTGAAAGAGTAACAAACATCCATCCATCCATCCATCTATCCTCAAAAACTTACAAACTTTCGCGTTAATAATATTAGTAGGATAATGCAATGGATTATTGTGTTATAAATGTAAACTAATTAGTATCAAAAGAACACACTTTCCAGTGTGTGCTTTTGGTACTAAATTAGACTGATGATGAAAAAATTAAAACCCCATATTTTATTATGGTATCCAATCCAGGTTGTTATCATTAGAATGATCGCTGGTCACACTAATACTCGTAGAATCCATTGTTTCAAATATCCAATCATGAAAATTGGCGATCGAACATTGTGATTTGAGCTAGTAAAAAATAGGTAACTACTAAAAGGTTTGCAATCATTTATTTTTCCGAAAGATCTTATTTTCACGTATAAAATGAGATGACGATTAATTTGCCTATCATACAAGATTATTTTTTGCAAAAATTAGCATGACCGACTCCACCCGTGTACAGAATTCGCGAATATTTCGCACCGATCGATGGAGCATTTTTGACATTATTGTTGATTTATCAAAAATGGCTCAGTTGATTTCGATAAAACTTAAATGGAACCAATTCCAAAATATATTCTTTCCAATAAAAAAAATAATTATTGAAATCGGACTACTATGAAAAAAGTTAAAAAAATATATAGTACCTATACCTCCTCCGGTGGTTCGTCGGTAAGAATTAAAAATCAACTTTTGGTCCTTTAATTTAAAATGCGTCATCGAAGTACCTTGAAAATTGGCCAGGTTGTAAATTTTCCAAGCTGACAGATTTTGAAAATCGAATATTATTGAAATCGGACTTCTATGAAAAAAGTTATGCGTGGTTATATATTAAAAGAAAATATACGCGTCGAATTGTATACCTGCTCCAGTGGTTCGTCGGTAAAAATTTTAAATCAAATTTTGGTCCTTTAGTTTAAAATGCGTCATCGAAGTACCTTGAAAATAGGCCAATTTTCCAAGCTGGACAGATTTTGAAAATCGAATAGATTTTTGCATCGATACATCCAATAAATGTGTAGGTATGGCATCCCTAATACCGTACTGTGTTGGTTTATTTCAACAAAGCTCTAAACGTGTGATGGCGAGTTTTTTGTTCGCGATTGCGGTATGTTATCGCGTTTGATTTTATTTCGAGTGATAGACATTTGTTTTGCGTTTTATTGCTTTGGGTTTCTTATTAGTTGAAGCTAATTACGGACATCCAAAAAGGAGGAGGTATTATGTTTGTGTGTATGTTTTTTTGTGTATGTTCATCGATATTTTCGCTAATTGTGAACCGATTTAAACATTATTTTTGAGTTCGAAAGAGTAAACTTCCGAGGTGGTTCCATATTTAAATTTTATCGAAATCGGCTGAGTCGTTTTTGATAAATCAACAAAAATGTGCATCGATTCGTGCAAATTTTGAATAAGTATATTTAATAGACCGACGAATCACCGGAGGAGGTATACAATTCGACGCGTATATTAGTAGTAGTAGTCCAATTTCAATTATTATTTTTTTATTGAAAAGAGTATACTTTGAAATTGGTCCCACTTAAATTTTATCGAAATTGGCTGAGCTATTTTTGATAAATCAACAATAAAGTGAAAAAATGTGACATCGATCCGTGCATAATATTTGCGTTCTAGCGATGCGCCCCGGCTTCGCACAAGTTTATTATACATATAAACATTTTTCTTGAATTACTCTATCTATTAAAACAAACTGCATCAAAATCCGTTGCGTAGTTTTAAAGATATAAGCATACATGGGGACAGATAGCGGAAAGCGACTTTGTTTTATACTATGTAATGATTCTGTACACGGGTGAAGTCGGTCATGCTATTTATTGCAAAAAATAATTATTTATATACTCGTATCGATCCATAAAAAATATAGAATGTGAAATGTAACAACTCGAGCGACAGTCTTCTACAGTAGGTACCTACTAAAAAGTTGAAAGATTAAATGTAGACTCTTATTATGACTCTTAAAGTACCTTTGGAATTATTTTTCTTTGAGATCAACCTCTAACTGCCCTCTCAAATTGATACAAAAAATATAATAGGTACTGTAGGTAATAATAGATACTGTGCATTATGTCCATGGACGTGGCTACCGATATTCAAACGAAGTATCTAAAGTAAGTATCCACATCTGACAGCATTTACTTAGAGCCGCCGGCAAGATCTCTTCAAATCAGATTTGCTTGATGTAGAAAATCTAGCCTAATAGAGAAAATCCAACCCTTTCTAGTGGTTATTCTCTAGTGTAAAATTATTCGTTATTTCGCAGATCGTATTTGGCGTAGTCGCAAGCGAACCAAACAGTTCGGTCGCCCTAAACTCTCTGAGGGACCCCAAACATAGGTCTGAATTAGTCGACGAAGCGTTTTCCGAACAAAAGGATGTTTTGCTTGAAATGGTTTGTATTTACCATTTGTTTTAAATGTTTTTGATTTTATCGTCTGAGTATGCGGAAAGAAACACTTAGCTATAAATGTGCTAAAAATTAGATAACTTTTAAACAAAAGTGAATCTTTCTCATCGGTTTGCTTGATATGAGTGATGATAGTGTCTGGGAAGTATATTATTAAATTTAATTTTGTAAGAAAAATGATGTAGGTACAATACAAAAGGAAACGGCAATTTTAATATGATCTAAAGGTTACACAACAAAATAAGTTTTAAAGTAGATAGTACAATCCAGTTCTAGTACCTATTACGTTCATAACAAAGTGGACAGATTCAATCAACAACTCAGTTAGACCGCAGGATGCAAGTCGCTTTCAATAAGTTAGCTCCGATTGGTGATCAATGCGCGGAGGCGTATGTTCTGCAGTGGATGTCATATTGTGAAGAAAATGTTTATAACATAGATTAGCCATAGCAATATTAATCAAATAACTTCTATACCTACTGGGAATCGATGGTGGCCTTGTGTACTCCAATATGTGTACAATGTACATACTTCACTGTACTCCAATGCTTAACACGAGGATTTTTGAGAAAATAAGATAAGATAAGATAATTTATTCATAAATATCTAAACTAAGAACATCAAACAATAGAGATTCAATTTAAGTACTTATTAACTAAACGAAAAAAATGTTACAATTCAGATAGGTAAGTACATAGACAAGAAGTAAAAGCACTAACTGAAATTTACAAATTTACCGTAGTTGGAAGGTAGGTACTTAATAGCTATTAACATCGTCTTGTATTACTAGTGGGCCCCAAACTAGGCTAAGCCTGTGTCTTGGTGACCCAAACCGTGAGGTAAAGAGTAGAATTTCGCGCGACTACGTAGGCATGTAAGTAGGTATATATACAGTATGCCTATTCTGTACATTTGTTATGTGTAGCGTGCCTGTATGTATGTATGTATTGCATGTTTTTGTTTGTCAGTATGTTTGATGTATGAGAGAGCGTGCATGTGTCTGACTGAACACTGCAATACGCAAGATCTCAATAAAACAATGTCACACTGCTAGTAGGTACTTTAAGACTATAAAATGAATGGCTACTACTTAAAAACTTAGTAAGTACTCCTTATAATTAATTATCAACATTTCCGCAAAATTTTAGCTGGAGGCCAAACTGAAAGAAGTGAAAGAGAAAAAGAAGAAAAAGAAGAATCTAGAAAAGTCAGATGCTAAATTGGATACCATACAAAATCTGTGTAATCCTCAGTCGACAGACAAAGCTTTAGAGTTGAGAGCAAATGGGATCAGCAACATTGGTGTCGTGAACTTGGTTATGAACCACGGAGCGTCTGGTAACATTTTCGTTTCTATTTACTAAGTAAAGGCCGGATCATACAAGTCGGCATGTGAAGTTAGCTACAAGCTGTGCAAAATCCAATCCTGACTGAAGCTCACATAAAGCTGCGCGTTGATTGGCTTCAGCGCAGCTTGTAGCTATACTCTATAAAATTTAACTTGATCTCTGCGACAGTGACATTGACATAGAAGATTGACATTTTTAGAGGTGAGATAGTGATGGAAAAAAATCGATTTTCAAACAATGTTGTAATGAAATCGAATGAGTAGTTGAAGGTGAGAAATTGGATTTTATTCACTTACTATTTTTTAAGATCAAGTATGTACACATGCAAATAATGTTATGATATTAATTAAATACTCATAATAATGTAACGATAGTATTTATCGACGTTTTTCACTATTATCGATGCTAATCTATATATATATATATATATATATATATATATATATATATATATACTAGCGGACCCGGCGAACTTCGTACCGCGATAGTTAATGAATGTAGGTAGCTGACCTTACGGAGATACCTACATTAAGATATTTTAAGTTTAATAGCTGTTATCCAAAATGTAGATCTCATTGAGCTATCACACTTTTGTGAAGATAGCATTGATCAAAAATTGACATTCGCGGAGATAAACCACTTTTAAGTTCGACAGATGTCATCCAAAATGTAGATCTGGTTTAGCTATCTCAATTTTGTAAAGACAGTAAAGATCTAAAATCGGCAGATACGAAGATAAACCATTATTAAGTTCAACAACTGTCATCCAAAATGTAGATCTGATTGAGCTATCTCATCTTTGCAAAGACAGTAATGGTCTAAAATCGGTAGTTACGAAGTAAGTAATAGTAAGTGCGCCACAAAATATTACCCCGATTCAATGTGAAACGGTACACAAATATTGTAGCAAAAAATCCTTTCAAGAAACAGTCAATCTCAACTAATTTGTTTCGTTATGGTTATCATCCGCAGCTTTCTTTGTCCCACTGCTGCGTATAGGCCTCTCTCTTTCTGTGACATCTACCTCGGCTCTTTGCCGGTCGTGACCAGGCTCGACCGGTGGTACCTATTGATGACATTGTCGAGATAGTCGACCCATCTTGCTGCCGCGCCGCACCTAGCTGAGCGCTCTCACCTAATCAAGTACCCTAGTTGACCTTCTCGGTCACCACCGTCATTCTTGTTCAAGAAGCGCTGGTCGAATTGGTTGCCACCCAGTGTGAACGATGTCATATGCAGGGCTTTTGCGACCGCCAATATAGCAGCCGTACTCGAACCGAATAGGTTTGCGCTTGGTGATGGCAAAAGGCCTGACGGTATGAAGCTGGTCCCATGGAAGTGCAGATGGCCCTTAGTATGAGACGCGACTTGCGTCGATACTTTGGTGCCGTCACATCTTTCTGAGACTCAGAGTAGAGCTGGAGCGTTGGCTGATTCGGAGCAGCACAAACGGCGCAAATATGCTAACCTCGGCAGTGGTTACATATTTGAGCCGTTTGAAATTGAGACATTGTGCCTGTGGTGGCCGGTCTTGTTGTCAAAAGTCTTTCTGCGCGTCTGGTGTAACCGACGTGTGACCAAAATGCTGGTGTTCATTTGGCTCAACGTCTTATACGTTGCCAATCAGCGTGGCAATGCTGCCAGCATGCTGGGCACGCTGATAACTGGCAGTGGGCTTGAGCATTTGGATTATCTTTAGACCTTCAAGGGTCTGTGGATGATCCAATTGATTGTTATGTAGTAGTAGTTTATGAAGTTTTACATTATAAGTCTTGTATTTAGTGGTAGTTAATAAAGGCACTTGCTCTATAAAAAAAAGTCAAGTACCCTTGCACCTTGTCACTGTCCAAACCTAACCTGACATCATAATAGCTTATACTTATAAATGCTTCTGTTGATTAAGATAAGGTTAGAGTGTACCCGCCCGCGGGTTCCCGCCTTGTCGTGGCGCGGGAACTTAGTAGCCGAGGCTTATGGGCGGCGCGGGAATCCCAGGTAGAGCCGCTTCTCTGGGTTTCTTCTGAGACAGCTGAGAAGGCGGCACTCGAGGTCTTCCGATTTTTTGGGTCTTTTCTCCCTGAGCAGCTTAGAAGTTTGCACTCGTGGTTGGGCCGCTTAGCTGGGCTTTTTAACTAAAGCAGCTGAGAGGCTCGTCGGTAAGTTGCGTGCCTCATCAGGAGTGCCGCAACTGAGGCGGGCTGCACTTTTATCACTGTTCAATCCTAACCAAACCAACAGAAATGTATGTTCATGTCAAGGTCACAGTTCACAGTCAAGGTTAATAACCTTAGAGTCAAGATACTTATACTCATGCTATACTACTCCTAAAAAATAAGTCAATCCGTTTCTTCGTATATTAGTATGGATTCTGTACCATAAAGGTAGAATAAAGAAACATGTTTAACCTCTAACGGTGGAATATTTAAAAATATTTTTAATGTCAGACAAAATGACGGCCCAGTATTAAACGTCATTGTAATATGTAGCATGGCATAGGGAAAAAACATTTTTTCCAATTTTAATGTCAGTTGTCATTGTCAATCCATACTATATTTCCTCTTTGAGGAGCTACAATGGTGAAAAGACAATTTGTCTTTTTGATATGCTAAGCGTGACATTTATAAAAGTCTGCAGTCAATAAATGTCACCTGTCATCATATTACGTTTCGTCGATCCATATTAGGCCTAATTATGAACGCGCTAGTGTAAATTTAATAGGAATGTAAAAAGTGTTCTCTCTATCGAATGCCTAAAGTGAAAAAGAAACAGAAATATTTTAATTAGCTGTTATAATTACGATGATGCTTTCAAAATTGGGCCTATTAGTGTCGTTGTGATAGGTGACAGTTTCGCTAACGATTTTTTAAGGGAAAAGATGATATGAAAAAGATAAGATGAATAACTATTAAAAAATATAATAAAAAGCAACGGGATAAAAAGTACCCTATGTCCTTTTCCTGGTTCTAAGCTAACTCCCTGCCAATTTTCAGCTAAATCGGTTCAGCCGTTCTTGAGTTATAAGTGGAGTAACTAACACGACTTTCTTTTATATATATATATATAAATGAAACCCGTTTTCCGTTGTCACGACATAACATTGAAACGGCTTGACCGATTTGGCTTATTTTTTTTGTAGTTTTCTAATACTCTGTACAAGGTTCTTACGGAAAGCGAAACGAAGTTCGCCGGGTCCGCTAGTGTAACACATAATTGGGTGTTATTTAATTAAACATGTAAAAAATGTTATGATATTAAAATATACAATAAAATTAATGATAAATTAAGTTTTATTTAAAATATCGTTAGTATAAACTATCGATATTTTAAATAAAACGGTATCTAAAACTCTGTGGTCATAATCATTCGTCGCCCATCACTAATCGGCATGCCCATAAAGTATGACATTGACAGGTACTGTCTGTACTATTAAGAAATTCAGGACTTCATAGGCGTGATTTCTGACAGCTGTCGCAGAGATCAAGTTAAATTTTATAGAGTATAATTTCACATCCACCAACTTTTATGATTCTGTCTATACTTTTCTTGACGTTAGAAATATTTACGGCATGTAACTATATCTTGACGACGGACATACTGGACGGACGGTAGGATATCATACTAATAATGATGACTAAATTTTACTATGGGACCAACTCTGAAAGTATCAGGAGCTCTCTCATTGCATAGTGGTCGTATTTAGGTCCCATAGCAATTGGCTCTTACAACAGCCGTGTCATTGATTTTGTGAATGACTTTCCTATAAACTTTTCTAAGCCATTGCCAGAACGGAAATGTATCGAAAGATTAATTTAGAAATAGACAGATAATAAAATAATACTTTCTTTGATCCTCTCAATTGATGTAGTGTCATAAATTGATATTATTTTTGTGTAATTTCAAGGCGATGTTTGATGTTGTAATTTGATTGATATTGATAGGAACTTAAACTCGGCAAACTGTTAATATAATAAGATGATCCATAAAAGCAAGTTCCGAGACGGTTGAAGCCAACCAAATCGAGGTCGTTATTTAATATTGCTACTGACGGCCCGACAATGTGTCGATGTACGGTAGGAACCGACTGCTACCAACCAGTAGGTATCAATAATAATAATGTTGGACCAACCACGTTACGTGTGTAACGATCCATCCGATTTGCCGGATGAATTGAACCAAATCGGAACATGTATGAGGGCTTGAAACAGCTGTGACTTCGTACCATCTCCACGCTTATCGGTTCAGTCCATCCATCCATCCATTAGCCGAAGAACGTCCACTGCTGGACATAGGCCTCCCCTATGAAATTAATGAGGTCATCCGTCCACCTTGTGGGTGGACGTCCTACGCTGCGCTTGCCGGTTCGTGGTCTTTACTCGAGAACTTTTCGACCCCATCGGTCATCAGCCCTCCGCGCTATGTGCCCTGCCCATTGCCGTTTCAACTTGCCAATCCGTTGGGGTATGTCGGTAACTTTGGTTCGGCTACGGATCTCCTCATTTCTGATTCGATCTCGCAGAGAGACTCCGAGCATAGCCCTCTCCATAGCTCGTTGGGCTACTTGGAGCTTACTAATAAGGCCCATAGTGAGAAACCACGTTCACATCAATTTAGTCAGTACTGACTAATTAGCTGACTGTCTGACGAGCGCTTTATTTTTATGAGACCCATAAAAAAAGCCGTGGTGGTCTAGAGGTAGTGACACCCGCCTTACAATCGTGAGGTCGTGGGTTCAAATCCCCGGTTCCGTACCAATGAGTTCTTTGGAATTTATGTACGGAATTTCACACCACTGGCTTTTCGGTGAAGGAAAACATCGTGAGGCAAGCTGCATACGTCCGTAGAAGAAATTCGATGGCGTATGTGAATCCCGCACTGGGCCAGCGTGGTGGATATGGCCCAAACACCCTTCGTGGGTAGGCCTACGTCCTGCAGTGGACTATTAAAAAGGCTGGTACAGTACAGTACAGTACAGTGCAGTACAGTATAGTACAGTATAAAATAGGTGTTGTTTACTGTATAAACTCATACTGAGGCGTAGTATGAGTTTATATACTCGTAGTAAACAGCACCTATTTTATCGTTTTCGTATAACTCCATACATTTGAGTTAGTTCTTAGGGGCACTGTACAAAAATTTATAGAGCTACACTACACGAACCTACTGTAGTTTTCAATTACGTATAATGTCATGCTAACTACGAGTAAGCCTTTTTTTGTGCTTAACGATCTCCAAATTTATTCCAACTTTTGGAGGTAGTAAAGAATCCGTAATAATATCTGAAAAAATCACACGGTAACATGCGTAGAGGTGAAATCTGTGTTTTTCTAGGTAAGGGCCATTTGAATCTAGACGCCGACGGAATATCCAATGTGGGGAGGGCTCATTTGGACCTGGGGATGGAGGGGGGGCTCAACGTTCCCGGGATTAGCAACTCGCTTATTGGTAAGATATACAGGGTTACTGATAATCAATTGGCATCATTTTAAGGGCATATTTTGTACAAACATATTTTGTTTTACGACTTCTAAAAAACACACACAAACAAAGTCCCTTCATCAGAAGTGGCATTCGAACCCACGCCCGCTTAGGGGTCCATCATCATCATTAGTTTGATGCGCATACGCGCGTGGGTTATTTCGTGGGCGAGGACATATAACTTCCTTCCAAAACTGTATCACGGCTTGTTCTGGTCTCAAATCACTTTCCTGTTCAAAAGTTCATAGTAATAACACTATCACATTATAGTAATCCGTAACTGTAATCCGCAAGCGTTCCGCCGAGCACGAAATGCCTTTTTCGGGATCCGCTCCACTGTACGTGGATACAAGTCCGCCTGTGGTTCTCGTGACACTGCTGGCTGGGCGTTCCGCTAGAGTGGTTCATCACTCTCAATGCACAGATGGCGCTACAGTCGATGCCCTGACAAATAATTTGATCGGTCTAAACATAATTAACTCTATGTAAAAGCGCGCGTGCCATCCGCGAGACTTGACCCTCAGAGGAGATAATAAGTCCGATTACAGAGGCGCCAGCGTAACTATATATGCTAAATAGCATAGTTCTGTTTCTTTTTCACTTTAGGCATTCGATAGAGAGAACGCTTTTTATGCTGCTATTTAATTTACGCCGGCACCTCTGTAATCGGGCTTAATGTGTATTTATATATGCAAACAAGTGTCAATATGTATGAAAAAAAAACAATTGTTTGCACACATGCTGATTTAACTTTTTTACAAATTGTTTTATTTTTTTGAGATTTGGCAAAAATTGTAGAACAAAAGTTGTTTGTTTTGATGTACCAATAACCCTGTATATAAATGCTTTGTATTCTGTACTGAGTTTAATTGAACTCGGCGCTTTTAATGATGAAAATATATTTTCTTATTTCATTTTAGTGATAAGTACTTTAGTAGAACCAGAATTTCTATATTCAAGTCAAAATCAACTAAATCGATCCTGTCGGTTCTAACAACAGTTGTCAGATAGAGCCTCATTCTCCACAATATCATCGAAAACGTTGCAAACTCAGCACGAATTATTGAATTTCTTGGAGCGAGCAATTCGTTCTGCAAACTTTCTTCACTTTGAAACGGCTCCTTTGCTACCCTTTGGTATGTTAATATAAACCAGACTTTATTAACCTCAGTCGGTTTTGGTATCAAAGTGTTTTGGTGGATCACTTGTTTTGAATCGTCATTGAGAAACTTTGACTTGGTTTCTTAGACGATTAGTAGCATAGATTTTGAATTTCAAAATATTTAACTTTTTAATACTTCTACTGCATTAAGATTTCTTGTGAATAATATTAAAGATCACAATAGTAGTGATTTAAATTATTTGAAGAAATCCAAAACCAATCGAATAATCAAAACCCCGAAAAAAAACTTACAGTCGGTATTTCCTCTGTCCGAAAGCAAAAAGCTACATTTAATTTTTTTTTATGGAATTACTATAAAATCAAATCCATAATAGACTATACATAATAGACGCGGATCTCAAATCCTTTGGGGTCAAATAGAGCCAAATAACATTTTAAGCTCAGTGTGACTACTATCTTTCACCAAAGTGACTAAAGTGACATCACTTACGATTCATTAAATTATACGCTAGAAAATCTTACAATCAAATAGTTAAATTTGGTATTGTTGCTCTGCAAATGTTAAAGTACGGACATATATACTGTGCGGCAACAGGCTGGCTCTGTAAAGTGTTTTTTAGCCGTGCCGTTGTGTTCTGCAATAAATTACTAGATTACTAGATATACTAGCTGGGAAATATCAAGATTATAAGCGTTCATACCAGTCAAAAACAGCTATATTAGACCTGTTTGCAAATAGTTACATACATAGAAGTTCTGCTGAATAACTAATCCAATTTACAATTCTAGGGCTGCAACGCATAAGTTCAATATTTTGTGACAACAAAGAAGCAAAAGATGGAAAAGTTCAACCAAGCAGTCCAGACGTATTAGCAAATGACCCGAATCTCGATGAAGCATCTCTAAGGAAAACTAGTGTTGATAATTCTATGTTTATTGCAAATAACACTGTTGCTAATGCTACAGAAACTGTTGATAATGTTCTCAACATTGCTATTAATTCTACAAAAACTACTGCTAATATAACTGATACTCAGGTTATCAATTTAGTTGATACGGATGACATAGACGTAGGTAATAAATCAGTATCTGCTAATGTAACGACTGGCACAGTTACTAGTAGTCCAAAAGAAGTGTCAGTTTCGGAAAATACTGCTACAGTGCTAAGCAATTTAAACACTGTCCTGAAATAAAAATATAAGTTTGATGTATCGTATTTTATTGAAACAGACGACACATTTCATTATAATACTAATACTGCTGTTAGATTTATAGCAATACTTCATATTATAAGTGACATCTACAAAAAAGTTAAAATAAATAAAAACGTAAGTATTGATTGAGAAAAGAGAGAAGAGAGAGGCGAACAACAGTTCTTTGCAATCGTTGAGATTTGAAATGTTCAGCAGTTAGATACAAAAAATATACCGCGAAGGAGTGCGAAAGCATGCTCATAGTCCTGACCCTGACACATGGCGCAAAGGCGGAAACACCCCAGGTTCTTAATGGGTATACTGACGACTAGAGTTGGCGGAGAATTCTCACATTATCACCGGTCTGGCTCAGGCTGGCGGTATACACAAAGAATTTTCCTGGGTCGAAACAAGGTACACAACGTACTCGTATCTTTCCCTACAATTTGACTTTTCTAAAGTGTTCTTTTTGCAAAACGTTTTTTTTTTAAGTGATTTCTACCTAGTTTAGCCCACTTTTATTCACAATCTCTGAAATTTACAGAACTAGTTAGTTCATATAAATCTCGTTAGCAATATAAAAACGCCTATAAAATAGAGCCTTAAAAATGTAATAAATTTCGGCTACCGTCATAATAACTTCAAATCTCCGCAACTGAAAAGGATCAAGTAGGCAGGTGGATTTTATGTCCATAATGGCCTAATTACACCCGAAGTCGGTACTTTATTATAAAAGCTTAATTTATATGAAGACAATCGTCCGCCGGGATGGGGATCAGCCACAAGAAGATTGGAGATTAGAGGTCAACGTAGAGTACAGCGTTCTGGCTTAATTTGGACAAAGCATCTGGGCCGGAATCCCAGAGAGATGCAGGTTCAAATTCTACGAGTGCGTAAATTTTTGAAGTGTTTGTCACAAAAAGAACATTATAGGTCAATCTGAAAATAGTAATTCTTCATTATATCGAGAGCACAATACAATAATACCTAGTTGTAAAGTAGGTTTTAATGTAGGTAGGTATATTCTCTATTTGCGACACATTTTTAACAGGGTTCTCAAGTCTACCTAATGTTAGCAAATAGCACTACTTGTGTATATTAATATCTTAAGGTTCTTTTAAGACACAAATAAATTTTCTAATTCTAATCACCTCATTGAAACTCGCGTGACTGCTGTACTGTATTGTACCAGCCTTTTTAATAGTTTACTGCAGGATGTAGGCCTACCTACGGAGGGTGATTAGGCCATTTCCACCACACTGGCTCAGTGCGGGTGGGCGGATTCACATACGCCATCGAATTACTCACGTGAGTATTCTTAATAAATGAAAGCGGGTTCTAACTCAAAACTATTAGAACGTGCCCCCTTAGCCATAAATTTTACGTGATATAATCCGACTCACAGCCATTTCAAATAAATACTATTATAAAAATAATTTATTTAATTTAATTTCCTGGAATAAAAGATAAAAAAAATAAGTTTCTCTGATCAAAAATCGAAATCGGACAGACACCTAAATGTTTCATTTGTTTTTCAGTTTTTAAGAATATTTCTCCGAACCAATTTTTTTATAAAGTTTAGGATCACTTCATCATCATAATCATTATTTCAGCCATAGCACGTCCACTGCTGGACATAGGATCACTTACTGAGCATAAAACATCACAAAATGCTGACAGATCCAGGTGGAGCTTCAAGTGCCATCTTGAAAAATCCTTTTTGGCCGATATCTCGGAAACTGCACTTTAGGGCAAAAGTCATGGAGACCATTATTGTAGAGACTTAAATTTTGCATCTTTTGTTTCCAGTAAACTTTTTTGTAAAACTTATGATTTATGGCCCATTTAATGATCCTGTTTTTCTATCGCAGTCGATAACTCTTGAAATAATAGATTAATCAATAAAACGCATCAAAAACCGGTAACCGGTATATCATAACTAATACTTTTGACCAATACAGCCATAAAATATGACATTCTGCACTATTTTGTTTCGGTATCATTATACCTAGTTATAGTGAGTAACCATCTAAGAGAAATAATCCCGACAAATAAGCTTAACTTCTTACACTCTTATCTCAAATGGAGAGCAATAAATACGAGAGTGTTATTACGGTTGTACCTAATTGACAGATATCGGGTTTATCCTGTTTTATCCAGGAATATCGGAACCACAAGATTCGGGTTACTGCGGTGTAACGCGGCTTTATCTAGGTATACAGAGTTATCTGCTCGCCCTGTATTTACTAATAATAGGCGGTGATCAATACCATCATAAAAATAACTTTACTATGAGGCCAACCCGAATACGAGAAAAAATCAGAGTTTCTATAAAAAATTGTAACTCAGAATCGCTACATATCGAATCTATAGACTACTTGTCTTGTACTAACTGTTGACTACTTCAGTATCTCAGTGGTTAGTGACCCTGACTTCTGGATCGAAGAGGCATGGGTTCAATCCCCACCCAGAGCAAGCCTTTATGTGATGAACATGATGTGTTATTGGGTGTTATTTAGGTACTATCTATATAAGTATGTATTTAAATTATGTATATGTAGTATATCAGTCTCCGGCAGCCATATCATAAGCTTTGCTTAGTTTGGGGTCAGAGACCGTGTGTAAGATGTCCCCTGATATTTATTTAACTTTAAAAACTAAATACCTATATTCATTAAAAAAAATGAAGCAATATTTGTTCACAGAACTCTAGTTTTAAATCTTATGTTTTACACAAATTGTAGTTACAATTACAGAGTTACCTCGTCTATTAATAAGTCTTAGTAATATTTCTTTGACAATATGCCGGATATCAAGATTAGAGGAAGTTGTTATAAGCGTCGTAAAACAACTCGCGGGAGTCTATAAACTTGTGGAATACTTTATACTAAAAGGAACATCTTATTTCGCCCTTGACTTTATGTCCAAGGAAACACCACTTTATTCTATTAGGTACTTCAAAAATGGCTCCCACATGACATCATATCGCAAGGCCGTTGTAAAATGCAGAGCTAGAAAACTTTATGTTTTGATACAATAAAAGAGATATGATATCAAAAGTTTTTGTTGTAAAATATTTGTCGAATCTCGTCAAATTCAGCGTGGCAATGCTGCCAGCATGCTGGGCACGCTGCCAACTGGCAGTGGGCTTGAGCACTTGGATTATTCAATTCAATTCAATTCTTTATTTCCTTAATAAATAACATTACAGTTTACACCAGTACGTTACTTATTTTACTCTTAATACTTTAAAAAAAAAATTTAGGCATAAAAAAATGTGACACTGCTTTAAGTGAGTAAATACTCACTTAAATAAAATAATTAGACCTTCAAGGGTCTGTGGATGATCTAATTGCTTTCTATGTAGTAATAGAGTAGGTAGTTTTAGCATATAAAGTAGTATTGTATCATATTGTAGTTAATAAAAGGCACCTTTTAAAAAAAAAAGAACTAAGATATCTTTAATAGTTAAGGCAATCGTGAGGCGTCAACTTGACCATACAAAAACAATAAGCTTTCACCTCTATATTATATTATTCCGATTTGAGTGATTTTTTTCATGTAATCAGCATTTCAATCGCTAGGATTATACGTCTTAGTTTTAACAGTTTTTCAAAAGACCTTAAAGTTATAAGCCTTTAAAAAGTCATTATTTACGCTTAACACTTGGCTGAAAAGTAAACTTAAACTAAAAACTTTTCTAAAAAATTAAGATGTACCAGCGTGCAATAATATTTCTTACAAAAAGCGATTGACAACAAAACACTTTAACACTTTATTTTAGAATTTAAGGACTGAAAAGAGTTTTTCCTCGGAACGTAAATTTTATCGAATAAGGGTTCCGTACCTCAAAAGAAAAAACGTAGCCCTCATCACTTGTGTTCCGTCTGTCCGTTCGTGTGTCAAGACCTTAAGTATGTACTCAAATTTTCTCAATGTTTTACAGAAAACGCAAAAACACTGGTCAATTCACGATCCTCTTAATGCAGTGGCGGATTTACCAGCAGGCTGAGTAGGCTGAAGCCTAGGGCGGCAGATTTTTATTTATTTTATTTATTTCTTTATTTGCACAATGTAGTGTACATAACAATGTTAAAACTAATTGTAGTACAAAACATAGACCCCGTTAGGGCGCTGCAAGAGAACAATAAGTACTCTTAATTACTTATTAATATTTATACTAAGTGTAAACAATGTAGGTATTATTATACACTGTCAAATATTCTATTATTCTAAACTGTATATAAACTATAATGGTATTTATGTAACTATCACAAGTAGGTTATATCATAACAACACTATCAAATTATATTATTATATATATGCATCTCTCGGGCCAGACCCGGATTTTTGATGGGCATCAGTGGAGCCGAAGCCAACACTGAGAGGCCCTTTTTTAACATCATTTAACTATGTCGTAGGGGTAGAGGTACAAGGAGCCTATTGTGAGTAATGAATTCATAAAATAATGGGTTATTGTGGTGAACTTATGGGTGTTATACAAAACCGGTCTATGGAATGAGGTGCGGCACCCGCCAAGTAATGCCTCATTTCAAAATATTAAGGCGGGTGGTGACTTGCCATCCACTAAATGGGCCCCCCATAAAGGCTACCGTAAGTTGGCGCCGGAGGGGCAACATTGGTGTGGACGGCTTAGGGTGTCGAGAGGTGTGCTGCGCGTTCACTAAGAGCTACTAGCGGCGTTATGCCCTTTAACACTTCCACCCTGGAGCTTAGGTTCTTAGCTCTTGCGGTTTCCACTCCAAGCCGGCCAGTTAAGGCAAGAGAGGAGTCAGGGGTCTCATTTAGCCCCGGGGAATCAGGGTTCGCGGTGTCGCCACTCACCGACGGCTCGCCACAAAGCCGCCCCTGCGATTATATAACATATTATTATTATTATTATATTTATCAGCTTTGGACTTAAACACGCTAGTTAATAATTATGGCTAAATTAAATCACATAATAACTTAACGATATTGAATCTTTTAAAAATTTGTCAGTTAGCTACCATTTATCGTCCATAAAATCCTGAATCGTGTAATAGGCTTTCTCAATTAGTATTGTTTTGATTTTGTTTTTGAAAATATGGTCTTTATTTATATTTTTAAAGCTATCGGGTATTTTGTTATATATTTTAGCAAATCGGTATTCCGGGCTACTTTTAAATATTTCCAAATTGGGGATTGGGAGAGCTAATTTTGTGTTACGTCGTGGGTTTTGGTCGAAAGTAAATAGATGTAAATGTTTCCTAACGAACATGGTAACTTCTAGGATATACATTGATGGCAGAGTCAGCATTTTTTCTTTTATAAAATGGGGTTTGCATGTTTTCCTTTGTTTGATATTAACTAATATTCTTAGGCATTTCTTTTGCGCAATAAATAGGTTTTTGGCGTCTGTGCTGTCACCCCACATGATAATGCCATACCGCAGCCACGCATAGGCATAGGCGTAGTAGGCAGACATCGCACATTCTTTTTTGGTGTTTGTTTTTAACACGCCCAACGCGTAAGTGAACTGCGATATTTTTGAACTTATTTTCTCGATATGCGGCTTCCAGTTTAGGTGTGTATCAAGAGTTAAGCCTAATAAGTTACATTCATTGACTTCTTTTATTTTGATGGAGCTAGTTGTTGGTTTAAGGTTCATGTAATTTTTTTGGTAGGGTTTAAATTGTATTATTTTTGTTTTTTTGTTGTTTATTTGCAAATTATGATCCTGAAGCCAGAGTTTTAATGTGTCATGGGTTTCAATTATTTTCGGGTTTATGTTTACAGAGTTACTTGGACATTTGAACAAAAGGGAAATGTCGTCGGCGAAAAGGATACAGAGAGGTTTACAAACTTTGGCAATGTTGTTTATATAAAGTAGGAATGAAATGCATCCTATTACGCTGCCTTGTGGTATGGACCAGTTAGTGATTATGGGATCGGATAGGGCAGTTTGAATTTCATGGGTGGTTGCATTTAGATGCTCTATTTGAACATACTGAGGTCTATCCGAGAAGTAGGATTTTAACCAATCGTAGGCATTTCCTCTGATTCCAGCATCATGTAATGTTGCTAGGAGAATTGGGTGCGATACTTTGTCATAGGCTTTGGTTAGGTCCAACAAGAGCCCTATTGCGTAGTTTTTGTCTCTTAAGTAATCGTAAATAGCTTGGGTGAATTTATAAAGTGCTAGAGTTGTTGATCTTTTTTTACGGAATCCAAACTGATTAGGGTCAAGAATATCATATTTGTCTAAAAAATTACATAAACGGTTTGACATTGCCTTTTCAAAAACTTTGGAAAATGAAGGGAGTACTGCAATGGGTCTGTATTGGCTGGGGTCTTTGGATTTTCCGCCTTTCTTTAGGATGGGTTTAATTTTAGCTGTCTTTAGTAGAGATGGAAATTTGCCTTCCGCAAAAGATTGATTAATGAGGAAGGTCAAAGGAGGGGTCAATTCAGTAGCACATGTTTTAATTAGTGTAGAAGGTATACCATCTACTCCACAACTGCGTTTATGTGGTAGATTTTGGATTATGTTAAAGACCTCGGTTTCATTAACAGGCTCTAGAAACATAGAATTGACGCAGGGCGTGGAAGCAGGTAGACGATTGCTCGTGAGTCCATTGGGATGTGTTGTTTGTGGGGCTCCAACTGACGAAAAGTATTTATTAAATGTGGAGGCGATTACAGATGGGCAAGTTAACACATCGTTGTCTATATGTAATGTAAGGTTTTTAAAATCAGATTTCATGTCCTTATTAGTTTCTCTTCTTATTATTTCCCACATTTTTTTGGTTTTATTATTAGATTTAGCCATCTCTCTAATATAGTTTAATTTTTTTGATGCCTTTACGCATCTTTTAAGAATTTTTGAATATTGCTTATAGTATGTTTTTAATGTATCATTTTTTGTCTCGTGTATTAATATACTTAGCATTCTTTTATGTTTACAAGAGGTTTTCAATCCAGTGGTCAGGTAAATACTTTTTTTCCCGTGAGATATTTTTACTCGTTTGTAGGGAATAGTTTCATTGAGAAGTTGGGTGATTGTGCTATTAAATATTTCATAATTTGTATTAATATCATTGGTAGGCTTTAGAATTTCACTCCAGTTTATTTTACTTAGTTCCGTTTTGAAGGCCATCGCACACTTAGTATTATTAGTTAATCTGATTTTTTTGTATGTAGTTTTTAATGCAGTTTTGTTGGTCTGCGTATCTAAGTTGAAACTGTAGATTATGCTTTTGTGGTCCGAGAGACCGTGATTTTCAACAGTTAATGTATAATCTCTTCTATTAGTAAAAATTAGATCGATGCACGTGGATGTAGATTCAGTTACTCTTGTTGGTTCTTTATTTAACTGGTGTAAGTTACATTCACGCATTTTTGCGATTAATTTTTTATATTCTGTTGTATTGTCAAAAGCATTTAAGTTAAAATCTCCTGCAATAATAATATGTTTTTTGTAGTGGTGAGATTTTAATTGTATGAAAAGTTTTTCTAAGAAATCAAAGAACGTGTTAATTTCGCGGTCTCCTCTGTAAAGGCTGATCAGTAGTATATTTGGTTTAATTTCAACGGCACAACATTCGACTATGTGTTCTACTGTTAAGTCGGTTATATCTGGCCTATCCGTAAAGTTAGTCCCTGAAGGTAGTAAAATAGCTGTACCGCCTCCACGATGGTGGCGTCTACAATAAGCTGAAGCAAGCTGGTAACCGTTGATGTTTACAAATAGACGGCGGTGTTCGGCGATCCACGTTTCAGTCAAGCAGACTGCCTGGTATTTGTGCTCTTCGAGAATACTGTCAAGTAGGTGGATTTTATTGTTAATAATGCGTATGTTTTGGATCATTAGTTTAAATTTAGTTCCGAAAGTTATGGTTGTGAGTGTTAATAGTATTATTGGGCTTTTTTGTTGAGGTTTTGTTTGTCGAAGTGAGAGTTGATGTATCAAGAGTTGTATTACTAGTGTTGATGTTGTTGTTTCTGGAATTCGGTTCAGGGTTTGGCGTTGTAGCTTTCTTTTCTTCTTTCTTCTCTTCGTTTTCGATATGTTCTCGGCCATCGATAAATAATTTGTTGTTTCTTATTATCGCGTGGTGTCCTGCTCTTCGAGCGTCGTAAAGCATTCGGCGTATCTTGTTATGTTTTTCCAAGGCTTCGTTTTCCAAAAACTCCCCTATTCCAACTCCCGAGTTTACAAAGTAACGTTTGTTCTGCAGGATGTACTTGGTCATTTTTTTACTTAAAAGTTCGACGACTATTTGCCGGTGGTGTCCATGCTTACCGAGACGCTTTAAGTCTTCTATATATCCCGCAAGATTAACATTCATTAAACAATGGAATATGTTCATTACACGTTCATAGAGCTGTTCATCTGATTCCCATTTGTGTTCTTCGAGTCCATATAGGACGAATTTTTTGCCATTACTGCTGTCATTTTGGTTTACTGCTATAAATTCTGTTGGTTGTTGATGTCCCTTGATCTGATCTTTCAGTTTGATATGTTCTTTTTCAAGCATGCGAATTTTTTCTGTTAGAAGTTCGATTTCACCGTAGAGCTTATTCTGTGAAGAGGTTATATCATCTAATTTTTGAGACACTTCAAATTGTAGATTTGAGAATGTCTTGTTAATTTCCTCCTTAATCAAGGATCTCATTTCTATTTTTAGTAAAGAAACAATTTTCTTCTCATTGTTTTCTAGTTTTTTGTCCAAAAGTAAACCAATTTGTTCCAGAGTAGGCGCTGAGACGAGTAGCGTCTGGGATGTTAAGGTTTCTCCCAACATGCTTGTCTCGTTACTAATGAATTCGTCTGCGGAAGATTCGTTGCTGTCGGAGGATAGATTGAGGTTTTGGCATTGATCGTATTTTGCATTCGTTTTGGTTACCAGATGTAGTGCGGAGCGTACCGGCGTGTTGGTGTTATTTCTTTTTGGTTGGTTTGCAATACAGGCTGGACATTGCCATGTCTTTTTACGTTCTATGTCCATAGTACCATAGAAGCGAGTGTCGGAGACGTTGGCGCATTCCAGGTCGTAGTTTTGCTTGCATAAAACGCAGGTCAGAAATCGCCGGTCGGGTATAATTTTTCGACATCCTTCGCAAGTCAGTCGCATTCCTTTATTTCTAGTTTCCATTTTTCAGTACTGAGTTACCACTCTTGTGAATATTGACTCTGTGGTATAGAGTATCTGTGTAGTAAAGAGAATGTTGTAATGGCTGTCGTGGGTCAGCTGTTTTATGTTTTGGGGTTATGATGTAAAATAATGAATTACTTGTAAAATAATAGTGCACAATTTGTATGTAGTATCACAGTTATTTTCATCTAAAGGTTAGGTTTTGTAGACTCCGAATATGTTTGTCGTAGAGTTTAAGCACTTATTACTTTTATAAATATTTTAGTGGTCTATAAAAGTTTTTGTTTGCACTGTTGTCACAACTACTTAGCTTTTTCTTGATTGTTTAAAATGAACTTGAAAAGGTCTATTAATTTTATTTTTCTAGCAGAGCTATCACTTGTTTACATGGCCGCCATATTTTAGGGGGCGATAAGCAAAATTCAATAGCCTACTGGCGGCAAATACGTACATACGCCACTAAATGCGTTTTTAATTGACTTCATTTAACAAAAACATAATTATTCATGTAATAAATCTGCAAGACTGGGAATTCTAGAGTAGGTATACGATATTCTAGGTAAAACTTTGCTTTATTCAGAAAATTAAGACTGGACTCAGCTAAAGAAAGAAGTACAAAACGAAACAAAATGAAAACGTTAACCATTTGGCTCCTGAATCCTCGGTCGCTTATCTGCTTTAAATTTGATGAATAGCAAACATTTATCAACCTGACTCGGGGGAAATGTAAGTTCCCCTAATCTGTCAGAGGTGTTACGTAAGCTCTTAAGGTTCAAATCTTTTTACACGACTGCCTAAAAAGGGTATTAATGGTTAAATTGCATGTAGGTAGATAATACGATGAACCGATTATGGGTATGTATTGAGGTAGGTACCTAAGTATTGTAGCAAGATTTATTTATACCACTAAACGCCGTAAACAGCTGAACTGATTTTGGTGAGAATGATAGGGTGGAGAGCTGGAGCCGATACTAAATGAAATCACATCTGTTACAACTGTTACGACATACGAGTGCTATTTTTTGAAAATTATCAAAGTTAAAAATCTGACTATTAAAATCATATTTTAATAAAAAATGTGAATTTTCTAAATTAAATGACTCTAATAGAAAATTGATGTATTACTGATGTGCATTCAGTAAAGAAAACGTCACTTTATTCAGCTTAGCACCTTAACTAAAGAGCACACAGAACGTCTATAGCCTGAATAGCAAATTATAAATATACAGATGAGTAACTATTCTCAAATACACAGATAGATCATACATTACAGAATTTATTATTATTATTTAATTATTACAGAATACAAAAAAATGCATTAAAGATTGTCTACGAAGGTACCTTCAGGAGAGGATAGCGAAACAACCTCGCAGTGTTTTCAGAGAAACCGTTTATTCAATAACTTACAAAATAGTGTCGCATGCATCGCAAGTCAAACGCCACCGCGAGCTAATTCGACGCACACGCCATCTAGTTTAGTCGCGGTACAACTTACCAACAAAATCAAACTATTATATGGGTAACAGTTTAGACAAAGATTTTGTTATTTGTAGTAAGTAATGGTATATCTGTAAAGTCCTTAAAATTACTTTGCAAAAGCAACTACGAGTATATTTTAATTCTTAATCGCCATATATATCCACACCGATTTTATTGTAGTCCTAACAAATCATAATATTAGTTCAATTAAATCATAAATATATAATGAGATTTCAGAGACAAATCAAGAACTACAAAAGTGTCCATAAAACATTTTTTCTCCTGAACATAATTATTATAAGTAGAAAAAAACATTATCACTAATTCTGTTTTAAAGTGAAGCTGTTTGTTATAATATTTCGATCTCGTAACGTAAGCATATTTCAGTTGTAAAACATTTACGTATAATTATCATTCATCTCATAATCATGATTGAATTCAGCGTTATTGACCAAGTTCATTTTCAAGTCTGTATTTCGAAACAATCTTTTGTGTCTTCTCATTCCCATGTGTGTTGACTTCTGTTTTTACTCAATCTGCAATTTGTCTGCAGCAGAAAAATCTAGCTTCACACGTCGCCCGTTCTTTTAGCATGCAAGGCGACAAGAAGAAAACAATGTGTTCATTCCACACGGCTGGCGGACGTGGCTTACTCGACGTGTTTACTGTACTCGAGGACTTATCTAATAATGTCGGCTGCTTCATTAAGAACAACATGTTTTGTACTGATGTAGCCTGTAAATGTTGTTTTATTTTATTATTCTTCAAAAGGCGTTTGTAACTTAACCATAATTAAAATGTACAGGCACCTGAAGAACTAGATACAATTGAATTGATTCTGCATTTCAAAGTAGGTACCTATTTCTAAGTTTGATACTAAACGTGGTTATTGTTACTGCTATGGTTGCTATGGTTACTGTTTAACAAAATACGAACAAAATACAAAATAGTTTATTTCCACAACAAAAATACATACTTGTAGTTTCAATTACCAGGCTCAAACTCGGCTAAGACTGTACTTAGACGGACGGAGCTGTTTTAAAAAATAAAATTTAATTTTTCAAAGTAAACAATTCAGTTGTTCCAGTCCAGTTTTATACTAGAAAATAATTGGGTGACAGCAATCAGTTAGCACTGTTAGCAGCGTTGCCAATGAGCAAATACTCTGTATACTCGTACATCATTGAAGTAACATTAAACATCATTGATATACATACACACAATTAAGCTGGCAGCGTACAATACGTAATGACTCGTAATGACGTTCATCAGTACCTACCCACCTGAAGTGAGAGAAATTCTGAGATCGAAGTAACAACCTTTATGACCGATCACACCTATCTATACCAAACCGTTGTTTTTTTTTTTAAATTTAATACATGTTTAAAATGGGTTGGACGGAGGTGGCACAGAACGGAAAAGAATTGGGGGAGAGCTTTGCCCAGTGAGATAGTGAAGGTTTAATTAAAAATAAATACAGATTTTCGTTCAATAATTTAATTTTATGCTTGTTTATCCCGCAGTGCCGCGGCGGCGGCTGCAGCGGCGGCAGAGGCGCTGGGCGGCGGCGCGCGACGCATGCCCCCTCCGCTGCTGCGCTCGCGCACGCTGCCCGCCATCATCGCGCCTGGCTTCTCCATCCTTCAGGCGCAGATCGACCCGCACCGCCACAATGGTCAGTTCCTAGTAATACTAAATACGAACAAAATACAAAATAAATTGGGTCGACACTACATGTCGTAGTGTCGACCCAATTTATATTAGTGTCGCGGCAGAAGCGCTGAGTGGCAGCGCAAGCGACTGCCGCGAAAACATTCTCTCTGGTCGAGATTTTAGAAAAAAATCGGAAGTTAGGAGTTTGATAACATAAGCTAAGCAGAAAAAGTGCAATAACTACGATTATGGTATCTTCTTTGATTATTTATTTTATACAATAATTTATCTAAGGGTATCTTATACAATATTTAAGTACCTACCTACTTACTCTCGATTCCAGAGATTTTGTTCATGATTTAATTTTTATTGTAATTTAATTATATGTATTGGATCCTGGGTGTGTCGGTGCGGTTATAAGAAAAATATATTTGATTTTCATACAATAGTATCGTTAAAGGTGACGTCCACAAGTGGTATATTATTCAGAGAAAAATCGAACCAAGATAATACATACATCATTAAAAGCTTGTTTTATGGGCTTTTCAAAATTAATTAATTTAGATTTTTCTATCCCTCCATTATTTTTAAATGTGAAAAGTAAATTTTATGAAAAATAACAGTACAGCTTTTTATTTTTACTAGTTTAGCAATAATAAAGTGCTTCTATCGTTATTAACCTACCAGTGTGACCAGTTAGTAGGTACAATGTGACAAAAACACTTAAAAAGTGTGTCTACTTGGTAAAAATGCTTTTATTCAACAATTTGGAGGTTACTTAATCAGGGTAGATCGAGATAAACCACCTATTGAGCCAAATATATTTATTTATCTCAATAAATTCAAAATTAATTTTAAAAAAATCGGAGAACTCTTTTAAATTTTTAACTGATGTAATAGACTCAGAAAATTATGAAGTTTCTCGAAATGTAACGAGTGTTGTGGTTCGAATTTTTGATTATTATTATACCAGCATCCACACATTTTGTGGACTTGTCCTTTTCTTTTTTACTGTAGAATAACGCTTATCCTCATTCTAATAATGGAAATTCAAAGTTGTTATTGTAGGTCGTTACTCTTTCACGTAGCAAGTGAGAGACGGTTCGACTTATTTTTTTTGCATGGATATAGTTTAGAGGTCATAGAATGTCATAGCCTAATTTTTATGCCAGAAGCTGCAGATAAACTATAATTTATTCAAATTCTATTTGTCATGTGCGATAAGACACTTAAACATTTTCTATAAAAACATTCGTTCCAGTCTGTTGTGAATTTTGCTACTTTATCAATTTCTAGCAGAAGAGCCCTGTTTTCCTTTATAATTTAAATGTTCAGGTGTTTGCGTTAATTAAAATTCAAATATTATGTAAATGGCGGCGGCGACACTTGCCCTTTATATAGCTACCTAGATACTATATTATGACGTGACTAAAGATTGTACGAGTATGTGTCGTTATTTGAGGTTGAGGCCATTTTATCCAACGATCTTAAAAGAAGTGTTTTACTAAGTCCCTAGTATTTTTTTTCTCTCTATTGCATTATATCTCTGACTGGTTCTTATGCGTTTTATGTTCGATAGCTGATATGATAGTTAATTTTCTTTTCTAAACTTTTTTAGCACTTCTGAAAGTGTGATAATCATTTTGTTAGTAATTACGAATAGAACAGAAAAGTTACTTGCTACAAATTTCGTGACGCTATGAAAATTGTTTCTGAAATGCGATATTTCTGAAATTGGAATCATTGTTTGTTGTATGGACCATGTCTGTGTTTCTGAACTGCGATATTTCTGAAATTGGAATTATTGTTTGTTGTGTGGACTATGTCTGTGTTTCTGAACTGCGATATTTCTGAAATTGGAATCATTGTTTGTTGTACAGACTATGTCTGTGTTTCTGAACTGCGATATTTCTGAAATTGGAATCATTGTTTGTTGTATGGACTATGTCTGTGTTTCTGAACTGCGATATTTCTGAAATTGGAATTATTGTTTGTTGTACAGACTATGTCTGTGTTTCTGAACTGCGATATTTCTGAAATTGGAATCATTGTTTGTTGTATGGACTATGTCTGTGTTTCTGAACTGCGATATTTCTGAAATTGGAATCATTGTTTGTTGTATGGACTATGTCTGTGTTTCTGAACTGCGATATTTCTGAAATTGGAATTATTGTTTGTTGTATGAACTATGTCTGAAATAAATTATAAAATTAAATAAAATTTTAACCGTATAATACAAATTCTAGGAATAGACATATATAAATAATATATCTACATAAAATAACTGGAACTACACCACATAATACCTAATGTAAAAGTCTCTCGGTAGAGGTCATACCATAGTATCATGAACCAAAGTCAGAATACTGGGTTTGTACCCAGTCTGGCAGCCTCGCTGAATGTTTATTGAATATCAATAAGTAGTCATTTTACGAGTATATTGTAGGTGTATTAAAGTACATCCATCAGATAAAATTTAGTAAAATATCCTTTCCAAAAATTGGAGTTAAAGAACTTTGTTTCTCAAAACAAATTACAATTTAATTTACCTGAGAAATTAATTTAAACTTATGTATTGATAACTTATGCTTTAACACTAAGTAAATAAAATTATCTAACTGTTTTATTACATACTAGTTTTTACCCGCGGCTTCGCCCGCATGATGTTTTGATTTTTGACGCAATATATCATTATAATTTATAGCCTATGTGTTATTCTGATATATAAGCTATATTACTGCAAAGTTTCATCTCAATCCGTTTAGCAGTTTTTGCGTGAAAGAGTAACAAACATCCATCCATCCATCCATCCATCCTCACAAACCTTCGCGTTTATAATATTAATATACTAGTTTTTACCCGCGGCTTCGCCCGCATACGCAATCTATCATTATAATTTATAGCCTATGTGTTATTCTGATATATAAGCTATATTATTGCAAAGTTTCATCTCAATCAGTTCAGTAGTTTTTGCGTGAAAGAGTGACAAACATCCATACATCCATCCATCCTCACAAACTTTCACGTAAGTAGGAAAGTAGGATAGTAGAATAGGATTATCTAATTTATATTACTACTAAATACTAATCTTGCAATGTAAATATAGGTAGATTTCATAACAATATTTCTCTATTCTGTAAATAGTGTTTATAATGAAGATCCCGTAGATAACAAAAGTACCTACTAGTCGTAAGTCGTAACTCACAGCCGGTCGCGTTTTAATTGATCTATTCAAACAGATTGATGGTCGCAAGAGAACTTAAGATCTGGATTCATGTCGTTAAACCCAGTTTTAGGGTGCTTTTCCACCAGAGATATGCTACGATGACATGGATGCGTTTGATAACCACGAATCATATTCATTGATGCACATAACTTAGCACTGGTGGAAACGGATTCAACTAAGATATGTTTTTTATATGGAAGGATGCGTGCTATGGATGTGTGCTATGGATGCGTGCTATGGATGCGTGCTACAGATGCCTGCTATGGGCTATCGCGAGTGGTGTAGCTATGTGCAGAGCAGAGTCAGCATAGCTCAAGGTGTGTATCTTTCTCGCACGCAGCTACTTTGCAGCGGTGCATCTTCGTAGCGCATCTTCCTCGCACAGCTACCTAGCGTAGTATTGGCGGAAACGGTCACATATTTTCGTAGCGTAGATTTCACATCTTCGCAGCATAGCTGCATAGCACATCTCTGATGGAAAAGCACCCTTAGGATCATCTGGTTAAGAAAATAGATATTAAGATTTAGTACTTCACCAAGTAGTAATTACTACGAACTAAAACAAGTAAGAGCTAGAGAAACCAGTAGTATCTTAGATGCTTTACTTGAAAGTGGCTGTTAAGTATCAGAATCACTTTTACTTTTGAGTATTTATTTAATAATATTTTGTAGTAAGTAGCAAGTTAATGAATTTAAAAATAATGCTATGCCATCTACTCTTCAGGAGCTCTTACTTTGGGTGCTATTTTGGCTCAGCGGAATGGCAAGTTGAAATGGCAGTAGGCGGGACACATAACGCGCAGGATGATGGATACTAAGGATACTAAGGATGGATTAATTAACACAAAAAACAATGTAAATGAATCGTCTACAGACCTCACAAGGTCTAGATGTAATCCAAATGGTCACGTTACCTGCCAGTGACAATGCCGATGGCTCAGGCCCACTGCCAGTTGGCACCATGTTCAGCGGGCACCTCCTTTTTGGGGTGTCGGTTAAAAACCTACACTAAGTCACGGTTATGATATCTATGCAGTATTGCGACTCAGTCCAAGCTGTCCTTGAAATATATATCTACAGAGCCGTGTGGCCACGCAATACGTCACACGCGTTAGGGCTGCCCGCCTGGTAGGTAAATCGCACGTTTACTGATTACAAACCCACACGTTAGTTCGTCACAACGGCGCGCCCCTACGACTGTTGGGTACCGAGCGTGTACCGAACTCACGCGTAGGTATGATTCATGTTTCGACCATTTGTATCAAGATGGAATACTGCATAGCTACCACTACCGTAGTCGATGATTAAGCACGTACAAACGATATAATTCCCGCCCAGTCTAAGCTCAGCCGTTCAAGTTCAACCGTAGATTTCTCCAGAGCCTGTCCATTGCACATTCCCCATACTTCACATTTTCATAACCTTGACTTCTGCCGCGATAACCTTCCCCTCGGGAAATTCCTACAATGTCACCACATTTCTCTTCACAACTCAAAACGGCTTCTGAAAATTCGACTCTATTTGTTCAACTTTAAGGTTTTAAATGTTGTCGGTATCGTGCATATGAGTTATGCGGAGTAGTTAGCATGCCAAAGTTTTATCTGGACGTAAACTTACGCCATTACTAGTTCGGGGAATGTAGCACCTATTTATGTTTAAGTGCTATATTTTCGCGATATTGTGTCCACAGCGCGCATGTCTTTGTTTTCTTTGGGTAAAGAGGGGTGTTCAGAAATTGTGTAATAAGCCGAAAAGGGAAGATAGAATAAAAGAATGAAAGAGTACAATATATTAAAATAGTGCGACAACCGATGGCCTTATCGCTTAGAGCGATTTCTTCCAGGCAACCTGATTAAGAGAGGAATAGAATAGAATAGAATAGAAAACGCTTTATTGTTCACACAATTTACAATTTAACAATAAAAGAATACAATAGAATTAAAATAGTGCGACAACCGGCGGCCTTATCGCTTAGAGCGATTTCTTCCAGGCAACCTGATTAAGAGAGGAAAGGATTATAGAGGAAGGTTAAGGGACGGGGTGTACAATAATGGCGAATTAATTAAAACAAAAATGAATACACTTGAATAAATAGTCATAAATATACATAAGATATATACATACATATCAATATACACAAGGAGGAAAGGATTATAAAAGAAGGTAAGGGACGGGGGACGTTGTAGATCATAATTGTGAACCAATTGTATTATGATGCTAACCCGGTTTTCGAGAAATAAAATCTGTCCCGTACAAAATTGTAACTGTAAATCAACAAAATGTTTTCTCGATTTCAGTAATGGCCCCATATTAAGTGTCATAACAATGATCTGGATCACTTTATTTCGGCCTAGTATAGGCCTTTGCCAGAGCTGTCCAAACTACACATCTTCGAGGTCCAATCAAATTAACAACAAAAGCTGGAGGGCCGCAAAAAAAATCGGTTTTCAATTAAAATAGAATGCAATAGACATTTTTGAATGAAAATATGTAGTTTTTATTTACGCTAGATTTCCCGTAGAATAAGATTTTGCCCGTTCTCAACGCATCCAAATCTGCTAATTATGACGCAAAATCGGTTAGGTCAGTTGGCAACTACTCAACAAAACCAGATACTTTTCGGTAATTCTCTAGTAAAAGATAGCTTCACTTATAAATGATGCCATGCAAATAGAATGTTGCAAAAATAATTATAAGTAAATTATACCAAACTAGCGACCCGCCCCGGCTTCGCACAGGTTTATTATACTTATAAACCCTCCGATTGAATCGCTCTATCTGTAATATTACATTAATTATTAAAACCGCATCAAAATCCGTTGCGTAGTTTAAAAGATATAAGCAATAAGCGTACATAAGGTCAGACAGACAGCGGGAAGCGACTTTGTTTTATACTATGTAATGAAATTGATATCATGTAAAAAAGTTTTATGTCAAAGAATTCAGTTTTTGTAACTATAGAATAACCCTGTATAGATCTGCTATTCTATACTACCCAGCAGAGTACCTATCATACTCATGGAAATGAGCCTAAACCAGCTAAATTACAAATTAGTTACACCCTCAGAATTCTCTATTACAACGTTACACCACATTAGTACTAACACTAATCACTAACCTGGTTAGTGAGCAAGTGATTGATATTAGTGCCAAGAGCCTAGTATAAAACCAGTCTCACACGATCTATCAAAGCAAAATCAGGTTTTAACGCGCAACCAAACAAAACACCCACATCCAAAGCAGAGTAAGTAAAAGAGACATTTTTTTTTAATTCAATTTAATTTGTGATGATTTGAAAATTATGAATTTTGACTGTATGTTAAATTTAATTTAATACGTAATTAAGATTTAACTACATTAAATTATTTTAATTTTAATTTCTTCTCATTGCTCTGGTTCGTTTGATTCAATCATATTTATCTGACCGTAATTTCAGTGTCCATATCCAAGACAACTTTTCGGAACCTAGACCTGTCCCTGCAGGGGTACCACAGGGTTCTATATTAGGCCCGCGCCTGTTTGTTAAGTATATTAATGACATACCTGTGCAACCGCGAACCAACATTGCCTGCTTCGCGGACGACACAGCATCTTATACCTCTTCTCCGGATATCGATCTAGTTATTGGGCGTCTCCAACTATCCATCGACCTACTCGGAGATTATTTTAAATCATGGAAGCTTAAAATTAATGCTTCTAAAACGGAAGCCATACTTTTTACTAGAAAAAGAGCCTTACCAACGAAAAAAATTAAAAATTGACGGTTACTCCATTCCTTGGAGTCGCTCCGTCAAATACCTAGGAACAACACTAGATAGTAAACTCAATTGGACCGAAAATACTGCAAAGCTTTGCCACAAAGGTATACAAGCACTAAATGCTTTAAGCCCATTATTAAACAAACGTTCTCGCCTTAGTAGTTCAACTAAATTACGAATATACAAAACCTTGGTCCGACCCTGTATCACGTATGCATGTCCCGTGTGGAGTAGTACCTGCAAAACAAACATCAAAAAACTCCAGACCATTCAAAACAAAGCCGTTAAGTACGCTTTTAAAACACCAATTCGTACAAATCTCCAAAAGCTTCACCTTGAAATAGGGCTAAAACGAATAGATGTATACATTTATAAACTATCCGAAAAATTTTACCTACGTAAAAATCCAAATAATAAAAACCAATTAATCAGAAACTTATGTAAGTCTCGTAAAAATAATATTCCATACATCGATACTTACTGTCGGTACAAATTACCCCATCACTGGTTCTTAGAGTGCTATGAACACGACTAGATTGTCCATGTGAGCGCGCGCGGCCCGGCCGCGAGCTCCGCGCGCGCCATTCTCGCCCGTATTACTAGCCAGTGAGTCGGGCGTGGATGGCGCGCGCGCCCGCGTCGGCCCGCGCGAGCTTGTGTGTGTGTCTATCGCATGACGCGTTCTTGTTGCTACCTATGGACTGCCAAGCGCCCGCGCACGTTCTAGATCTACCCTCGACTTTTGGGTTTTTCTTTTCGTTTAACATGATACATACCTACATAATACGTATTTCTCCCTCTAAAGTGTACGTGTTCTCATCTTATGCCATTTAATACTTGAACCTAAATCCTAAATTGAAATTAACAATATGTTTAATAAGTTTGATATGAGCCTACGTGCTCGCTAAACTAGTCACAATATATTGCAATGTACGGCTAGGATACAATTTACACTAGTGTTTGTACGTTTTTCTTGTAATTTTTATGTGAAATAAAGACATTTTGAAATTGAATTGAATTGACATTAAATTATTTTAATGAATGCTATATTAACTCGTCACATGCCTGCTGTTAGTGCCACAAGTGGAAGTCGAAGTCGGAGCTGCATCGAAGGCAGAACCAAAAAGGACATGTCCACAAAATGTACGGAGGCTGGTATAATAATAATCAAAAATTCTAACCACAACACTCGTTACATTTCGAGAAAATTCATATTTTTCTGAGTCTATTACATTAGTTAAAAATAAAAAAGAGCCCTCCGATTTTTTTTTTAATTAATTTTGAATTTATTAGTATAAATAAATAATTTTGGCTCAATAGGTTGTTTATCTCTATGAAACCTGTGTGAAGTACCAATTAGACACACTTTTAAAGTGTTTTTTGTCACATTGTACCTACTAACTGGTCACACTGGTAGGTTATAATTTTAGCAAGATGAATGTGGCAGGATCAGCTACGAATGCAAGTAAAATAACGATAGAAGCGCTTAATTATTGCTTAACAAGAAAAAATTAAAAGCTGTATTGTTATTTATCATACAATTTATATTTCACATTTAAAAAAAATGGAGGGATGAAAAAATGTAAATTAAATATTTTTGAGAAGCCCATAAAACAAGCTTTCAAATGATGTATGTATCATCTTGGTTCGATTTTTCTCTGAATAATATACCACTTATGGACGTCACCTTTAGCCAGAAAAGGTTTGAGGGTAAGCATGTCTATGTTTTATAACGACCGCTTTGAAATACATTGAATTGACTGTCATACTATGAATGAACGGTAGACGTTCGAAAAACAAATGGTGAATATGTAGAGAATTTACGATTCATAATAAATCACAAGACGATCATCTTGTGATTCGGAGAAAGAGCTGTTTTAGGCGAGCAGAAGGGTTGCTCTATTGTTGTGTCGTGTGAGATCGACTTAAGCTGTAATTGAAGTTCAGCCAACGTACAACGAGCTGCCAAACTTTACTAGGGCTGATTTAATTATTTAGCCCAACAGAATGAGTTTAGGGTTTCTAGCTTTATGCTGGAAACAATAGGGGCCTAAAAGATAACGGTTACTTACTTCGAAGATAAGTACGTTTATTTAACGATTAAGCTGTGTAGGTAAGACCTTAATAAGATAATTGAAAATTGGGAGGAGGCTTATGCCCTGCCGTGGACTGAAGTAAGCGTTCGAAGATAATGATGACAAAATTTCTGAGCCTGTGAATCCATATTTGAAAAATTTTATTTAGGTGCACATATTCTACATTAAATTATGATACAGTAAGTATAAATATAAGTAAGTATATATAAGCCGTGGTGGCCCAGAGATAGTGACAGCCACCTTGCAATCGTGAGGTCGTGGGTTCAAATGCCGGTCCCGTACCAATGAGTTCTTTGGAATTTATGTACGGAATTTCACACCTCTGGCTTTTCGGTGAAGGAAAACATCGTGAGGCAACCTGCATACTTCCGTAGAGGAAATTCGATGCCGTATGAGAATCCACCAACCCGCACTGGGCCAGCGTGGTGGATATGGCCCAATCACCCTTCGTGGGTAGGCCTACGTCCTGCAGTGGACTATTAAAAAGGCTGATACAGTACAGTACAGTACAGTACAAGTAGGTATAAATAGTCGGTACGTGAATTTGTAATTGTTGAATTTGGTTTCAGTTCTTAAATTAATGAAACGTCAATGTGAGACAAAAACGTTGATGTGCTATATATAGGTATTCACATTTCTTTCATATACGAGTAACATGAAAGTTTCTGAAAAGTGGTCATATTCAAAATGCTTCTAAGTTTGGACAATTTTTCATAAGCTTTTCTCTACGTTTTCTCTGTAATATATTTTCTATCTAACCCAATATTTGACATACAGTAAAGATTACAGTCTAGACTAAAAGTAAGCTACATAACTCTCCAAAATTTAAGACACACAAATACCGTTATTAAATTACTAGGTACCTATAGAATAAAGTAAAGAAAAAATCTATTTGAACTTTTCTAAAAGATCCGACTCAGACAAATTTAAATAGATGCGTCTGCAAGCTTGAAGTAGGGGTTATAGTTTGGAACTTGTGTTGAAATGAGTGCTCCGCTTGTAACAGTTTCACAAATCTATTGTTTTGTCTACATTCTGCATAAACAAAATTTGTGAAGTTATTCTAATCTCAAATTTGAAAACTGTACTCGTAGCTATCTCGTTGCGTAATTTGACTAGGTGTGTTAAATAACGTTCGGCATGGTCATTGGTCAGTCATCGGATGCGTGATCGCGAGTGGCATTTACAACTAAGCGCTGGAGTTTTGGTGGGAACGCGGAAAAGTCATGTAGCATCATTGTATTATTTTGTTAAACTTGTGTTTTTATCAATGATAATTAGTGAAAAGTTGTTGTATTTCGTTGATTATGAGCTGATTTACGTGCATGAGTGTAGGCAAGTGATATAAAATATACGTATCAGGTCGTTCCGTGTTGTCACCGAAACTCCATAGACGCCTCTAGTAAAGTATCAACTGCTTTACTGAGGTATGACTTGGACTATGTTTGGACTTGACCGCGACTTTATTGGACTATGACGTGACTACGACAGTGACTATTTTGATAAAATATCAAAAACTTAATACTTGACACTGGCAAATGCACTACAATGCGACGCCAAACAAAAGAAGAAGAACTAAGCGCTGCCGTGGATCGTCTCATGTCAATTTACGAAAGTTATTGCACCTTTTCGTGCTTTATACTAATAAAGTATTGTACATTTTTGTTACACGTATATGTAAAGCTAGATATACTTTTTGTGATGTTTGGTGTCAACACTAAGAAGTACTTCTAAGTAACTCTAAGAAGTTTTGACTTCAAAACTATTGAAATCGCAATTTCTAATATAGTGCACCTGCTGAAATACTTCGGTGACATTGTTCCATTGTACAGATCTTTTGTTTTGTCCTTAGGTTTTGTCTACTAAACCAGTAATAAATAAATAAATATTTTGGGACATCTTACACACAAATCTATCTCTCGATACAAGTGTAATTGTATCGAAAGTTAGTCTCATCTCGTCTTATTAGGATAGTTAGACCAACTTTAGGAACAATGCTTTGGTCTAACTCTCACCGGTGGGAAAGAGGGGGTAAGTTTTAATGAATAGTCTTTGGTACTAAGAACTTCGGGATACAATGAGTTTTATCAATCATCAGCAAAAGCCAATGCCTGAAATTGGCGCCTTTTAAAATTCGCTCGGCCATTAACCAAACCTTGTTTTTTTAGTACAATCAAATGTTATAAACAACGTTTAATAAATAAAAAAATTCTACCCTCAGTCCGAGAAAAGTTATGAGAGTTAAAAGTTTGTAAATATTCATCAGGTTTTTTGTAAAGATACCGCATAAAAGATCATTTAAAACACCTAAATAATCGTTATATCGGTACCTACTATGTTATGGTGCGCCAAACACTTGTGATTTGACAGTGGTCAATCCGCCGGCGATTTGGAATCGCCGCACGCACCACCGCCGCCACCGTTGAGGATGTGTATGTAGTTGGCTGTCCCCTGTCCTAGTCTAACGCGCACAGGAGCTTGGTTTGTTTCAATTTCTCACTTACTAACCGCCCCCTTCCCCCCGCGCCCCACCTCCCGGCAATCAAAAGAATAAGGATTAACTCATTCTCACTCACGCCTCGGTATTCGGTCGGGGCGCGCTTCAACCAACCAACTCGCGATGCCTAGTGTCGCGACACCCAGCCATCATACCGCTGCTGTCGCTTATGCGACGCGAGGCCGCATCGGGCCTCGCCACTACGCGAGCCCGCCTCGGCGGCCGGGGTCGAGTTTCTCCCCCGGTGCCGGCCGCTTCAACATCGATGTCAGCCACCATCGTGGCACACTATCGGACAACCAGGGGTAAATAATTCCCGAAGCAAACCGTGGAACGGATAGAATAGCTAAAACGCATCTAGACAGCAAAAAGTATGAGCTGATCATAGAGAACAATGTGTCAAATGATGTAGTGCCATCTTGAAATGTCTACGCGGATGGTGCATAAAACAAGGAAGGAACAGGCTGCGGCTATTACTCGCCGGAACTTGGGCTCAGAGAGTCCCTGGCCCTGAATAAAACTACAACAATCTTGCAAGCGGAGGCCATGGGCCTATTACTAGCCTCAAAAGCACTTGTACCCTTAAATGAGCTTTTGACAGCTACAGAAAACAGTGAGGCCAAAGAAATTATCGTGTTCACGGTTGACAGTGCTGCTACTATCTACGTACTCAAAAGACCTGTAAAAAGGTCTAGAGTTACCGCTGAGTGTCATGCGACACTTCAAACTCTTTCAGGCAAACACAGAACAATCGTGCGCTGGACAAAGATTCACGGATCATGTTCAGGCAACAACATAGCCCTTGCCAAAAAGGGCACGAGAAAACAGGTAGGGGAGGAGGCAACAAAACACTGTAAGCCAACAGCGGCGGAAGTGCGCGAGTTGCTGCGTCGTCATACCGAAAAAGAACAACAGAAAGGACAAAAGGGAGGACTGCAAGCACTCTAAAGCTGCTTTCCCCAATCTGAATAAAAAGATCACAAACGACCTATTGAGGTTGCAGCGGCAAGACCTCCGACTTATGGTAGGACTCATAACTGGTCACTGCAACTTAAATAGTCACTTGTATAAACTTGGAGCCACTGATAGACCACTTTGTCCTGGCTATTTGAAGGAAAACGAAACTGTAGAGCATGTTCTGTGGCACTGCAAGGCCACGGAAAACACTAGAATAGCTAACGGGTTGCATGATGCCTTTGCATTATCATCGGCTTTGTCATCTACATCGCCATCATCTTATTAACCATCTAAGCTACTGGAGCAGTTATGCCAGCGGCCCAGAGCCACGCTCCGTTACTTTAAGGAGCTAAGTTGGCTCGGGTAGACGCTGGAGGGGGAAATGCACAAAACACCCCATGCGGGACATCAGTGCAGGACTTATCGCCCCTACTTCGAATTAGAATTAGAACCACGGGTAGGCGTCGCTTCGCCCTGGCGTGAGCTTGACGCCGCCCAACCTGCGTCGTTGACCATCGTGCTTGACGACCAAAGCTTCAAAGGGGATGTTAGAGACGTGATCCCTGGCTTGCGCGGCGGCGCGCTTGAGCCGGCCTAGCGATTCCACTCCCCATCTCCGCATCGCTACGAACCCTGACAGGCTGAGAGAGCTCCGCTCCGCGTTTCAGTCGGTCTTGGTCGAGTGTACACTTCCGAGACTGACCATTGACTGACAGACCAAGCCGCGTTCGCCTGTTCGAGTACGCCACCGGACCCGACGTGCGTCACGTCATATCAAGTCAAAGAAGAAGAGATGCCGCCTGTACTTGGTTCAGTGTAGGTCGTGAAGACTCCAATCTGGGACAACACCACCAAGCCATAAGATGGCCAACCCAATACCACCAAGCCAAGATATGGCCAACTATGGCCACACTAGAAACTAACGAGGGTGCTGAGCGAAGCCGCCCGTCCTCGCGGACTGGGAAGGGTACTCGCACCCTCCAAACATTGCCCCTCGGCCCTTAGCGGCCGAAGCGTCCAGCCACCATTAAAATATATATAGCTCTAGCTGGCACATCCGCCAAATACGGGGGGAGAAGAACCCGGAGTCGCTTCGGTATTAATTGTTCTATGCTCTCATGCCTCGATCTTTGTGTTATGTGAGCGTGTTTTAAATTATTGGTGACCAGTGTTTTAAAACTACGACTCGGCTTTTGTTTTAGGACTCTGATATCTATCTAGCACTGCTATGATTATATATCTCTGGTGTTATCGTAGAAAACAGTAGTATTATGCGGTATTATACACGGTAAATAAAGGAATGAATGAACACTTCATTGCACACAAAGACACAGACATTGACAAAGACATTGTTGAAGCGATTTCTTCCATACCATATTTCAAGTAAATAGTCAATTACCGCATTACAAACAAAAACGGATAATTTGGAGATGAGATTTGTAGAAGGCGAGATAGTTCCAGGTGCAATCTCACTCCTAACAATTCAAAAAGCATTCAACAGTTTTTATTTATGTCAATTTAATTCGTAACTTGTGCTTAGGTGATAAAAATAACCTTAAAAACAAATAAATCAAAACAAACTTCTAAGTCTTGTAACTCTTTTTGGACTGAAACTACAGCTACAGCATTTCATAATCATCATTTGTTACACTATACTGAACTATAAAAACAAGGTTTGGTTGATGGCCGCGCGAAAAAAAAAAGGCGCCACCTTCCATACAAAAACCGGCATTGGCTTTTTAAGTATGATGTTTACATGACTCGTAAGGAAGAGTAAGAAGGGTCGATACAAATACAACTTCTCCGATTTTTTTTTTAAAAACATAAGAGCCTTTATTAACTACAATAAGATACAATACTACTTTATATTCTAAAACTACCCACACTACTACTACATAGAAAGCAATTAGATCATCCACAGACCCTTGAAGGTCTAAAGATGATCCAAATGCTCAAGTCCACAGCCAGTCGGCAACGTGCCCAGCATGCTAGCAGCATTGCCACGCTGAATGGCAAAACTTAAAAATATAAAGTACTATCGTTTATGTGGTCAAATAAAATATCACACGCACACTCGCTCAAGCGCCCTGCGCCGCTTAAACGAAACAGCAAGAGGAGGCATTCATTTTAGCCGCGCGTTAGAAAGAGAGGGGGATATTACTGTATTATTTTTCAAAGTCAAAGTCAAAATTTCTTTATTCCGTAGACAATACAGGCACTTGGAATCGTCTAGTTACAATTTTTAAAAGTTCTACTTAATAAATTTTTACTATAAATAAATAAGCACACTTTTTTAAATTTTACAAGATCGGTATCATTAGGTACACAACAAAATAAAAAATAAGAATACAAATCAAAAATAAAACTGTATCAGTATCATGAAAAATAACAATGTCATTATCAGTTTAAAAATGTCAACGAGTATTAAAATAAAGAAATTATAATTACATATCAAAAAATTTAAAAATACCATGTTACGATATTCACCAATAGCATCGTCAAAGTAAAAGAATCAAAAAAGTAAAATTGTATCAATTTTTATTTTCTTTATTTATTTATGCATACTTTATATACATGAAAAATGGGTATTTCATGGGGCATAGCATAATTATTATCTAATAATATAATAAGTACTTAATAATACTTATCATGCAAATGTTAGTTAGTTAGATAATTAAGTATCCTTAAATAAGACTAGCTAGATAAAAATAAATAACCATTGCCATGTACCTAACATTGCAATGGTTGTTAATTTTTATCTTCAAAGAATTCGTTTAGATAGTAATAACATTTCTGTACTAGATAATGACCGAGTTTTTTTGGAAGCTTTTAAATGATGTTTCTTTCTTTATATATACTTCCTCTCCTACGCCGCGCTGACGGTCTACTCTCCCTCCAAATTACGAATCGAAGCCGCAATGCGAAATGCCGCTAAAGAAGTTATAACTTCAAAAACGTATCTCAGCTGAAATTCTCGTGGCTTCTCAGGTAAGAAGCCCACCTTACCGCTATAATATAAAGTATCTAAACACAACGTAGAAATACATCTTAGTCCGAGATACGTGACCCCTTTACCGGGAGCTTAGTGCAGCGAACTTAGCCGGGCTTATATATAAGGAAGGGAAGATTCAGAGAATCCTCCAACTTAATATTGTACCAAGTTTGTTACACGAGTATACTGATACGTACGATGTTGTACTTACAAGCTTGCGAGTTTTCTTTATTCGAGGCAGTTTTTAAATTTACTGTGAGCGTCCGTCTGTTAAAAGCGAGAACGGGGGGAAACTAGCCCTGGTGTTAGAGTTTTAAAGGCTTTTGACGTGGCTAAAAAGTTTAGTTATATCTTAATATACCTATATAAATCTCGTGTCACAATGTTTGTCCTCAATGGACTCCTAAACCACTTAACCGATTATAATAAAATTCGCACACCATGTGCAGTTCGATCCAACTTGAGAGATGGGATAGTTTAAATCTCAAATTATAGTCGCAATTTTAATTTATTTAGCCACAGCAACGCGTGGCCGGGTCAGCTAGTAGGTATTATATAATTTAAGAGTAGGAAATTTATACTACTTCTGACATTATTCAATAATTTATATAATAAACAATGTTAAAATAAAAACTGTCACGCTTAAAACTACGCACTAATTAACACAGTAAAACTATTTATATAATTTGCCTAGATGACAAAAGTCAGTACCTACAGTCCTTCGAGTGCGGCCCTTCTCCCAAACGTGCCCATCAAGCTCGCCGCGTTACCTCTCTGGATTGCCAAGGAGATGTGTTGAGTGAAAAAGCTACCCGACCTGGGGTCGCCACCTCTGTCCCTCAGACGGCGTCCCAGCTCCCTCACAAACTTTATGGCATCCAAGCCCCAGGAGCCTGCCGTCTCGACGGCGAACGGGACGAACTCGTACACCGATTCCAAGCTTCCGTACTTGAGACGTTTGCCCCTGGCGGCTGCTTCCGCTCCCGCACCTGCAGTCTGTGCTGGGTAGCCGCCAGATGACAGGAAGCGAAAGTACCGACACAAGTGGCATCCCAAATAAGGCAGCGGCAGCAATAAACTCCGTACTCCCTACTATAAACAATTGAATAGTTAATAAAAATTAAACATTGCTAAAATTTAAGAGTTGCGCAATCTGGTCCCAAAGCGCCACCCTTTTATGGTAGACATTCTGCGCGTTAGAACCAGGCGTCTTGAATCCTCATTCCTCATACGAACAGCCAGAATGTGGGACGCTTTACCTGGGTCTGTCTTCCCGCTAGTGTACAACGTAGGTCATAAAATTCCGAGTTAATAGGTGTCTACTAGGTAAGCGTACTAAACCCTAGACCGCACATCATCAGGCAGTATGTAGTCAAAAGCAAACCTATACGAAATAAAAAAAATTGCTACCTGCGATTACCCATCCGAACGCACTGGATAGAAGCCACTTCCATCCGGGATTATTGGATATCCATAGAGGAGACCTATGTTCAGCATTGGACGTTTTATGGGTGATGGATGGATGGATGGTGACTTGGTCACCCATGCAAAGACCATAATAACCAAACAGTAGCGATTACACTACATTGCATCGGTGCTTCTAATGACGTGTAGAGCTGTTATAATTATTTTTCGCTAAAAATGGTATAACCCAATAAAACTTTAAATGAGACCAATTTTGAAGTCTCTTTCCAATAAAAAAAAGAATTATCTAAATCAAACCACTGTAAAAAATTACGCGTGGTTTTACAAAAAAAAATATACGCGTTGAATTGAGTACCTCCTCCGTTTCGTCGGGCAAAAATGGTGGATGTTCAAGCAAAAAATAATATATCATATACTTAGTCAGTCTTTCTAACCAATTTAAAAGCAATTGTGTCTTTCAAAACAACTCTATGATAAGTTGGTCTATTCAGAAAATGAATGCTCCTATAATATCTGGCAAATCCCCAACATCAGCAAAAGAATTCATTTTTATCTCGCAAATTGTTATTTTAGACTCAGGGAAATAGTAGTTTTGCCAAATAATGTCATGATCTCTCTAACTAGCCCTAAATCGAGTCTGGAAGAAGGCCAGACTTTGTTGAGGGAGAAACTTTCATTTGAGATCCAATTTCCGTTTATATTTTTTAATTTGCATACGTGATAATATCTAAAGATTTCATCTTTAAAAAAATTGACATTCTAGACAACTTTTTTGAAATTGAAAGCTTTTTGGATGCTTAAAACAGGAGAGAGTTAGCCTTTGATGGCTTACCGCATTATTAAAAAAACGTAGAAGTATTGTACTTTGAAGTTGTAATATATTATACTAGTTTTTACCCGCGGCTTCGCCCGCATGATATTTTGACGCAATATCATTATAATTTATAGCCTATGTGTTATTCTGATATATAAGCTATTAAATTATTGCAAAGTTTCATCTCAATCCGTTCAGTAGTTTTTGCGTGAAAGAGTAACAAACATCCATCCATCCATCCATCCTCACAAACTTTCGCGTTTATAATATTAGTAGGAAGTAGGATAGGATTTCAGGATGTTTTTAAATTAACTCCATCCTTTTGTAGAATTTGACGGTAATACTAAGTCACAAATCAAAACTTATGAAAAAAGAAAAAAATAAGAGCATTTTACCTTTTTCGCACAACATTTTAACTGTCCCTAGAGCAGAAAATTTAGAAGCAAATTACAAAAGGTTTCACGCTGACCGAGCATTAAAATGGAAAGATATTCAATCGAAATAATAAACTCTCATGAATATGGATGAAATTTAAGAATTGTTGAATAATTTCATGATATAATTTTACTTGGAGAGACTCCATTTTGAGCTCGGATACCTATTTGACTAGTTTATGAGCTCGCAAGAGGATAGTTTTGCTAATTTCATGAGAGTGAAATTTCTTTAGTAATTTTATTCATACTTAGTTTAAAATATTTTGTTAAGAATATGATTAAATTTTAAACAAAATAGTGCTCAATAATAATTGATATTATAATAGACATAAAAAATATGTAGGTATGTTCCTATAAGCCGAACTGCCAGCCCTGGTGTTAGACTTTTTAAGCCTCCTGAATGGACATAATATGTAATTTCATTTAAATTATTGTTAATTTTGCTGTTTCAACGACGCTTTGCACATTCGTTTACAAAATATGTAAATCGGTTCACGATTTATTTGACTGCCTCAGTGGCTCAGTGGTTAGTGAACCTGACTTCTGGATCAACGAGGCGTGGGTTCGATCCCCACCCAGGGCAAGCATTTATGTGGTGAACATAGGTGTTTGCTCTGTGTCTGATACTATCTATATAAGTATATATTTAAAATATGTATATGTATTGTATATTAGTCTCTGGCAGCCATATCACAAGCTTTGCTTTGTTTGGGGTCAAAGACTGTGTGTAAGATCTCCCCCAATATTTGTATTTATATTTATAAAAATATCGTTCACGTAAAAATAGGATTTCAATCTTTGTTTTACGTGGAGTCGTTGTACAAGTCCTTATTATTCTCATTTTTAAAAGTTGTTTATAATTAAGTTTACCGTGAATAAAAGCTTGTAAAAAAAGTATAAGCCCTTACAATCCATTCCTCACGAACTCGCAATAATTACATCAAAGCTTTTTCGGTAAAATTGTAATCCACAGACTCCACCAAATAGGAGAGGACTGGGAGGTCAGAAGATAGGTAAAGCGTTTGTGGCGAGCCTTCGCGGACGCCAGCCGACCTCCGTGCGACGCGTCCGATCATTCATACAACCGCGCGCGCGCTTTTATAATTTGGAAACATCATCATCATCATTATCAACCGTAGGACGACCACTGCTGGACATAAGTCTCCCCTATGGATTTCCAATAAGCACGGTTGGAAGCGGCCTGCATCCAGCGCGGTCCTGCGGTCTTAATTATATCGTCGGTCCAACTGGTGAAGACTATATAAACTGCAATCAAATATTAGTTTAAAAAAGTTACTGCAGTCTTCACTGCACGTTATCAGCAATGATTTTGTTAAATTTCGTCCGCAATTACTGCATACTTCTTTTATTTACTTCTTTTCTAAGCAAATACGACTTATTCGCAATTAAATTACGCCACAAAAAAAGAAAAAAAAGTGCCCTACGTTTAAAATAAGGGTATTTTTCTAGTCTAAGGGTAATTTCTAGTAAGGGTATATTTAAAGATATCATTATACTCATCATTACGTCCAAATTTTACTAAGAGGTCAACCTCAAAATCGTGAAAAAAGATCAGTTGTTCCATACAAAAAAATATTTGATGTCTGACAAAACGTATGTTCGTTTATACCTTTGTGAAGAAACGCCTCGTATAAAATGTTTTACGCTCCACCCAACTCCACACATCTCCGCCCCTCTCTACTTTAGTGGAGTCTAGGCTTAATCCAGCGGAAATTTTACATTCATAGCTGAAGCTCAGGAGGAATCCTAACGGAAATAAAACAAGAAATTAATTTATTAGTTGAAGACGGCTGAAGTAGCCAACTTTATGATTTTCCTCGTTTTTATTGAGAAACAAAGGCTCGAGTTAGTAACTGATATTTGCAATTTTTGCGGACAAAATGTTAGTATTACATTTGATTTAGTTTTCTGTGGTAATTCTTTGAAACTGCTGTACGTAGAGTAGATGTGCTAGTTGCGGCTATTTTAGTCTAATTTTTGGCCATTTTGAATTTTCATGATGGTGTAAACAATTATAATGTTAAAACAATATTTTAAAGAATTTTTCAAACTTTAGCATTCACCATACAGTAGAACACGATAAACATATTCTTAAACGCAATAATAGTTTAACACATATACATAAAATATTTTAGTACTTTTGCACCGTATAAGCCATTAACCATTTTGAATTTTCATGATTGTATAAACAATTTTAATATTAAAACAATATTTTAAAGAATTTTTCTAACTTTAGCATTCACCATACAATAGAACACAGATAAACATATACTTTCGTTCGGGGAGGAAGGGGTGAACGGACACAACAGCTTATGGGGAGGAAGGGGTGAACGGACACAACAGCTTATCCGACCCAATTGTCAACCTCACCTGCACGCGCCGAACAACTGGCGGCGGCAACCAACGGGTTGCCGTGGTACTCCCTGCTAGAAAACAGACGAGGCAATGGCGACCGAGCATAGGCGGTATACCCTTACACCCACATAGGCAACTATCTGGAAGAGGCTTCAGCGGCCTAGGGAGCTAAATACTCCCTGAAAGAACTGGTGCAGAAGGCCACGGGAAACCACTGCACTATATTCCCAAGAAATCTAATATGGAAGCACACACGGATACAGATGAGATGGCATGTGAACCGGCTACCACCCGGCGCCATGACGAGTCCAGGTCGCATGGTGTGAAATGTGCTACTGGCCACACTGGCGTGATTCGCCAGGCACAGTGTGGACAATATGCTACTGGTGATAACCAAAGGCCATCTTACAAACGATCACTCCGGCGGACGATCACACTTGCGACGTGGAATGTCCGTGGCATGATACAAGCGGGGAAAAAAGAGATCATAGATAAGGAACAGCAGGCTCACAAACTTGACATTCTGGGCCTTAGTGAAACCCATATGAGAGGCTCGGGGTTTTACAAGACCATACCATATACTTCTCTGGCCCCGACAATGAGAGTAGTAAAGGCGTGGCTATATCTGTTTCTCCAGACATTGAGAAAAGCGTTCTTGGTTATAACCCTGTGAGTGATCGTATAATAACATTGAAGCTAAACACGAAACCTTGCCGAATGAACATCGTTCAAGTATACGCACCAACTAGCTCTGCAAAAGAGGAAGTCATCGAAGCATTCTACAATGACTTAGAGGATACTTACAGCTCGTTACCTAAAAGAGAAATTAATGTGCTCATAGGGGACATGAATGCGAAAGTAGGATGCACAGAAAACGATAATCACCTCAGAGATGTTGTGGGACGGTTTGGACTTGGTGTAAGAAATGACAGGGGGGAACGATGGATCCAGTTCTGTGTCGCTAATTCTCTGTCTATAATGAACACGTGGTTCCAACATCATCCCCGACGTTTGTATACGTGGACCTCACCAGGGGATAGAACGAGAAACCAGATAGATTATATCACTATATCTAAAAGATGGAAGTCGTGCATAACGAACACTAAAACGTACCCAGGTGCTGACTGCGGAAGTGATCACTCACTTTTGGTGGCCAACATGACCATAAAGCTCAAAAAGTGCTATAGGCCTATTGATACACGGAAGCGAAGACTGACACTTGGTGAACAAGCTAACTTTAAAGCACACTTCCAGCAGAGAGTGACTAGTGAGGTACAGGTAGAAGACAGCTTGAACGTGAACGAGAACTGGAGGAAAATGAAAGAAGTGTTGCTTTCATCACATGTGGAATGCCAAATCAACACTCAAGGGAATCTTCGAAGTTCATGGTTATCAGAAGAGACTTGGGATGTCATTGAAAAAAAGAAAAACATACTAAAAAACCTCTCTAAGGACGATAACCGTGACCAGTTCAAAGCCCTGGCAAAAGAAGTGCAAAGTCGTTGCAGAGCAGATAAAAATCGATATTTCAACAATATTTGCTCTGAAATTGAAGATCATGCTCAGAAGTTGCATACACGAGATCTTTTTATGAAAATAAGAAGCATAACTCGAGACTTTAAGCATAAGACTTGGGCAATCGAAGATGAGAGTGGAGCCTTGCTGACAGAAATTGACAAGGTAGTAGAGAGATGGCGTGATTACTGTCAGACCTTATATTCGGACCAAACATCGGATCCAGACGAGCACAGACGTAGTATGGTAGATATTGCTATGGAACCAGACATCTTAAAATCTGAAATTGAGCTCGCTCTAAAAAAGCTAAAACTAAACAAATCAGCCGGAAGTGACTGTATCTTTGCTGAAGATCTGAAGCTCATAGGTGAAGAGGGTATAGAAATTCTACAGTCTATATGCAATCAGATCTGGAGAACTGGTGAATGGATCGGCGACTGGCAGGAATCTGTGCTGATTCCCATACATAAAAAAGGGTCGACAAAGTCGTGTGGAAATTACAGAACGGTAGCGCTCATATCTCACGCAAGTAAGGTTCTACTATACGTCATTAACGAGCGGCTCAAAGCTTATTTGCAATGGCAAATTCCCGTTGAACAAGCTGGGTTTGTGAAAGGGCGTGGCACCAGGGAACAGATTGCGAATGTCAGACAAATCATGGAAAAATGCCGCGAATTCAACATACCAATGCTAATGTGTTTTGTGGATTACTCTAAAGCATTCGATTGTGTACAGTGGGTTTCTCTATGGAAGATTTTGACTGAGATGGGGGTACCAGAACATCTTACTATCCTCATTAGAAACCTCTATGTGGAAGGTAATACCGTCGTTAAGGTGAACGACATAATTTCCAGACCCTTCAAGCCACAAAAAGGTGTACGGCAAGGATGCATTGCATCTCCGGTTCTCTTTAACATATACGGGGAGCACATTATGAGGAAAGCCCTAGATGGATGGAAAGGTGGAATTTCTGTTGGTGGAAAGCGAATAAGTAATCTAAGATACGCAGACGATACAACCCTATTCGCATCGTCCGAAAAAGAGTTGGCTGAACTGCTTTCTAGAGTTGAGAAAGAAAGTGCATTGATGGGCCTCAGCATAAATAACGCAAAAACCAAGGTCTTAGTGGTAGATAGGCAAGGCACACTAGCTCGCACTAACGAACTCAAGGACCTAGAATTTGTGGACCAGTTCATATATCTTGGTTCCCTTCTTAATAACGAGGGTGGCAGTGCTAAGGAAATTACAAGGAGAATTCAGATGTCCAAATCAGCGATGACTAAACTCACAAGGATTTGGAAAGATCGGAACATATCCCGCAACACTAAAGTGAGACTGGTACGGACATTGGTTTTCTCAATTTTCCTTTACGGCGTAGAATCCTGGACGTTACGGAAGGAAGAAAGATCCAAAATCGATGCATTTGAAATGTGGTGTTGGAGGCGAATGCTTCGTATTCCTTGGACTGCGCGCCGTACTAACGTGTTCATTCTTGGGGAGCTCCGTATAAAAACACGACTGTCGACGACTTGCTTCCAGCGCATTCTTAACTACTTTGGTCACATTGCTCGCAGAGACCCAAATAACCTCGAGAAGTTAATGGTAGTAGGAAAGGTCGATGGGAAAAGATCACGCGGTCGATCGCCTACGAGATGGACGGATCAAATAAAATCTTTGACCGGCATGCCCATCCCAGACGCCATGAGAACCGCAGCAGACAGATCCAAGTGGAAGAACATTGTCCAAAAAGTGATCCAAGATCAAACCGCTCCAGATTAGACACGACCTTCAGTAATGAAGAATACGACTGAGAAGAAGAAGAGAAACATATACTTAAACGCAATAATACTTTAACACATATACATAAAATATTTCAGTACTTTTGCACCGTATAAATAGTTATTTTTAAGTAGTTAAACTTATTTTCGTGACCTCTCACCTTTAATAACTGCGAAGCTAAGCCTTATTCCTCTTCGCACTGAAACTTAAGATTAATGTGTCATTTACTCGAAAAAACAGCCAAAATACTTGACTGATAGCCTCTAAAGCCTCGTGCTTACTACGGCCATTGAGAAGATAATCTGCAAAAATACAAATTGTAATAAGAATTAGCGCGACTTATGCTTTAATCTAGAAATACTTAATTATTTTTCGCAAAAAATGGCAAAACTGCCTTCCATTGCATACAAAATTCAAATACTTCGCTCGAATCGTTTACATTATTGTTGATTTTTCAAAAATGGCTCAGCCGATTTCTGTAAATGTTAATATTTTTTCTAAACGGTTCTCAATTGGCGAAATGCCAATAATCGACAATAATAATAATAATAAAAAATGAAAATATCGATGAACATACACAAAAAAAAAATACATACAGACGAACATAGAAAGAAAGGAAGAATTTTTGGAAGTCGGATAAAAATTAATTGAGCTGCATCTCTGCAACATGTTCGGCTTTCTTTGTTCTTCTTATTCTTCGTTATCTTTCATATACCTGTACTGTACTGTACTGTATCAGCCTTTTTAATAGTCCACTGCAGGACGTAGGCCTACCTACGAAGGGTGTTTGGGCCATATCCACCACGCTGGCCCAGTGCGCGTTGGTGGATTCACATACGCCATCGAATTTCTTCTACTGACATACGCAGGTTGCCTCACGATATTTTCCTTCGCCGAAAAGCCGGCGGTGTTAATTTCCGTATATAAATTCCATAGAACTCATTGGTACGGGACCGGGATTTGAACCCACGATCTCACGATTGTAAGGCGGGTGTCACTACCACTAGACCACCACGGCTTCTAATATCATATAAAACATATACCTATATAACTAAAATCATTGGAGCTACATCTCTGTAACGTTTTCTAATCAGTGTAAAGGCTTTCTCCTCATTAGCTTCCACAATATCTAAGTCAGCGTTCGCGGCCTCGTGGCCTGTTTGGCCTATCCAATGTTTTTGCTCGGTCGGGGTAAAAAATAGACACTTATCCGCGTAGACCCTCGACACTCTGAGTAGGGTTCCACTTATTAGGGAGGGTTGTGAAGAGTTGAGAAATGTAGGTTGAGACCTCAAGCCTATAAAACAGACCTATAAAGAAAAGGGTTCGTACTACACCTTTGGTTGTTTTTGGCTTCCGACCTAAATGGAATAAACTTGATGTGTGTATCTATTTTCAACCTACTTCAAAAAAGAGTTTGTCTAATGGACTGTACGTTAGTTTTTAATGTATGTTTATGAATAAATAAATAAATATAAATAAATATTTTTGGGACATCTTACACACGGCCTCTGACCCCAAACTAAGCAAAGCTTGTGATTTGGCTGCCAGAGACTGATATACTACATATACATATTTTTAAATACATACTCATATAGATAGTAACTAAATAACACCCAGATACAGAGCGAACACTTATGTTCATCACATAAATAATTTCCCTGGGTGGGGATCGAACCCACGCCTCTTTGATCCAGAAGTTATGGTCACTAACCACTGAGCCAACGAGTCAGTCAAATAGGTTTGGTAGATCAAACAGAAGCTAAATAATTTATCAAATTTTATATCAAACTTATGAAATTAAATAAATACATAACTCTCTAGGTGAACTGTAGAGTTGCTGTGCTCTTCACTTCATAATAAGTTTTCAGGTTCAACCAGAGAGTTAATTATTTTGTTTTGAGCGATTAAAATATCTAATTTAAGGCCGCTTTCTGCGCACCGTATTCAAAAGATTTAACTCCATAATACTCCTTAAAATTTAAGAGATTTATTGAGTAATTCTAAAATAATATAAGTACTTAATACTGCAAGTATTATTACTCCTTAGATTAAAAGATAGAGAAAACTTTGTTACAGTTTAATTTAAACTTACTAGGTAATAAATAAAAACCTAAACTAATTATTAACAACTAGTAGTTCTCCAAACAGTAGTCTTCGCATCTGTTTAACCTGAATCTTCATAATTAAGAGTGTTCGACCTCGGTTCGCTCGTGAGGAGCGCGACACCATGCGCCTAGACGGAGACAAGTTGCAATTCTAATCTTATAGCAGGTGCCGCGGATGTGGCCAGTTTGGTGTCAAAATTATTGCATAAATTGTAATTATAAACAATGTAACAACATAAATTTTATTTATGTGAATCGCAAATTATTATTTTTTAAAATATTATTTGAACATTAATATGTCTAATTAATCGTTAAAATTCTTGGTGGTTGTTTAAGAAATCGCTTGAGGCAATAAGGCCGCCATTGTACCACTTAATTTAAAGAAAATTTGTACTTTGTTATTTAAGCTGATTTTCTGGTGTACAATAATATTATATTGTATTGTATTGTAGCCACAAATTATACTAAGATGACCACAACTGGGGCACCTGCCCTACTCAAAAAACTTGTTAGGTTATGAATATTAAACAATCTTGCCAAATATTATCGAGATAGGACCGATCAAAACCACCTTTTTGTGTACCTACCAAGTTTTGTCTAGATTCGATGAAAAATGCGACCTACAAAGAAATAAAAACCGGACAAGTGCGAGTCAGGCTCGCACATCGAGGGTTCCGTACAAACACATTGTTAAAATACTTATAAACCTGGTTTAGCATGTGCTAATTCTTTTATACCTTACATGATACGATTTACTCACTTTGAATTTTGAACCCATATTTTGTTCTTTTGAGGGCCTATTTTTTGTGATTTAAATAAAAATGTACAGTTTTCAGATTTATTCCTATATGAGTACTCTAAGACAATGCTTCTCGCCAAATTTCATATTTATATGCCAACGGAAATACCCTGTAGGTTTTGATTTTTGTGAGTGCGAAATATGCGGGTTTACACGACATAAACGGCTCTAACTTTTTTAAAGGATAACTGAGAAGTTTTTCTTTTACAAATCTGCAAGCGATCATAGATGTACGTATACAGTTTAAATTTCAACTCGATATCTTTACGCGTTCTCGAGATAAAGAGTCTTGACATACACACAGACGGACAGACGGACAACAAAGTGATCCTATAAGGGTTCCGTTTTTTCCGTTTGAGGTACGGAACCCTAAAAATAACATCCAGACACATGAAAAAAAATTTTGCCAATCTCGAAACCTTCGACGCTTCGCTCGTTTCGCCCTTCGGTCAGTTAACTTTTACTCGGCTGGGAATCGAGCTCCCAATCAACTAATCATAAGCCAAACGCATTACTAAGCCAGAGGGATCTTAATTAACTCTCTCAGCCTGCTTTAATATTATGCGTAAGTAATAAATGGCGAAGTTTAATTGCCTAAGTCTTAATTGAAGACGTTTTATGGCAAAATTACGACAGGCAGATAACTTTGCGCCCAAAATTGTATGAGTATGACAGGCCAATCTCTCGCCGTCTGATTCTAACCACTAATTAATAACTATGGCCCAGTTCTGGGACGCTGATTTTCTGTTAAAACAACGTGAATTATTAAGGCACGTTGTCTAAGTATTTTTACTTTCACGAATTTCTTTTAGAGTAATGTAATTTATGCAGAGGGTTATAATATTGAAAACAAATATATTTATTTCACGCAAAATTCTTAAAAACAAAACATAACTTAAGAGCATATTTTCATACTTAATCACCTTGCTGGCGATTAAGCCGGGCTTAGGAGCCATACTGGTTTTTACTATTGCAGTACCCTTAGCACGATTTAATCGAGTTTTTACGCGCTCGATTGAGTTAGCGTAAAATTATTGTATGAATATAAAAGGACAGTCTCTCGCAGTTTGATTTCAACCACTAATTAATAACTATTGGCCAGTTTTTGGCTGTAAAGTTAATACCCCTATTATATAGACATAGCCTTGAGGAGAGGCAAGTTGAAATAGGTGTTGGTAGAGCGCATAGCACGAAGAACTGATGGGGTTGATAAGTTTTCGATTGGAACTGACGTACCATACCCATGTATTGTAGGTACTGGCAAGTTTAGTGCAGCGTAGGACGTCCATCCCACAAGATGCACATACTTATGACCTCATGAAGACCTTAGGATTGCGATGGATCGTCGATACAAATCGCTTTTGGTCTGTCTCATTGAAGACATATATTATTATATTATACTAGTTTTTACCCGCGGCTTCGCCCACATACGCAATATATCATTATAATTTATAGCCTATGTGTTATTCTGATATATAAGCTATATTATTGCAAAGTTTCATCTCAATCCGTTCAGTAGTTTTTGCGTGAAAGAGTAACAAACATCCATCCATCCATCGATCCTCACAAACTTTCGCGTTTATAATATTAGTAGGATATAGGGAACGCCGGACGACTATGTCCAGTATTGAACGTTATAATTTGGCTGAAACAACTACGACCTTAGTATGAGAATGTCGATTTTTTACGCACTCGATACAGTTGGCAGTAACTACAATTATTTATGTGACTTATTCAGCGTCATCTGTTGACGCCGAGACGGTTCAGTTTGATTTCCATTCCATAGTTTTAGAGATATCCGTATGTATTTAATTCACTTCATGTGAAGTCGATTGTTTATTTTTGTTCATCATATGAGGCGTAGAATGTCCCCTGCTGAACAAAGATTCCCCTAAGTTTTCATCAAAAATATTATTTCGAAATTGATAGCAGTCGATTTACGAGGTAAGAGAGATGCGAATACGTTTGAAGTAAAGTCCACGCCATGGCCGTCTCGGGCAGGGGCCGAATCTTAAAGGAATTCAATAAAAGTAATAAAACCCTTTTGGAACTTTTCCTATCGCGAGCAATTCTTTTTTAGGTAAAGTTAGAAGGGACTTCGACATGAACTTAATGGATTTCGGTGCCATAAAAGTTTAGATTTCTATACACTTATTTAACTGAGTCCGAGAATTTTGTTTGTGATACGCATTTAGATGGATGAAAAAAAATGTTTTAAATAGTTCACTGTACGCGCCCAGACTTTGTACCGTGCTTCAAAAAAGTACCTAATTTAATGTTAAATGTCTCTTACATTTCGTATTAAACTAGTTTTTTCCCGCGGCTTCGCCCGCATGATATTTTTATTTTTGACGCAATATTATTATAATTTATAACCTATGTGTTATTCTGATATATAAGCTATATTATTGCAAAGTTTCATCTCAATCTGTTCAGTAGATTTTGCGTGAAAGAGTAACAAACATCCATCCATCCTCACAAACTTTCGCGTTTATAGTATTATACTAGTTTTTACCCGTGGCTTCGCCCGCATATGCAATATATCATTATAATTTATAGCCTATGTGTTATTCTGATATATAAGCTATATTATTGCAAAGTTTCATCTCAATCCGTTCAGTAGATTTTGCGTGAAAGAGTAACAAACATCCATCCATCCTCACAAACTTTCGCGTTTATAGTATTACTAGTTTTTACCCGCGGCTTCGCCCGCATATGCAATATATCATTATAATTTATAGCCTATGTGTTATTCTGATATATAAGCTATATTACTGCAATGTTTAATCTCAATCCGTTCACTCGTTTTTGCGTGAAAGAGTAACAAACATCCATACATCCATCTATCAATCCATCTTCACAAACTTTCGCGTTTATAATATTAGTAGGATAGTAGGATTAGTTATTTTGTTCAAAAATATGTTCTTATTGGTTTTTGTTTGTAAAATTAATAAAGCTAATATTTGAATGGCCATGGCCTAAACACTATTTATTTTTGTTATTTTTTGTTTTTGTTACAAAGAGCTCATTTTTATCGTCATGTGTTTTTTTCAGTGTTAGTTCCATAGTAAACGTTTATTTATTTATTGAGGCTTTTCATTAAGAGCTACATTAATACATACATTATAAAAAACTTATGATATAAAATTAACTGAATGTGCTATTTTTTAAGAAAGCACAGCATGCGTTATTGTCTACAATACAATTAAAAAAAAGAACGAATTAAAAATTACACATTTAGAATTACATTAGCTTCTATAATCTAAAGTATTCTACAGAAAAAATAAAATTACATACTTAAATATAGATATCACCTTCTATTTGGCTATTTCGGCCAAAGTGGAGCTTACATTAATTTTGAATTTGTACAAACTGTCTCCAAATACATCCAAGTCACTATGTTTAAATTCGTTGACGAGCCTACTTATTCTAGGAACCGTTGAATTAGCGCCTAACACAGTTCTACGATAGATATGAGCGAAAGGAGTTATGGGTTTACGCGGGTACTTAAATGTAATTCTGAATTTAAATTTGGCTAGAAGGTATGGACAATTGATGCTGCTGTGTAGTAATTTGTGTAAGAAAATCAAATCTAATTTAATTCGACGGTCTGCCAGAGTTTGAATTTTGAAAAAAGCTAATATTTTATTGTATGAATTTAATATTGTACTTTTCTTTCGGAAAAGGTCAAATGCCATAGGAATCTTTTTTGTATCCTTTCCAACCGTAATGAGTGAATGAACGTTGTTTTGTAAGTCCTTGCACTTTGCAAGTCAACAGTATGTACGTGCTTTCTTACACTGGGAATATACATACTGTTAGTATGAAATTGATCAAAATCAGATAAAGCGTAAAAGTAACTGCTTGCCCACGTACGTACTTCAACATTTACGTGTATCACGTACATCTACGTGATCTCAAATGTGCTGGAACAATCATTCCAATGTATTTTATACTCGCTTTAAAGGTCGAAGAATGTATTGGCCTTACCATTCTCAACCAATACAATTTACTGCCCATTATTGAACATAGGCTTACCCACGAATGGCGATTATCTATGCTAGCCTGCGGTTTGGTGTGGTCAGACAGACAGTTTATAATATATGTACAGTACTATTAGTATGCAAATTACCTTGTAATGTTTTCCTTCATGGCTTATTACAATTAAAAAACATTATTTACTATTTAATTAATCAATGAAAAAAAAATTAATAATAGTTTTTAATATATTTTTAATAACAAACTTTTGGCCGATTTCCATATATATATTTTATACATTTTTAATAGATTTATAATATATTTTTTGTACATTTTGACATTTATTTCTTTAATATTTATTTTCGATTTTTTGCATTTTCTGAGAAGATTTACTATAGTAACATATATATTTTTTTCACCATCGGAAAGTAGAGATTTCAACAAACAGAAAACATACCAACTTTTTGAAAAAAGCTGATATTTTGACGGTTGAATTTTCGATTGAAAATTAGGGTGTTTTTTCGATATTCATTCAAAATAAGGTGAAAAAAATTAATATTTTTAATCAAATAAATTACAGCGTATTTGGAACATAAAAAGGTAAGTTTTCACCAAATTTTGTTAAAAAAAAATATTATTGTAAAAGATAAAAATAAAAAACCAAAAACTCGGTTTTTTGGATTTTTCACATAAATTTTGAGGTTATGTGAAAAAAGTGTCAATAAAAAAGTTTTAGATCTTTTTATTACCTACAACTTTGCTATTTGACTTTTTTCGATAGGACTTTTAGTTTTGCCGGAAATCGAGAAAAACCGTTTTTTCCCCTTAAAACCCCACCCTCATCCCCTTCCCGACCTCAGATCGCCCGTAAATTATTTTTCCTTTTATTTTTATAATATTCCCCTCCTTTTCTAATGGGTTTCATCCTACTATTATTTTTTTTTCAATCTTTATTATTTTTAAAGGTTCTACTCTGGCCTATAGCTCGCAGATAGCAGAATGTTTCCTACTTACTTAACACTTATCGATATATTATAGAACATTAACGCAATATCATTATAATTTATAGCCTATGTGTTATTCTTATATACAAGCTATATTATTGCAAAGTTTCATCTCAATCCGTTCAGTAGTTTTTGCGTGAAAGAGTGACAAACATCCATCCTCACAAACTCACAAACTTTCGCGTTTATAATATTACTAATATTATAAAATAATGCTTAATGAATACTTAATGAGTGACAGAAAATTTGAATATTTTTGTAACAAAGTTTTGCCAATATTTCTCTAATTAAGTATAGCATATATTTATAGCCCAAGATCTCACTGCCAAGCTTTTACGTAATTTTCAATTATTACTATTTTCTCATATTCATATTCAATCATTTATTGCACCAAAAACACATACATCTCTTAGTCTAATTTATAAACTTAGAGTTACATATTTATGGACCCTGTTTTAGGGTATTGCAATTGGCTTAAACACTAAGGTAAATAGATAAATAATAGGAACAGTTATCGATTACGGATAGGGTCTAATTTACTTTGTCTGATTCGCGGTATCGAAACATTTATCGTCTAAGAAGTCCTGTATTGTGTAGTAGCTTTTGGCTATAAGAATCTCTTATAATATAACTATACATAATTATGAACGTAATTATGAGCGCGCGAATATTCTTATTTTATAAAAGAAGAACGCGAATATACAAAGCAGAAAACCAAAATTACCATAAAGTCCATAAACAAAATAACCCCTTGAAGATGCAATCCGCACAACAAACAACCAAAGTTAAAATGAATTTTAACTTCGCTCAATTTATTTTCTTTGCCAAAAACAAGCAATTTTGATACTTGAGTTTGTAATTTTGTGAAATTTGTGTTTCCTGGCCGTCATGATTTCTTAGTAATTTAGTTTATTAGTGGTTTATATTTGGTTATGCTTCTGAGATGCCTTGTTAAATTTGGATCAAACTTTACTGTCTTCGCAGATTGTTTACCCGATGTTTCTGAAACGGCTGAAAGATGAAGAAGGATCTGTTCTGTACTGTATCAGCCTTTTTTTAATAGTCCACTGCAGGACGTAGGCCTGATACCCACGAAGGGTCATTGGGCCATATCCACCACGCTGGCCCAGTGCGGGTTGGTGGATTCACACACGCCATCGAATTTCTTCTACGGCCATATGCAGGTTGCCTTACGATGTTTTCCTTCACCGAAAAGCCAGTGGTGTGAAAATTCCGTACATAAATTCGAAAAAACTCATTGGTACGGGACCGGGATTTGAACCCGCGACCTCATGATTGCAAGGCGAGTGTCACTACCTCTAGACCACCACGGCTTAAATCTGGATCAAATTTTATAATTTTAGAGCTTTTGCAGAAGAATTTTTCAGAAAAGTTTATGGAATAAGTTTTATTTAAAAAATAGATATGTAATAGATAAGATTATCCTACCAATATTATAAACGCGAAAGTTTGTGAGGATGTATGGATGGATGGATGTTTGTTACTCTTTCACACAAAAACTACCGAACGGATTGAGATGAAACTTTGCAATAATATAGCTTATCTTACTAATATTATAAACGCGAAAGTTTGTGAAGATGTATGGATGGATGGATGGATGGATGGATGTTTGTTACTCTTTCACGCAAAAACTACCGAACGGATTGAGATGAAACTTTGCAATAATATAGCTTATCTTACTAATATTATAAACGCGAAAGTTTGTGAGGATGTATGGATGGATGGATGAATGGATGGATGTTTGTTACTTTTTCACGCAAAAACTACCGAACGGATTGAGATGAAACTTTGCAATAATATAGCTTATCTTACTAATATTATAAACGCGAAAGTTTGTGAGGATGTATGGGATGGATGGATGTTTGTTACTCTTTCACGCAAAAACTACCGAACAGATTAAGATGAAACTTTGCAATAATATAGCTTATATTGCAGTGTTCAGTCAGACACACACTCACACATACACACGCACGCACATGCATACCCTCTCATACATCAAACATACTGACAAACAAAAACATGCATTACATACAGGCACGCTACACATAACAAATGTACAGAATAGGCATACTGTATTTATATACCTACCAACTAACATGTCTACGTAATCGCGCGAAATTCTATTCGTTACCTCACGGTTTGGGTCACCAAGATACAGGCTTAGCCTAGTTTGGGGCCCACTAGCAATACAAGACGATGTTAATGGCTATTAAGTACCTACCTTCCAACTCCGGTAAATTTGTGAATTTCAGTTAGTGCTTTATTTCTTGTCCATGTCCCTATCTGAATTGTAAAAAAATATTACGTTTAGTTAATAAGTACTTAAAATTGAATATTTATTGTTTGGTGTCCTTAGGTTAGGTATTTATGAATAAATTATCTTATCTATCTTGTCTATATCAAGCAGAGTCGAATAAAAGTAGTTTTTACCTTTCTTTCTTTCTAAAAATATCAAAATAACACATAGGCTATAAATTATAATGATATATTGCATATGCGGGCGAAGCCGCGGGTAAAAACTAGTCCACTTATAATTTATTAACTGTCGCGAACCAAACGTTATAAAAATATAATGCTGGGAAATAGGCTAGTTGACAATATATTTTTGATGTCTTCTTGTAACAGCTAACCATAACCAGAGCCGATTAGCGAAAACAAGAATAAAATCAAGTAAGAAATAAAGAAATTACAAGCATATTTTTTTCTTGCTAGACAAGGAGCACACTATAGCAGACTTTGACGTCACAGCACGTAAGTGTCATAGGTACATTCGCCATACTATGTTATGCTTTGTGGGAAAGGAATAAGGCATCTCCTCTTTATCCCTACCAAAATCTTTACTAGCTTATATCTCTGGACTTGATCAGCCAACTTTAGTTATTTTTTCAGTTTACGAATCATGATTAATTGCAGAATTTACTAATTCTAATACTTTTGACTAATTCATTAGGTACCTGTCAATTACCCCATTGTACTTTCACCACTAGGGATTCTTGGTTATTTGTTATGGTAACAGTAAGCCCGATTACAGAGGCACCATCGTAATTATAATAGCTAAATAGCATAGTTCTGTTTCTTTTTCACTTTAAGCATTCGATAGGGAGAACGCTTTTTACGTTGTTATTAAATTTACGCTGGCGCCTCTGTAATCGGGCTTATTATATATTTAACCACAGCTTACTAGATCAAAGAATAAGTAGAGTAAGAAAATGGTATCAAATAATATTTCCGTGTACAAATTGCATCATTTACTGATGATTTATTGTAAAAATGCGGCACGTACGAGACCATTTAGTGGCTGCCAGCGCCACCTAGCGACCATGTGACAAATGCACCGTACATCAAAAGTGCCCTTTGGTGTAAGACACGAACTCTATAATTTAATAATACACTTGATGTATGCCTTTAATAGGGTAAGTAAGTATACTGTATAAAGTTGTATTTTTATATAGCTAATAAAGCCATTATCAACTACGTTAAAATATAATAAATCTACTTTCTATATTAAAAGCAATCCACAGACCATGAAAGATAACTCCCAAATTATAGCTTTACCTGGCTCAATATTGATGGAATATATTATTAGTAAAAAAATGGTGCCTGGTTTGGGACGGGGACGCAAGTTACATCAGCACTGTCGCCGCGAGTCACATGAGTGGCACCGTCCATTTGCCAGCGGCTGCGGCGGAGGACGCTGCTGCCAAAAAGCGGCGAAAGTATGCCCCGTCGGAGGCTAGATATTTCTCTGCGCCTGTTACCGTAGATACAATGGGATGTTGAGGTAATGAGGCCAAAAGTTTGGTTGCAGAAATAGGGTGCAGGCTAAGAAGGGAAAAAACCAATGAGTCCCGCTCTGGCTCGTACTTGGTGCAAAGGATGGCCATCGGCATTCAGCGGGGCAATGTGGCCAGCATTTTGGTCTCGTTTGCTCCAGGTATGAGCTGAGATGGGTTATGTGTTTAGATTAAAGTCAAAGTCAAACTCAAATCATTTATTGCAACATATGAGATTTACATGCGGTTCTTAGTTAACATGTTTTGTATAGTTATTTTATGTTATTTTTTTTAGTTACTACCTACTAATTGCCTGGTGGACTTATAGATGTGATCCATCAACCCACTCAGGGCCAGTAAGGTGGCTATAACCCAATCGCTTTATAGGTCTATCTTAATGTAATATGTATATGTTTTCTAATAGGTATATGTTCAGTAATACAGTCGGTTACTGAACATAGGCATACAATGGCATACATGTCAGTGTCAGTAGAGTGTTAATATATTTCGTCGCCATTCTCTTGTACCTCGCACCACCAATTCGTTTGTGGTTGGCTCGCGTCCAAAATTGAATTCTCCGTGCACTTTATGATAGCACATCATGACACTACATTACCCCGGGACTATCACATGAAAAATTACTAATAAACACCCATAGAATAAAGAAAAACAGTAGAAGCGCTCTGAAGTAATAAAAGTTGTAGGACATGATTACAGCAAGGTTGCGTCAAAAACTCGTATAGGAACTGATGACGTAATTTGACATTAGTAACACTTGAATTGTTCTTATTCTGAGATTGAACTGCATATATCAAATCTCACATTGGCGTATCTGCAATAATATGGCGGACAAAGTTCAAAACCATCCTAGGCGGAGCTTATTTAATTTTAATCAACCTAATTGGAATAGCAAAAATGCCATCTCTTTTTAACTCCCGATCCACTCTATAGTACGTTATTGTAAAAACCTCATAATATCGCCGATCTACTTCTCTGAAGATCTGAGCATTTTTCATCCCATTAACTTTCAAAGAAAACTGTAAATACGTCGTAAATAATTTTGTGAGAAATGAAAGCTTATTGCATTTGAATAGCTTTTATTTTTGAATTTGTCTAAGTTATTTAGTGTTATTGATATGTTATTATAGCTTGGTTATTTTTGTTTACTTTGATAACTAATAAAAATAATGATAATAAGATGAAGATAGTTTCAAATATCTATTCACATTAGAATTTCTTGGTGGATATTTTTGACACGTATTTGAAGTTTATCATTTATTATACGGCTTCAATCATCCATCCATCAGACATAGGACGTCCACTGCTGGACATAAGCCTCCCTTATGGATCTCCAATAATCGCGATTGGTAGTGACTTGCATCCAGCCACATCCAAATGATGTTTTAGTTTTACATTTTTGAAAATTTATAAATGTTAACACTTAAAATATATTCATAAAATTATCTAATCGTCCAAATTCTATTCATTATAATGTACAAATAAGTTGGTGTAAAGAGGAGCCAACAATACTATTACGGAAACTTGCTAATCAGAGAATGGCCATTAAATCAAATAAAATCATGATAAATTAAAAAAAGGTACCTACGATAATTGGGCAAAGAACGTCAAATCGGGGAGAGGCCGTTTTAAGTTCAACTACTCGTCTAGAGACTTCAAACTAATATTAATCACTTCAACCTTCAATCATTAACACCTGAGTCCTCAGAAGTAATATCGAATCGACTTTGAAATCCAGACTCTGCCAAAACGGAGCGAGGACATGCTTAGATGCGAGTGGAGAATAAGCTTGTGTCCACTAATAACAAATTGTTTGTAGTATAGTTTTTATTTATTGCTTAAGAAATGTAGATAAGGAAAAATAAATCTATATCTCATAAAAATTATATATTATTAATATTTTTAAAAAACAATTTAAGTCACGTGACACCGAACACCAATCAGAAAGTGTTACGTTACGACCCGCAAAACATCATCGTCCGACTTAAATCGTCAAAAAGTTTGGATTTACATAAATACCTACTTCTTGTACAATCTTGTTGATCATCGTAGCAGTTGACGCTTTAACTGTGACTTTGACGGGTTGTGATTCACGTTTTCGCTGTGCGTTTTCGAGAGAAAATTAAATTATTTTTTATAAATACAAAATACGGAATGTAAATATTGATATTTTATTAAAATAAAGGTTTTTTGCATAAAATAGATATTATAGTTTTATTATTAAACATTAATTACGATATGTATTAATGTGTCATAATATTTACATTAATAACAAAACACAAGACTAGCTCACAAAACATTAATCGAAAAGCCCGCCCCTGATTGTCCCCGGCGCAAAGGTCCCCATCACACTGGCTGCATTACCGCGCTGAATGGCAATGGCCAACCTCTGTACCAAAAAACAAACGGAGCGGGGGTCACCGTTTCTTTCCCTGATCCGTTGCCAAATCTCCCGAATCAGCTTCTTGCTCTCGGTCCCCCAAGAACCCAATGTCTCAACGGTGACAGGCACAAAGTAATATTGCGCCTCCAATTCCGCATATTTCTGCCGTTTTCTAGCAGCGGCATCCTCCGCAGCAGCCGCAGAAGACTGGGTGGAGCGACTAAGGTTACATGCAGCAACAGTGCTGACGCACGTGGCATCCCATACCAGACACTTCCCGTTCTTCCAAGGCACCAAAGTCAGTCCATCCGGCCTCCTGCCATCCGATCTACTCAGACCTGGCGGCTCCAAGACGCAGGGAATATTCGCAGAAACGAAAGCCCTTCGGACTATGTCGTTAAGGGCATGGTGACGTGGAAACCTTCCTGTGCACCGACGACAACTCAACGCATGATGGCCATCGGCCTCCACCATGGAACCGCAGGTGCATCTATGAGGTTCACACACCTTGCAGCCCAGGCGAAGGGCCACCGCCACACGCAAAGAGTCATCGTCTAACAGGGTACCCAAATGAGGCGAAGGAAGCGCGTGCAACCATGCCCCAGATTCTGACTGCGACACAGCCAGATCAGTCTAGCCAGATCAACCCCCGCGGCAACGCTCAGCAACCGCTCGTGAATTTGCTTAGCTCCGACATCATCCCAAGCCCTCTGAATATGAGGAGACACAGGGCCAACAGCACCCGAGTTTAGATCAGCCCAGACAGTCCTAGCCCCAGCCACAAAAGGTATGCTCACCTCGACACCTTCGTTATTTAGAATGTCAGTGACAAGGTTCGCAACCCCATGAGCTGAAGCCAAAAAAGCCGGCAAGCCAAGATTGCTCATGCATCTCACTCCAAGGCCCCCAAACCGTATTGGCAGCGCCGCCTGTGTCCATTGTGATTCACTAAGCGCGACGTTGAGTATCGACTCGACAGTGCCCTTCAACGCCTCGTCGAAACTTGTAACTTCATTGGGAAAAAGCCAAGTAGGTGCCGTTCTGAGCAAGTAAGTAACCTTAGGGATGGCGAAATACGTGCAAAACAATACTAATGCAACGTGAGCTGAAAGATCTTGAATACGTTCTTTGATGGTCAGAAGAAGTTGCTTTTGTGATAGAATTGCCTCAGGCAACGAATCCAAAAAAATTGGTGACCCTAAAAGGAAGAACGAACTGGGCGACAGTTTTTTGAGGACAGGAAGAAGGGAACTAAAACGTTCGAAGTGAGAACAAGCTTCGGCGCCACAAGGAAAGAATTTACATTTAGAGGGATTTACCTCCAAGCCCAACTCTCTAAGGCGGGGAATGAGAGCCTGTAGATCTTGGTATACTTGCTCAGGCTTCCCTCCAATAGTACCGTCATCCAGGTACCACAAGTTTAAGGAAGACTTGATGTCCGCAATAACCCCGTGGATGCCCAGACTAAACACCAACGGACCAAGCGGATCCCCTTGCTGCGTACCGACCTGTGAAAGAATGAGCTCGTCATTGAAAGTATATTAAAGTATATAATTAACCAAGTTTTAAAATTTAGTCAACTATAATAATAATTGTGATCCATGAGTCCACTGCATAAATGCAGTATGTGCTTTGCTGAAGAACAAAACACAATCGTGTGTGGAGCGGAGATTAGTTTTTTTTTCGCTGAGTAAATATTGCATTTTAGCGATAGGGTATAAGTATACATATAAGTGTAGCGCTGAGCGAAGTGTGGAGGGGATGACTGCGCATGGGTTTAGTATGGCGGTCACGATGCGCAGCCATCCCCTCTACAGTACCCTCAGCGCTACACTTACGTGCCGCTACCTGCCCATTACTACGTTTTATATGAAATAGCCAAATTCTGATAATTTATTTTCTGAAAATTTAATGTGAATTTAGTCATCTGTCTCTAATTCGTTTGATTTCAATTTAAATCGGACTTTTTAAATTCGCAGCCGGTCCAGAACCGTTCTCTAAATGTACGAACAATTTCTTACGATTCCGCTTTGACAGAATCTGAATCATGCCTGAAACTATAAATTGCGAAATGGCCACAACCGCTTCCGCACCTCATTTCCAACGAGCTTGATCGCGACCCTTTTAGTTTCAATCAATTTACTGGATCCTGTTGAATTTGCCAGCTCGTTTATTGAACTCTCAGCTCATGGAATATTAAATAACGGAGTCCTGAAGGATCGATACTCGAAGTAATCGTTCTAACACGTACACGTGCCTATTGGCTTCCTATTTAGGGAGCCGGTGTAGGTAGAATGTTAAGATACAAAAAGCTATGAGTAAAGTCAGCGTTGCTGTAGACATGTATGGAAAAAATCGGACTTAGTTAAAAGTCAAAGTTTGCTCTTCATACTTCAAGTATTAGGCTGAAACCTGATGGAAGACCTATAAGTGGGTGAGTGGGTGTGACAATAGAAAGACGGTGGTACAAAATTACTTATTATAATTTTTAGGGTTCCGTACCTCAAAAGGAAAAACCGGAGCGCTTATAGGATCACTTTGTTGTCCATCTGTCCGTATGTCAAGACCTTTTATCTCAAGAACGCGTAAAGTTAACGGGATGATATTTAAACCATATACGTATATCTATGTCTCTTATAGTTGAAAAAATCAAACTTCTCCGTTACCTTAGAAAAGAGTTAGAGTCGTTTATGTCGTAAAAAACCGCATATTTTGACACTCAAGGGAATCAAAACCTACAGGGTACTTCCCGTTGACACAAAACTATGAAATTTGAAATTTGGTAAGAAGCATTGTCTCAGAGTAAACATATAGGAATAAATCTGAAATCTGTACATTTTTACTTGGGAGGTATATTATATTTCTAACCGTGAACATCTTACAGCTGATATGATGATGATGGCACTAATAGCTTAATAAAACTGCGATATAAAACATTAAGAAAAAGTCGCTTAGTATTATAAATAACATAAAGTTACTGAGTTTTGGTGGGAATCATAAAAAAATACATTGAAGTTACAACAAATGCTTCTGAATTCCAAACGAACTCGTACTGTGAAAACCGGGCTTTACAGTGATTATAAGAAACATTAGAAACTCGCGTGAGCCGACAACCAGATAGCACATTGCAAGTGGAGTAGACAGGGAAGGGTTGGCACGCGAAGGTTCGTTAGCTGACGAGGTGAAGGAAAACTTTGAAGTTTGTTGTTCGGAACTGTCGAGGAAAAAATCTGCTCTGTTTTAATATAAGCACAATAATCTTATGACTAAAAGATTAATTCAAAACAAAGATTAGCAAAGCATTCCAAAGTTATTAGAAAAAACATTTATTATTACAAAGCTTTAAGAAACTGAAAAAACCGGACAAGTGCGAGTCAGGCTCGCACACCGAGGGATCCGTGCAAATCTAGAAAATTTCACAAAATTGGGCAGTAAGTTGTTGTAATCTCTATACTATAACCATCGACAAAAAGTTTTTTTTTTTCACTTCTCTCGTCATACATCAAAAATTACACATTGTTAAACAACAACCGCTTTACGACAAAATATTTAAACACGATTAAAACACTGTTTAACCGTGCAATTTGCACTGTTTAACATAGTACAGCGCAATGCATGTGAGTAGACAGGGAAGGGTTGGCACGCGAAGGTTCGTTAGCAGACGAGGTGAAGGAAAAACCTTGATGTTTGTTGTCTTAGAACAGTCGGGGAAAAAAGCATTGTTGATTGACTTGAGCGTTACTTTACCAAAATTCATCATGAAATCTTTGTTTTTAATGAATATTTAGCGTATTTTCGCTCTGTTGTAATATACCTAAGCACAATAATCTTAAAACTAAAAGATTTATTCAAAATAAACTTTGGCAAAGCATTGTAAATACTATAAAGTTACGGAATTTTGGTGAGGAACCGAAAAAAATACAAACAACAATTCTTTAGAGTGACTATAAGAAATATTTAAGTCGCATGAGCCAACAAGCACAATAACCAGATAGCGAATTGCTAGTGGAGGAAAGAGGGAAGGGTTGGCACGCGAAGGTTCGTTAGCTGACAAGGTGAAGGAAAAACTTTGAAGTTTCATGTTGGGGAAAAACTTCAGACGCTTTGCTTCTGCTATTGTGTTCTAAGTTCAATAGGGATTCGATTTGATCTACTCAGATCTAAGAAAACATGTATGTTTGAAGTAAAGACTAAGAGTAAGATTCATTAGAAAAATACCAAAGTATTTTTTTCAAATACTGTTTTTGTTCTTGTTCCTAACAAATAACACATATGAACAACTTCAATTAAACTGAGATGGTGAAAAAATAAATCAGCTGTTCCTTAAATTTTGTCGAGAGTCGATTAACTTTTTGTATGAAGAAACTGAATAGTAGAAACAACACAATGTTATTTCAAGATTTCGGGGTTGGCTCCATGATACGTGCTCTCCGCACTTTGCAGAAGCAACATCTTATATTTTCGAATTCAAAAACTACACTGTACTCTTATACTGTACTGTACTGTATCAGCCTTTTTTAATAGTCCACTGCAAGACGTAGGCCTACCCACGAAGGGTGATTGGGCCATATCCACTATGCTGGCCAAGTGCGGGTTGGTAGATTCACATACGCCATCGAATTTCTTCTACGGACATATGCAGGTTGCCTCACGATGTTTTCCTTCACCGAAAAGCCAGTGGTGTGAAATTCCGTACATAAATTCCAAAGAACTCATTGGTACGGGTCCGGGATTTGAACCCACGACCTCACGATTGTAAGGCGGGTGTCACTACCTCTAAGCCACGGCTTAGGCGTTACACCTACACTTGTGTATTCTTATAATCATAGTTTATTGTTTACTAGTTTTTACCCGCGGCTTCGCCCGCATACGCAATATATCAATATAATTTATAGCCTATGTGTTATTCTGATATATAAACTATATTATTGCAAAGTTTTATCTTTATCTATTCAGTAGTTTTTGCGTGAAAGAGTAACAAACATCTATACATCCATCCATCCATCCATCCATACATCCATCCATCCATCCTCACAAACTTTTGCGTTTATAATATTAGTAGGAAGTAGAATTACTCTACCCCAAGTTTATCTAGTTCCATTCCGTTGTTTCATATGTAATAACATCATTATTTCGACTGCTTTCCTATTTTGGGCGTCGCGTGTTCAGGAAATGCAGTTGAGGCGGAGCACGAAGCATCGTCAGCACGCGACGCTAATGGAAATATTCTAACTTGCTTTATAGCTCTGTAAGCGCTATGATATAACAGTTTAAATGTTTCCTTTTATTTGTTACAACTCATAATTCCTGTATGAGGGTCTTCATTCGTTATCTAAAGACACGTACGCACTATGCGGATGCGGTTGCAGTTCGCGACTACCTCATCGCAGAAAATTTTAGTAAACCGCAGTTTTTTCTACAATGTGGTTAGCCGTCCGGTTATAGTGCGTAACGAAACTGCGGTTTTATTTTTTTGTGTTTGCAACATTAATATTTTTACGGCGAGGGCGCTTTTTTGAATCCAGAGCGAAGCGAGGGATTCTTTAGTAGAATCCTGAACGTAGCGAGGGATTCAAAGTACGTCGCCCGAGCCAAAAATATATTTTGCGCCCGAGTGGTACACTCTACTTTTCATCACCTCTATGAGAAAACAAAAGGCGTCTCATATTTTACTATAATATTATCATTTAATAAAACGTAGAGTAACAACTAAATCGTATTTAAATGGTATCTAATAATAAAACATATGAAAACTTATATTTCCTTTTTTTCATTCATTTTCTTGGCGCTGAACACTAAATACTTCCAAATTCAAAAAGTGCGCGGCAAATATCATTCCGTCGCACTTATTTGTTCCAAATTCAAAAAGTGCGCGGCAAAAATAAATTCCGTTGCACTTATTACGTTCCTTATAGAAAACACCTCCTTTGGGCGCACTTAAAGGCGAACCAAGTAGTTCTTTTCGAATAGATGTGATGAAAAGCAACTTTGCGTTTTTGTATAACGAATTACACCCACAGTCTCTATTGTGAAGCTAACAAATATTAATAATGCTTTCACCGGTGACAACTTAATTTACATCATCTAGAAATACATCATTTATTCATCACGTTTATTCTGGAACTAAATTGGCAGCTGAATTCATGATAGGCGTATATCACCAGCGCTCAAACCAAAGTCATTAATTTCCACACAGCCCAATGGGGATTTATTAGTACAAAATAGTTTTCGCTCTGTGTCCAGTTTCAAATTAATTTAGTTTGCAGTCTAATGAACTTTTTAGATGAATCCTATGAAATAAATTGTGTTGTTGTTTTGCCTATAATTTTCCGTGTGTTCTTTTGGTAGATATACATAATTAGAGTGCTTCCACTCTGCCCCACCAAAGCGCCCCACTGGTGGGGCAGATTCCACTCCTTCATTTGTGCCATCAAGCAGTTGCGTTGGTGACCAATCTTACGCCTATTCTATAGGTATATCATTATTGATAGATTGTTATATTGACACAGATAATGTTTTAAAATAGCTTCTACCCGCGGCTTCGCCCGCGTCACATTTTGATTTTTAAGCTATCCTATAGGAAATTTCTCTTGTTATCGATTTCTATATATTATATAGATAACCGATTTCAATGTATTTCCAACGGCATTTTGCGTTAAACAAAAAAAAATATTTTGCTTACCCTACGGGAACCACGATTTTCTCCGAGATATAATGTAGCCTGTGTCACTTTCCGTAGTTCAAGCCATGTCCATGCCAAATATAAAGTCAACCCGTTGCTCCGTTGCTGCGTGAAAGATTAACAAACCAATAAACCAACAAACACATTTTCGGCTTTATAATATTAGTAATGATAAGGAAGTAAGGATAATGTGCAATCGTGCAGGATACTTCAAGATTGCTTGTCTAATTAACGTCGAGTTTCTATGTCTATGGATTTAAAAAGTGCGAAAAGCATGACAAAGACACAAATAGTCTTTCCACAATTTTATCCCCTCGAAGAGGAAATAAAGTTGACAGTGGAAACAAGACTACAAGACAAGACAAGAACAAGAGGATTGATAATGACAGCTGACATTAAAAGTGGATGTAATGGTTTTCTCCCCTTGCCGTGCTACCCGGGCTGTAGCGAAAACCATTTTAAAGCTATTTTTTTCTACTGTGCTCTACAACCTTTGTCAGACTGTTAGTACACCTTTCTAATCTTCTGTTTTAAATTAGTATATAATATTATACCATGAGCACTCGTCTTTGATAACATATAGGTCATTATATTTCTGACCACTAAATTTATATTTCTTCCAAATCTAAAAGTAATAAATAATAAATATTTGGGGACATCTCACACACGGTCTCTGAACCCAAACTAAGCAAAGCTTGTATTATGGCTGCCAGAGACTGATATACTACATATACATATTTTTAAATACATACTTAAATAGATAGTACCTAAATAACACCCAGACACAGAGCAAATACCTATGTTCATCACATAAATATTTGCCCTGGGTGGGGATCGAACCCACGCCTCTGTGATCCAGAAGTCAGGGTCACTAACCACTGAGCCACCGAGGCAGTCAAAAGTATTTTGTAAGTATGTTTTGTAGGGGTATAAAAATCATTTCTCCCCGGAAATCACTCCTCTCAAATCGAGATAGGTAAGCATGAAAGTGCCCAAAAAGTTCTCGTTCGAGCCACATAAGTACAAAAGGCTACATAATCGCCACTTTCCTAGCCCATGTTTCGAAACTGTTACACAATGTTACATAAACTCCCTTAGCAGATCTTTTGAAAGTTTATGGCTTTATCCATTTCAACGTTCCGTAGTAAAACAAGGGACCTTTATAAGATCATTGTGCCTCTATATCCGTCCCTCTTGATGTTACAAGGCTTCATAACTTCAGTTTTGAATCAAACACTATTAAATTATAGGAATTTAAAACAATGACATTAATAATTATTTTTCGCAAAAAATGGTATGACCTACTTTAACCGTGTACAGAATTCTTGAATATTTTTCAAGAATTGATTTTTTTGCTTAAAAATTCCAGCGATGCGTCGAGCTAATGTGACCGCGTTGTATTTATTATTCATGTTATAAATACAATATAAAACCTTCGTAAATAAGAATCGACGCTTAATTTTGAGATAGGTATCCAGTACATTGTGGTGTGAATATCTCAAAAGTTAGTTTCAATTCTCAGCCATGCACCAAGCGTTCACAATAAATAAGCCAGTTATGCGTTTACGAAATGACTCGGGCAGTCGTAATGTTTATTTCAGACCTATTATGGCCGGTTTATGTACTGAAACAAATTAAACCTGCTCATTATACCAGGCCTGCGTTAGTATTTACCTATGCAGCGTGAGGAGAATTCTGATGAGCTTTGGATGACAGTTTGTTAGTTTTGAACGTGTTTATTAAAATGCAGAGTGGGGTGACGGTTTTAGAGGCAGAATTTGTTATTATTGCTATTAATTTTAGGTATAATGTCCTTTATTTTCAATACTTTTGAACGATATCCCTGTAGTTTTACATAGACAATTAGAATGATATAAAATTAGTTGCATCGTCGTTCACTGCTAGTAGGTCACTGCTAGTACCAATCTTTTGCCCATCTTGTTCAATCCTTAATACCCGACTAGGATAACATCATTATTATCAGGTGTATTACGTCCGCTACTTTTTTTTATTTATTTTTTATTTACTTCACCAGTTATCCCTAACAAGTCAGTGTCAGGGGTATTTACAGCAGATTTGATAATTAAATACATTATTTTAACTTAAAGCTAACGAATATTATACAAGTATAATAGGTTAGCCTACTAGACATAAAGCTTTCCTGTAGATTTCCAATACAAGACCCGTTGTAAGCGGCTCGCATTCGGCTTGGTCCTATAGTGTGAAGTAACTTGTTGTCGTTTGCGTTTCAGGCGGTTCGGTTATGGAATGCATTGTCGGTAACAGTCAGAAAAGCTCCATCACTGAACATATTTGAGGTTAAAAACTATTATCTACAGAAATTGTCTCTTTATTAAATTTGAAACTGTTGTGGTGTTTTTATGTATAAATAATCTATGTAAATTATAAATTATATGTATTAGTTTATTATTTAGTTATTGGTTTATTATTTAATGCGCACCCCGTCCATTATTTATACGCTATCTATCATCTCCATCCTAAGGTTGCCTGGCAGAGATCGCTATTAGCGATAAGGCCGCCCTTTGTTACACTGTTTTTGTATCTTTACTTCTTCTTATTATGGTTATTTCTTAGTGTGCAATAAAGCGTTTATCTATCTATCTAACTTTTGATTTATTTAATCTGTGGATGATGAATTTAAAGTTAGTAAGTTGAAATGACTGGTATATTAATGTATGGTAATTTAAAGTTAGTAAGTTGTTGCAAGGAATATAGCTCGAGAAATAGAGGGCTGATGGAGCTGTAAAGTTCTCGAATAGAGACCACTTAAAGGCAAGCTCCCCAATTAGGTGGACCGTCGATAGAATTAAGACCGCAAAAATGCGCTAAATGCGAGCCGTTTTCAACCGGGCTGGAATTGGAAGTCCACAGGAGAGGCCTATGTCCAGCAGTGGACGTCCTACAGCTGACAATGATAATGGATCTGCGGCTAGGAAGTTATAGAATGATTTTTGCCTAATCCTTAAGTAATACCGCAAACAGTAGGCTCGGCTACGATATTGCTTGTCCGCCGGACGTGACTGCGCCTTAATGGCCCAACAGTTCTGTATGGACGCACCCTTTATTAGTTTTCTCGCTTATTGCATGTAAGTGGCGTAGTTTTTCTTCATATACAAAGCTTTATTACAAAAGAGCATTCTGGCATAATAAGTAATTTAGCAAAAAAGTACATCGTAACCCAGACATTTACTATCCTACTTATCTATTTTCCCCGTAAATTTCCATATTTTGGTGAAGGCGATCAAGAAGACTAAAGATCTGCTGGACCTATTTTTATGATCTTTGAGTTGGGATAGTATATTAACCACGCTGAATATGAATGATCCGGACATATGTGAGATTCGAACAATACTTGTTCGGATTTTACTATTTCATTCTTTCGATCTTTCACTCTTTCTTTCTCCTGGTCAAAAACTAGCTAAGGGCACAGACGTACTTCCATATTATAGTTACGCATTTGTGAATATTCTGTGCGAGTGAACGATTGAAAGAATGTAATAGTAAAATTCGGACACAGACAACACAATATTTGTGAGATTGGAACAATACTTCTACGTTGAACCAAATAAATACCAGGATTTTGGTCACGCGTAGAATTCATCAAACGCTCAGAAAGATTTTTGAATTGGGTCCGATATAAAATCAGCAGCAACAGCAGTAAAACGGAGTCTTAAAAAGTAATAAAGCTAAAACAAACAGGCTACAATCACGCTTGGAGGTCGCATTCCGAAGCGCCTTCAATGGACCCTGGCTGAATGCCGACGCTTCCGCGAATTCCCGCCGTGCCTCGCTGTTATTCGTCAAATAGAGGGAAAATGGCGAATAAAACAAAAACACATCACGAGGCGTTTCAGATGAACATTGAATGGTTTGAACGTCCACGGGTACGATATGCTGCTACGATCATAACAAAATTCTTATTAGGAGTTTGGTGGTTCTTAATATAACGTCGTCTAGTAGACTTTTCGTCGACCCCCGACTCTCTCTCTCTCTATCTCTCTCTATCTCTCTCTCTCTCTCTCTCTCTGCGTATTCATCTGGCTAGTGGAATGAAATAAAATAGGTAAGCTTGAGGTTTTTGGGGATCATCAATATATTTGCCAATTGTATGATTATTATTACATTTTGGTGGACGAGTTATTACTAGTACGGCGCGGAGACAACAGCCTCGCGATATGTGCCCGTGCTCTACATTATAAATCATTGTCAACATTCTGTGGCACATACATCCACAATCTTCGTCTATGACCACAGTCTATGGTTACATTATTTTTTATCTGTGACGTGAACGCTCTGAGAAGGGCGGCAACTCTGGTGACGTTACATGGTAGTAAACAAGAATTTCTCGATTTACTGTTGTTTGTGTAATTTATGTTTTGTGTTTTTAGAGTAGGTAATATTATTGGATCTGTACGCAAAACGTAAAAATAATTTGAAAGTAAAGTATTTTTTGTAAATTTTTAGATGTGAACTAGCGTATTTAGGTACTAGTATCAACTATGTTATTTACTAGAATGTGACGTCACAAACCAGCGCCATTACAGAATGTCGTTTTGGCGGAATCTTGAATATCTATTCTTTGATGTGATTTTCATTGTTAATACATTAGATCTCTCGGAAATATAAATGTAGTGTGCTTATTATGTACTAACGAATAGTTTAAACGGTTTCCAAAAACTAGTCAAATAACTCAACTGGTCCTTTTGGAGAACCATAGAGGAGGTTAAGTCCAGCAGTGAACGTCGTGTAGCGGATGAATGAATGGATGTTAATTGAATTCCACTCTGTCTTTGCGGATAGATAGTTTTAGTTGATTTTTTTTTGTCTCATACACGTTATCTCTTCAATGACATTCAGCATTCGACATTACTTTTTATGGAACAGCAGATTTTCTCACGGTTTTTGCGTTGGTCCAATGGTCTCTTAGTAAAGCTGAACTTAATGATGTATCCTGCAAAATTACACCTCGTTTGTTAACAATCAACAACCTGACCTTGAGGAACTCTAAAATACAAAAGCTGTTTGTTAATGAAGTCGAATGTAGTGAGTACAGCCCAAAAATACGTCAAATGAAATGAGTTATTTTGCGCGGCCATCCAGATTTTTTTTAGATTTGTACGACGAGTTTCGTTTTAAATGGCCCGAAACGTACCTTAGTTTTTTGCTGACACAAAAGATTTTTCTCAAAGGCCCAAGTTTAGCATTTTTCAAGTTTCTTTCAAAAGAAACGGAGATGAGGTAGCTTCGTCTTGCAATGACTGACGGAAACAAAGATTGTTAAGAATTTTGGCGCTTAAAGCCAAGTTTAGGTTTGGAAAAAAGTTGCGCAAATTTAAAGTCATCGTTTTGCTCTTCGCGGGCAACGTACATGTCTTTGAGATCTGAATTTGAGAAAGTTGAGTAACTTTTTCTCTCGCCATCGATAATTGTATAAAATGAATAAGTCTGTACCTAAATAGGTATTAACTTTGATCTATCTAAAAATGAATTTCAAAGCTATGCCTGTTTTCTCAACATTTTCGATTTTCGAGAAAATATGACCTACTGATTGATTTTACCTGCATGAATATGAAAATGTGCTTTGAACCAATTTTTTTTGTTACTTTATAATTTAAATACCATAATTCTAGTTTAGCGACCATAAAATACACATATAGTCAAACTAGCTAACCCGAAAACTTATTCTTGACATGTAAAAAAATCTGGAGAGGGCCACCCTTATCACCTAGGCCGCCTAGGCGTATCAAAAAGTAGCTTACGACCTGTTACTAGTCGTACCAAATATACACAAAATGTTTCTTAAAAATCGGTCAATCAGTTCGATCAAACACTAAGAGTACACTAGAGTCACTAAGAAAAAGGCAGGGAAAATATTATCAAAGCTATATTTATATACACTTACGCGTACATATCTTCTAAAATATAACAATCTCTGTGACAGCACAGATATTGTGAGAGTGATTGAGTGTATATAAATATAGCTTTGATAATATTTTCCCTGACTTTTTCTTAGTGACTCTAGAAATAACTAATAATAATAATAAAGCATTTTATTTCGACCAAAAGATCATAGATTTACACAATTTTACAAAAACATTAAAATTTAGTTATTTACATGTCATATTTTGTTTATTTGTAAGCACATGAATCATATAACAATGATTCATGTACTTACAGTCAAAACGGTTCGCAAATACGTTCAGGATGGTGTTGTCACTGGCCCGGACCCTGCGCACCAGAGATGTGCACCGCTTCCGCATCGTTGTATAGAAACAATCGACGCGCGACTCGGCGAACATCCCCGACGCGCTGCAGTGCCGGGGCAGCCCCATCAGCATCCTGAACGCGTTATTGTATTGAATACGAAGGGCGCTGTACTGTTTCTGCGTATACGCCACCCACAGGCTGCCCGTGTAGAAGGACGTACAAAATGCTCTGAATAGAGTAATTTTGACGCCTCCCGAACAACGCGCAAACCTGCGGGCTATCATATTAGCCCTCACAGACAACGCCCTCCGCTCCCTCTCTAAGTCTGCATCGTCTTTCAGGTCAGAGGTTAACATATGTCCTAGATACTTGAACTGATCTACCCGCTTCAGCTCGCTTCCATTCAGTTTGATGTTAGGTATGGTATCCAGACGCTTCCCTCTGGCCTGAAAGACCATACATTCACTCTTTTTATCATTATAGATCAAGCCATGACTCCGTGCGTATGCTTCACAAATGGTCAGAAGCTTCGATAATCCACAGACAGAGGCGCTCAGCAGCACCATGTCATCTGCATAACTAATATTATTGACACTGACTCCATCAATATGACAGCCGACACGTGTGCTGCTGAGCTCCTCTATCAATGCGTTGACATAAAGGTTAAAGAGCCTTGGCGAGGTCAGCCCTCCCTGCCTCATACCGCACTGCAACCTGTATGGCTCCGACAGCGCGCTCGACCACCGAACGACGTTGACCTGATTCAAATACCAGTACTTAAATAAGTGCACTAATTCTTTGGGCATGTATATGTCGATTAGTTTCTGCCACAAAATGTCGTACGAAACAAGGTCGAACGCTTTCGAGAGGTCGAGGAAACACGCATATATAGGCGTGCTACGATCGGTGTAGTACTTGACAGTTTGCTTCAAACACAATATAGCTGTTTCGGTTGATAGCCCAGGCTTAAAACCAAATTGATTGCTGTGAATATTCAGGTACTTGTCGAGCTCAGTGTTAAGCAAACTATCAAGCACCTTCGCCATTATCGTTGCCAGAGAGATCGGCCTGTAATTACACTGATCACCAATGTCACCAGTTTTGCTTTTCACTATTGGCACCACCACTGTCCTCATCATGTCCTTCGGTAAGTATGAGTGACTTAGACACAACGAGTAAAACATAGCGAGAACTCTAGGCAGGTGGACGCCAGCATTCTTTAGATGTTCTATGCTCAGGCTGTCATGGCCAGGAGACCTTCCGCGCGACATCGATGTAATAGCCTTTCGGACATCTTTCGCCAAAAATCTCGAACTCGTGTCCTGTCCACAAGGTCCACCCACCTCGGTAGACTGTGGTGGCCCCAATGGCGATTTCACAGTAAAATGCTCTTTAAACATATCAGCTATGCACTTCGCGTCATTTAGTCCATTGACGCTCACAGGTAGGCCAGGCTTATTTTTCATTTTCTGTGTGCTCTTCCAAAAACCACGAAAATCATGCTTAGAATGTTGAGATGCGAGTATGTCCATCTTTAATTGTTCGCTATTATTTTGACACCACTTTAAACGCGATTTAAAGATTCTACGACTCTCCCGCATCTCTTCTCAAGCACTACCCAGTTTAGGTTTACCCCAAAGAAGCCATACTTTGAATTTGCACCTCGCCACCCTGTGAGCCTCACGAACGTGCTTGTTCCATCCAATAACAGGTTTTTTCTTTCTTGTCGGAGGGATAGAATGACATTCTGAGGCGGCCGTACATAAAACGTCAACAATATTATGATACAATTTGTCAATTATTAAGTAATGATCTGAAATATTACAATTTTTATCGCAACAGTCAGTAAATTCAATCGGAAAATCTATTAGTCTTAATCTTTCATTACATAATTTACTATAAATGTCAATTTGTTTGGGGGTTTTCTCACCCCATCGTATTGTATTACAAATATTAATATTAGCTTGCACAAGTTTTGGTTTGATTATACTTAACCTACACTGGATTATGAGCGGTAAATGGTCGGACCACACGGGATCATATCGAATGCTCGCATTAACCACAGTCTGAAAAGCCGACCCAGTACAGACGCAGTGGTCCAACCAGCTCACCGACCCATTTGCGTCACTGATAAAACTGTACGTGTCCGAAAGCAAACCTATCTTCTCCACATCAGCACAGGTCCATTCGCACTCAGTACAAAAGTTCGTAAGTTCATAGAAAAATTGCTCACCGGGATTTGAATTGTAGTCACCCAGCATGTAAGCACACTGAATATCTTCGTTCGCAATGATAGCGGTCAATGACCCAAGACAATCCGTAAATTCCGCTAAGTTAACCGTTTTGTTAGTCGGCATATACACACTGAACACTAAAAATGACCTTTCACCTACTACTATTTTTATCGCGCACATTCGTGTGTTATCGCAGTTCACCACTGACACATTGTGAAACACATTCTTATTCCACAGCAACGCAACACCGCCCCAACATCTGCCCGCGATCATGCCGTCTGATAGGTCCATCGGCGATACACCCGTGTAGGCAAAATCATCGTCGATACAGCTCAAGTAGTCGATTTCATTCGGCAGTAACCAGTGTTCCTGCAGAGCAATTATGTGCGATGACCTACACAACTGTCGTACATCTTCTATTGAGCGCTTCACGTTCTTACAGTTAAAACTAACAAAGTTGTATAAGTCACCGCTTTCCATGATAAGCTCTTTCTGAAGCCGATACAGCGCTATTGCCGTTCACGTTTTTCCGTCTGAAGCTCACAAATTTTCTAAATATCACTCCTCGCGGCCACAGTTTGTCATCTAAGAACATATCCAACTGATCTTCGAATACAAAAAATTTAAAAGCGATGTGATCTTTTTCATGTCTAAAAGAAATTTTCTCTAAGGTAATCATTTCTTTTGTTTTCTTGTAGACGTAATCGACTATATCTTTTTCCATCGTATCTTTGTGTATTTTAGTAATGAAAATCGGCACTTTCTTAGTCGCAGCTTTGAATTTTCCCTCCAAATCTCGCGAAATTCCCGATACACCGTGGTATCGATATAACGGTTTATTACGCCTTGACACAGTAATCCAGCCTTCCCTAGGTTTTTCGTTGAGAGGTTCGACTTGACTTACTGCATCCATTACGCTGTGGCGCACCAAGGCGCCCGTATCAGTACCTACTTCATTATCAGTGCACTGCCGCGACTCGCAGTCCCCACTCGACGCAACAGGAGCGAGTGACGTCACTTCAACTCGCTGCTCGTCCGTGCCGGAATTGCTCGCCGGTTTCGTTTCTTGTTTATTTACACCAATATCTAGGGTCGGTGACCGCTGGCTCGGTGACCGTGATTTCCGCATAGTTTTTCGGTCTACCCTCATCATTTCTCTAAATACCGCCACAGTACCATGATCCGTAGCTCGATTTTCGTTATAATCAGTTGATTCATTTAACGTTGAATTACTTATATGAGACAGGCCCATCGGACCACTCTCTAATAGCCATGCGCCTCTCTTTGTATTAATATTATGATGTGCGGCGACGGGCGGTAATGAGTCATTCTTCATCTGTAACAACTCTTTTCTGCACTCAATCAGCTGATCTTGCGTGACATAGTTTGATTTTATTAAGTTCACCTCATCTTGAACTTTGAGCAGATCTTTCAATAATTTTGTACAGTCGAGATGATCAAATAAAATCGGTGGTAGCTTTTCTAACTGGCGAGCTACAAATACCGGAATAATATCCGGTTCGGTCGATTTAAACAGATTTATTATATCTAACAAATCTCTTCCTTCTTTTCCTTTGTTTTTTCGATTTATTTTCACTTTGTCCGTCGGAATCGATCCAAATAACAATGATTTTGAGCTTTTGATTTCATCACTAGAAAATGATGTCGTACAAATTCGCACCAAAGTGTCTTCGTCCACGATCGAAATTTTATTTTGCACATAAGAAAGCAACTCGTCTATCACGATATTGCACGAGTTGCACTTAACTGTCGTCATTTTTGTTTTTCGTACTTAGCGCTATTAACGCTCACAATGCGCCCGACACGGAGGGGTGCGCGCGCGCGACTCCTAACTAAGCTTTTTCCTAGTGGCTCTAGTAAATCCAGCAAATATTTAGAAAATACTTGCTCGTCTGAACTCCGCATTATTTGTAGATTCCTCGCTTCCACTAAAAATTTCCGACTTGATGTTTGCTAGACAAGCAGATTTATCCAACAAAGCTTGTCAGTTTTTTTACTACTTGAGTTTTATTTTCAACGCGAAAGAGAACGTTCCTTTTTATACATAGTACTAGCTTTTGCCTGCGTCTTTGCCCGCTTGATGTTTTGATTTCTGTGCTATCCCATAGCTCCTTTTATTTTTTTCGGATAATAAGTAGCCTGTCACTTTCCGTCTTTCAAACTATGCTCATACCAAAAATCAAGTCAACCCATTGCTCCGTCGCTGTGTGAAAGAGGAACAAACTAATAAACCAACAAACACACTTTTGGATTTAAAATAATAAGAAGGAATTGAAAGCTTCGTTTGCTTCGTTCGTAAAATTTTGGTCATAAAAGTCTTTACAATCTGTAATTTTCTCCTATTATAGATAGGTAAGTACAAAAATGTTCTAAGTGTATAAATGAAAACGTTACGACTAGTTGTATAGAAACAACTAGTCGTAACGTTTTCCTATACAACTAGATCCGGAAAATCATGTTGGCCCCATAGTAAAAATTAATCATAATGATGAGTAAATTAAGTAAGTAAGTTCGTATAGGCCGGGTGTCAGAGTTTTTAGGCCGCCTGAAGGCCTCTGACATGGCTAAACGGTTAAAACAACCGGGACCTACAATTTTACGTGTCATCCGAGCCACGGTAGCGCTCAGTTGGAAAATGCCACCCGCGGTCACCCATCCAAATACTGACCGTGCGGAACGTTGCTTAATTTCGGTGATCGCTGACAAACACCTAGTCAAACTACGCTACGAGCGCTACATGAATGAGTAAATTGATATAATAAGATATGTCAGTGGTCGCGAGAAACACCCTGCAGCATAGAATTAGAACTAAAGCAATAAAAACCATACCTACTAAAATAGCAAGAGATAATTATACACCACTTTGTCCCACTTTAAATATAAAATTTAAAAGGTGTTAGAAAAAGATACACCCGAACACAGCAGATCTAGTGCTGTTCTGTGCACCCGAACATATGTAATTTCGAAGGGTTTCACAAACTAGCATTGAGCTATCTCGGCTGTACAAATTCAAAGACGTAAAAAGTAGAAAGGTAAAATGATCAGAGATTTGAACCTTCTGCTGGAGCTACAGGGTTCAAATTTCCGATCATATCGCAAAAGACAAAGTGGAACCAAATTTTAACCATTTTGACATTTCAACTTGTGATTTTGACGTATGCCGACAGACTATGCTTTTTTTTGTTTCACTCACACTCGCGTATGCTGTATAACCAGATATGAATAATACAGCTGTAACGTACTCGTAGTTTTTATTTAAGTAAAATTTAGCAAGGTTTCTATTACTTGTCATTCTTCTGAGGTCCACGCAACCATAATGCTTTAAAAAAATACCTCCTTAGATTTCGTGCACACTATCGGACATAAGTCGCGGACGTCACCTTCGGACGTCCGAGAGCGTTCAGACGTCCGAGAGCGATCTGGCTTACCGGATGTTTTAAGACTGCACATTGCTAAGTCGCGGCTGTCAGTCGCGTCTGAAAGCTGCGTCCGATAGTATGTATTATATTTCAATATCTGTAGGAGATATGTCTTTTTGGAGATATTTATTAGGTATAATTAATGAACCTGAGTAAATAATTGGTCTCAAAATAAATGTAATTAGATTAATAATATTATTTCTTCAAATCGAAACATTCTAACAATCACTTTCAATTTTAAAATATATCTGTATTCATTCATACAAATTCCTTTTGTAGACACAATCGGAATTAGATTTTCTTTAACTCAGTATTTGAGACATTGCCAATTTATATTTTCGTTTTATTATGACAAAGGGACACGTTGCGAAAACACATTTTCGAATAGCAGTTGATTTATATCAACTCGTGAAAATAAATTTTATTGCGAAAAGTTGGTTTGCAAAGCAGTTTTATCCTCGCGTGTTCGGTGGTAATATTTCAATAATTTTTTTGGGGTTCCGATTCCAAAAGATAAACGGTTATTATTAGTACAAGGTGTTCACACTTACACCTCATCTGTGCCATATTTTTACATTGTATTTATTTCGAATTGATCTGCAAGCTGCGATTTTCACATTCTGTTATTTTGGCGGATTTCATGATGTGAATAAACTACAAAAAAACACGTAAAATGTCATGTGATTCCAGACTTATATTTTGTGTTATATTATATTGTACATATTATGGAAGGTACATAGAAGACTTCCGAAAAACTTATTCATCAAAGTAAGTTAAAAGTAAGCTTATATGATAGCAAAAACACCGTATACCGTACTAAGTGGTTAAGTGCGAGATACAAGTTTAATATTAGTTTTAAAAAGTACAAACTTTTCAGGTTTTCGGTACGGAATCCTGAGTATACGAGTCCGTCGCGCACTTGGCACCTTTTTCATTGATGATAGATAAGTTCAACACGAAGGTCCCGCTTGGGGTAAGGAAGTATATCAAAATATTTAAATTAGTGTTCTAAATGGCGATAACTTTTCATGATCTCAAATTACGAGGAACGCGGGTTCCCAAGAGATACTTAGGAGTCTGCCTACAAGATACAAAAACACAAAACAAACTTCACCACAACTTCGGTTATTTTTTACGACTTTTTGAGGAGATAAATTTTGTTCGGAGAGAGATAAGTTGGTTTACCCGATAGGAAGCGAGAAGCGTGTTTGTCAGCAAAAATTCAATGACATTTATCTCTAGAAATTTAGTTGAACAATAGATCAATGAAACTCCCACCGTAATCATTGTTTATAGCTTAAACATTTGTTTTTACAGTATATAATTTTAATATTCGACAATTAATAGACTATAGGACAACACTAAAATCACACCTACCATAAGAAACAATTAATAGCTTTTACCCTAAGGGGGCGCCCAATGCCAAAATCGACTTTTTAAAGACGTGGTGTAAAGATAACGAACATAAATATCCATATTAAAAAAATACTATAGGAAAGGAAAGAACCTATAGTAGCAGAGTAATCGCGTAGAATTTTGGAAAATAATATGGTTAATATTACCTTAGAAAAAAATTAAAACTTCACATCATAAAATAAAACGTTTTTTTCTAATGCTCGAAATTATCAGCGACAACACCACATTATTTTTGACAAATTACGTAGCCAGACTAATGTTCTAGTAGAGTAATCGATTAGCTTAAATTTTGAATAAATTAATAAAATATCACCTAAAAATGTAAGCGCGCGCTCGAAGCCAAAATCATCGTGAACTGTGTCATGCGATTTTCGACTCTAAACAAAGCACCATAGATGATAGCGGGCGATGCAACAAGCGCGGGTGAAATCTGTTTTTTTCATGGCATTAGGCGCACTCTTAACGATACTTTATAAATAATAATAATAACACATGAATTTTCACAATAAGTGCCTAAACGCGAAAACATTAACTCAATGCATTCAAAAACCACATTCTGAACCGTTTTTCTGAAGCGTTCTGCAGCATGTTTCTGTACATATGATAATTATTTTTGGCAAAAAATACCCTTCAAAAAATTACTTCACCCGTGTACAGAATTCGCGAATCTTTCGCACTGATCGATGTAGCATTTTTCACATTATTGTTGATTTAATAAAAATGGCTCAGCCGATTTCGATGAAATTGAAATGAAACCAATCTCGAATACTCTTTATAGAAAAAGAATTATTGAAATTGAACGACTATGAAAAAGTTATGCGTAAAAAAAAATACGCGTCGAATTGTATACCTCCTCCGGTGCTTCGTCAGCCAAAAACGTGCACGTTACGTGCCCTAAGTACAGTTTTGTTTTTAGAAATTCGCTTGAATAATATGTATTATTCAAACAATACATTTCAATTTTCTTTCAATGTCATTTTTGATATAAACAATCGTTATTCAGAATGAAACGAAAATATAAAAATCAGCGAATCAGGACCCTGATCTGAAAGAAAAATCGTCCTTCCCTTGAACTTTCGATCTTTTCTAGAGATGTGTTAGCAAAATTATTTGTATAAACAGTTTCGCATTTTCACATCTGTTACAATACTCTCGTTTCTTGTTATTGAGTCTAGACCACAAATAGATGGCTAAGCTTTAGGTGATTAACGACGCGCTCAAAGCTAAAACTGTGAGATGGGATTTAAGTATTACAGATGGATTTAGGTCCTATATTTTTGGCACTTCGACTAAGAAATGACGTCGTTTACACTGGTAAATTATTGAACTGCATAAAAAGTTCAGTAGGTAAAAATACTGGTCATTTTTATCATGTACCCATTTCTTTTGTGTGCCTGGATGTTGATTCTCTTCTACAGGACGCATTTTTCAACGAATCTCTACGAAACTTGGTACACAGATTCTATATATTAAAGGAATTATTTTCTCTTCAGCAATTTTTTACTGGAATTATTTCCTTCTCGAAGAGGGAAATTTGTTATTGCGTTATTTATCACCTGTTTTCTTCGAGCAAATATCTACAGAGCCACAGTCCTTAAGTGAAAGTAGTATAAAAATGTCCGAGCGCCGTCATACATACCGATTTAGATATTTGCATTAAATAATTCACAATCTCAGAACAAATAAAAAAATCAAGAGAGAATGTTGTGAACAAACTAGTGAAGCCAACCAATACTAGGTCTCGCGCGTTTACAGACAATTACACATACATCCACGTTCAACTAAACTACGCCTAAACTACGGTTTGTCAGTCGAACTATGGCGGCGCAACACCGACGCACTCACACATGTTTAAAAAACCGGCCTCACTTGACTGTTCAACGACGTTCCCTTTTAATTTTTTAATTTGCTCTGAGTTCACAATGACCCGTTTTCTCGAATCTCTACGTTATGTCACATAATTAGTGATTGTAACCGAGCACTTTGGCACCGGGCGGCGTTGCAGTCGGCTTGAAATCGCCTTAGGACTAACTGAAAAGCCTTTTGGCTCGGACACTTTTTTGCACGATTGTGACTATAGATATTTGCTCAAAGCCCGTTTTCGATAATATTTGTCAAGATCGTTTAGTATCTAAATCATAGCAAGATTTGCGACTGTAAACCAAACGGACAAAAGTGAGTCGAGATACAGGCTTATGAAGGTTCAGTTAAAGAGATGTGTTGCGAGGTCTACTGTCTGGAGAACTACTGCTACTAAAGTAAACTGATCTTTAAATCGTTCTTAAAAAGATTAAAACCCTTTCCTTTTGAAAGATTCAACGCAAAGTATTCCCTCCGATTCAGCAGAGCAATGTGCCCACCAACGACTTGATGTAATTATGCAAATGAGTCCTGATGAAGGTTACGATGTCAAACACAAGTCTATCTGTTATTTCATTAGGGTCTCTCGTTCCTTCCATTTCGGGTTGCCGATGTTAATTGATGTAGTTAGAATAAGCCATTGACTTGGAAGAGTTAGCTGGGATCTTTTTGAAAAAGTGCGGTGGTGTTCGTCTTGCGTTTTCATCTCGCTTCCTCAGGAAATATAGACATTTTTTGGTCAATTTTTATTAATGATGTTCAGGATCACTTGCTGAGCATAAAATCACAAAATGCTGACAGATCCAGGTGGAGCTTTAAGCGCCATCTTGAAAAAACGTTTCAATCATAAAGATCATTACAGTAGATTTTTTTTTAAGTATACCGTTTACGCTTTTTGGCTCATTTAATGAAACGGTTTTTCTACCGCGGCCAACAACTCTTGAAAAATCAATTAATATAATAATAAATAATTAATAAATAATAATAACGCACCAATCCATTTTTAAAGATCAGTTTTGTCAGTTTTTTTGTTTTGTTTTTCGGCTGCGACATTCTTAATTCGACTATGTTTTTTGTATGTTGTACGCGATTACTCCGCCAATTAAGAACTGATTTTGATGATTCTTTTTTGTTTGGTAGATCATAACTTCAGAGATAGTTTCATTTATACTTTATTGAAATCGGCTGAGTCGTTTTTGATAAATCAACAATAGTGTGAAAATGACTCCATAGATGCGATAATACATTGATCCGTGCGAACTATTCGAATTCTGTACACGGTTAAAGTCGTTTATGCAATTTTTGGCGAAAAATAATTGTTTTCCGCCTATTATTTTTAAATTATTAACACTAATACTTATTAAACACTATTATTAAATTACGGTACCCTCTATCTATTTCCCAATGTTGTGGAAGTTTAGAATCATCATCGATTGAGGTGAAACTCTTTGCTGAACCTGGGCGCTGAGTGTTTCTGCCCTCAGATAAATTTGGAAGGTCTATGTACTAAAACAACCGGAGAGGGTAAACACCAACTCTACTACTCTCGGTAGCCATTTCACGACCATGATGGCCATGTCTTGACATAGATATACTTTCTTCTTCCGGTCCGTTTGCTCGCGTGGCGTAATTGATACGAGCAGGATAAAATTTGAAGTCCAAAGCTATGCCTCTTAGACAATAAGGTTGTACTGGTATTGCGATCTGAACTTGATTGGAAAAGAATTCCTTTCGTAATCTACACATACATGTTGTTTTTAAACTTTCGCGATTTGAACACATTATGATTATATACTACGGGACTAATCGCGCACTAAAATTACGAAATAAATAAATACCTCATCATCCCGACGTTTTGGCCGAGTTGCATCGACCGTGGTCACGGGTAGACTCTACCCGTGACCACGGGAGTGTAGATAGTGTGCGTCATTTTCAATCAAGAGGATAGTCGGAAAGTAAATATTTATATACAGAATAGGTACACATTCTTTACTTGTATTTTCAGAAAGGAGAATATTATTAACGAAGTTTGTCAATCTAGCTTTACTAAAGTCAGGTTTATAGTTGACTAGTTTTTACCCGCGGCTTCGCCCGCATGATATTTTGAGTTTTGACGCAATATCATTATAATTTATAGCCTATGTGTTATTCTGATATATACGCTATATTATTGCAAAGTTTCACCTCAATCCGTTTAGTAGTTTTTGCGTGAAAGAGTAACAAACATCCATCCATCCTCACAAACTTTCGCGTTTATAATATTAGTAGGATAGGATATACAAGCTTAATCCTTAAGGCATATTTCGAATGGGCCAACACCTATTATTTGCCTTACATTTGTTGTATTTTTTTTTGTTATTTCTAGTAGGTTCGCGTTTGACTACACACTGCCTGATGTTAAGCAAATGTGTGGTCTAGAGTGTAGCACGCTTACCTAAAAGATACCTGTTTACTCGGGATTTGAAGACACCAACGTCGTACTTTAACGGGAAGACAGACCCAGGCAAAACGTTCCACATTCCAGCTGTTCGTATGAGGAATGAGGATTCAAAACGCTTGGTTCTAACGCGAGGAATGTTTACCATAAAAGGGTGGCGCTTTCTGTCTAGCCGTACGATAGAAGAAAGGGGCAGGGGGGACCAGATTGTGCAACTCCTGGGCGCACTCTCCGAAGTGTATCCGGTAACAGGCCGACAAACACGTTACCTTGCGAAGATGCTCAAGACTTTGCAGCTGCGACTTAGTCAAGGTGTCGTTGTCAATCAGCCTCCTGGCTCGCCGCTCAATCGATTCCAGAGCCTCCAGTTGATATTTAGCAGAGCCATCCCAAAGGTGAGAGCAGTATTCCATGCAAGACCTGACTTGTGCTTTATAAAGACTAAGCAGTTGCTCAGGTGTGAAATACCGTCTCACCTTAGAGAGAACACCAAGTTTTTTGGAGGCTAATTGGGCTTTAGACTCTATGTAAGAGCCAAAGTTAAGAGAAGATGAGAGTGAAACGTCCAATAGTTCCAAGCTGTCAGTGTTGTATTTGTATTGATTTACTTGAAATATTTGAAAAAGTAGATAAAAAATACAATTGTCCGCTTTGTTATTTATATAACTGTGATAAGACGAGTTTATACTCGATCATATTATAAAAATACCGCTAAAATAGCTTTACCAATTGTCATTCATTTAAATTTGAACTTTTATAGAATTTCTCAATTTCATAGTTGAATTCCATACTGTACCAGTCTTTTTAATAGTCCACTGCAGGACGTAGGCCTACCAACTAAGAGTGAGTACTACCATAAGCCTACATCATTGTTCAATACTCAATCAACTATTGCAACTGCTTCAAGCACGCTGTTGAGGTCAAATCCTACTAATATTATAAACGCGAAAGTTTGTGAGGATGGATGGATGGATGGATGGATGTATGGATGTTTGTTACTCTTTCACGCAAAAACTACTGAACGGATTGAGATGAAACTTTGTAATAATATAGCTTATACATCAGAATAACACATAGGCTACAATTTATAAAGATATTTTGTGAATTGTCAAAAATATAACGATAAATGTTGAGTAAGTAGGAAAATTCTGCCATCTGCGAGTCTGTCTATCTGTCTGTCTGTCTGTCTGTCGCGCTTTCACGCCAAAACTAATGAACCGATCTCAATGAAATTTGGTACACAGATAGTCTAGAGCCTGAGAAAGGACATAGGCTACATTTTATCCCGAAAATTGCATAATTCCCGTTGGATAGGACAAAATCTTGCGTTAGCAAAACTGTCACCAACACAACGACGCTAAAAGGCCCAATTTTGAATACACCATCGTAATTATAATAGTTAATTAGACTATTTCTGAATCTTTTTCACCTTCGAAATTCGATAGAGAGAACACTTTTTACGTTGCTATTAAATTTACGATGGCGCATCATTGAAGTATAAGACATTAAACATCATTGTGGCGCATTCATAATTGGGTTGATTGAGCCTAACAAGGATTCACAAAACGTAATTAGATGACAGGTGACAAACATTGACTGCAGACTTTTATAAATGTCTCGCTTAGCATAGCAAAGGGACAAATTGTCTTTCCACCATCATAGCTCCTCGAACAGGAAATAAAGTATGAATTGACAATGATAACTGACATTAAAATTGGACAAAATAGTTTTCCCTTTGCCATGCTACATATTACAATGACGTTTAATACTGGGCCGTCATTTCGTCTGACATTAAAAATATTTTTAAATATACCACCATTAGAGGTTAAACATAATTCTTTATTCTACCTTTATGGTAGAGAATCCATGCTAATATACGAAGAAACGGATCGACTTGATCTTAAAAGTAGTATGGCATGAGTATGAATATCTTGACACTAAGGTTATTAACCTTGATTCTGAGTTGTGACCTTGACACGAACATAAATTTCTGTTGGGTTGGTTAGGATTGCACAGTGATAAAAGTGCAGCCCGGCTCAGTTGCGGCACTCATCATGAGGCACACAACTTGCCGGTCAGCCTCTAAGCTGCTATATTTAAAAACCCCAGAAAATCGGCCCAACCTCGAGTGCAAACTTCTAAACTGCCTAGGGGGAAAAGACCAAAAAGAATCGGGAGACCTCGAGCGCCGCCTTCTCAGCTGTCTCAGAAAGAACCCAGAGAAGCGGCTCTACCTGGGATTCCCGCGCCGCCCATAGGACTCGGCTACTAAGTTCTCCTGCCACGACAAGGCGGAAACCTATGGGCGGATACACTCTAACCTTATCTTAATCAACAGAAGAATTTATAAGTATAAGGTATTTTGATATCGGGATAGGTCTGAACAGTGACAACAAGGTGCAAGGTACTTGATTTTTTTACAGAGCAAGTGCTTAAGTGATTAACTACCACTAAATACAGACTTATAATGTAAAACTTCATAAACTACTACTACATAACAAGCAATTGGATCATCCACAGACCCTTGAAGGTCTAAAGATATTCTAAATGCTCAAGCCCACTGCCAGTTAGCAGCGTGCCCAACATGCTGGCAGCATTGCCAATCAGCTTGGCAATGCTGCTTATACGTTGAGCCAAATAAAAACCAGCATTTCGGTCACGCGGCGGGTATACGAGACGCTCAGAAAGACTTTTGAAAACAAGATGAGCTCCCGGCCAACACGCGCACAATGTCTCAATTTTAAACGGCTCAAATATGTAACCACTGCCGAGGTTAGCATATTTGCGCCGTTTGTGCTGCTCCGCTGACGGCTCCAAAGTGTCGACGCAAGTCGCGTCCCATACTAAGGGCTGTCTACACTTCCATGGGACCAACTTCATACCGTCAGGCCTTTTGCCATCACCACGCGCAAACCCATTCGGTTAGAGTACGGCTGCGATATTGGCGGTCGCAAAAGCCCTGCGTATGACATCGTTCACAATGGCGTGGCAACTAATTCGACCAGCGCTTCTTGACCAAGAAAGACGGTGGTGACCAAGCTGGTCAACTAGGGTACTTGAATAGGTGAGAGCGCTCAGCTATGTGCGGCGCGGCAGCAAGGTGGGTCGACTATCTCGGCGATATCATCAATACCGCCGGTCGAGCCTGGTCACGACCGGCAAAGAGCCGAGGCAGATGGCACTGCAAGAGAGAGGCCTATACCCAACAGTGGGTCAAAGAAAGCTGCGGATGATAACGATGACGAAACAAATTAGTTGAGATAGGCTGTTTTTTGGGTTTGAAATGATTATTTGCTACAATATTTGTGAACCGTTTCACATTGAATTGGTGCTAATATTTTGTGGCGCACTTACTGTTTTAGTTACCATATTTTTTTGACAAGATAAACATAAATTAAATTATATCGCGAGCAAAGCCGCGGGTAAAAGCTAGTGTTATAATATTTATATCTATCTTCACAAAAGCCCCCCTAGGTACTGTTAAAATATGTTAGATCTAATATGATTCAATTTAGCTGACATTATTTTATTTTAATCGCAAAATATGACGCAACTTTATTTTGTATCTTTCGCAAAAAAATCTCTATTACTTACAATCTCAACAGCTGATATTTTGACAGAAAATCTTAATCCCTGATATTATTACGGCAGTCCTGTACTCTACCAAAATGGAGCAGAGCATAGAATAGTGAACAAAACTCATACAAGTGCTTCAACTGATAAAAAGTTGACATGTAAGAATATGCGAAATTCTTGCAAGCTATAGGAAGTCCGCAAATAGACCGTAAATTAACTGTATCTAAATGTCATAATATTTGAACTATACTGTACTGTACCAGCCTTTTTCTACGGACCCATGCAGGTTGCCTCACGATGTTCATTTTTTCACCCGCCCATTCTAATGGGCCGATCAGAGTTTTAATTTCGTTTTGGCAAATATGTAATTCCTTCTACGAGAGGCAGAGTGTTATATAAATGCCATATATTTGCTTAGTAACAAACAAAAGACAACCGTGTCCGAGGACGTTTTTGTTTTAATAAATATAGTATTTCCGCAATGAGGTTAACCTCTTGTTTCGTATGATAGCGGTGCCATCATAGAGCAGCCATAATATTACTAACGTTACAGGTTTTCTCTCAAGTAATGACTTGAGAGAAAAACGGTGCCAATTGCTGCTTTTTAGGAAACTGCGGCACTTTTTTTTGCATAGACGCCGTTCTAGTCAATCAACGCTGTATTACGGCAGCTATTTCACAGAAACTGCTATCCCAAGAAAACAGAGCTTTACGGTCTGCAACGCTCTGCTCTGCTCCACATATTTCCGCATCGCTTTAGTGGAGTCTGGGCCTAAAGCGCCTGTCGTCTGGCACGGTGTTCGCGAGGCGATGAGTGGGGATGAATATTGAATGTGTTTTTAACGCTACATTTTCTTCACGAGAATTGTAAATATGGCGTAAAGGGTAGCTTAGTTAGTATTAGATATAATCATCGTCATGTTATTGCAGTAATTTCTATGAAATGTTTCGTCTAAGTTTATATATCGTATAGCGTGCATCACTCCGCAAACCGTTTAGCTGCCTGAGACAAAACTATGGATTTGAGGCGGGGACAAAGGCCATTTCATTCAAATTGTATGTGCTATGTCGAATAAGTTAAATGTTATATCCACTTCCATCCATCCATCAGCCAAAGGACGTCTACTGCTGGACAAAGGCCTCCCCTATGGATCTCCAATAAGACCGGTTGATAGCGGCTTGCATTGCCATTTCAACTTGCTAATCCGTTGGGCTATGTTGGTAACTATGGTTCTTCTACGGATCTCCTCATTCCTGATTTGATCCCGCAGAGAGACTCCGAGCATAGCCCTCTCCATAGCTCGTTGGGCTACTTGGAGCTTACTAATAAGGCCCATAGTGAGATACCACGTTTCTGTGCCATAAGTCATCACTGGCACACACATATCCACTTCAATAAAGATTAAATAATTTGAGCGCGTTAAGGAAAGCGATTAGTTGTACGCAGCTTTATCTTAAAAACGACTGGGTTTATCTATACTTAAAATTGTCACAGGCCTATTTACGTTTTCGTGTGGTTCTTTTTAAGTGTACCTAAACCTTTGTTAGTTATTCCTCATTTCCGCCAGAGGCGCTGTACAAAAATCCATGGAACCACACGAAAGCTGATATCTCAAACTAGCCCCTCTGTCCATAAGGTGTCCTTCAGTAACAATAGACACCGATCTAAATTCAATCGTAGGCAACCTAAGGCATCTAGGGTAAGCTGCGCCAGCGCTCACGCAGTATTACCTTAAATCTTTACATATTCGAAATTGACTTAGTTATTCAATAATTCATACAGGAAAATCTTTTCCACGTTACAAAGTTCGAGGAAAAATAGGTTATAATTTATCATATTTGATATTTATGAAAGACACCCAGCGAGAGAAATAATTTCCAACGACACACAAAAAAATCTTCCATTTAACCAAGGTCACAGGTTATTAAAATTCTCCACATTGTGTTTTCTTACAAAAATTTGGTTTATGCGAGTCGCTCCAGGCCATATTATCTACCTGGGGAGTTTCATGAATTATTAATATAAGAAAAACCTGCCGCTACGTGTTTGCTGTTGCCAAGCTTTCGTATAAATTATTTTCCCAAATTGAGCGCTAAATATAAAACGCGTCTTAGCGGAGCTGTCACTCGCTTGAAGGAATGAGTTTACTTTTATTTGGCTGCTTAGAAAAAGCTCAATTCGACTGCTCAGCTCATTTACAATATAGAGATATATCGTGATTCAAATTAGTATCCTTACTAAATCCTCCAAAAAATGTGATGGCTTTGTATGATATTTTGAGACAGGGTTGCCATCTGGGTAATGCATGCTATCATTATTTTTCGTACGAAAAGTTTGTATAAATTCCGTATCCTATGTTTCTCACCAAAATTGCAATCTTAGATGGAGGGTCTCGTGGAGCCAGGCTTCACCGAAAGTCCCATCCTACGTGGTCATAGGCAATCTATAAAAATCTGCCGAAACTACATTAGGCTGGTCTATAAAAATCTACCGGAACCGCATTATAATCCGCATAGGATTAGACCTCCAACATGCGTGTACACTGTTATTCTTGTTGATAAGCCCTTCTACAAAAACTATTACAGAATACGGCTAAAACTCACGTTATAATAAAATTATACCGTCGATCCGCAAGGAATCCGACCAGTATTTAGTACTCCATCATCAGAGAATACGCGCACCCCCGTCGACTGGCGCGCGCGCACCTTCTACAAAAGGTGATTTACCACGCTGGCTCAGTACGGGTAAAGCGGCTATACAAACACAATTACTTTTACTTGCAGTAGCCATAAACAGAGATCCGGAAGCAACAATACGTTAGCTAAAGCCTCAGAGCCTTTGAGAATATATTCTCTGACAACTTTTCTAAAATATTGCATTTCTTATTTTCTCGCAGTTCTCACATTTTGCTTCAGCCAAGACAGGAGTAATGCCCTGTATACGAGCGCGATAACATGTCGTGTTTATGGATCTTCGGTATCAAAAGAAAGGGGAAGATTATTCTAGAACAGTTACATTCTACTTGTTATTTCTTAAATAACTGCAATAATAAAATATGCAAAGAAGAATCCAATTTAACCTTTTTGAAAAAAAACTTACTAAAGCTGGAAACATACTATCGGATGCGGCTTACGAACGCGACTGACAGGTATCTAGACTATGAAAGTACACTATATACACAGCCGTGCACACTATCGGACATAAGTCGCGGACGTCACCTTCGGACGACCTTGAGCGTTCGGACGTCAGAGAGCGATCTGGCACACTGGATGTTTTAAGACTGTGCACATTGCTAAGTCGCGGCTGTCAGTCGCGTTCGTCAGCCGCGCCCGATAGTATGTTTCCGGCTTAATAGTTTCCAAGGAGGATTGTCAATTTTAAATTAAAATAAATTATAAAATTGCGCAGAAGTGCAACGCTACCGCGAGACATTAGATCTTTGAATTGGTGAAGAACATTCTCGATTTCGCGAAGATTTGTATCTCCCAGTTTTATTCTGTGATTTGTCTAATAATATGTGATTCAAAAGGCACAATTCCGTAAATTGTACACCGCATTAGCAGACTACAGTGTCACCGCTACACTACTAGTTTATACGTATTTCTTTTAACACTTTGCCAGCCGGGCATTTTATAACCCGTATCCACCCGTGTCCATTTTTTTTGTGTTAAGTAAACATATGTGTTTTAATTATTAAAAACAAAACAATCAATATTCATGTCTTATTTATTCAAAAAATTGAAATCAAAAAGGCACCTTTCTGCAAAAAATATAAACTTTACCACGTAACGATCAGGCGCGGGTAGCCGAGTCTCCTCTCCCTCACCCCCGCTTCATCGCTTTTTAAATAATTCGCCTATGTGTGTGTAGCTAAATAATGCAACTACACAATGAAATAAACGCCAATAACGGCACAGCGGCGTGATTTTAATGAATATTCTAATAAAAACTCGTCGTGATCGACGTAACTTAGAAAAAAACCGTTAGAGGTCGTGATCAGCTGGCAAAGTGTTAAATACATTCCATATTAGCTAGCGACACGTAGTCTACCGGAGCGCCTGTCTACGTGTCTCCCGTCTATATTGTAGTCTGTTACTACGTGTACTCATCTACGGAATTGTACTTTTATTTTCGCCATGCGTTGCGATTCAGTCTGAAATCTCAGACCAAATAAAAAAATAAAGACAAAGACAGAATATTGTGAACAAACAAGTGAGCCAACCAAAACTACGCCACGCCGTGTACAGATAATCACACACACATCCAACGTACAATAAAACTACGCTTTGGCTTGTCAGTCGAACTATGGCGGCGCAATTCCGACGCACTCACACATGTATTAAAAATCGGCCTCACTTGACTGTTCAACGACGTTCTCTCTTGATTTTTGTATTTGCTTTGAGTCTGAAATATTCTAATCATCCAAATACCTGACATCCATACTGAATAAGCTGTATTAGCTACTCGACAAACACAATGACGTCACAGTTTACGTCGCCATTACCATAAACAGAATGCGTCGTAAAATGCACACCTGACGCTGCCGAGAAAATATCGTGAGAAAATGTGAGCTTATCGTAATAGCGGGTTCCGTAGAATATAATGTTATTATTGTGTGAAGTTTATTTAGTTGTTTATGAAGAGAGACGAGTAGAACAGTATCTTTAGTATTAGTTTGCTAAGGTTTTATGCGCGCGATAGAGTTAGTGTAAATTACATTTTTATGGAGATGCGCCAACTTTAAAAATCCTTTAAAACATTCTAAAAAGTACACGCAAACTCTTTCTGGTGTATCTAAAGATCTTGGCAAACCCATGATCACTATAGCGCTATTTATTAGTCGATTTTGATACTATTTTTGACACCGTTTAATATTTAAATTCTTACATTGGTCGAATGCATCAACTTGGCATTTGTTCTTCCATATTGATGGTCGAATGCGAGACATAAGCTTACGAAGATGTGCCGCGAAATTGAACACTAAGCCTGTTTTAATTGATAATATTTTGCATACATTGTGCATTACTGACTAATAAGCAGTGGTGGCCTAGAGGTAGTGACACCCGCTTTGCAATCGTGAGGTCGTGGGTTCAAATCCCGGTCCCGTACCAATAAGTTCTTTGGAATTTATGTACGGAATTTCACATCACTGGCTTTTCGGTGAAGAAAAACATCGTGAGGCAACCTGCATACTTCCGTAGAAGAAATTCGATGGCGTATGCGAATCCACCAACCCGCCCTGGGCCAGCATGGTGGATATGGCCCAATCACCCTTCGTGGGTAGGCCTACGTCCTGCAGTAGACTAAAAAAGGCTGAAGCAGTATGCAGGACATTGCAACTATACCCTCTAAAATTTAAATAAAACGTCCTCCAAAGCAGGTATCCTTTTGAAATAAAACATATTTTTTTAAATCGGTGCACAATTGGCGAAAATATCGATGAACATATATAAAAAGAAATAAAATACAGACGAACCTCCTTTTCGGAAGCCGGTAAATAGACATACTCGTAAATACAACGATATTTAATTGTTATCGGATAAACAAAGTCAGGTAGACACAAAACCCTTATAACTACGTCGGCAGAGAGAAAATTCGCTCTATTATGATAGGTAGCGCTATCGCAGCTGTCGGCACATCGCAGCTAATATCCAAACGTACACAATACCATCTGTGTTGACGGAACTGGCACTTTTGTTAGCTCACACCTGTCGCCGTCCAAATAAAGTCCAAATATTGTGACTTTGTAAGCTAAGGAAAGAAATTTTGCTGTTTTAAAGCTAAAACTCAATAAATGTGATTTCGTAGACCCTCGTAGCCCTTTCGAAGATCTTTTGTAGCCCTTGCTTTTGAGACTTTAACGGTCTGCTATCTTCTTTTTAGGGTTCCGTACTTAAAGGGTAAAAACGGGATTCTATTAAGTTTAAACCTAAACCCTGAATTTATTACTAAGACTCCGCTGTCCGTCTGTATGTTTGTCACCAGGCTGTATCTCATGAACCGTTATTGCTAGAAAGCTGAAATTGTCACATATGATGTATTTCTATTGTCGCTATAACAATAAATACTAAAATGAGAATTAAATATAAATTTAATAAATATACAACAAACTTCATTTTTTCGGGTTCGGCAAAATTCCCGAAATATCACAAAGGGGAGTATATCAAGTGTATATATTTTTTCGCAGCGTGACCACTTTTTTTTTTCGTATATCTGCTAAAGTTTAATCTGAAATCTACTCAAATCTATTTACAAGGTCTACCAAAATTGTACTATATTATTTCACCATTCATAACCAAACGAACAATGGTTTCATATAAAAACCAGAAAAATGTCTAGAATTTATAAAAATGTAACTTTATTCTATTTATTCAATATTATCGTCACTCTCCGCATTTTGTTTTTTTTTTTTAATTTGTATAATATTTTATAGTATCCTGCTCCATCATGTTTGTCTTATCTGTATCAGGTGGAAACTTATAAAACCTACCGGTTTCCTTCAATCCCTTTTTTGCGTGCAGAATTGCATTATGCTTTATACCTGTATTTAAAAATAATATTATAACAATTTTAAGATTATTTGTAGTTTCTAAAAAATACACTTAGTAGTCTTAAACCTCACCACATATCACTAAGAAGGAGGGAGGAGTTAAAAATGTTAAAAACATTACGTGATTAGTGGACTGTCCCTTACCTAAAAAATCTATAAACCAACAAATACATTTTCGAATGTATAAATAATATTAGTAAAAATTAGAATGTTTATCACTTGATCAAAGCATCACGACGAAGATTGAATGATATTTTGCGCAGTTTTTCAGTACTTGACCCTACGAACCCTAACATCCTAATAACACTTTTAGGAAAGGGCTTTAGGTCGCATTTACGAGGCAATCCATAATCGTCCCTCGTATTAGGTTCCTGAACTTATTCCATATTATTTTCACGGTTAGTTATTTTAGTAAATTGAAGTTTTATTTTGTTGGGCATTTTTAAAAGTTTCTCATATTATAATATAATTATCGAAATGTAAATATTACGATAAATATTGTTATTAGTAACACAATTCATAATCAGAAATTACAATATATTCACAATGATATTATAGGTAGTTGTAGTTACAGTAAATTATAAAATTACTTATAATATAATTCGATAATTAATAAAATACTTAGGATACTTAGATCGGACGTAGGTAGCACAGAACAGAAAGGATTGGAAGGAATTGGGGGAGACCTTTGCCCCTTTGACCTTTGCAGTGGGACAGTAGGTACAGTTTAAATTTAAAAAAGAATAGTACATTGTTCACCGAGAGGAGAAAGTGACCGATTACCGTCGAGGGTGTCGTTTGAAGCCCGAGCCGTAGGCGAGGGCTTTAAAACACCCGAGATCGGGAATCGCACTTTCTCTCGAGTGATACATAGTGCTTTATACTACACCTTTATACTACACTCATCATCACTATCACTACTTATCATTTTGATAGTTTTATTTTACTTTTCTACGAAAACTGAACCCTCAAACAACACACAAATTGAAAATGGCGCCAATGGCGTCTGTAATTTTCACATGTTCTTTTTTCAAATTGTTTGACACCATCCAACACACAGCTAGTGGCCAGTGTCATTTTGCGAACTTGGAGATAAAAACTCACTGTAAAAACTTTTTGGCTTTTGATATTTAAGTTACCAGCGCATAGTCTTACCCAAAATTAAAAAAGAAAAACCACGTAAGAAATGGATTTTCATACACTTTTCTCTCCCGCTCGGATGCGTTTTCTCGCCGCATATTTGTTCGATATGCAATGACGTACTTTCTACCGAAAAATTTGATAAAGTATCAAGGTACTTTCCGAGCAGGTGTAGTATAAAATACAAAAATCGTTAGCCTGAACTACTACTGAAAATATTTAATTACGTCAAAATTTCTTGCTAACCATGCTGTTTTTTATTTTTTAGTAATCTACTGTTGTATATGTATAGGTAGGCCTAATCAAGAAGGGTCACAAAGTCAAATAATTTTTCACAAATAATGTAACACACTTAAGTGTTAAACCGATTTTAATTATAGTGACAATTTTACGGTACAAAAATATAGTAAGTGCTTCTATATTATAAATAATCGGCCAAGTGCAAGTCCGACTCGCGCACGAAGGGTTCCGTACCGTATGAAACTGTCACCGTTATTAATATTGAGCAGAAAGCGGCAAAAAAATCATATTTGTTGCCCTGAAAATTTTATTTTTTTCTGTTGTTAGTATTTGTTGTAGGTTTAACAGAAATACGTCATCTGTGAAAACTTCAACTTTCTAACTATCATAGTTTTTGAGATACAGCCTGGTGACAGACAGACAGAAGGACGTACAGCGGAGTCTTTGTAATAGGGTCCCATTTTTACCCTTTCGGTACGGAATCCTAAAAAGCTGATTGTTCGGATTTAGCTCGCTTGAATACCGAATCGATTAAAAAAAAGGTTTATTTTTAAGGCTAGCAATTTACTTAAAAAAAGAAATAAACTATTTTTGGTAGTACAAAACCCAAGCTACTAGCTTGGTCTATCCATTTTATTCTAGTAAACAAGTCTATTCAAAGGTATAACAACAATACTTTAGATTATAAGCCGTCAGGCGTACAGAAAGCCCCAGGCTAGATTTTATTTAAAAAAACTAACCCTGTCTTGTAAAAGTTTGATAGACACTTGCTTTCCTTTGCTCTTTTTTAGAAAAAATCTTTTTCTGAACAAACATTGAATATGCTGGTATCTTTTGAACTCATTATTTAGTAGTATCAAACGCCATTTTGGTACAGCTGGTCGTAACCAAAAAACATGCAAAACTTGTCTTCTTCTTCTTTTATGTTTTGGCGTCGCATTGTTGTGCATTTGCCAGTGTCAAGTATTAAGTTTTAAAAATTTTTGATAACATTTTATCAAAATAGTCACTGTCGTAGTCACGTCATAGTCCAATAAAGTCGCAGTCAAGTCCAAACGTAGTCCAAGTCATACCTCAGTAAAAAGCAGTGGAGACTTTATTAGAGGGCTTATATTTAAAAAATAAGAGCAGAAATGCAAGTCAAAAGTACCAGGCGCCCAGAACAAAACAGAGCTTACCTACGTTTTCATATGTTCTCATCGATATTTTCTCAAGTTGATTTCCTCGCATTATTTGAGGAAAGTGCTATACAAGCTTTGGCTACAACTAGGCAATGATGGACACACGTATGTGTGCCTCGGCTTCGCCTCGGCCCACAACTCATACATCAATGGCGACGGCCTCGGTGGCTCAGTGGTTAGTGACCCTAACTTCTGGATCAGAGAGGTGTGGGTTCGATCCCCACCAGGGCAAATATTTATGTGATGAACATAAGTGTTTGCTCTGTGTCTGGGTGTTATTTAGTTACTATCTATATAAGTAGTTATTTAAAAATAAGTATACGTAGTATATCAGTCTCTGGCAGCCATATCACAAGCTTTGCTTAGTTTGGGGTCAGAGGCCGTGTCCCAAAATATTATTATTATTTATTTATTTATTAAAAAAAAATAACAAAAAAAAAAAAAAGCTTCTGTTGCTGGCTGCTGCAGTAAGTAAGTAAGTAAGTTCGTATAGGCCGGGTGGCTAGCCCTGGTGTCAGAGTTTTTTAGGCCGCCTGAAGGCCTCTGACATGGCTAAACGGTTAAAACAACCGCTGCAGCAATGTACTTAAATCGGTTCACAATTGCTGAAAATATCGATGAACATACACAAAAAATACATACAAACCAACAAGGTACCTACCTCCTCTTTTTTAGAAGTCGGTAAAAATCAAAATAGTGGTTAATTTATGTACAGAAGTGCATCAACTTTTTCACATAAATTTTTAGATGGTGCACTTCTATACATTGACTGACCACTATTTTGTTCTCTTGGTGTATGTGCACCTCGTTTGGTATATACTCGTATGTGCCTCGTTAGTACTACAAGTACTTGTACTGTACTGTACCTATATCTCACTTGAATAAGCTCTAATTTATTATATTTTAATATGTCTTGTTAACAGATCTCCGAAATACAAGCTATGGTTTTTTTTTTGTTTTTTTTTTAATAATGACAATACTACACTACTACTACATAGAAAGCAATTGGATCATCCACAGACCCTTGAAGGTCTAAAGATAATCCAAGTGCTCAAGCCCACTGCCAGTTGGCAGCGTGCCTAGCATGCTGGCAGCATTGCCACGCTGAATGGCAATGCTTATACGTTGAGCCAAGTAAATAGTAGCTATGCTTAGTTTGGAGATCTGGACCTCATTGTCATCATATTTGATTTGTTTTAATAAGTCAATAAATGAATTTTAATAGTTCACTGCAGGACGTAGGCTTACCCACAAAGGGTGTTTGGGCCACGTTATGCACCACGCTGGCCCAGTGCGGGTTGGTGGATTCACATTACGCCATCGAATTTCTTCTACGGATGCATGCAGGTTGCCCCACGATGTTTTTCCTTCACCGAAAAGCCAGTGGTGTTAAATTCCGTACATGAATTCCAAAGAACTTGGTACGGGGCCGGAATTTGATCCCACGACCTAACGATTTCAAGGCGGGTATCACTACTTCTAGGCCACCATAGCTATATAAACGTTAGCACTACGAGTACCTACTTATCCTGTCCAACTCTCGGTGAATATCTCGCCAAGTACTTTTTTGATCATTGAACGTGTTGTGTGGGCAAAATTATTTGAGTCACTGAACCGATACAAAATAACGAACGTACAATGAAGAAAAATATTCGATACACCTCTTGGCGTGCATTTTAATGAACCACTTGAGTTGAGGTTTGTTGCTGGGGTTGACAACAGACATTGAATCTTGCTGTACTTATTATTAGACATAATTTTATTTCCCAATAACTTGCCAGATCTTCAAAGAAAATAAAGCTTCGTTTTTCTTGTTACAAAAATCTTTTGTCAGCGCAGTGTATTAGTTTTATTTTGTTGTTTGCAAATCGAATTATGACGATAACAGTTATATTTCAGGAAACTTCACTATGTAAATGTTTTTTGCGCGTTTTTCGTATTTAGAATTCAGAATGTATTCAGACAAAACATAATCTCAATGTTATGTTTAACAAAAAGTTCTGCCACATGCAACATTAGGTAAAAACGTAAAAGTAAAATTGAATTTTCCGATATATTTTAAAAGCATTCCTCTATGAGTTTCGTCAATGAAATTCTCTCTGAAAAAATTAAATAAGAGGTTTTTTTAACAATTCGATGGTATGTTATTTTCAAAATGATGAACTTAGAATATAATTTCTCGTTAAATTAAATAAAGGGGTTCATACTAATATCTAGAGAATCATTCCCATGTTTTTACGACAGCTGTCATGAAAACAAATGGGAAATACTCTCCAAATTTTAGAATTAACAAGTTTGTAATACGGGAAAAGCATAAAAGCTACGAAACAGTAGTCTATGTGTACGTGGATTATTTATTCTGGTAAATAACTAACGTATACAGGGTTATTTCTAATCAATTAGCATCCTTTTAGGAGCTATTCTGTACATACAAAGTAACAAATTTTGTTCTACAACTTTTGTCAAAACTAAAAAAAAAAAATCAGCTGTTCTATACATTTTGTCGTGAGTGAACGATATTTTTCTGTGGAACATTTTTTTTTTTTTTGTTTTGACAAAAGTCGCAGAACAATTAGTTGTTCGTTTTTGTCCGACGAACCTACTGAGGAGGTACTCAATTCGACGCGTATATTTTTTATGTATAACCAAGCATAACATTTTTTGTCATAGTAGTTCGATTTCAATAATTATTTTTTACTGGAAATAATATACTTCGAAATTGGTCCCGTTCAAATTTTATCGTAATCGGCTTAGCCATTTTATTAATCAACAATAATGTGAAAAATGCTACATTGATCCGTGCGAAATATTTGCGAATTCTGTACACTTGTGTACACGGGTGAAGTCGGTCATGCTATTTTATGCAAAAAATAATTCTGATGTACAATAAGCCCCTAAGAGGATGCTAATTGATTAGAAATAACCGTGTATATTCTTGCTCTACATATAATTAGCGAGCTTGAGGCTATTATGACCATCTTTATGAACGATTTGTACAATGTAACACTGAAATCTACTACACCAACTTTGGGCTCCGTACAAGACATAATTATAATATAGAATAAATAAATAAATAAAACATATAATTATTGTATAATAGCTAAAGAATAAACAAGTGGCAGTAACATGTTACTCTACAATAACATCTTAAAATAAAGTTAAAAATAAAGCTTCCTGAAAAGCGAAATCTCAAGAAGAAGAAGACCGGAACAATTATTACCATCGTGACAATATTGAACCTACAAATGTTACGGAAATGATTTGACTCCGAAAACGGAAGTCGTTAGAATCTAGGAGAAATTCCCGCCCCTTGTGCAGAGGTGCGAAACGGCGGGGAAATTGAATCATATCGTATGTACACTGCCTGGTGCTTTATAGGGCACTTCGGAAGAATATATACTGATACTAGCTACTCGTATACAAAGAAAATGTTATGAGTTCTGAGATTTCCACGTTTGTATACTAATTTTATTAAAATTTAAGAAGACGTTACGACATTTAAGAGATTTAAGAAGATGATTTTGATAGGCGTTTCACTATATTTTCGATAGGTTTATCCTACTAATAATATTATTATGAACGCGAAAGTTTGTGAGTATGTATGGATTTCGGTTCAAATCCTGCGTTCTCTTCAGATTTTTGAAATGCTTATCACAAAGATAACTCTTTGAGATAAATTGAATTAGTTTTTATTTTTACTGAATTTTTTTGGCCTTTTCTTTTATATAGGCGGCGTTTTTTGCTTTGTACCGTTTTCCTGCTGAAAGTTCTTGCAATGAGTGGGGCAGGTTTTTTTATCTTTGAGACCATTAAGCTTTTTTGATTCACTTTTATTTACCTACTTGTATAAAAAATGTACATCTGCTGCACTACCAGGTTGGAACCACCAGGTCTTAGTAGATCCGATGGTAAAAGGCCAGACGGCTTGACGTTGATGCCGTGGAAAAACGGCAAGTGCTTAGTGTGGGACGCTATTTGCGTTAGCACTATTGCCACCACGCACCTGGGTCGATGGAATCATGAGGGGCGGGTTATTTGACTTGAATTTGTAAGTTTCGTTGTTATTTTCATATTTTGTAAATTGACATGTACAGCAAATTTGTTAAGAGTGACTTATGGAAACAGAATTCATACACTTACACAATGTTACGCATAAGTTTCCATGCTTATAACTTGGTGTGTTTTTTTTTTTTGTAATTATGACGTCGTATCCCAGACGTGCCAAATAAAAATCCAGCTGTTTATAAATTTACTGTACTTGGCGCGTATAGATTCCTTAACGTAAATTAAGTGGCAATTCAATAAAGTTTGAATTAACTGTACCGTTGAGAGGGTTATTACGCTATCCGTATCAGAAGTATCTTAATTATTAGTTAATTGTTTTAAATGATATTAATATCACAATATCACAGTGTCGGTAGTGTAAAATTAGAGATGACGTTAAAAAATCTAAATCCTCCATATCCGAAAATCCGAGTGCAATAATTATAGCCGTCGCTTGTTTAAAAATTTAAGGTCGTTTTGTGTTATACTCAAGTTTGTATACAAACTTATATAAGTATACTCGTATAGCAGGTGCTCCGGTCGAGCCACTGACACGTTTGTGGCCATTTTGGTGTCAAAATTATTGCATAAATGGTAATTATAAACGATGTAACAACATAAATATTGTTTGTGTGAATCTCAAATTATAATTATTTTATTTAAATATTATTTGAACATTAAATTGTCGAAATATTTGTGAAAATTCAAAGTGGCTACAAAAAGATACTTACATGGCCACAACCGTGCCACCTACCCTACGTCAAAAATTTACAACAGAGAAATTATATAGTAGTTGGTATTACGGTGCGTATATACGAGTATTATATAACATGTTTCAGTAATGTGGACGTATAAAACGTGTTGTTATAATAATTATAAGAAGTTATATAACATGTTACTTAATCTGTACGCACCCTGACATAGTTTTGGTTTTCATTCTTTTTATTTCCCTGTATCAGTTTTATTTTCAACTTTCTTTATTTTGCCCGGTTTTTATATCAGTTTAGCCATGTCAGAGGCCTTAAAGCGACTTAAAAGTTTGACTTGCTTTTATATGTATCAAAGTAAATATATCAAGAGTTGTTAAGATATTTTGTGGTGTAGTGTGATGTATCAAGAGATATCAAGATGTTGTATCGATTGTTATTAAAAATACTTATTATTTTTTTATTAGAGCAACTGCTTTTATTATCTACAACAAAATACTATACTACATACCTAAGCTAAAACTACATGCTTAAACTACTACTACATAAAAAGCAATTAGATCATACACAGACCCTTAAAGGTTTAATAAATAATAATCCTAATGCTCCAGTCCACTGACAATTGGCTTTTAGTTTTATTATTATAATTAAGATTTAATTTATTATTATATTTAAGTTTCGAAAGGACGAAAGTCTAAAAAAATCGGGCCTATAGCCGTATCGATCGGAACAGTATTTACGAAACCACCTTCAGATTACTGTACATTTATTTCAGCCAAGTTATTTTTAGGAAACGAGATAAATTTGTAAAAAACTTTAAATCCAAGATGTTTGCGAGAATGTTAATCCGGAAAGCTCCGAACTTTGCAAATATCTGCTAAGTATTTGGACGCGTGTCGATTGAAACGGTTCACGGATTCTGATGAAATTCAGCATTTCGGTCTTAACTCGTTTAAACTTAGACCCCCAGCACGGGTAGCACGGCTAGGGGAGAAAACAATTTTATCTACTTTAAAATGTCAATTGTCATTGTCAATCCATACTTTATTTCCTCATCGAGGGGATGTAATGGTGGAAAGACTATTTGTCCCCATGCCATGCTTCCCGTGCAGGAAAGAGTTGTTTATTAACACTTATTGTTGTTTCGTGTTTATTATCATGGCTACGGCAAATTAAGTTTCATAAAGTGTTTCATAAAATGTATTTGTCAAAACTTAAGAAACATCTTAAAAATTATAACTAAATATTATAATCAAACCTACTTAAATCAAAAACTCATACTAAAAAAACTTGCACTATAATTTATACTAAAATAAAAATAAAACTAATCTAAAAGACCTGTGTGTGGCAGAGGGTAACGTGTCCAGAATGCTGGCGTTGCTTCGCTGAATAGCAATACTAATTTTTTGGCCAAAAAAGATGCCAGCATTCTGGTCACATGTCACCTCTACAAGACGCTTAGCCAGGTCCTTATACAATAGCTGAGCGTCCGGCCCAAAATGGTACATTCTGTCCAACGACTCATATTTGTGCCGTTTGAGGTGTTCAGCTTTAGCTGCAGCAGCGCCAGCCATCACTATTGTGCCAGGAAGATGAGACGACGCCAGTTTGTCAACACATGTCGCGTCCCACACTAAAGGTCGTCTAATGTTCCACGGCACCAATAAAGAAATTGCATGTTACTATAAACTGAATAAATATTCGATCATGTAGATACTTTAAATACATACTAATAGGTTAGTTAACAAAAATTAGCATTTAATATACCTATTATATTTTCAACATCACTTATTGAATTCACACAGGATTGATTTCGAAAGTATATGTAGATAAAATCCGTGAAACAATTAGAACTGAACTAGTCATTAAACTGCAGAAATTGTAATAAAATAAAATATATAATTATATTATTAAAATACATGTTGTCACTGAACCGCAGACTCATCGATATGTGTATCTTGCCCGTCCTGACCTACGGTGCTCAAACATGGTCATTGACTGATACTCAGAGGTTCAAACTTGGGGTTTGCCAAAGGGCAATGGAGCGTAGTATGATAGGCATCAAACGGACGGACAGAGTTCGAAACACAACACTGCGTTCCATTACAGGTGTAGTTGACGTAGGCCAAAAAGCTGCTAAACTAAAATGGGATTGGGCGGGTCATGTGGTTCGTATGCACCCCGAGAGATGGGCTAGGATCGTCACACAATGAGTACCGGAAGGCAGACGAAGGCAGGGAAGGCCTAGAAAACGTTGGTGTGACGATCTTGACACTTTCCGGGAAGGTTGGCGGGATTTGGCCACAGAACGCGATGAATGGAAGGAAATGGGGAGCCTTTGCCCAGAAGTGGGACAGCATAGGTTGAGAAAAAAAAAACATGTTGTTTCTCATTCTCATTTGAAGTAGGGGCGAAGACCTGCACTGACGTCCCGCATGGGGTGTTTTGTGCATGGTACATATTGTTTATCGATAAGATGTTTGCAAGACTCTAAAATCTTTCGCATATAAATTTTCTACTCAGAGTGAATAAGTTGTAAACGGTAATGTTTTCAATTGTTCCAGATTTACACCAAAGCCAGATGCTATGCCGCGGCGTTTCAGCTCACAAAGTGTGCGGTCTCCGAGCCCACGCGCCCCGGATCTCGTTCACCAGCAAAGACGAGCCCGACCCTCACGAGCTCAGGAGGAAGTCAGCCAGCAGTCGCCTGGGCAATTCGCCACGATCCAGCATAGCCAGCGAGGATAGAGGCGATGGCATCGTTTTGAAGTAAGTTAGACTAGAACATTCTAACACCAAAGTCAAGAAGTAGATCTTTTCTCCAGCTAAGATGAACCTGATCCTCATGGAGGAGAAAGTCAGTTAGCTTGGCTGGGGAAGTTGCTGAAGTCCAGTATAGCTAGAAAAGGTAGCGGCGATGGCATCATTTTGGTGTGAGTTACACTAAAGCTATTCGTATACGAAAGAGAGATGCTACACCATAGCGTATTAGTTCATAAAGTGGTCCATGCACTCTAGATCTCTGAGACTGTCAAACTCAGCACTATATAGAAGGATGACTTTTGAATTATAATACTGAGTAATTCATAAATAATATCATTGAGACAGTGCAAGCAGGTGAAAACGGTAGCAGAAACCTTGAAGCGTAATTTAAAAGATAAGCGAAAGAAATTGCTCTACAGACTACTTTTTTTTTATATTTCGTATAGGTTCGCGTAGTGTTAGTACTACTTAGTAGTATTCGAGTATATAAGCATTTTTCTAAAGATTCTAGTCACGTACAAGAATAAAACTAGCTTGACAGCTTGCGCAATTAATTCGGCTCACAAATTAATTAAAAAACCGACGAAAAAATACAATTTTCGACGTAAATCCCTAACTAAATACAACAAAGTATTTTCAATTCTGTAAAACTATATTAGGATCTAATCCGTCCAAGCTCTCTGTTAGCTAGAATAAACACAGCATTACTCCCAGGCACGTATCTACCATACTCGTATATAGTATTGTAGAGCACGTAGGTAGAGCTTGAAGCTTGTAATCCAATGCCGCCACGTTTGCCTTCAGCCTGTAACTGTAAACAATAAGGAAACATCACTTGAATCGCCGTGGTGGTCTAGAGGTAGTGACACCCGCCTTACAATCGTGAGGTCGTGGTTTCAAATCCCCGGTCCCGTACCAATGAGATCTTTGGAATTTATGTACGGAATTTCACACCACTGGCTTTTCGGTGAAAGAAAACATCGTGAGGCAACCTGCATACGTCCGTAGATGAAATTCGATGGCGTAGTGAATCCACCAACCCGCACTGGGCCAGCGTGGTGGATATGGCCCAAACACCCTACGTGGGTAGGCCTACGTCCTGCAGTGGAATATTAAAAAGGCTGGTACAGTACAGTACAGTATTTGAATCGTCATTTAGGCCATAACAAAACTTCCACTGCTGGATATTGGCCTCCAATAAAACCAAAGAAGCAGCTTTCTTTCAGCGCGATCCTGCGGTATCGACATCGACTTGGCATTTTTTCTGTTTTAAATATTGATGGGTATTGATGAGGTCGTCCGTCCACCTTGTGGGTAGACAGCAGACACCCTACACTTTACTTACTGGTACGTGATTACAACTCGAGAATTTTTTGATCACTTTTATCACTTGAATACTTCATAAATATTGTAAATACTAAGCCATTACTATCAACTATACCAATTGTTTATCAACACTTGATCTTGAAAAATTATGGTGCGTACCTACTTGATTAAATTTTGTTGCTTTCAAAGTTTTGAAGCTAGTTCTGGCTGTGTTAGTTATTTTTTTCCTTTAGTTAATATAGGTTGCTCTAATAATTGTAGTGTTTTTATTCTCACTTAAATCAAAAGTATCAAATTCTATTTTTTTACACCATACGGCATTCAGCCCGGCTAGCATTTGCACCACGATATAATATTATCAACGTGTCACAACGAGACAGATATACCATAAATCTATCGTGGTAAATAAACATATATCGTGGTGGGTATTCTGGGTATGGTAGTCATGCTCTCTTTAAGCTAAGTTGGCTTTTTCGGTATAGGAATTGAAATCTCTAATTTATAATACAAAATCCTCTGAATATTGTGTAGTCTAATACCCCTCTTACCTAAAATAAACAGTGTAGAGCTCAGTAGCGCATGTAAAGCCATGAAGCTTTCGAGCAAATTTCTATAGAGTCACAATCGTGCAAAAAAAAGTGAACACTGCCCAAGCTACGTAGTGGGAAGACTTTCTAGTTAGTATTAAGGCGATTCCAAGCCCACTACAACGCCGCGCGATGCCAAAGTGTTTAGTTACATGACAGACAGACAAAACTCTTTATTTACAACCACAATATGAAGAATAAACACTATTTACACATATACGACAAGAAATATGATTATAAAGTGGTAAGTAAATCACCTATGGCGATTTCTTCCAGACAACCTTGCACGAATATGAGCTGACAAAAACAATAAATAGTGGCCTTAAATAGATATTAACAAAGAAAACACCTATAAATAATAAACTAAACATACTTAATTCAATCTAAGTTTTAAATATACTTACATATATACGTTATAATATATAAATATAATTATACATACCTACATCCTACTAATATTATAAACGCGAAAGTTTGTGAGGATGGATGGATGGATGGATGTTTGTTAATCTTTCACGCAAAAACTACTGAACGGATTGAGATGAAACTTTGCAATAATATAGTTTATACATCAGAATAACACATAGGCTACAATTTATAAAGATATTTTGTGAATTGTCTAAAATATAACGATAAATGTTGAGTAAGTAGGAAAATTCTGCCATCTGCGAGCTACTCTAGCGTGCGCTGCAAGAATGTCAAAATAAACAACTGTCGATCGAATATCTGTCAAATCAATCGATGAGCAGTCCTTGGATATCATCATACTTACTGATAATATATTATCCTTACTTAATATTATAAATGCGAAAGTAACTCTGTCTGTCTGTCTATCTGTCTGTCTGTCTGTCTGTCGCGCTTTCACGCCAAAACTAATGAACCAATCTCAATGAAATTTAGTACACAGATAGTCTAGAGCCTGAGAAAGGACATAGGCTAAATTTTATCCCGAAAATTGCATAATTCCCGTAGGATAGGACAAAATCTTGCGTTAGCGAAACTGTCACCTATCACAACGACGCTGAAAGGCCCAATTTTGAAGACACCATCGTAATTATAACAGTTAATTAGACTATTTCTGTTTCTTTTTCACTTTCGGCATTCGATAGAGAGAACACTTTTTACATTGCTATTAAATTTACGATGGCGCGTTCATAATGGGGTTGATTGAGCCTAACATGGATTCACAAAACGTAATTAGATGACAGGTGACGTACATTGACTGCAGATTTTTATAAATGTCTCGCTTAGCGTAGCAAAGGGACAAATTGTCTTTCCACCATTATAGCTCCTCGAAGAGGAAATAAAGTATAAATTGACAATGACAACTGACATTAAAATTGGACAAAATAGTTTTCCCTTTGCCATGCTACATATTACAATGACGTTTAATACTGGGCCGTAATTTCGTCTGACATTAAACATATTTTTAAATATACCATTAGAGGTTAAACATATTTCTTTATTCTACCTTTATGGTACAGAATCCATGCTAATATACGAAGAAACGGATATACTTGATTTTTAAAAGTAGTATGGCATGAGTATGAATATCTTGGCACTAAGGTTATTAACCTTGATTCTGAGTTGTGACCTTGACACGAACATAAATTTCTGTTGGTTTGGTTAGGATTGAACAGTGATAAAAGTGCAGCCCGGCTCAGTTGCGGCACTCCTCATGAGGCACGCAACTTGCCGGCCAGCCTCTCAGCTGCTATTTTTAAAAACCCCAGAAAAGCGGCCCAACCTCGAGTGCAAACTTCTAAACTGCCTAGGGGGAAAAGACCAAAAAGAATCGGGAGACCTCGAGCGCCGCCTTCTCAGCTGTCTCAGAAAAAACCCAGAGAAGCGGCTCTACCTGGGATTCCCGCGCCGCCCATAAGCCTAGGCTACTAAGTTATCCTGGCACGACAAGGCGGGAACCTATGAACGGGTACACTCTAACCTTATCTTAAACAACAGAAGCAATTATCAGTATAAGGTATTTTGATGTCGGGTTAGGTTTGAACAGTGACAACAAGGTACTTGATTTTTTTAAAGAGCAAGTGCCTTTATTGACTACCACTAAATACATACTTATAATGTAAAACTTCATAAACTACTACTACATAACAAGCAATTGGATCATCCACAGACCCTTTAAAGTCTAAAGATATTCTAAATGCTCAAGCCCACTGCCAGTTAGCAGCGTGCCCAACATGCTAGTAGCATTGCCAATCAGCTTGGCAATGCTGCTTATACGTTGAGCCAAATAAACACCAGCATATTGGTCACGCGGCGGGTACACCAGACGCTCAGAAAGACTTTTGAAAACAAGATGACCTCCCGGCCTACACGCGCACAATGTCTCTATTTCAAACGGCTCAAATATGTAACCACTGCCGAGGTTAGCATATTTGCGCCGTTTGTGCTGCTACGCTGACGGCGCCAAAGTATCGACGCAAGTCGCGTCCCATACTAAGGGCCGTCTACACTTCCATGGGACCAGCTTCATACCGTCAGGCCTTTTGCCATCACCACGCGCAAACCCATTCGGTTCCAGTACGGCTGCGATATTGGCGGTCGCAAAAGCCCTGCGTATGACATCGTTCACACTGGCGTGGCAACCAATTCGACCAGCGCTTTTTGACCAAGAAAGACGGTGGTGACCAAGCTGGTCAACTAGGGTACTTGAATAGGTGAGAGCGCTCAGCTATGTGCGGCGCGGCAGCAAGGTGGGTCGACTATCTCGACGATATCATCAATACCGCCGGTCGAGCCTGGTCACGACTGGCAAAGAGCCGAGGCAGATGGCACTGCAAGAGATGTATAAGGCCTACACCCAACAGTGGGTCAAAAAAAGCTGCGGATGATAACGATGACGAAACAAATTAGTTGAGATTGGCTGTTTTTTGGGTTTGAAATGATTATTTGCTACAATATTTGTGTGCCGTTTCACATTGAATTGGGGCTAATATTTTGGTGCGCACTTACTGTTATAGTTACCATATTTTTTTGACAAGATAAACATAACATAAAATAAATTATATCGCGGGCGAAGCCGCGGGTAAAAACTAGTACGTTATAAAATAGTAGCGAAAGGAACAAGTAGCATTATGATTTCAGATAGTGAGCCATATACAAGATAAAAGATATATACAAAAACCAATTAAGTGACATAACGTCGAGATTTGAGAAAACGGGTCATTGCCGATATGTTTGACGGCGCTCGGACATTTTATTTACTACTTAGACATTTGCTCGAAGCATGAAGCATGCAATCCAATGCCGCATTTACGCGGTCAGTTTGCCTGCAACTGTAAACAATAAGGAAGTGAATCCACGTGAATACTGAATGAATGTAGGGAGACACAGTGAAAATGAATAAGTTATCAGGAATAGAACAGGAAATATTAGGTTGAATAGAACGTTTCAGATTTTCTATTTAAATACTGTATCCGGACTCGTCGTTACTCCGCTTTGTTACACTAGTGTGACGACGAGTAATTTTTTACTCGTTTCACTTCTGTAAAAGCATCTTACTTGACTACATATTAGGTTGTACTCGTATTTCAAGTCGATGTATGTAGTATAGTGCTCGATAGTTAAAATATTTTATGGGTTAAAACGAAAATATCCGTTTGTTACATTTTTTTGTTTGTTAACATCTACCAAGATGTTTATTAGTACTATGGAAAATAAAATGTATCCACTAATATTGTTGTAAAATATTTTCAGATAATATTAGTAGTGGCATAGTAGTGTAATAAACGATGTGTCATGTTTCCTATTTTTTCATAGTTTTTGTTGTTTTATTTCATATTTCATAGGTCCTAGTTGTTTTAACCGTTTAGCCATGTCAGAGGCCTTCAGGCGGCCTAAAAATTCTGACACCAGGGCTAGCAACCCGGCCTATACGAACTTACTCAATTTAATTTTTTATAATCACGTTAGTTTTTAATACATTTGTTTATTATGATCGCATTTTAAATATTCAGTTTTCATACAATTTATCACACGTTTGTTAGCTACTAAAATTTTAATGTAGACAAAATCTTTTGTACTGTACTGTACCAGCCTTTTTAATAGTCCACTGCAGGACGTAGGCCTACCCACGAAGGGTGATTGGTCCATATCCACCACGCTGGCCCAGTGCGGGTTGGTGGATTCACATACGCCGTAGAATTTCTTCTACGGACGCATGCAGGTTGCCTCACTATATTTTCCTTCACCGAAAAGCCCATGGTGTGAAATTCCGTATTTAAATTCCAAAGAATTCATTGGTACGGGACCGGGATTTGAAACCACGACCTCACGATTATAAGGCGGGTGTCATTACCACTAGACCACCACGGCTTCTAGACCACCACGGATTCTAGACCACCACGGCTTCTAAAAACTTCACCAGTCTCAAAATAACTGTATTGTCACCAAAAGAGCGCTGAAACAGTAATACTCAGATAGTGGAGTGATCCTATAAAGGTTTAGTTTTTCCATAATATAAAGTACGAAGCCCTCAAAATAAACTGTCCAATGATCTTCAGAGAATAGCTATATTTTTCCATATAATTTTCAATCCCCCCAATACACAGCTATCAAGCTGGGTCTGATAAGGCTCATCCAATTTGAAAACCTGCCTAATACGGCCTCAGGGTTGTTATGTGTGAAAGTAATTTGATAGTCTTGCACAGGCACAGATCACTATAAGAGTAGAGAGTCAACTATGCAATTGCTGAAGCTAAAATCTATCAAAACAGGTTAGTTATTGGTCTGTATATTGTTAATCGAGCCATATGTCTACTTAAAAAGTTAGAACTGAAAAAACTAAAATGCAATTAAAACACGGTTAAGTCTCAGAGCAAATAAAAGAATTCAAAGGAATGTCGCTGAACAGTCAAGTGAAGCTGGTTTTTTATACATGTGTGAGTGCGTCGCTGTTGCGCCGCCATAGTTTGCCTGACAAGTCAAGGCGTAGTTTCATAGTTACCTGGATGTGTGTGTAATTATCTGTACACAGCGAGGCGTAGTTTTGTTTGGCTTCACTTGTTTATTCACAACATTCTCTCTTGATTTTTTATTTGCTCTGAGGGTTAAGTAGCGTACCGTAACGTAACGTAACGTCATACCTCAATTAGAAACTCAAACAAAACAGATAATGCAAAAATATATTATAAAATTTTATATTAATTTATCCAACTTAGGCCATTACCTTGTACGGTATTTAGTTATTTGCTTTATTTGTTTCGGAAAATGATCTCCATTTAATGAAGGTACATATTTTCGGATCTTGTTATCTTTTGACATTGCTTGTAAAATATAGCGACGTGATGACGGCCTTGAACAAAAATCAAATTAGAAACTATGAAATTCCAAAACGATGAAGCATTAAGTACCGTTGTTTTTATCTGTGAATTTGTTTACCATATTTTAACGCTTTTTTGGGCTACTATATACAAATTTGCAAGATCTTCTTTGAAAATATTGTACCTACCAACTTAAAGTTGGTTTTCTTACTTCTTATAATGTCTAAATTATGAAAAATGCACTTGCAATTTAAGTTTGTAGGGAAAGATAAAAAGATACACAACGCAATTTTTCATCGATTGACACAAATATAAAAAAAAACTCTACTCTTAAATTTTTAATTTTGGGTTTTACCTTTTGTGTGCGAGCGAAAAAAACTTTTTTATTATGTAAACTCCATGAATTGGGCCGGACAAATCTGCCACATGCACAAAGATCTGTGTGCCAAAACCTGTACAATGTGGACACCCATCATCAAGAGACCCCTCGGTAGGCCCAAAAAAAAGATGGCGAGACGAGCTTGATTCCCACTGCAGGGGATGGAACACCAAAGCTCTCGATCGAGAAAAATGGAAAGAGTGAAGGGAGGCCTTTGCCCTGCAGTGGGATAATAACGGCTAAAAATAAAAAACAAAACTCCATGATATTTACGTATTGTACTACCTATATAGACTATTTGTGTAAAAATATATAGGTATTACTAACGCACATCAATATAGAACGAAAATGCCCAGCTAACCCAACTAAGGTTGCAATAAATGATTGAGTATCTGTAGTCATCTCAGACTCATAAGGCTACGTAAGCCAGGTCGCCGGGACCAGATTACGGGATTTTGAACCGATTGGGCGTCGCTATATTACTAAGTAAATCCTACATTAAGGAGACGTTGCCTTCTAGGAAGGCATCTAATGTAGATACAATCTTTGCGAGATCTGTATCTAGGTTTTTGAACTCGGTTCGTTCATCTGGAAATCTTGTAGCTGTCGATTGAGCACAAACAGACAGAGCCACTGAAGGAGTCGAATAGTGTGCTTGCATTCGTCCAAGATAATTACTTTTGAAGTAATTTCATTAAAAATGCACTACCAAGGAGCCTGAAGATCGTCCAGCTTTCAATAAATGCATCCTCGTTAAAAATATTTTTCAAACACAATTAGATAAATAAATAAATATTGGGGGACATCTTACAAACGGTATCTGACCCCAACTAAGCAAAGCTTGTGATATGGCTGCCAGATACTGATATACTACATATACTTATTTTATATACATACTTATATGGAAAATACCTAAATAACACCCAGACACAGAGCAAACTATCACTAACACCTATGTTCATCACATAAAATGCTTGCCCTGGGCGGGGATTGGACCCACACCTCTTTGATCCAGAAGTGAGGTTCACTAACCACTTCTTTTTCTTCTTCTTCTTCTTCGTGTCGATGGTTCTAGATAAGCTATCTATCTAGATAAGCTTTGGCCAGTGGTTAGCGACTGCTACTCCAGGAGGGGTGGCCTCCACTAGGTCGCTCAGTGTGCAGGTTTTTGGGCACTGAGGACAGGACAATAGGTGTTGCATTATCTGCACAGCTCCACAATCGCACTCCACTGAGATCATATCAGAGAAACCCCATAAACCACTAACCACTAAACCACCGAGGCAGTCAATTAGATGTTTCGAGTTATCAAGTAACGTTTCGGCAAGCAACAGGCTCTTGATCTAGGGTGTGTATTTAGACGTCACAAAAACAGCTGTTTCATATAAAATGTTCAATATCATTTGAGAAAATGTTTGAAACTGCAGATTTTTTCATTATTTCAGGCCTGGTCTCATGGTAAAACTTGTCCATAATGATGAGTATATCATAATATCCCAGAATATTTCGGTCGTTTAGAAATACGTATAGTTTCTCATCGTAGGCGAAATTGTGTGTACCTAGTATAATTTATTCCGTGGCAAAACGGGGATAAGGCGAAGATTGAGTCGGTGGTCGGCAGCTAGGTGTCGCTGCCAGCAAATTAGCTTTGCGGTGGCAACTCTGTTTACCTTACCTACTTGAGTTTACGCGTACTATGTCGTACGGTTATCGCTTCATACGGCTCGGGTGGTAACACGTCTTGGCAACCTGATTAAAAATAGTCCCACATTTAGGAGCTTGGGCTTTTTCGTTTACTAGAAGAAACTACAACGAAAATATAGGTACTGTTTTCACATTGTACTTGAGAATTATTGAAATTGAATGGGATTAAAGGCGCGCTTAAACCTAGATAAGCTTATTTTTTAATTCAAAGAAGTAAAGGTGGAAATGGTTTTTTATTGAGTTTTTTTTATTATAACAATTCGGTAACTCATGGAAGATTGTAGAGTTTTTAAAGCTTTATTTATTTAAGTACATAGTAATTATAGGTAGTATTATTAAGTCTTTTTTGGCTATAGTTAATATTATTGTCAAATTTAACAATAATAGTAATGCTGACTTAAACAGTGACAGCGAAAAGTGTTGCGCAAGCATATTCTTTTGAACAGTTAAAGTTATCATGGTTAAAATACGATTCTGACACATAATATAACTAACGTTAACCTTCCTATACCCGCGTCAGATTTTGTACACCTATACCCGCGCACGGTGTCACAATACACACCATAACTTCGGGTCCCTATTTTTTTGACGTGACAACGTCTTATAAATTGATTTGCCGGGTGACACTTCAAGAAACTGCGTTACGCTCCGCTCACGTTATGCGCTCATAATGAGAGCGAGTGAGAGGCACGCGTCATGGTTAGCCCGCCTAAGAGCGAGAGAGACAGACATTTTCATCCTTCTTCCTACTATACGAATGAATATTCACATTAAAATTATTTTACCACTCAAAGTCGTTGTCACGTAAAACTTTCGCCCGTGTACCGACTTTACAGGCAACCAATTTTTTAATTATTAGCAGTAGAAGCTACATAGGTATATATATATTTTACCGGTAATTTTAAAACAAAATAAATTTAATTAATCGTACAAATTATTTATTATTTTACTATCTATCAGACTTCGCGTAGCAGCCTTCAAAAATATAAAATTTTTGTTAAAAAAACCTGTACTTTTAATAAATCAATTTACCTATTAAAAGTACAGGTTACACTTAATAAGGTACCTATCTTATTAAGTGAGCTATCAATGTTTTAGACTACAAAAATGACAATTAATGTATTATCCATACAAACATTTCGTACACATTTTTGTTGCACGTATACCCGCGTCGGTCTCACGAACCGATTGGTGCCAAATACACCCACACGTCGTACTTTCACAAGCTTGTTCAGCGTACTGAAGTGAAGTTCTCAACAAATGTGGCAGCAAACAAAAAGCTCAAGTCGGTGCATTGTTTGAATATAAAATAAATGCGAAATAATATTTCGTCGGACTCACAAACCAACGCGCGGCTATAGGAAGGTTAACAATAGAAATAATTAGTGAAGCGTTGGCGGTTACGGTTACAGTTAAAGTTATGACGTCATCTTACATTAAATTGTCAAATGGTGCAACACATATTTTCCCTAACCATTACTTTAAACGTGTTTGTTATTGCTAGAGTAACATGGTGAAACTAAGCCTTAATGTCATAAAACGAAATAGCAACCAGCTTTCAATTTAAGATGAAGAATTAAGTATGACGTTATTTTAAAATATCGACAAAATTGTGATAGTTTTCTACATGTGCAAATGTAAAAGAGCATGAATATCTACAGAGTACAGCGCATAAAACGTCAATTTCAATTTGCAATTTCGGCGCTCAAAAAACCCAGAGTTTTCAATTTCGTTTCATGTTTTAAAGGTCGTGTACTAATATACAGTTATACAAATAGTTAAACGTTGACTTTTGGGACAGGCTGTACATAATTATATATTTTATGACTACAGGCCTGGCTCTTTCAGAGCGATGGTAAGTATCTTTTTGAAAACTGTAACTGAAACATTCTTGTTGATTACTTCCGTAGCATCTAACAAGGAGAATTTAATGAATTATTTTAGTCAAAATAAACCTAATTGTTATAAAAATACTAAATTATTCTAACTCAGCACTATGGCAGGCTTACATTAAAACGATAATAATGTATACTTAAGTGATTGTTGTTTTTAAACTTTCGCGATTTGAACACATTATTATTTTATACTACGGGACTAATCGCGCACTAAAATTACGAGATAAATAAATACCTCCTCATCCCGACGTTTCGGCCGAGTTGCAACGACTGTGGTCACGGGTAGACTGAGTCTAGGAGGTATTTGAGGAGGTATTTATTTATCTCGTAATTTTAGTGCGCGATTAGTCCCGTAGTATAAAATAATAATTAAGTGATTATTGGTTTAATATTTGAAAATATTGAACTAATAGAATATTACTATAGAGTTTTATTTCGGATGGACGCGACACTTTACCAAAATGCTGGTGTTTATTTGGCTCAACTGAGTACTTTTGTCTATGGCTCAACGTATAAGCGTTGACATTCAGCGTGGAAATGCTGCCAGCATACTGGGCTGACTAGGCAAGCTGCCAACTGGCAGAGCTATTGCTTTTTACTCGTATGTAGTAGTAATTTAAGTATGTAGTTTTAGCTTAAGTAGTATTGTATTTTGTTGTAGTTAATAAAGACACTTGCTATCAAAAATATTACTCTAAATAGCTTTACAGTAATAACGAAAAAACACTAAGCGTAAACGATGCTATCATGCCATTTGGTATCTTCAAAGGTATATTTGCGATATGAAAAGTAGCTGTTATTTAGATAAATGTTTATACTCACCACTGTACACTTTTTAACATATAACCCTGGAATAGATATAATAAAATGGATAATGACGTTATTTATATTTAATATTTTCAGTGCGCGATTAATCCCGTATTAAATAAAAATAATAATTTTCACACACACGTTTGTGTCAGTGTAAGGTCCGATATGCAAGATATTGACATTTCATAGATGTACACGGATAGTTTGATTATTCCTCTATATCTCAATTTATTGCTGAAGTTACTAAAATAAAAAAAAATCTATAATATGATTATAATATTTTTTTTATTTACTAATTTGGCGGCTTCGCAGTGCAGCGTCCTAGCTTAATTGGACAAAGCATCTGGGCCGGAATCCCAGAGAGAAGCAGGTTCAAGTCCTGCGAGCGAGTCGATTTTTGAAATGCTTATCACAAAAAGAAAGTTTCTATAAACACTAGGTCAATCACGATAAAAATCATTTCATGTCTTTCTTATGAGATAGTTCTCTTTATCTAAAGCCTCTACGCTCTGCAGGAAAGAGAGGTATTCTGAAATATTTATTTCCGGTATCCTAAAAATTCTGACTGACATCCCGGAGCTAGCGTAGGCGTTTGTCCGTGAAACCCTTTTTGCGCGTTTGTGAATTATTCGGATATTCTTTTTATTATTTTTATCTGACTGGCGGATGCCTGCTAGGATTATAGGTTTATATAGGATTCAGCGGTTATTTTTAACACCATAATATTATGTTGTATTTTTTGGATAAAAATTACCTGCTACTGCTCAATATTTTAAACGACGATTATTATTTAAATATTGAGTGTGAACCCACACATAGATCAAGACTCCACAGACACATGTTTGTGTAAAGTGTAAAAATTGAGCATTCTTTATTTAATTTTATTAAGTATGTGATCTTCGCGCTTGTTGCTGCTTTAAAAATATTTTCTGATCCATTGGGTATTGGAATTTTGCGTTCGCATATTTCCAACAATATCAAAAAGCTCTTCTCATAAGGCCGCTTTTTAGGCTTCCGTACCCAAAGGGTAAAAACGGGACCCTATTACCTACTATTGTCCTATTATTGTCCGTCTGTCACCAGGCTTTAATCGTAAGCCGTGTTAGCTATAGAACGTTGAAATTGTCATTGATGATGTATTTTTGTTGCCGCTATAGCAACAAATACTAAAAACAGAAAAAAATAAAAATTAAACGGGGGCTCCCATAAAAGTAACGTGAATTTTTTGCTCGATATTAATAACGGTAACATTCAATTGATTGAAATATTCACAGAATATTAAGTTGTTCGTTTCTTCAAAAATAAATAATCCCTTGGTGCGTGAGCCCAACTCGCACTTGGCCGATTATTTTTTACTACTAGTGTAAACTTAAAATCAACACTAATTCCATTATTTGGAGATCCATTTTAAATGGAACTAATGTTATAATTTTTAACAGTAGTTCCATCATGGAACTGTTAATGGTACTAGTGGCGACGAACCGCTTTTGCTGGTACGCCGTCTCTACTCGAGAACTTGTTTGGAACATTTCAATTGTCTGAGAAATGGAGCCTCGGTGTTTCGTCAAGTGAACGGAAATAACGTACACAAGTCTATTAGGTAAAACGTTAAACTCTTCGCCCTTCGCGTAAAACGTTTGATGCTAGCGTAAAACTCATCGTAAAATCGACCTTATTGTGATGAACATCGAGAATTTGTTGTCACAGTTGAACAAAAAATAACACTTACTTCTATCTAGATCTTCTTCTATCATACAATACAGATAAAAGTTTATAATAATGACTGTAGATGACTAGGTATTGTTGAAGTGAAACTTCAAATGCGACTTCCGATAAGGTTGCGTTAAACATTTAACGCTACCATGGTGGGGTATGAAAGCACTGTTGCGTTAAACATTTAACGCTACCATGGTGGGGTATGAAAGCACTGTTGCGTTAAACGTTCAACGCTCCTGGGGAGGGGGAATAGTTACGAAGTTTCACTTCTTCCGCGCGGAGGGACGCACTATTATTTTTTGACCGACGAACCACACTCAATTCGACGCGTTTATATATATATACTCGTATATATATATAGTATAATAATATATTTTTTATGTATTACCACGCATAACTTTTTTCATAGTAGTCCGATTTCAATAATTCTTTTTTTATTGGAAAGAGTATACTTCGAAATTGGCTCCATTTAAATTTTATCTAAATCGGCTCAGCCATTTTTGATAAATCTACAATAATGTGAAAAATGCTACATCGATCCGTGCGTTTACAAAAAAAAATATTTATGATTTCTGTTGACGTAACTAACGTTATGAATAAAGTGATAATGATGTTTTTCTTAAACTTTCGCAATTTGAACACATTATTCTTATATACTACGGGACTAATCGCGCACTGAAAACAAGAGATAAACAAATACTTACTTCATTACTTATACTTTATTATCCCGAGTCCCGACGTTTCGATCGAGTTGCATCGACCGTGGTCACAGGTAGATCAATTATTTATCTCGTGTTTTCAATGCACGATTAGTCTCGTAGTATATAAGAATAATGTGTTCAGATCGCGAAAGTTTAAGATTTTTATATACTACGGGTCTACCTAAGTAGTATATACGTGTAATGACTGTACAGCCCTAAAAATGGAATAAATGCTAAAGAACAACAAAATCTCGGCAACGGGTAAACTGCCTTTCCTCATAGGTACTCTTTTTTTTTAGGATTGATTGCCCTATCAAAATTCCCTACAGATTATGAGGTTGTCAACGTGAGATAGACAGATGAAAGAAATTAGAAATAGGTAGGTACCACAGAATAGGCCCTATGTCGCTGGTAGATACCTAGTAACCATACAAAATCATATGTATTCTTCCTAAATCAGTTTGTGTTTACAATAAATGTTCAAACATGCAAAAGTTCATTGATCTTCAACAAAATGAATCGTATACTGAGCGCCACACAAATTGGCAGATGAGATGTTAGCCGCAGATGACACTTCGCCGTGATTGGCTAATTATTGAGCATGTGTGCACAATTCCGACGCTGACTGTCGTAGTGCGTATGGAGCGCGCGGGAGGCATGAGGTTGGCGGGCGGGTGTGCCTCGGTGTCTCGTCTCTCTGGCTCCCGCGAATGCCTATATTTCGACCTTTGCGCAGTTTTCTGCGCATAACTTCCCATCCGTCGATTTGTGTGGCGCTCAGTATACAAAAAAATTGTGCAATTGAATTTCCACGCATTTCATTTACAGTTGATCTATAACAGTAAACATTGGTCAAAATGCTGGATACAATGATATCCTTACTAATGTTATAAATTAAGGGATTAAGGGACATCATCAGAGACATCAGTTCTTGCACACGGTCTCTGACCCCAAACTAAGCAAAGCTATGTCAGATATGGCCGCCAGATGGCTGCCAGAGACAAATACATAAATCCTAAAGTGTTTGTTGATTTGTTGGCTATTTACTCTTTCACGCAGCAACAGAACAACGGATTGATTTGGTTTTTGGCATAGATATATTTCAATGATGAGTGACATACGAGTATGTCTCTTTTCATCCTGGAAAACACGACGAGACGAGCGTAGCTAAGTACTGGAAGAAATTCATTTAAATGTTTAGGATCATCTGCACGACGAAGAAGAACATCCCGAAAAATAAAAGGTTCCTTCCTATGGGATAGCCAAAACGTCATAATATAACGCAGGAGAAACCGCGGACAAAAGCTAGTCTTATCCTTATCCTTACTAATCATTATTTTCTTATTATAAACCAAAAAATACATTTGTTGGTTTCTTGCTTTGTTCTTCTTTCAGGCAGCAGCGGACCAACGTATTGACTTGATTAGACATAGTTTGAAAGACAGAAAGTGACATATGTTTTTATCCCGACAAAATAATAAGTTCCTATGGGATAGCACAAAAATAAAAATATCACGCGGGCGAAGCCGCGAGCGAAAACTAGTAAGTAAATAATATATCTGTCGTCTAGAAAAAAAATACACTAAGATCAGATAGATCAGTCAAAACAGTAGTTCTAAGAAAGATTTACTCAGAGTTATCGGAGAGTCAACAAGTTGTTTTATTATGTGCCGGCGGCAGTTCGCCTTGTTTTGTCTGCCAGTTGATAAGCCAGTAATTTTCCACGTATTTGGCCCATCAATGAGTTCAGTCAACTCCATTAATAATTCTAACCGAGTTCTGGGGCGGTACAAGTGATGAACTTTGCATGAAAAAGTGGAAAGTTACAATATTTTTAACAGTCTTCAAAAACAAGGTCAATTCGACTGTATGTTTTTAAAGTTCCGTGCCCAAAGGGTAAATACGTGACCTATACAGACATACCTATATACTAAGATTCTGTTTGTCACCAGTCACCAGGCTTTGGTCTACCAGCACGGATAGCACGGCAAAAGGAGAAAACCATTTTATCCACTTTTAAATGTCAGTTGTCATTGTCAATCCGTACTTTATTTCATCTTCGAGGGGATATAATGGTGGAAAGACTAATTGTCCCTTAGCCATGCTTCCCTTGCTGGCAGGTATATTAATTTCAATAGTAAATAGAATAAAACATATACCTCCCATACGGTAACGAAACCTAGGTGCGCGAGTCCGACTCGCCGATTTTATTTTTTGTATACGTAATTACGTATATTACACGATTACTCCGCCAATTATGAACCGATTTTGATGTTTCTTTTTTTTAGTAGATCATATATTACTTCAAAATTAGTCCATTTAAATTTTATCGAAATCGGCTGAGCTCAGACCAAATAAAAAAATCAAGACAGAGTGCCGTGAACAAAACAAGTGAGGCCGGCAAAACTACGCTTCGCCGTGTACAGATACAATTACACACACATACAAGTACAAGGAAACTATGCCTTGGCGCGTCAGTCAAACTATTGGCGGCGCAACACCGACGCACTCACCACATGTATAAAAAACCGGCCTCACTTGTCTGATCATGACGTTCTGTCTTGATTTTTTTATTGGTCAGAGCGGTTTTGAAAAACTTTCAATAAATGTAAAAAATATCGTTCTTCCAAAAACTCCGGTTGTGCCATTTCTAACGATTATTAATTAAATTTAATGAATACTACGGGACTAATCGTAGACTGAAACCATTTGATAAAATAATTTTTATTAAGAAATAACATATACAGACCTACTGAAATGATGAAAGTAACAAAAACAACAACAAAAAATATATTTATTTGGCAACATGTTCAACACAAAATGGCGCCAGCAAAATATCTCTTGTAACTTAAGCCCAATCTTATCAAAGTAGACGTGCCGCGACTATTCGAAAGGCCTCAAAAGAAAGCATGAGACGGCTTTCAACAGAAGTAATCAAATATACATAATATTCCATATTACCAATTTGTTTGGATAGAACGCTAAGAAAATACAAAAATTGTTTCCTAGAAAATCGCACGAAAACAGAACATGTTTACATGTGATGCTTTATTTACTTTAGATATTTACCATATTATGTGCTTTTGTTGGCGTCTTTCAAGAGAAATCAGCTCATAATGTGTGTATATGAATGTAGGTGGTTTACTTTTCTTTCTAAGGGCCAGACTTCACTAAAGCGGAGAGTAGTGGAGATACGCGGAGACGGGCAGAGCGATGTAGTCCGTAAGACTACTGAATAAATTCCACCTACTGAGAAACGAAACTCAATCGTATTATGCACAGTGAAGTTTTGTTTTTTTTGGCTAAGCAAATATAGTGTTGGGATGGAAAGGTCAGAAACATCGCCTTCGCATTTTTTCATGGTCAGAAACTACTCAGTTCTTACGACTTGCACTCTTGTCCGTACGATTACGAGGTATAGCGTCCACATCCCTTTTGACCACCTCAATTTTATTGGTGACAGTCTCTCTACGCCACGGAATACACAATTTAATATTATAGTGATTTCAAGAGATTGATTTCATATTTATCGACAACCTTAGCTATATATTTTATTTTAAGTAAAATCCTTTCTATTGGCTAATTGCCTATGGCGTCAAAAAATCCAAATTAGTCGTTGGCGGTCAACTCGATGCACGGATGGACCCGACATTGGCGTTGAAAGGGTTAAAACTGTAGTGGATATTGTGTGTGTACCAACGTTTCAATAATGTCGACATCGGTACTCCGATCGGGTTTTCAATCTCCCGACGTGACGACAAATACACAGGCTGCTCTACAATTTCGCTTTTTGTTACCTTTGAAAGATTTTTTATTCTGTCAGTATGTCAATATTTCTGTTTGAATTATTATTTGTAATGTGTCAATAACGCACTAACATGGTTAACACAACACGCCGCTCCAGATCCCCTCCTGTCGACATCGGGACTCCGATCGCGTTTTCAATCTGCCGACGTAACGATAAATACACAGGCTGCTCTACAATTTTGCTTTTTGCTATCTTTGAAAGGTTTTTTATTCTGTCAGGCTAATATTTTTATTTGAATTATTATTTGTACAAATTAACACTGATATTGGTACTCACGAACATTTCATATCAGTCAGGGCGCTGACTATCCTACTCATACATTATACGTGGACATAACGCTCTTATAGATTTAGTATAAATCATATAGATTATTTCATATAGATTTATATATTTTTTAAGTTTATTTTCCCACATTGTCACTATATTAGTTCTAAACGTGAGGATCTATAATTAGCGCTCTGTATTTGTTACGTGTTTGTATTTTGTTATTGATGCTGTTGATCCTCCTATTAAATAAATAAATATAAAAAGGTTATCTGTTTCCCTGGACTAAGCCAGAGGGGTAGTACTTCAGACCATCATTATGCACAACTTTTACTAACGATTCAACCCGTAAGCCGAGAAAAAGTATAAGTATATCAAAAAATTGTAAAAAACAGCTGTTTTTTTCTTTAATTCTGGGTTATTCCCATAGTTAAAGATGATCAAAATGATGTTCTTAATTAACTCTTTCGGTTTATTACAGTTCTGTATAACCCTGTATAATTTTACTGTGTCGATATTTGGAACTTCGAAAAAGATCTCAGCGATCTGAATTAAAAATGCCAGTGGATTTGTAAGAGGCACTACCAATGTTTCAATAATGCAGAAACTTGGTGGCAACACGCCACTCCAGATCCCGTCCTGTTTATATCGGGACTCCGATCGTGTTTTCAATTATCCGACGTGACGACAAAAACACAAGCTGCTCCACAATTTTTATACTTATTTTTGAATCCTGTTTCATTTTCTAATATTCGTGTTTTTATTACAACTATTGTTTGTTCTAACGCACACTTATATTAATACTCACAAAAAGTCAAATCAGTCAGGGTATGTCACCTATCACCTATGAGCAAACTAGAGTTTACTAGAGTGGTAAACTAGAATTTACTCATAGGTACACCTGTACGTGTTTATAGCGACTATGCTTTTCACTGTAGGTATTTATTGTACTTCTTTAAGAAGAACTTCTCAATTTCAGAATCAGAATTTAAAATACTAGTGAATTTTTCACTACCAATGTTTTGACGATGCACAAACTTGGTGGCTACACACCACTCCAGATCCCGCCCTGATTACATCGGGACTCAGATCGTGTTTTCAATTACCCGACGTGACAACAAATACACAGGATGCTCTACAATTTCTTTTTTATCTTAAAAAACTTTTTTGTTCCGGTTCGTTGCAGTTTTTGTAAGATTGTTGTTTTTATTGATGCATCTTAAATGCTCAAACAGACACAAAGAAAAAGCGTTATTATGGTATTTTCATTTGTGATCTTTATTTCATTTCATAATATGTAATCATGGACGCCTTACTTTTGACTTTTCAATCTGCCAATCTGTTTATTACCCAAAATCTTTGCTGTCTCATCAAGCTTCATTCCATACTTTAAACGGTATTTCTTACTATAAAATATTATACCTACTTACAGGCAAATGTTTTTAATCGTGCTTATTATGAAAGAAAAATTAGCTAAGACATTACATATTATACTACAAAGTAAGTACATTTTTCTATAATTTTATTATTATTTATGACTAGCCGTTCTATCAATTTATTATACATTCAGCACTGTTAGGTATGTATCACACACGTTTCTTCTGCATTAAAAAAAAAACATAACTCTTCATAACATTCTGCTGGACAAAAATTTCCTCCATGGATTTCCAATAAGGCTGGTTGGAAGCGGACTGCATCCAGTGCGTTTCTGCGATCGTCAGTCCACTTAGCATCCTACGCTGCGTTTGCTGGTGTCCATTCGAGATTTGATGTAGTCGGGTAAAAAAAATCCATTATTCCGAACAGCCTGTATAAGAAATTCGGTCGTGCAACACTCGAGTATCATCGATATTGGCACCGAGATTCGTGTCTATTTCATTTCTCTCTCCTTCGGGAGTTTCGCCTGCAGCGATACAAAACTGTAGGTCATCTACTTAAAATACCATTACTTTTTTTCAATAAATACTAGTAATTTTAATATTATTCTGCAAGTATTAATATCCGAAAAGAAATTCGATAATGTTTAACATGTTATTTTCAAACTTTCGCGATTTGAGCACATTATACTACTATATAGTCTGCCCGTGACCACGACCAATGCAACTTGGTCGAAACGTCGGGCGAAAGAGAAAAAGAGGTATTTATTAATATATATCTCATGTTTTATTGCGCGATAAGTCCCGTTTTAATATAGCAGTATAATGTCTAACATTTTTGACGTGATAAATCAATGAACGCCAGCTACGCGTAAAAGTGTCACGTTCCAACTGAGCCGAGCGTGCAAGAGAGAGCGCGGAACATGTGATAGAAAGGCATGATCAGCCATAACGTTTGGCCTGTTTCAGTTGTTCTTCAACAATGATTGATTGCCTCGGTGGCTTAGTGGTTAGTGACCCTGACTACAGGATCAAAGAGGCATGGTTTCGATTCCCACACAGCCGGTATTTATTTGATGAACATAGGTGTCTGCTCTGTGTCTGGTTGTTATTTTGGTATTATCTATGTAAGTATTTATTTCAAAATATGTATATGTAGTATTTTCTTTGGCAGCCATATCACAAGCTAAGCTTAGTTTGGGGTCAGAAGCCGTGTGTAAGATGCCCCATAATTTTAAAAATTAAAATTTTAAATTCAATTTATTTCTTATGACGTTTTCAAGTAACCATAATCGTTCGTAAAACAACAACTTTATAGACAACTGAACCAAGCATTTTTTTTGACAAGATAAGATATATTGCGCAGGAGTCAGGGTCTAATCACTGGGCCACTGAGTCAGTTACATGTACGCACTCGTACAGCTAGAGTTCGCGCAAAAAGAGTAGCGTCGTGAGGTCGCCCGTGTGCCATTTGACTAATTTTGTGACGTTGACAATACTGCTCTGTCATTGCTGCCTCGGTGGCTCTGTGGTTAGTGACCCTAACTTCTGAATCAAAGAGGCTTGGGGGTTCGATCCCCACCCAGGGCAAATATTTATGTGATGAACATAGGTAAGTGTTTGCTCTGTGTCTGGGTGTTATCTAATCACTATCTATACACGGTTATTTCTAATCAATCAGCATCCTCTTAGAGGTTTATTCTGTACATCAAAACTAACAACTTTTGATCTGCGACTTTTGTCAAAACTCAAAAATTTTTTTTGATTTTCCATAGAAAAATATCGTTCACCCGCGACAAAATGTATGGAACAGCTAATATTTTTTTTTGAGTTTTGACGAAAGTTGTGGAACAAAGTTGTTAATTTTGATGTACCTACAGAATAAGCCCCTAAGAGGATGCTAATTGATTAGAAATAACCCTGTATAAGTTCCTATGTAAAAAATAAGTATATGTAGTATATCAGTCTCTGGCAGCCATATCACAAGCTTTGCTTAGTTTGGGGTCAGAGACCGTGTGTAAGATGTCCCAAAAATATTTATTTATTTATTGCTAGTACAACTTGGTAGACACCAAGTCGGTTTTCATCAGTACTCGCGTCTGCCAAGAAGTTGGTACATTGTCTTGTTGATTAAAATCTTTTGATAATTAATCGTAACGCCACGACGTTTCTCTTTTGCACAAACTAGGTATGTATCGATAGGTACTCGTATCATACGTAAACCTACCATTGTTTGTGTTGTTGATTTATTAATCGTTAACCGCTTGTGGCGAGGAAAGTGACAGTTGATATCGTAGTATTTACTATCTCAAAGGGGAAACTTTGGTATGTTTACTGTTGTTTCTAAAACTATAAAGTAACTATTAAATTAACCACAAAGTTATATGGATTTTTAACCACCGACACGTATCAGGAAAGGGCGACTCCCGCGACCATGCGATTTGGCGGTTGGCTTTAACACAATCGGAACGCATATGAGAGAAGCGCATATGCATTTTGTGTTCCTCAGTAGTATAAAGGCATTTCAGAAAATAGTAAATATTATGATTAAATATTATTAGGGAAGCTCACATTTTGAATATTAACTAATGTAATATCTATAACTGTAAATGTTGTAGGCATGGATATAAAAAATCCTATTGTAGTCATATAATTTTAATTTAATTAACTGCCTCGGTGGCTCAGTGGTTAGTGACCTTAACTTCTAGGTCAAAGAGGCGTGGGTTCGATCCCCACCCAGGGCAAATATTTATGTGATGAACATAAGTGTTTGCTCTGTGTCTGGGTGTTATTTAGTTACTATCTATATATGTATGTATTTAAAAAAGAAGTATATGTAGTATATCAGTCTCTGGCAGCCATATCACAAGCTTTGCTTAGTTTGGGGTCAGAGGCCGTGTGTAAGATGTCCCAAAATATTTATTTATTTATATATTATTTATTTATACTTATTCTTCCCAAAAAATGGCGTAACTTATTTCAACCGTGTACATAATTCGAATAGTTCGCTCGGATCGATGTAATAATTTTCACATTATTGTTGATTTAACACAATTGGCATAGCTGATTGCGGTAAAATTTAAATGGAACCACCTTTAAAGTAGATACAAACAAAAAAAGAACTATCAAAATCGGACCACTATGACAAACTGACCCACATTATGACGTCACAGCTGGAAAGAGGCAGGTTTTTTTTGAAACAGGATTAATATCCAGTTTAATAAAATAAAGACTACCTGACTCGCACTTGGCTAGTTTTTTGCCAAAGTTGCTCGCTCAGTATAACAGTTTCATTTCGTTCTATGAATACACTAGAAAACTTCATTGGCAATAACAGACTTTGTTGGTATTTCGTTTAGGTATATACCGTACAGACTTATGACCGCAATAAGCAGGGTAATGTAGCCTTTTGTCTTGAGACCGCTCTGCTATAGGAGAAAATGTCCTTCTTTTGTGTGAAGAAAGATTTTATTTTTGTTGATACTAGCTTCTGCTCTTAACTATCTAGAGCTTACGTAACTCAATTAGACAGGAACGGTTGTGACTCAGTAATATTAGTTCTTTTTTTTGCAAATAAAGGTGCTATTTGGAACCGGGCTGCCATCTGCAATTGCCGACAGCACGTGCAGCGGGAGTTACAAACAGCTGTAGACAAAACAAATGAAGTCGGCCACAGCTGCACTAATAGTTTGTATCAGCTGCACGTGCTGTCGGCAGTTATAGACTTAATCAATGAAATTATTTTTATCGTGCTTCACACACTAGGTGTATATAAACTTTCTTTTTGTGATAAACATTTCAAAAAATAAATTCGACGCCTTGGCAGTCAGCGTTTCTAGCTTAATTGGACAAAGCATCTAGGCCGGAATCCTAGAGAGATGCAGGTTCAAATCCTGCGAACGCGTCAATTTTTGAAATGTTTATCACAAAAAGAAAGTTTTTAACTATAGGCTTGTTTACTTAAAAAAAAATTAATTCGTCAAATAGATTGTCAAAAAATATTAGACACGTATTTTTTCTTTTGTCAATTTACCAAAAATGTATTTATTTATTTATTTGTTTATAGGCGACCAGTATAAACTGATGTGCCTATATCAAGCAGAGTCGAATAAAATTAGTATTAATCTGTCAAGGAAATTTTTTCCTAGTTTATCCAAAGATCCAGTCTATTCTTATATGTGTTAATAGTCCTTGCTGAGATTACATCCTCAGACAACCTGTTCCATTTGTAAACCACTCTGTTGCTGAGGATGTGGTGTGCAGTGTTGGTTTGTGAAAGTCTAGGCTGTAAGAGGAACTTATGGCGTCTGCTGTCGCGTATGTTTTCCTACAAGGTAATACATGTCGTGAATATCCGGATGATTATAGAAACCATTGAGAATTTTGAAGGTCTCAATCAAGTCTCCACGCAATCGTCGTTCTTCGAGGGTCGTGAGCCGAAGAGCTTTTAACCTATCTTCATAGGTTTTGCGGCGCAGAGCATATGGTATCCTGGTGGCTTTTTTTTATGATAATATAGCCCGTTAAAGTTCTGCGTGACGTAACTAATCATTAGATTAGTGAGGTCACTAGGCGGTACCGGTGCCGGTACATTTGTGACGTCACGAGCCCCCACTCTCACAAGGTTTATCTTTGTCATTGATGGTTTGATTGCCAAAAGAAAAAATACGTGTAAAATTATAATTTAATTAGTGTGTGAGCTGCCAACTGCAATAGGCATGTTTACTGGGTAAAAAAATCATAATTATAATTAGTCTCTTAGATTAAAAAATATTTTTTTATAATTTTTAATAAAATACATTTTTTAATAACTATCTAACATACTAATTATATTTTTGTTTTACCCAGTAAACATGCCTATTGCAGTTGGCAGCTCAGTTCCAAATAGCAGCTTTAGTATGATAAGTATAATAATAATGCAAAATGTATCGCAGGGGCGGCTTTGTGGCGAGCCGTCGGTGAGTGGCGACACCGCGAACCCCGATTCCCTGGGGCTAAATGAGACCCCTGACTCCTTTCTTGCCTTAACCGGCCGGCTAGGAGTGGAAACCGCAAGAGCTAAGAACCAAAGCTCCAGGGTGGAAGTGTTAAAGGGCATAACGCCGCTAGTAGCTCTTAGTAAACGCGCAGCACACCTCTCGACACCCTAAGCCGTCCACACCAATGCTGCCCCTCCGGCGCCAACTTAAGGTAGCCTTTATGGGGGGCCCATTTAGTGGACGGCAAGTCACCACCTGCTACGAAATTTTGAAATGGGGTATATATAGCGGGTGCCGAACCTCATTACATAGTCCAATTTTACAGAACATTTAATATTTCACCTCAATAGCCCAGTTTCAATATTTCAAGTCTTTTTATATGCCATAGTTTGTCTACAACGCTATCCTTTTTATACGTACTGCTGTTTTTTTTTTTATATATGTCAATTGTAAAAAGGGCCTCTCAATGTTGGCTTAGGCTCCATTGATGCCTATTAAAGGACCAGGCCAAGCCTGTGAATTCGACTGACTATGCAAAATGTTATTTTCGTACTTTTACAATGTTTTATGGCTATGTACCCGACGATTATAATCTGAAACGTAGGTTATCGTCAATAATTTAGTGTAAGTAGTGTAAAAAAAGCTTCACTTGAAAAAAAAAGTTTCGACTTCGACTCTCATTTGTTCATTTTTACATATATTTTTTTTTTTACATAATAAATTATTATAATATAATAAATCACATAGGTATCAGCAACAGAAGTTTATAAGCACGAAAATAAGATGTTTAAAGCTTATTATTTTTTTAAGATAGCTTTGTTCTAAATCTATTTTATTTCTGTCACGTGTAATTTTTAATTTTATTTGCACCATAACATGTCTTTTCTATTGTTTTTTAATAAATTATCATGGAACATTCACTGTCTGGTACAAATTGTGGTGTTGTCAGCCCTCTACAGTGTGCTTTGGAGGCTTGCCAAAAGGCTCAACAATACGAGGCTGCGAAAAATGTAGGCCCTGAAAAAAGCTTTAAATCTAGAATATAAATCGAGATTTTGACACACTTTTATTGCCATAATTTGTTCGTTTTACAACTTTAGGACCCATAAAATCACTTTTATTGAGGTATGGTCTCATAATCCATAAATTATGATAAGCCTTAAGCTGACTTCGCACGGGTCAATAACACATACTTTTTATATTTATTTATTTGTAGAATCGAAAAAGTTAAGTTAAACAGTCAAAACATTAGCTACACTCAATAAAGTAGGTACCCCGTTCTTTTATTCTCCATTTTAATTTTTAAATGTATTACGATAAACAAAAAAACATGATGATGTATTTTTGTATAACATATACAGGGCTTTTCATAATCAATTTGCATTCTTTAAGAGCTTATTCTGTACACCTAAACTAACAACTTTTGTTTTGCGACTTTAGTCAAAACTTAATAATTAATTTATGTACCTTAATAATTAATTTATGTATTAATGTAATGTAATTTATATAATATGTAACTTAATAATTAATTTATGTCTCATAATATAAATAATTTATCTACGGAATTTCACATCACTGGCTTTTCGGTGAAGGAAAACATCGTGAGGCAACCTGCGTACGTCCGTAGAAGAAATTCGATGGCGTATGTGAATCCACCAAACCGCACTGGGCCAGCGTGGTGGATATGGCCCAATCACCCTTCGTGGGTAAGCCTACGTCCTGCAGTGGACTATTAAAAAGGCTGGTATAGTACAGTACAGTCAAAACTTTAGTAAAAACAAAAAAATGTTGTTCCATAGAAAAATATCGTTCACCCGCGACAATATGTATTGAACAGCACATTTTTTTGAGTTTTGACAAAAGTCGCAGAACGTAAGTTGTTAGTTTTGGTGTACAGAATAAGCTTCTAAAAAGATGTTAATTGATTAGAAATAACCCTGTATATTCAACGTTACAGATTTTGAAAAGAATCTCATAATATTTCCGGTATTTTTTATACAGTGTCATTGGGTATCCAATTAAACTAAATCAAAATTTTAGACAATCCGGTGGCTATGGTTTGTAAACAAGCTAAAAAATTCAACCACTTCAGTTTTCAAACAGAAAAAAACGCAATACTCTGTCCATTCGTATTATCACAGACATATTTTGTTGTTATCTGAATGAATACACAGAAATAGCTTACGTACATTATGTTATGGCAACAGAGATTAATATGTCGTTGTAAATCATGTAAATATGTGTATAATTTCGAATTGTTAGCTACACCATCGCATTAGGTGAAACCTGAAAAGGTATTATGTGTATTGTGGAAATAAATTAAATATAGATATACAAATTAATACATGAATATGGCTATCTATGCATTAATTCGTAAATACATGAATATGGCTATCTTATGCATTAATTCGTAAATACATGAATATGGCTATCTATGCATTGAATGGGGCTCATTTTGTAGGTACATCAAAACCAACATCTTTTGCTCTGCTACTTTTGTCAAAACTCAAAAAAAAAATGGTTTCATAGAAAAATATCATTTACCAAATGTATGGAACAGCTTATCTACAGAATAAGCTACTAAAAGGATGCTAATTGATTAGAAATAACCCTGTATACAGGGTTATCCAGAACTGGTGTACTAAGCCGAAAGGAAGTGATTCGTACCATCATTATTAACAACTTGTACTGTACTGTACTGTACCAGCCTTTTTAATAGTCCACTGCAGGACATAGACCTACCCACGAAGGGTGACTGGGCCACGCTGGCCCTGTGAGGGTTGGTGGATTCACATACGCCATCGAATTTCTTTTACGGACGCATGCAGCTTGCCTCACGATGTTTTCCTTCACCGAAAAACCCGTGGTGTGAAATTCCGTACATAGATTCCAAGGACTTCATTGGTACGGGACCGAGACTTGAACCACGGCCTCACGATTGTAAGGTGGGTGTCACTACCTCTTGACCACCTCGGCATGAACTGGTGTACTAAGCCGAAAAGAGGTGATTCGGACCACCATTATGCACAACGTATACTTCGGAGGAAAAAAATCATTAGCAAATTCTTTTTTTTTCTCGAACTCCAAGTTGGCCCTGTAACAGTTGTTCAAAATGATGAACTTAATAGCCCCCGTTCGAATTAGTACAGGGCAAGCAGATAACTCTGAAATCAGATATTATAATTATTATTGTTGAATACTATTGTTTGTCGTCTAAAAATACACCCTTTAATATTAAATCTTTCTACTAACTTAATCTACAGTAGAAAATCCTCGGTTCAACCTGTCTCAAATTATTTCACCTTCTTGTTTCGCTGAGAGATTCAATTAATAACAAAGATTTCCGAGCCAAGCCCGAGTTCAGGTTTACGCCAATCATCGTTTTATTTGCTTTACTTTATGGAGGAGACAGTCAAATTGTAACGTCAAATAAGGAAAATTTATTTTTGCTCGCCTTTTATAATTTCCCATTTTTCACATAATTGAGAATAACATAAAATATATGAAAAATTAAATTGTCACAAAATAATCATTTTTTGCCAAAAATGGCAATCGACTTCAATCATGACAATATTTAGGTACGCATAAAATCCAAATAGTTAGCTCGAATCGATATATTTATACCATATCGATTCGAGCTATTTGAATTTTAAGCGTTTAAGATTATTGTTGATTTTTCAAAAACAGCTCACCCGATTTGATTTAAATTTTAATTTGACCACCTACGAGTGTATAGTGTGATCGTCCAAATAAAACTGATCATCGCAATCGGTTCAAATTTGACGGAGAATCGCAAAACCTACATACATTAAAAATCTTAGTTGATTTGAGAACCTACCTGAAGTACGTACGTCGTACACACGCGGTCACATTAACTCGACGCATCGCTGGAATTTTTAAGCAATTTTTACTCGATATTAATAAACAGGTAGAAACTTATCTTTTATAGATGATGGTTCGGAAGCTTTCGTGCGGGAGTCTGACTCGCACTTGGTCGGTTTTTTTTGCACACCGTACTTGAGCGCTAAAATAACGTCACATGGTCAAGCGTCTAAGTAATGTGACCGCGTTGTAAGTAAGTTCCCATGGGCCAGGTGGCTAGCTCTGTTGCCAGGGTGTTTTAGCTGCTTGAAGGCCTTTGACATGACTATAAACCATCGACTTGGCATTTTTTTACATTATAGACTAAAGAAAAACACCGATTTTTACTCACGTATAATATCGCGGCGGGGCCGCTGGAAACCCGACCGGTTTCAGAGTAATTAGTACTCCTTTGTCAGGGAATACGCGCGCTCCCGTCGACTGGCGCACGCGCACTCACACATGTGTGTGTGTTATGTGTGTTTTTTCACATTACATATTGATGTTATATACACGGTTATAACAACTAGGACCCACAATTCAACGTGGCATGAGAGTCGCGTGGGAGTAGGTTCTACAACTACTACCATACCAAAAGGAATTAGTCTATCTACAGACCACAGAAAGTCTTGAAATCTTTATTGTATTTTGATGTAAATGATTAAGACTTTGCCAGATCTAATTAAATAATCATAGGTTAGCGCGCGTAGCTCAATAAATTCTATTTTAATAAATTAATTAATTATTCGACATGAATTTGCAATTCTGTGTGCTATCTGTTAGATAAACATCAGTTCCACGCTTTGTGGTAATAAAACAAAACCTACATTTCAATTAAATGCTTATAACATCGTTTCGTTTGTACTAGCGTGAAAAACTTTTCAGATTTCGCTTTGAGAGAATCATTGTAATAATTATTCAATTATTATGTTGTAACCACCTAAAGTTACGCGGATTTATGAAGACGCGTTGTTATATTACGAATAAATAATAATTAATCAAGAGACTATTTTTTGAAAACGTTGTAATCATAATAATCATGTTTTATAACGTTTGCAGAGGACCGCATGTTATAAAACAAGAAATATATAAATAAAAACTATTTATTTCAGGCACAGACCCATATTAAACTTAGCCTAAATAGTTTTTACATTTATAGTTATGCCCCCGCTCGCACAAGGCCACAAGCCTCGCTTCCGCTCTTGTGATTAATACAGAACGTATACGTATACGGCTGAACGCATACAGGGTTATTTCTAATCAATTAGCATTATTTTAAGGGCTTATTCTGTACATCAAAACTAACAACTTTTGTACTGCGACTTTTGTCAAAACTCAAAAAAAATTGATCTTCCATAGAAAAATATCGTTCACCCGCGACCAAATGTATGGAACAGCTAATTTTTGTTTTCTAACGACTCAATCATAAAGTTCTACGTTAAAAAATACCCAACAAATGTTGTGTCCATGCGGTAGTTTTGCAACATTTCAAAATATCAAAAATTCGGGTCCATCTCGGACATATTTCTTGCGAGTACGCTTGCGAACCAATCCGTGTGGGATTAATTCTGAGTTTTTTTTCAATGTGTGTTCTTTTGGAGAAAGCAATATGGTGGAAATATTTTGTAGAAAAAACACCCCTGAATTTCTATATCGTCTTTGTCAATCAACTAAATGACACCATTTCGATCGAATTAGCTCGAAATCTGTTATAATTTTAATTACTTTTTTAGTTACTATTAAGATTCGGGATTCTATATGGGGGCCTTATTTTTTAAGGTTCCTTACCCAAATGGTAAAAACGGGACCCTATTAATAAAACTTCGTTGTCCGTCCGTCTGTCTGTCACCAGGCTGTGTGTATCTCATGAACCGTGTAGCTAGACAGTTGACATTTTCACAGACGTATTGCTGTAGCCGCTACAACAGTAAATAATAAAAACAGAACAAAATAAATATTTGATGGGGGCTCTCATGCAACAATAGTACGGAACCCTTCATGCGCGATTCCAACTCGTACTTGGCCGATTTTTTTCATATCGTGGTCACAGATTAAATATTCAAAGTAAAATATAGCATCGTCTGAAGAGACCTGAATAAAGCGTTCAATTGATTGAGGTTTTCCGTTTTATAGTCGTAGCGAGCTCTGTTCTAGATTGTCGCTGTCTAGTAATTTCCTTTGTTCGCCGTCTGCGGAGGTCTTTAATATCGTAATTGCTGAACGGTGAAGTGTATCGAGTAATTTCCTTTTTGTTTAGAACGTCTTACGGAGGTTTGTAGGACTTTATTAGACGCGAAATTTTTAAGCATTTCATTTCATTTCAATCATTTATTTATTTTCTGAACACATATATTACAATGGAATTTTCAATATAACAATGCATTCACAGAACAAAACATAAGGAGATAATTCCAACTATTTCCAGCGGCCCCACACTAGGCTCGGAGGCCCGTATTGTGGCGACCAGAAAAACGAAACATACATAAAATGATATGGTACCTATGGAGGTATCCTAGGTTATAAGCACTACAACAAAAAACTTGGTTCTATTTAAAATAACATACTAAGATCAGTTATACAATAATAATAATAAATGGATCAAAAATAAAAAAGAATATAGCAATGAAGTTACTCAACAGCAATTAGTAAGATTTTGCACTCTGTTTAATTTATGCCCATAGTGTAGTTGTATGTGTGTGTGTGCGTGTTTGCAACATTGACATTTGTTTTGTATGCAATGTTTGATTCTTCTTTCATTGATGCAATGTGATTCACATTTGAATCTACATTATCACTACATATTATACGGCTAAGTCGTTATTTCTGTGTGTTTGTCTTCCCATCTGTGTATGCTCTTATGTCTTCCAAACTACACAACAAATTCGAATGCGGTTTTCACTATCTTTTACAGTGTTGTAAAGAGAAAGAAGATTTGCAGCTATAACAATTTTAACTGGGAAAAGTCGGCACGGGCAGTTAGTGTGAAATAAAACGGTTCACATTTGGCGATGAAAATCGACTTTTGGGTCGATTTTCACCACCAGCGGGCGCTGGTTCCTGAATTATTTTCGGTGTGTTCCCGGGGAAGAGAGAATGCGGGGAGAAAGGAGCTGTTACACTCTGATGCCGGTTGGACGATAATTTTACTAACATGAACTGGTACCTGCCAATCCAGCATCCGTGGGTGTGCGCGGCTGTAGTGGATGACCACGCAGTTCCTGATGGAAGTCCCGTTGCACAGGTGTATCCAAATACAGGAGTGTCCAAACACTATTTGCAAATACAGACACTCGTCACTAGTGTTTAAGGCACTACACAATATCATGAAGTAGGTACTAATATATTTAGTAAAAGTTTATTTTGAATTTGTATGCAGATCGTTATACGGCCTTCGAAGGACACAGAAGAACTGACGTTCTTGCGGTGCTCGGGCGCACGGCGCGGCGGCGCCTCAATCGCAAAAGCGATGCGAGTGTGAATTGGCAGGTTTAGGCCATATATGTCAATAAAAAGAACCAACATTCATATAATATAATATAACACATTCATAAATAAATCTAAGACCCAGAACAAAAAAACAATCATTACACACGTAGGAATAAAACCTGAAGCGAGTTATTCGAACGCTACCGGCTCGGATGACTCATTAAATTGTAGGTCCCGGTTGTTTACACCGTTTAGCTATGTTAGAGGTCTTGAGGTGGTTTAAAAATTGATACCAGAGCTAGCTAAGTTAATATTACCTACATGGTTGGTAACATACCGAACACATACCTACATAATACATGGTTGGTAATTTCTACTTAAGTAGAAAATACCAACCATGTTTGGTATTTTTATAAAACTGTTTGGATGTCCAATAAAGATACGAGCTGATGGATTTCAAGCGCACTCCCAAGAGTATTCGATAGAAAACCGACCAACGTTACCCGATAAGGACCTATCACGTTCAGATTGTGCAGAAAAGGGCCATTAACCCGCGGCCCTTATAATTAGTGAGGGGATGACACCATAATATAATTGTAATGGCGGGGCGATAATAAAATGTTATTATCACATTATCTGCGGATCAAAAGGCTTTGTTCTACGCGATAGACCGCTGTAATTAACAGATGAAAAATTCCATATAGAGCTGCTTTATACTGTCTGCTCTTTATGCTTTTAGAAAATTGCGTTGAAAGGAAGTGTGCAATAATAACGCGTAGTTACTTAATGTATTCACGCCCTATGAGAGTATAGTATACCTACTGCGTATTTTTTAAAGTAACGGACTTAATAATAATTCTAGGGTATATTGCAACCATCAATATTTTATTTATTTATTTCTTTATAGGCGAGCAGTGTACACTGATGTGCTTATATCAAGCAGAGTCGAATAAAATTAGTATTTATCTGTCAAGGTTTTCTTTCCCCTTCTTTATCCAAAGGTCCAGTCTATTCTTGAATGTGTTTATAGTTCTTGCTAAGATGACATCCTCAGGCAACCTATTCCAATTGTAGACAAGTCGATTGCAGAGGATGTGATAATAAAGCCAACTCACTAGACTAGAGGACCAACTCTGGAATCTCAAATATGGATCAATTTCGAGCGGCTATTCGAAATTGTTTCATACGATTAACAAATGTTGTTTTTAAACTTTCGCGATTTGAACACATTATTATTTTATACTACGGGACTAATCGCGCACTAAAATTACGAGATAAATAAATACCTCCTCATCCCGACGTTTCGGCCGAGTTGCAACGACCGTGGTCACGGGTAGACTGGAATGTAGAACAGCTGGTACCGCCAATTCAATTTGAACTTGAAAAATTGTCATTACGACACACAACACTGACGGTATCTAACAATGTCCTTCTACCTACACTACGCGATTTGCATTTGTTGACAACAGGATTCCACGACGCCGATAACTTAAATCCATCCTCCCGGATGAAATTCTTATGTTTTTTGATTTCCACCGCTTCACGAACTATTCTTGAAAAATAGTGTCGATCCGTGGAGAGGACTTTTGGGTCGTAGAGCTCGATCCAATGACCAGTACCTCCGTCAAGCAAATGCTCAGCTATAGCAGACTTCTGTATCTGGCGGTTTTTGACTGCCGCGATATGTTCTTTGATCCGTTCAGCAATAGTACGCTTCGTTTGACCTATGTAGGAACTACCGCAGCTGCAATCCACCTTATATACACCAGGAGTCTGAAACGGAATGACATCCTTCGGCGTTCTGACTTGGCCCATTAATATAGTTTGGATAAGGGAGTATACACTGTCTTGATGGAGTAATCCTTTAACAAAGTTCCCACCTTATCCGTCACTCCTTTAACATAAGGCATGAAAGCCGGCTGCCTTTCAACGTCGAAACCGTGTTTCCGATACCTGCGTCTACCTAGGTCTCGCTTTTTCACATTATAACCATTTCTCTTTAACTTCCTGCACATGCGCTTTCTCAGTCGCTACATGTTCAGCGTCACAGAGGGCATCCGCTCTGTCCAGCAGCGCTTTGGTCACCGACTGCAAATGGCGCGGATGATGGTGTGAAGTTGCGTGTAGGTATCTGTCTGTGTGCGTGGGCTTCCTGTAAACTGTGTGTGCCAAGGAGCCATCGGACCTCACCATCACCTTGACGTCTAAGAATGGCAAAGTTTTCTCCACCTCCATCTCATAAGTGAACTTAATGTTAGGATGAATAGAGTTGAGATAATCCACAAACTGGTCAACCCCTTCTTTGTCTGCCTTCATTACGCAGAATACGTCATCCACATACCTCTTCCAAACCTTTATCGCAGCTGATTGTAAATTTATGGACTTTTCAAAATGTTCCATCCAGATGTTTGCCATTACCGGTGCCAGCGGGCTCCCCATGGCAACACCATCAATCTGGAGGTAGTGCTGTCCACGATAAAGAAAGAAACTACCTTCAAGACAGTTCCTCAGCGGTATCATTAAGTTTTCTGAGATGTGGTTCTCTTTTAACAATTCTCTGATCACTTCGAGACACTCCTTTACCGGAACTTTGGTGAACAAAGATTCGACATCATAGCTCACCATAATGTCATCTGGTTCCAGATTTAGGCTCTCAATGATTTCGACAAAATGACGGGAATCCTTCACGAAAGACGAGGTCCTACCTACCAATGGCTGTAATTCTGACGCCACATACTTCGCCAAATAGTAGGTAGGCGAGTCTATCTGACTTACAATAGGTCGTAAAGGCGTGTCAATTTTATGAATTTTTGGTAACCCATACAATTTCGGAGATTGAACAACCCTTGGTCTGTGTAAGCTTTCGAAAACGTCTTCCGTGAAAACCTCCTTGAAATCTTTTATTACGGCTCAAATGCGACGAGTCAGTTGAGTGATACCAGCATTTATAAACCGGCATCATATAATCCTACTGCCAGAGTGACTCGTTCCAGTCTACCCGTGACCACGGTCGTTGCAACTCGGCCGAAACGTCGGGATGAGGAGGTATTTATTTATCTCGTAATTTTAGTGCGCGATTAGTCCCGTAGTATAAAATAATAATGTTTCATACGATATTTTAATTGGCTTTTTATACGCCTAAACATTATTTTTATCCAATTAAATAATTTTTATTTTATTTTTCCTAGAGTGCCAACGCCACGGGGGTCAGTGTCAAGTACAAGCAGTACGAGCGCCGGCTCGCGGCTCGCGCGGCTTCTCACGCAAGGAGTGCGGGGAACCCCCGAGGATATCATCGTCGACACGCCGCGGAGGCTCAGTTGGGAACGGTGAGTCTAAGGTCGTTGTAATAAGACTCATAGTCCCACGGGATTAGTATAAGTGTTCAGCACGAGCAACACGAGCGCCAGGTCACGTCTGGCTCGGCTGCTTACGCAAGGAGTGCGGGGAACCCCCGAGGAGATCATTGACACGCCGCGGAGACTCGGATAGGAACGGTAAGTTTTAAGTCGTAATAAGGCTCAGAATGACAAGAGTCGATATAATATCAGGTACGAGCAGTCACCTGGCTGCTGGTTGCTCAATAAGCAATAGAAACCGCGAGGAAGAAAGAAACCCTGAGAAGTTCACGTGTAAGAAAAATGTTACTTGCCCCGTAGCAAATGGTAGAAATCTTTCTTCTCGGAAAAGCTACAACCAAAAAATAATAGATTGTATCATATGGGAGCAAAATAATATTTTTACGGCAAGGGCGCTTTTTTGAATCCAGAGCGAAGTGAGGGATTCTAAAGTAGAATTCTTTAGTAGAATCCTGAACGTAGCGAGGGATTCAAAGTACGTCGCCCGAGCCAAAAATATATTTTGCTACCGAGTGGTACACTCTACTTTTTATCACCTCTATGAGAAAACAAAAGGCGCCTCATGTTTTACTATAATATTATTATTTAATAAAACGTAGAGTAACAACTAAATTGAAATTAAATGGTATCTAATAATAAAACAAATGAAAACTTATATTTACATTCTTTTCATTCATTTTCTTGGCGCTGAACACTAACATTACAAATACTTCCAAATTCAAAAAGTGCGCGGCAAAGATCATTCCGTCGCACTTATTTGTTCCGAATTCCAAAAGTGCGCGGCAAAGATAATTCCGGCGCACTTCCTTATAGAAAACACCTCCTTTGGGCGCATTATTTTAAAGGCGAACCAAGTAGTGTTTTTCGAATAGATGTGATAAAAAAATTTAATGGTCTCGAGTAAAATCTTCAGTATTACTTTCAGGTAAATGCGAATCATAAAATGCTCAAACCGTAGGAATGGTATAAAATATGAGTTTTGCAATCTTGTAAGGCTATTTCGACATCTAGCGCCAATTTTTACTGTTAAACATTGTCTTTGGCGTGCGGAAAACTTCTGTAGTAAGGCAGCTAGATTTTGACATTCAACATTTATCCAATACTGCATAATTAGAAGATTTTATCGTCGGAGTTTGAAAAGTGGGCTTCCTTAGTTAATCCTTATTTACGTGCCGTAATCCGGGATGGAACTTATCGTCCACTTTATTCGGACGTGGCTAAAGGGCTTACGAGAAACGACTTCGAGACGTGATACAGCCTTCTAATGATAAGATTATATAAATTGTTTTTGTAAGCCAAAAATAATTATCATAAACTAGCTGACCCGGCGAACTTAGTTTCACGCAAAATATAAATTATAGCCTATATGTTATTCTTATTTATAAGCATTACTATTGCAAAGTTTCATCTTGATCTGTTCAGTAGTTTTTGCGTGAAAGAGGAACAAACATTCATATACAGGGTTATTCTAATCAATTAGCATCCTCTTAGGGGCTTATTCTGTACATCAAAATTAACAACTCGTCAAAACTCAAAAAAAATCAGCTCTTCATCATAACATGCTTATCTTCATATTTCACTGCAAAATAAGCACAGTAACAAGTTTTGATTATTTGACCCAAAGATAAGCCTAATTTTAACAGTGCCACAACTCCCCGTCCCGGAGACCCGTACGTAACATTATTTATTTATTGTGCGCCACAATTTAATGTTATTTTACATGAATTTTTATGTTCAATAATATAAACGACAAAATGTACGAAACATCTGATTTTTATTTCTTAAATTCCGGGTTGACTCCACAGTAAAAGTTATTCATAATGAATGAATAAATGAATGAATGAACACTTTTAGTTAACACTAAAATACAATACAGAAAAGTACACAGAAAGGAAAAAAGCGACATAAACTGGTGTAACAAAGGGCGGCCTTATTGCTTATAGCAATCTCTTCCAGGCATAATGATAATCTGCTGAACCACCTCCATTCGGATCAGAACACAAGATCTGGATAATCCTGTATAATAAATCAACAAACACGTATCATTGATCGAATAATGTTTTATAAATTGAACTTGGACGCAAAGTAGGCAACATACGATATATTTTTCTTAGCCTATGCTGTTCCACTGCTAGTAAAAGATGTCCCACTTCATTCCATAACTAATAAATGAATAAATATTAGAGGAAACCTTACACACGGCCTCTGACCCCAAACTAAGCAAAGCTACATGGCTGTCAGAGACTGATATACTATACTGCATAAAAGATAGCTTGATCTCTGCGACAGGTACATTGACATAGAAGATTGACATTTTTAGAGTTGACATAGTGGTGGAAAAAATTGATTATCAAACAATGTTGTAATGAAATCGAATAAGTAGTTGAAGGTGAGAAATTGGATTTTATTTACATACTATTATTTAAGATCAAGTATGTACACATGTAAATATTGTTATGATATCAATTAAATAAATAATAATTAAATACAATAATGTTATGATAGTATTTATCGACGTTTTTCACTATTACCGATGCTAATGTAACATATAATTGGGTTTAATTTAATTACAAACGTTACTAAATTAAATTAATGATAAATTAAGTTTTATTTAAAATATTGTTAGTATAAACTATCGATATTTTAAATAAAACTCTATCTAAAACTCTGTGGTCACGATCATTCGTCGCCCATCACTAATCGGCATGCTCATAAAGTATGACATTGACAGGTACTGTCTGTACTATTAAGAAATTCAGGACTTCATAGACGTGATTTTTCTGATAGCTATCGCAGAGATCAAGTTATAATTTATAGAGTATACATATAGATACATATTTTTAATACATACTTTTATAGATAATAATAAATAACACCCAGACATTTTGTGTAGGGATTTTTACAACAATTTTATCAAGTATGGATGACTTATATACTGTATAATTAACTAAATACAAGTAAAGCCATGAGAACTAACCATAAATCAGGCTAAAATTAATTTAAACCAACCTTGTCACAAAAACTATGACGGTGGAAGCTCTGAGATGGCTAACTTTGCCACGATATAATAGAAGCTCATAAATTTTACGAGAACCGTTGTGAAAGGCAAGTTTACTAGTTTCACCCATGGATGCGAGAAAATGATATTTAATATACTAATCCTGAAGCAAAGATTTTCCTAAAATAGCGAGGCCTCTTTCCAATCCGACAACGAATAGGAAACCAACGACTACTAATCAAAAGTAGCAAGTTTCAATGTCACAAGAGTTTACTTAAAATGCCATAAAACTCAAAGGTATAGTTTACTGAGTAACGTCTTATCCTATCTCTTTCTTAGATCCATGATTTCGCTATAACTAGGCCGGGAACTTGTACGCGTATAGAGAAGACATTTGAAATGAACAACTAAGTTTCGGAGTGGCCATGTCTTGATTCTGATCTAAATGAAACGTACGTAAGTAGGCATATCTCACGTAATATTTTACGTTAAATTGTAGGATCTAGTTGTATTTAACCGTTTAGTCATGTTAGAGGCCTTCAGACGGTTTAAAAAGGCTAGCCATCCGGCCTATACGAACATACTTATTCGTAAATAATAATTAATATTTTACTAAATAGTTGTTATATATAAGCCGTGGTGGTCTAGTGGTAGTAACACCCGACCTGCAATCGTGAGGTTGTGGGTTTAAATCCCGACCCCGTACCAATGAGTTTCTTTGGAACTTATGTACGGAATTTCACTCGCCTCGTGTTCACAGCCGCCAAGAAGTTTGAATCGGCTTATAGCTGTGTATTTGTGAGTTGTTAAAGTAACATGGAAGGTATATCTATGTCACAGTCAAAGTGATTAATCTAGTTATTATGTATAATTACTACATGATTCAGTGAAAGTGATAAATGTCACAAAATTAATCACTTTAACTAGTTATTAAGCCCGATTACAGAGGCGCCAGCGTAAATTAAATAGCAACGTAAAAAGTGTTCTCTCTATAGAATGCCTAAAGTGAAAAAGAAACAGAATATGCTATTTAGCTAATATAGTTACGCTGGCGCCTCTGTAATCGGGCTTATTATGTATAATATCTGGGACGACTTAGTTAATGTGATGAAAACATTTTTAACTAAGTTTATAAAGTTTTATTGGACTTTGCTTTAAGTAATTATAATCATTTTTACCATACATTTTCAATAAGTTATATTCAACGTTATCATAATGTATTTCTAATTAAGTGCCAGAAGCGAACCACCTTGATAGATTAGGTGTGAAACAATAATAGGTTAGGTTAGGTTAGAACATGACAAACAACGTACGATTCGATCCCGCATAGAGACTCAGTGCATAGTCCTCTCAAAACCACATTAAGCTAACTTGAGCTTATTAAATAATACCATTACAATTACCATTCGTTTAGGTACCGAAGAACATTTACTTATATCATTATCAGAGCAAAGTGGCCCTGTAAAATTACCAACTTGCAAAGCTGAAACCGCGTCGGTTGATTAGTTGAACTAAAACCAACGGGACCTTGTTTACTTTCAAAGTTAGCATGTCGCTTTGACGCTAAGTTATAAATTAAGCAACTTGGTGATTTTGACAGAGTGAAGCGAAGGTCTTAGGCAGTTAAGGCCTAACCTAGTGATTTTCACTATTGTCATTTTAAGTGCGTAAATACAATACTTAATCGTATTAAATACAAATAATTATTTTACTTAAAAATAACATACGGAAATTATAAATTCAAATCAAATACCCGCGGTGCAAAGGTGCCCATAATGCTAGCAGTATTACCACGCTGAATAGCGATGGACATTATTTGCACCAAGAACCACCCAGAGCGGGATTCACCTCCTCTGTCCCTTATCCTCCGCCCAATTTCGCGAAACAAAGCCTTAGCTTCGGCCCTCCAACTGCCCATGGTGTCCACCGCAACGGGCACAAAGTTATAGAGCGGCTCCATCGCCACATACTTCACCCGCTTTCTACCCGCAACTTCCTCCGCTGCAGCTGCCGGGGTGTGGATGGTTCAACCCAGGTGCGAGGCGGCAAAAGTGCTAACGCAAGTAGCGTCCCACACTAAGCACTTGCCGTTTTTCCACGGCACCAACGTCAAGCCATCTGGCCTTTTACCATCGGATCTACTAAGACCCGGTGGTTCCAACACGCAGGGGACATAAATAATATATAAATGCTCTACATATTATGTCGTATTAAATTACGTAAAATGTTTATTTATACTATTAGTTACGTATAGTACATACACATCTGTCGCACGCTTGGATAAAAAGTTATGGGAGAAACCATAACACGCGTCAACTCTGTCATGGTAAAAGATCGTAAATATTTTTTGCGAAAAATAGCATGATCGACTTCAACCGTGTACAGAAATCGCAAATATTTCGCACGGATCGATTATTGATGTTTTACGAAAAACGACTCAGCCGATTTAGATTAAATTTAAATGGGACCAATTTCTAAGTATACTCTTTATAATAAAAAAGAATTATCGAAAGCGGACCACTACGTAAAAAGTTATGGGTGATTACACATAAAAAATATATGTATATACGGGTCGAATTGAGTAGGAACCTCCTCTGTTTCGTCGGTCAAAAAATCATATATGGAAATGAAAGACTAATCAAATTACACTATTTCAGACTTAAGTATCTAAGTCAAAGCAATTAATGTGAAATTGGAATATCACCAACAGCGCTGAACTGTTCGCGATGGCTCCGCCCTATAAACTCGTCACCCTTAACATTTCGACTTGATTACAGTATACTTAGTACATTAGATCGAAACTTGGCCGTTTGTTGAAAATACTTCAACTCCCGCGCCTCACGCAAAGCTGACATAATTTGATAAATGCGAATCGTAGTGCGTTTCTAGACCGGAGTTAAACCGTCCCAGCTAGTCTAGCATGCGAGCACGAAAAGCCACGAAATGCTTTTCGACTTCTGAAAAAGTGACAGATATATGCCATAACACTGTCTCGTTCTGGCACCTCAAAAGAAATACCTATTACTTCATGCGCAACTGCGCATCTTAGCCCGGCTGATCACATGCACGACTTAACCAATAAGATTTGTAGGCCAAAACTTCTATAATAATTATCACTACGTGGTAACCAAAGCAAAACCGCCATTTTTGTGTGTCTGACAACAAATTGCAATGCGGTTTTCACTATCTTTTAGAATATTTCTTTCGAAAGGTTTATAGCTATAACTTATTCATAACTGGGCGAAGCCAGGACGGGCCGCTAGTAATTTATATGGTCAGTGGTCACCAAACATCAAGAGACTTCTCGCCAGGCCCAAAAAAGATGTCAAGATGAGTTTGCTCTCGGAGATGCTCTCGACCGAGATAAGTGGGAAAAGGGAAAAGAGGTTTTTGTCTAGCTGTAGGATAAAGGTAGAAGCCGTGGTGGTCTAGTGGTTGTAATGCTGGCCTGTCATTCTTGAGGTCGGGGGTTCAAATCCCAGTCCCGTCCTATGAGTTTCCTTAGAATTTATGTACGGAATTCCACACTAGACTTTTCGGTGAAAACATCAAAACATCGTGAGGCAACCTGCATACATCGGTAGAAGTAATTCGATGGCGTGTGTGAATCCACCAACCCGCACTTGGCCAGCGTGATCGATATGGCCCAATCGCCCTTCTTAGGTAGGCCTACGTCCTGCAGAAGGCTGGTACGGTAGGATAATAATGGATAAAATAATATCGGATTCTTAATTTGCTTAATTTGATGTCAAGGTATGAAAATAATATATTATTCGCAGTCTCAGCTTGACACGAACGTCAATTTAAATTCTGTACATTAATTTTAATAAATAATGAATGTTCTGCCCACGATTATTACAATCTGGTACGTTTTAATTTATTCGCAGCTCGCACGCCGCTGAACTGGAATACCTAATGTAATAATATGGAGATTACCTATCGAATGTAATAAATTACAATAACGTGGGAGAATTTTCAAATTTTAACATTATTTTTTTGTATTCACTCTATTATGTACCTATATATGTAGAACCCGTTTAAGTCGAACACACGCTTAATACGATTTCTCGCATAATACGCCACTTTACGCCAGTCTCTGCAGCTTGAGACATATTTTCATACATTTCTTAACGCTTAATACGATTCGTCATCCCGTTTAATACGCTGGATCAAAGCGAATACGCATTGCATAATTTGAATTATGATGAAATTTTTTAAATTGTTAATGCATCAAAAAACCAAATACAAACCAAAATAAGTTATTATTTTAAATAATGTAATTATAATTACACTACGTATTGAATGTTATTTATAAATGTATACATTATGTATACATATATTTACATACCAAAATTAGAACATAATACATAATAATAATAAATATGTAGTACGTTTTATTTTCCCGATCCCGCATAATACGCTTTCTCGCTTAATACGCGTTTTGGTCCCTGAGAACTCGTCTTAAGCGGGTTTTACTGTATTAAGATGATAAATACTAACAGACAGACAGATTTAAATGTTTCCTCTCGTGAACAAAGAATGTAATTAAAAAACGCTTCTTCTTCTATTCAGCCATAGGACGTCCACTGCTGGACATAGGCCTCCTATGTCCACTGCTGGACATAGGCCTCCTATGTCCGGCAGCCTAGGCCTCCTATCCCCTAAAGATCTCCAATAAGATCGGTTGGTAACGGCTTGCATCCAGCGCGATCCTGCGGTCTTAATGAGGTCTTCCATCCACCTCGTGGGACGTCCTACGCTGCGCTTGCCGGTACGTGGTCTCCACTCGACAACTTTACGATCCCATCGGTCATCAGTCCTCTGTGCTATGTGCCCTGCCCAATCCCATTTCAACTTGCCAATCCGCTGGGCTATGTCGGTAACTTTGGTTCTGCTACAGATTTCCTCATTCCTGATCTGACTCTGATCATAGCATAAAACACACACACACACATACACACACACACACACATACACACACACACACACACATACACACACACCCACAAATACACACACACACACACGCAATATAATTGTTTACTAATATTTGGTCAACTCGGTCTACGTTAAAGAAGAGGCTGGATGTTGTAATACAGGTTTTTAACCTAGCCCAAGAGTCAGAGAATTTGTTGTTGTGTTAATTTAATTTTGTTGATCAAATAAATGTTTTTATGTTTTAATACGTTGGGTACATTACGTGACAAAGAGCAAAGGTTACGGTTAAATGAATTTAACAACTAAGTTGAATGTTTTTTAATATGAAATTATTTTTATCGTGCTTCACACACTAGGTGTATAGAAACTTTCTTTTTGTGATAAACATTTCAAAAATTGACGCGTTCGCATGATTTGAAACCTGCATCTCTCTGGGATTCCGATTGCTTTCCCAGATGCTTTGTCCAATTCAGCTAAAACGCTGTCTGCGAAGACGTCGAATTAGTGAAAGTGTTTATCATTTTTACCAACTACTACATTGTTGGAAACGCCATCTGTAAGAACTGCTTTAAACCAGTCAGTCACTTAATGTCAAATTACTAGAACTTCTTACAATTAACGAGAAATGGCGCATTGCTTAATCAATGATGTTTTTTAATATATTGAAAATATGTGTTTATTTTTTAATATAAAATTTACCCCAAAAGAGGGCAAGAATAGCAAACATGGTAACATTGACGTAACAAAAAGGTCCACTCAAACGTAAAATTCGACCTGACGTTGACGCCTCCCCACGTCTGCGGAGCTCATTAAAATCCCTTATTATCATCAAAGAAATCTTAATTTTGCTTACAAAAGCTTCAAACTGTCGTGGAGCCTTTTAGTCCTGTCTTAATTGGCAAGCATTCGTATCAAAAACTCGAATCTTTAAGAGAATAGTCAGCTGAGGTGATTTTCACGAAATAGACTTTTGGGGAAATGTTATAGCCACAGAACTCGTGAGATAGGACTTGTCATCTCGATTTAGCGAGTAAATAATTCCTCACGAAAATTTCTGATAAGCGTGATGCCAATAATAACATAGATAATTTTATTGTTTTATTTCAACATGTCACTTATTCATAAGCATAACATTTTAGACATTAACATTAACATTTTTACTTTTACAATTTGACATTCTATTTCATTTTATACTGACTGACTGACGATAGATTTGGTAGGTTTTCGTCATTCATACAACTGGCACCTTGTTGTGTTTTTAATGTATGATGTACCTAAATGTAACGTGAATTAATTAATTGATGTGAATTAAGTTTATCTTTATGATTTGGAAGTGCCTTTATGAAATACAACACTGCCATTATACGTATACAGGGTCATAGGTATTAAACGCAAAACCTTTTAAGGTCGGCTCTAGTACATCTAGATAAACTTTTGTTCTAGGACCATTGGAAAATCACGAAGAAAAAATCAGTATAATATTAATTAAGCGTATATGTCATGCCGCACATGGAGGTGAATACACTGGCGAAAGACCGCGAGACATGGAAGTTGGTCCACCGACATTACCCGCGCTCTTAAACCGTGAATGATTCACCTAAGCTAAAAATACATACTTAAACTAGTACCACAAAAAAAGGCTATCAGATGATTCATGGACACTTGAAGGTCTAAAGATACCCACTGCCATGCTAGTTGGTAACGTAACCAGCCCCCCGACCGCCTAAGCAATAGCAATCGTTTATGACTTCATTTTAGTCATTTGGCACCGCCTATGTGACGTTAGCCATCAATTGCTTTGCGCGGATTGCGACAGCAATCGTTGAATGAACAACTTTGATGGCTAACATCACATAGGCGGTGCCAAATGACTAAAATGAAGTCACAAACGATTGCTATTGCTTAGGCGGTCGGGGGGCAGCATGTCACTGCATTACTACAGTATACCTACTGCATTATGTAATACATGTTTTGGAAACATGTATTTAGAAGTGTATGTATATTTGCTACATATAAATGTCTGCTCTGGGTAAAGAGTCGGCGTCTATCTAGATCTTTATTGTTATAGCCATCTTATTTGCCATCCTCCTAATCAGGCGACAGAGAGGGGTATTGAACGTAAGCGTAAATAACACATTATGTCTTTCTCTATCTGGTGTTTTGTTAGGAAATAACCATTAGAAGGCAAATTAAACCATACAGTAAATAGTAACCATAGTGATAAACATTTTTAAAACCTACTCAATTCGACGAGTATATATATTTTTATGTCTGAATTTGAAAATTATTTTTTTATTGGTAAGAGATACTTCGAAATTGGTCCCATTTAAGTTTTATCGAAATCGGCTAAGCCATTTTTGATAAATCAACAATAATGTGAAAAATGCTACATCGATGCGTGCGAAATATTCGCGAATTCTGTACACGGGTGAAGTCGGTCATCCTAATTTTGGCAAAAAATAATTAAACAGTAGGGACAATCTTGAAATTATTAGTCCTATAATAAATGTTGGTTAATTTACTGTTGTTGTAGTGTACCAGTTCTGGTACACTAAGGCGCAGTGGTCTAGCGGTAGTGACATCGGCCTTGCAATCGTGAGTTCGTGGGTTCAAACCGCGGTCCAGTACCACTAAGTTCTTTGGGATTTATGAACGGAACTTAACACCACTGGCTTTTTGGTGAAGGAAAACATCGTGAGGCAACCTGTATACATCCGTAGAAGAAATTCGATGGCATTTGTGAACCCACCAACACGCACTGGGCCAGCGTGGTGGATATGGCCCAAACACCCTTTGTGGGTAGGCCTACATCCTTTAGTGGACTATTAAAAAGACTGATACAGTACAGTGCCAATTTTGGATAACCATGTAAATACGTTCTACCAACCACTATGTAATCTGCTATAAGTAGAGCTGTGTTTCGCTCGTGAAAGCTTTGTCAATGCGAGTTATTCGCCCGGCTGAATCTACCAACTCCAATTAGAACAGAAATTCTGCACTTCAGTTCTCCGCTAGCAAAATATCCGCCAAAATCGTACGTATTCGTTTTCCGAAGCGTTTTTACGATCGAGTACTGTACTGTACTGTACCAGCCTTTTTAATAGTCCACTGCAGGACGTAGGCCTACCCACGAAGAGTGTTTGGGCCATATCCACCACGCTGGCCCAGTGCGGGTTGGTGGATTCACATACGCCATCGAATTTATTCTACGGACGTATACAGGTTGCCTCACGATGTTTTCCTTCACCGAAAAGCCAGTGTTGTGAAATTCCGTACATACATTCCAAAGAACTCATTGGTACAGGACCGGGGATTTGAACTCACGACCTCATGATTGTAAGGCGGGTGTCACTACCTCTAGACCACCACGGCTTTTACGATCGAGTACTTACAAACAATTCTCCGTACACAAGTATATACTATACACAATCAATGGCTTTTTGTTATCGTTTTTTTTGTACGTTCTGCTCCTTGCAAATAGAAGGAATCAGAAATTTTAGATGATTTGAATGAAATGCGCTGTGTCTAAAACAAGGATGTTCTAGGTATACAAACATAGTCTATGTAATAAATGGTCTACCTACAATATAAATTGACAGCTCTACCAGGGAATAGAACAGACTGTCAGCTTTACTGTTTCCTGAGATATCTAATCCAAGTAATAAATCCATGATATAATCTGAAGATTTTACAAGTCGGAGTGAATAGGTATCTTCGTCTGCGTAGGTAGGTACTTCATCTTCGACCTCAACGTCGCTTACCATCACACAAATTAGTGGTCAAGTGCAGACTTATTCGTATCTATTAAAATAACACCCTTTACTCCGTTTTGTAAGACAGAGAAAGAACGCTACAAACTACTTCATTTTAGATTAATTTTTGTGGCTACACTTTGTGAGTAGGGCTCCTGGTTTTTCAGTAATTCATGATATTTTTTGCATTTCTACTTTACATGTGTATGTATCAATACAATATAAAACAAAAACACTTTATTGACACCACAAGTAGTAAAACAAAACAGAAAAAGAAATAACGACAGAATAATGGTACAAAAGGCGGCCTTATCGCTAAAAGCGATTTCTTCCAGACAACCTCTACTGTGTGGAAACATGTAATTGACATGTATCCTACATTATAACTCTCCGATGAATATAGTCAAGTTCGTTTTTTATTTTTCTTGCAATTATTTACCTAAATAACATAAATAGAATAAATACAGGTTGTATCATAATCAAATCTAATACAAAATCGTTTCATTTTGGTTGATATTCGAAATAACATCCCACACAATCCGAGTACCTACACCGTTACTTAATTTCTGAAGGTTAAAGTTGAGTTTTCCGTCTCAAAATATATGAAAGAAATGGTTAAGTCCTCAGAGTATTTACAGTAATATTATCTCGAATATTTTTGGGGAAATGTTAAGCTAAACATTAAAATAATTCTCAATATTGAAGAATATAAATGAACTCCCGGTTTCCGCTGTTCCAGATTGCAAATGAGGTATTTTCCTCAAAATATTGCTAGTATACATAGTATAAAACAAAGACGCTTCCCGCTGTCTGTCCCCATGTATGCTTATATCTTTGAAACTACGCAACGGATTTTGATGCGGTTTTTTTAATAGATAGAGTGATTCAAGATAATGTTTATGATTATGTATAATACACTTGTGCGAAGCCGGGACGGGTCGCTAATAATATTATAAACGAGAAAGTTTGTGAGTATGTATGGATCAAGTATGGATGATGGTTACTCCTTCAAGCAAAAACTACTTAACGGATTTAGGTGAAACCTTGCAATAATAATGCTTACACATCAGAATAACATATTATTATAGGCTAGGTATAAGTTATTAAGATATTGCGTGAAAGTTCACCGGATCAGCCAGTGTGTAATAAGAAACTTGAAGACATTTTATTTTTGCTCATGAACAAATCAAAAGTGAAGAGTGCGCAAAAGTTGAAATAGATAGAACTTTTTAACGAAAGTTGAAATAAAAATATCATAAGGACCTTTACCCTGAGCTGACCTTTACCTTTTTTCTTTAAAAATCTAGGATCCTTCTGAGTCGTACCTTTTATTTTGTTTTTACTTATATTACTTACTAGCTACGCCCCGCGGTGTTACTCGCGTTAGCTGACATATAAAGTAGCCAATGTGTTAATTCAAGGTCTATGCTACCTTCATACCAAATTTTATACAAATCGGTTTAGCCGTTTGTGCGTGAAAGAGGAACAAACATCCATACACACAAACTTTCGGGTTTATAATATGTGTAGGATTCCAACGTATTGGCAGTTTTGGACGATTATAGATAGATAATATTATGAGAGAAATTTGCGAAGACTGTATGATTTTTCAGTAAATTCTCAACAATGACAAACATTAAATTAGTTCTAGGTATAATTTGATGAAATACTAAATTTATAGTGTTAATGTAAAGTATGTAAACTAAAAAATATGACAAACTATATTATAATACTAACTATATGAAGCTATAGTGGTCTAATGTAATATAACTAAGGATACTAATATAATGTAATGATACTCGCATTACAATCGTGAGGTCGTGGGTTCAAATCCCGGTCCCGTACTAATGAATCACTTGGAATTTATGTACGGAATTTCACACCACTGGCTTTTCGGTGAAGGAAAACATTGTGAGGCAACCTGCAAACGTCCGTAGAAGAAATTCGATGGCGTATGTAAATCCACCAACCCGCACTGGGCCAGCGTGGTAGATATAGCCCAATTACCCTTCGTGGGTAGGCCTACGTCTTGCAGTGGACTATTAAAAAGGCTGTTACAGTACAGTGTACAAAAATAGTCCAATCTTATACTAGCCAATACAAAGTGATGTGAAAATCTTAAGAAATTTAAATTATACTTAAGTCTGAATTACACAACTTACGTAGGTATTGAACTATTAATAATCAGATAGGTAGATCGTTAGTTAATTACTGAAATTTACAGGCATACCTACCTATATTTCTGTTTGTTTTCAGATAATTATTTACCATTTTAAAATCAGAATATTCAAACTATAACTTTACTCTTTCTTCGCATCTGAAACGTTTTCTTCTTTTTCCGTCTATCACTTTTCTCTAATGTACATTCACTTAACGCCGTCGGTGCCTTAATGCCATACGTCTCTGGGAGGTCGCTAAAATATGTCTCCTTCACTTGCCTTAATATTTCATATAGTCTATACCCATCTAATTTACTGGTTGATATTAACGCGGATCTGTAAGCGCGATCCATCTGACGTTCATATTTTTTTTCAAGTCTCTCTTTCACTCCAACTAGAAGTAATATGTTCAAGTTCTCTGGCATGTTTAGGTTTTTTACAACAGGTCTTATTATCACGAAAAAAGGGACCGAATCGCCGCAATCGCTTTTCAGAATTGCGTTATTGAAACCAGAATCTGTCGCTGTTAAGACAATACCTTCACATAGAACTTTACGTACATTTTTAGTTGCTTTGTTCAGTTGTATGAACTGCATGTAGCTGGATCCCGTTCTTTCCGGCAAGTAGTAGCAATAGCCATCCCAAAATTCACTGGCATCGATAGTCTTCATCGTGAAGTAGATACAACGGTCTTCTTCCTCTAAATATTTCAACCGTTTCGTTTCGTTCAAGCTTTCTGCTATTACAAGCCATGTGTTCGTCGGATCAGTCAGGAGGGTCATAATGTATTCTGGATCGTCATTCTTTTCGAATTCTCTTCCATAGCTCGTATAAAAGAATATGACTGTTAATAAAATTTTGATCATTTTAATAAGAAGAAATTAAACCTTGCCTCTAAGGTTGTGTAGAGCAAACTGAGCTAATACAAATATTATTTTACTGAGGGCTCGAATTTTGATGTAGACAATTGATTGTTTGCTTTATTGTTTAAGAGAATATTTCATGATTATAATATTAGTGTTTATTTTTGTCCGTCTCGTTGGTTCATTGTTTTAGTCAGTATTGTTGTGGTCTGAAAACAACTATTATAATTTTTTGCATTAATTATTACGTCATTATTATGTTAAATATGCAATTTAATTATATTTTTTTAATTTTAACTTTAATTTATAAATATGCAATGTTTCTATGAGTTTTTAAACCACTTAACTTTTTAAGGCATCAAAAAACTGGGTATTGCCGGTCAGATGGTAGTACCGGTCAGCACAATTTCACCTAAACTACGTTATTTACTAGCACACACACTTGAATAGTCACACGCGACTGTTCCCCGCGCGGTAGCACCCACTCCCGCTTTGTTCCGATCACGCGTTTGGGCGAGCCGCACGTCTGTCGTTTTCGCGCCATTTTGTTGTAATATTTCTAGTTTCAAAAATAAGAGGTGAGCTGATTTTTTTGAGTAATTTTAACATTGTGTTTCATACAGAAATATAAATGAATTACTTTTGCGTACATATCAATATCGTATTTGAACATAAGCGAGTATTTCATTTCAATATTTTTAATTTTTCCTGCACAATATACTATTGGGTAATGCCGGGTAACATATTTATTAGATAACCTTTTTGATTCCCTATCATGATATTTTTACAGGTATTTTATATATAACGCCTCAAAACCTACCGAAGGACTCACAAAGGCTAAATGGAGTCAAAGATTGCTAGAATTTTTTTTTTTTAATTGCTGAATGTTGGATAACCAATAAGAAAAGCTGCAAAATGTGCTTGAATTCTATTTTCTACACAGATCACACAAAAAAGAAGTAAAAATAACCAAATAATATATAATATAATAATACCAATAAAATGAAAAGACTGAGGACTAAATTTTCAAAACAGAAACAGAATCATCATTTCAGCCATAGGACGTCCACTGCTGGACGTAGGCCTCCACTAATATAACAGAATAGATGATTCAAATTATGTTAAAGAAAATAAAAATACAAAATTTCAGACAATTTAGAAGAATTTTAAGAAAACTAAAGCACTAAAATAGTGACACGGAAAGCAGAAGAAGAAAATACACCCTGAGTTGTGGATGTATTTTATTATATTGAATATAAATTAATATAATAAGTAGAGTTCACTTATTTACGCAGTAATGATAACACAGACTTAGATGATGACATCGTAAATATGTTATGATTATGGGCGAGGTAAAGAATTATCGTTTAAGGTATAATTTGTGGACGTTGGGCCCACGAATAATGCTCAAGAACTGACCCTCCTAAGGACACAAATGCTTGACTTGTGCTGCAATTAGACTTGACTGGAATTAACCATGAACCGGCCGGTTTTACCTTATGCAAAGTGTAATACCGGTCAAACGTATTAATTAATATAATCTTTTCTATACCAAAACTATGATTACTAGAGATTTCAATTAATGTGCAAATGAAAGATAAATAGTTATATTCTAGTTTGTGATTACTTTATTTAATGATTGTTGATTAATAATAGCAGTGTTTTCATTTTGCCTTAAGTGTTCGGTATTGCCCAGTTTTACCCGCGGTTTTAAAGTCGTTCAGCGGCTTTACTGCTGACATCGACTTGGGATTTTTTCTGTTTTAAACATAATTAGGTATTGATGACTGCTGAGTTGATGACTATACAAAATGATGAGTATATTACAGCCAAATGGATTGATAAACAATATTATCTATTACCCTAATCTACTTATGCCATTAACCGATAAGGTCACCGAAGACATCCTTATTATGTCAGCCATTAGTGTAACCTGTTTGCTAAGATGGCCATTGTCCACCGTAACCGGATATCCGGCGGTCCGGTTACCGGGACGAACCGGAAACGCCGCCGTGACCCGGTAAATACGGTCACCCGCGGTATTATGGTTTCATTGTCAGACCCAAAGTTAAACTGTCTCCTACCTACTATTATTTGTGCTGTGATCTCACTGAGCCTGGGTCTTTTCGTAACAAATCAAAACGTTCATGTTGACAAAGTGTGGATTGGCAGATTTCATTAGTTACGGCTGGTGTATGAGGTGTGGTGTGGTGCCATTTCGCACCGCAATGAATATGTATGACAAGGCGGTGCGGTAGCCGTGATTTCCCATATAATACATTACATTACATTTACATTTACAATACATTACATTTCCCATATCCAATACATTTTTTCGGTCGAGAATTGCCTCAATGACTAACAATTGTTACTATGAGGACCACTCAGAATACAAGAAAAATCATCAGATAATCCATTTCTGCCATAATAATTTTGTATTTATTCATGGATGATCTCAGGTTTATAGAATAACATATTTTAAGCATAAGATAAAGTTAATATTATATAGGTAAGTATTATTGTTATAAATTGTATAATTTATAAACGGTTGATCCCAAACATACATACGAATATTGATGATGTAAATAGCTGATTATTATTATTAATTAATGTAAGTGATGCTTATGGTAGGTAACCATCTATTACGACTCTAGTCCGAGTCTTAAGGGTGGCTACCATATTGCTTATTGCATGTCCGCTCGGACAAACTGTTGAAACCAATAATGTACTTTTAACACCTTTGTAATGACACAGTTTAAAGCAATAAAATTTACTTTACTTTACTCAAGCCACAACAGAGCTATCTCTCTTGTTTTACTAGCTCTGTGGTCATCAAGGTTCGAGGCCCCTAAGATGCGGAGCCGTGGTTGATGGCCCACGTCGCCTAACGCCGCTGGTGCTTGTTGAAAATGTTGCCTTTATTCGAGAACTTTACGATTTAATGTCAATTACATAGTTTAGAATAACTATAAGAATATTTCATTAATTTTACTAAGTAGGTAGGTACTTTAATTTTAGAGAAACAACATTTGCGTTCAAATTACCAATCTTCCAAGTTAAGAGAGAGCTATTTTTCTAAAGTTTTTCAATCTCTGTATTTGCTGGTTCAGTCACTGCAATACGGTGCAGTGCTGAGTTTGAAATTCGGTTACAAGTAACGGGTGATTTTTTAAGAGCTTGAGAACTTTTTTAAACAATAAAACGCATAAAATTTGCAAAATCTCATCGGTTCTTTATTTTAAACGTTAGATTGGTACATGACATTTACTTTTTGAAGATAATTTCATTTAAATGTTGACCGCGGCTGCGTCTTAGGTGGTCCATTCGGAAAGTCCAATTTTGGGCAACTTTTTCGAGCATTTCGGCCGGAATAGCCCGAATTTCTTCGGAAATGTTGTCTTCCAAAGCTGGAATAGTTACTGGCTTATTTCTGTAGACTTTAGACTTGACGTAGCCCCACAAAAAATAGTCTAAAGGCGTCAAATCGCATGATCTTGGTGGCCAATTTACCGGTCCATTTCTTGAGATGAATTGTTCTCCGAAGTTTTCCCTCAAAATGGCCATAGAATCGCGAGCTGTGTGGCATGTAGCGCCATCTTGTTGAAACCACATGTCAACCAAGTTCAGTTCTTCCATTTTTGGCAACAAAAAGTTTGTTAGCATCGAACGATAGCGATCGCCATTCACTGTAACGTTGCGTCCAACAGCATCTTTGAAAAAATACGGTCCAATGATTCCACCAGCGTACAAACCACACCAAACAGTGCATTTTTCGGGATGCATGGGCAGTTCTTGAACGGCTTCTGGTTGCTCTTCACTCCAAATGCGGCAATTTTGCTTATTTACGTAGCCATTCAACCAGAAATGAGCCTCATCGCTGAACAAAATTTGTCGATAAAAAAGCGGATTTTCTGCCAACTTTTCTAGGGCCCATTCACTGAAAATTCGACGTTGTGGCAGATCGTTCGGCTTCAGTTCTTGCACGAGCTGTATTTTATACGGTTTTACACCAAGATCTTTGCGTAAAATCTTCCATGTGGTCGAATAACACAAACCCAATTGCTGCGAACGGCGACGAATAGACATTTCACGGTCTTCAGCAACACTCTCAGAAACAGACGCAATATTCTCTTCTGTACGCACTGTACGCATTCGTGTGGTTGGTTTAATGTCCAATAAAGTAAACTGAGTGCGAAACTTGGTCACAATCGCATTAATTGTTTGCTCACTTGGTCGATTATGTAGACCATAAATCGGGCGTAAAGCGCGAAACACATTTCGAACCGAACACTGATTTTGGTAATAAAATTCAATGATTTGCAAGCGTTGCTCGTTAGTAAGTCTATTCATGATGAAATGTCAAAGCATACTGAGCAAATAATAATGCATGAAAATCATAACCTCAAAAAATCTGAGCAAATACTAATGCATGAAAATCCTAACCTCAAAAAAATCACCCATTATTTATGAGTGCCTGAAACTTGACGGTTCCAGTTGAAATTAAGTTATTCTTGACTTGTAGTCTGTCTACTGCATTCATCTTCTAATTCTAACTGATTATAATACCTACCTACAATTCGAAAATCTCGTGTTACAATGGATGTTACCGAACTCTTTCGAAACTGCTCGACCGGTTTTTATGATTTCCTTTGTGATTATTTGATAGGACCGCGAATAAGTCGTATAGCCGTATAGCGAATAAGACGAATAACCCAATCCTGAGTGAAGCTCACTTGACATTATGCGCGAGGATTGGATTAATCGCAACTTCCGCTTACATTACAACCGCCAACTTGTTTGATTCGCTCTCCATTATCACCCAAAACAAAATGTCATTTCGTCTCACAGATAACGTCAGAATGATAAAACTGGAGGGCCCAAATCAATGCCCCTCGGATATTAACACGTTATCTAAAGGTGTTCTTTTATTCGAGTCCCTATATTGTACGGCACGTATTTGATGACACCAAATTGTACGGGCAGGAAAGCACGGCCCGTATTTCATGTCCCATGCCACCAATTATCAGGCTGTACAATACGTGTCGTACAATACTGGCCGTACATTATCACCTCGTGCCAATAATGTACAGCCCGTATTTTGCGACCCAATAATGTACAGCATGATAAAACGTGTCCCAAAGAAAAGGACACAAAATAACATGCTGTACATTATTGTGTCGCAAAATACGGGCTGTACATTATTGGCACGAAGAATATTTGCTCCTATGGGTTGGTTTGTCTGTAACTTCTGACAGTTCCAAATAGATATAATATGCGCCACGCAAGTTGGCGGATGAGAAATTGGCCACAGATGACACTTTGCCGTGATTCGCTAATTGTTTCGCATGTGTGTACAATGCCGATGCCGCGTGGCGTAGTGGTGAGCACGGGTGAAGGGAGCACGCGGGGGGCACCAGGTTGGCGGGCGGGTGTGCTAACGTTTCGTTTCTCTGGCTCCCGCGCATACTTTTAAAGTATCCTTAACTCGTAAAAAGGACAGGTTGTTTCTGGCGCTTCGCCGGCCGCTGCCGCGGCACGCTCGCTTCGCTCGCTCGGCTCGCGCGTTGTTGTCACTGTTCACCTAACCGAACCTAACCAACAGAATCAAATTACAACTCATACCTTGTGTACAAAATAACCAAGGTCCAGGGACACAAAATATCAGGTCGTACAATATCGGGCCGTGCAATACTGTGCCGGACATTATCGACACAGGCTGATAATGTACGGCCTGTATTTCATAGCCCAATATTGCACAGCCTGATATTCCATGGCCAGTGACACAAATTATCATGCCGTACAATATCAGGCTGTACAATATCATGTCGTGAATTACTGGGTCGTACATTATTGGCTCCCTTTTATTCGGAGGGAAATTGCCCTCTCTGCCAAGATGAGATTTACGGTTGGCAACACTGAAGCAACCATGTCATAAAAAGAACCGAATGGTGGCGCTACTGGTTTATTTCCTTCACAGATGTGTCGTAGATATGAAAGAATATTTGGTTCCCTGATTTGGCCACTTGAGCGAGAATATTGGTAACCCGTATATTGTGTACGTGACTGCTTGAAAATTTCACGTGAAGACGGAACGAGAGATTTTCGACGTTTACGTGCGGATTTTAATTTAACTTGGATTGGTTTTGTTGCTAGCTTTTCTCGGCTTATATTTATTTATATTAAATTAATATGTAACAGCGGAAAACGTAGATGCGTGTAGGACTGTAGGTACTTATCTCTTTACGATGTGACAGCCAATTTCTGAGATATAATCATTGTACTACAATAAATCATTATTAACTATCTTTTACTATTTAAGTAGATATTTGTATTCATACCCTGAAATTGCGAAAAGTTCACACCATTCAAACTTGCTCATCGATTTCCCAGACCAAATAAAAAAATAAAGACAGAATGTTGTGAACAAACAAGTGAGCCGACCAAAACTACGCCTCGCCGCGTACAGACAATTACCCACACATCCACGTAACTACGAAACTACGCCTTGGCATGTCAATCAAACTAAGGCGGCGCAACACCGACGCACTCACACCTAAGTATATAAAAAACCGGCCTCACTTCACTGTTCAACGGCGTTCTATCTAGATTTTTTTATTTGCTCTGAGATCGATTTTGAAAAAAAATCGAGCTGATTTTCTACTTTGTCAAAATTAATTCATACATTTTGTTCAAAGCATAGAGTTGACGGTTATCTAGGTTTGAAAGTTTTTTGGTTGATTATAGTAAAAGTTGGTCATAGTAGTGCCATGGGAAATATGTACTTTTACCCGTAGTACTACCAGTAATGTCACAGGAGAGTAAAATTTCCCTTCGCTCTACTAGTTGAGCCAAGCAGTAGAGCCACGGGGGATAAACGTAATGAAAGTAATGAATTTTTAGTAGGTATACCTATCTATATCAGACAGCAGTAGATTTCTAAAGCCACACGCAAACACGATAGTAAGTAAACTACGCAAAACCTGGACTAAGGGCTCTGAACTGTGCTTTTATACAATGTTGAATCATAAATCCATAACGATATTGTTCCTCCATGAACTCTACTCATCATGGTGCGACATCTGGCCAACGAGAAACGAGCGAGTTCGTCACCCGGAAGTGTCGGAATCTGGCGGATATTACAATGACAATTCATCGCCACAATGGCGCGGAGATTTCGGACTAAAGAGTATTTCGGACCCGAGCAGACAACGGATTATTAATTTTGGTGGAGTGCTGAGATTGTGTAATAATCTCTAAGTGGTGGTTTTGACTTTTAGTTGCTGGATATTGTTCCATTTTAAGGGTTCCGTACACAGACGGTAAAGACCGGACCCTATTACTAAGACTCCGCTGTCCGTCTGTCACCAAGCTTCTCATGAACCGTGATAGACAGTTGAAATGTTTAACTACTATGAACCGCCTTTAAAAAAGAAGGATGTTCTTCCACAGCTAACAGGCCGCGCCACACAAGTTGGCGCATGTAAAGTTAGGCTACAAGCTGCGCCATATCCAATCCAGATTGAAGCTCACATAAAGCCGGACGTTGATTAGCTAAAGCGCAGCTTTTAGCTAACTTCACATCCGCCAACTTGTGTGGCGCGGCCTAGACTAAGCCAAAGAAGATATAATAATACTACGTAACTAAGCGTAGTACCAATAGCTCCTTAACGCCTGTCAAATTTAAAAGCGCAATCGCAGCGGTAACGATCAATAACGAACACAATATTTGTTGTGTAAATAACTTTAGCAGTAGACTAAGTATTAAAAGGGGTAGTACTGTACCAGCCTCTTAATAGTCCACTGCAGGACGTAGGCCTACCCAAGAAGGGTGGTTAGGCCATATCCACCACGCTAGCCTAGTGCGGGGTGGTGGATTCACATTTCGCTATCGAATTTCTTCTACGCACGCATTCAAGTTGCCTCACGATGTTTTCCTTCACCGAAAAGCCAGTAGGTACCTAATGTTAAATTCCGTACATAAATTCCAAAGAACTCATTGGCACGGGATCGGGATTTGAACCCACGACCTCACGATTGCAAAGCGAGTGTCACTTCCTTTTGGCCACCATGGCTTATATTAACCCTATACTTAGCAGGGATTTTTTATCTTAAATATTTTAATTTTTTCTCGTAAATTTTAACAGATCCTTCTCGTTTTTTTTTATAGATTATTAAAATTTTTGGTAAAATATATTTATGACAATACCTCTAAGTTATAAGTGTTAAGTTTCACTACATGTGCTGAGATGTCTTTAAAAGGGGCAGTACAATACAGTAATAAAATAAAATTACACGTCATGTTAAATTTTTAATGAACTCAATTCCAACTCCTTTTTTTCTTTTTCAAGGCTTAAAATTTCTAATTCTAACTTGTGTCTCAGTTTTTGATGACGCAGTTCTTGTTTATGATACTGAAATTTCAGAGCATATTCTTCCTCTATTAGTTCAATAGTCCTTCTCTTTATAACTTTGTCGATTTCTAGATCAGAATCTGAATCTTCATAGCTGTTTCTGAAAAAAAAAAGACGTAGATATAGATAAAGTTATAAGTTGCAATAACATCCTGTGTGAGTTAATACTGTTGCGAAAAAAAATATGTTCAGAGTATAATATAATCAATTAGCATCCTTTTAGGGGCTTATTCTGTACATCAAAACTAACAACATTTGTCGAAACTCGAAAAAAAATTGATTGAGACGTCACGATTACGTGGTTGGTAGGCACAATATAAATAAATATCAGCTTGATCCATCTGGAAGACACTGCCTTTTGCAACACAGTTTTAAACTAACGCAAAAGGCAGAGCTACTTAAAATTGTGTACCTAGTGTAAGTTTTTGCAATTTATCTTATCTTATCTTAGTGTAAATAATAATACAATTTAATGCATTCAGAAAGACTAGGAAGACGAGGAAAAATAGAAAAATCAGCAATTATCTTTCATCAAAACTGGCATATCCAACTCAAACTGTCAGAATTCGAACAGTGTGCAGGAATCATCGATGTAGTAATTTACACATTACCTATATTGTTTTTCAAAAACGACTGCACCGATTTTGTTAAAATGGGAGTCTCACTAAAGTATCATATATACCAAACAAAAAAATTTACCAAGTGCGAGTCGGACTCGCACATGAAGGGTTCCAGCCCCCTATAATATAGTGTTGGAATTAGCTACATTAGCTACATTCATCTGGCCATCATTAATAACAAGCAAATAACTCCTAAAAATCACGTTTGTTGTATAGGATAAATATTTATTTTATTCTGTTTTTAGTATTTAATTTTATTGTTATAGCGGCAACAGAAATATCATCTGTGAAAATTTCAGCAGTCTAGCTATCACGATTTATGAGATACAGCCTGGTAACAGACAGACAGACGGACAGCGGACTTAGTAATAGGTTTCCGTTTTTACCCTTTGGGTACAGAACCCTAAAAACATATACCTGAATTCAGGACTTCCCTTTTTGAAGTCAGGTAAAAACACAATAGCAAAGTAGAGATTAGCCAAAATGTATGCAACAGCTTTTGTTCATGTCAAATTCCAAAGTAATAAGGTGAGGAGGGAGCGCGCGATTTCTTTTTCGGGATTTTTTTGCTTTACTCAGCTTGGATTTACATAAACTGATTTTGCCTCAATAAATAAGTCACAATGGTTCATATACGAATAAAAGCAAATAAATTACTATATTTTGTCAATAAAAAGATTTATTTAACCAAAATTAAATATTAACCAATTGATAGGTTTTGCTATAATAAACTAATTGAAGTGATGATTGTGGCCGTAATAATTAAATAAAAGCTATGCATAGTTGCAAAAGCAGTTTTCGTAAATTCAAGGTGATGGACCAGCACTACCAATTTCATTTGAAATCACGCTACAATCCTGGTGGAGCGGATTCCACCAGTCTAAAATGTGAGTGAAGTCTGCCCCACTCGTCCCATCTTAGTGGGGCATATTTTTTTTTGACTGGAATTCAATAAGTGAAGGAAAACCTGCCCCACAGTGGGGCGCAATGGTGGGGAGTGAAAGTCGTCAATAAATTACCTACTATAAACCCAAAAAAAATTTTAACTTGGCGCACTGCCTCTAGTGCTTCACCTTAAATACCTAAATACTTACTCAGTGATGCTGCAGTTTGTAGGTGTTACAAGTACTTCTTGGATTCCATATGAAGTCGTTGTATCATTTGGATCAGTTGTCATATTATGTTCTACTTTACTCGCATTCTGATCAGTTGTCATATTATGTTCTACTTTACTCGCATTCTGATCAGTTGTCATATTATGTGGTACTTTATCTATTTTTATATCCATTCTTCTAGCTCTTCTCCAGAAGCCTTTTAGCTGCACCACACGTTTAATTTTTCCAGTTCTTTTTATAAATCTGTAATAGAAATCATACCTAACGTTAAAAAATTATAAAAAAATGTTAATCAGTTGTTATGTTTTTTTTTCACAATTTCAGGGTTTGTCTCATAGTAAGCGATGAAATTTGTCCATTGTCAAGAAATACATTCTGTATTTAAATAATATTATATATAAAAATGAATCGAGGTTGTTAGTTTCACTAAAACTCGAAAACGGCTGAACCGATTTGCCTAATTATGGTCTTGAAATATTTGTGGAAGTTAAGGGAAGGTTTAAAGAGAGAGAAAATTTTAAAAAAGTTGTTGGAAAAATATTATTTATTTATTTGTTTATAGGCGAGCAGTGTATACTGATGTGCCTATATCAAGCAGAATCAAATAAAATTAGTATTTATCTGTTAAAGAATTTTTTTCCTTCTTTATCCAAAGGTCCAGTCTATTCTTAAATGTGTTTATAGTTCTTGCTGAGATATTCCTCAGGCAACCTATTCCAGTTATAGACAACTCTATGTGATGTGATGGTGTAGGCTGCAAGATAAATTTATGGCGTCTGCTATCCCGCATATTTTCGTTTAAGGTGTACATGTCGTGAATATGCGGAAGATTATAAAAGCCATTGAGAATCTTGAAGATCTCAATTAGGTCTCCACACATTCGTCGTTCTTCGAGGGTCGTGAGACGAAGAGCTTTTAACCTAACTTCATAGGTTTTGCAGCAAAGAGCATATGGAATCCTGGTGGCTTTTCTTTGTGCACTTTCAAGCAAATCAATATCCTTCTTAAAGTAAGTGTTCTATTTAAAAATTGTGCTGCTCTCTCACTTATGATCCTTTCAATAATCTTCACCACAATGCTAATAAAAATGTTAATTTCATTTTCCCATACAAAATCTTCCTTCATGTAAAAGTTGTTATTGTCAGTTGACAGATGGAGTAATGAAGGTCACCGGGTCAGCTAGTAATTTAAATAAATAAGTAAATTTAAAATACCAGTACTTACCTCTTTTGTATTTTACGCCACTCTGCTTGCTTTCTTTTATTTGTATCTGTATCACAACTTTTGCGTTCGACGATGGCTGTAGAGTCTCTCATTATATCCATGAAAATCTCCTAGAATCAAAGAAGTATAAAATAAATTATTAATTATAAGCAAATTGGCAAGTTGAAGTGGCAATGGGCGGAGCACATAGCGTGGAGGACTGATGACCGATAGGGTCGAAAAGTTCTTAAATGGAGACCACGTGCCGGCAAGCGCAGCATAGCACTTCCACCCACAAGGTGGACAGATGACCTCATTAAGACCACAGGATTGTGCTTGATGCAAGCCGCTACCAACCGGTCTTATTGGAGATCTATAGGGGAGGCCTATGTCCAGTAATGGACGTCCTTTGGCTGATGGACGGATGGAAAGTAAAATAACTAAGTAAAATTAATCTATGTAGGTAGTTAACTCATTCAATGCCACCCCTATATGCGAGTAGCTCCCAGCGATGCCGCCGTATACACAACGTGAGCACGCTAGACGTGCTCTCGGCATTACAAGATGAAATTACATGGACACGCTAGAGGTGTTCACCGGCACTATATGAAGGTAAAATCATAAACATTTATTTTACAGCTTTAATTGTGCTTTTTAGTTAGTCTTTCTTGGTCTACATAAGAGATACAGTGTTTCTGCAAGTCCCTGTTTTTTTAAAACTTCGGTTATGGCACGAAATAGATTTCACGGTAAGAATTTATCGTAATTTTCCCTGTTATTCTCAAACTTTAAAAAAAAAACAAATTAAATTTTAAGATTTTCTTTACAGAAAAGACGAAATATGTGCCTGAAACAGAGGAATATGACGATGATTTGACGCAAGCAGATAGCCCCCCACCAAATAAACGTCCAAATCTAGAACGTGAGTAATGTAGATAAAGGTCTCTTTATCTTTTTCAAGTACATTTATTTATATAACTTTTATAAAAGTTTTTTTTTCTTTTAATACTTTATGTATGTATATAATGTTTCTATTTTCAATAATTAAACATACAACTTTTTTGAGATTTTTTAGGAAAATGTTCTGAACAATCAACAATTTTTTTTATTAAAGAACAAAGGCTAAATCTAATACATACTTTTATGGCAGTAAAGTGTTCTTAGATCATAATATTGCTAGTAATTTGGCCTGGTTTCCTAAGCTTACTAGTCCAAAATACTTTTATTTCATCATCATCATTTCAGCCATGGGACGTCCACGGCTGGATATAGGCTTCCCCTAAAGATCTCCAATAAGACTATTATTTGCGACTCCAAAAATAATTCTTATTAGACCTTAACGTTTATTGCTTGTACAAATAAACATTAAAGCCAAGTTTTTAATTTTCCTTTTATAAAGAAAAAAAATATTACACAAGTTTTCAAACTTATTTCACCATAATTATAACATAATAAAAATGTATATAATGTACATTAATAACTATGTAAACTTACACCGAAAATTGGTTAGAACGAAATCTAGTAAGTAGTTTTTTTAATCCATCATAAATCGTAAATTACGAAAACTTTCATGGACAAGTCCAAGAAGATTTGGCTGATTCCACTTGACCGATTTTTTAACACAAAATCCGCAAGTGCTATGTTTAAAAAATCTGTTAATTATGATATTTCAGTATCTGTATCAGCCTTTTTAATAGTCCACTGCAGGACGTAGGCCTACCCATGAAGAGTGTTTGGGCCATATCCACCACGCTGGCCCAGTGCGGGTTGGTGGATTCACATACGCCGTCGAATTCCTTCTAAGGACGTATGCAGGTTGCCTCACGATGTTTTCCTTCACCGAAAAGCCAATGGTGTGAAATTCCGTACATAAGTTCCAAAGAAACTCATTCTACCTATTTCTATTTCAGTATCTACCTATATTCAAACTTAATATCGTCGTTGCAAATTTAAAATCTCCTATGTGACATTTTTCTCAAAAATGAGTTTTACAGATATTTGAAAAGCAATTTTGAATACGCATACTTAGCAAAAACTCCCATGTGAATATCTTATTATATCGAAACAGCACGTATCATTTTTAAAACCTCTCAAGTGTCAGCCTACATTTAATTGTAAATCAAAATGACCTATGTGTCTGATGTACACATGAGAGTTTTTAGTAACAGTTTTATTTCATAACATTGCAAATTAAAATATCCTATGTTATCATTCTCTCATTATAACACTATAGTTTCGCGCCGATTTTGTGCTAGAAAGAGAATGCATTATTACTTCACGCACGAGATAAGGTGAGATAGATGCGTCAAATCTAAACATTCGTCCTTAGGTCAGGGCCACGCGTCAGTGTAGCTGCAACTGGTCGCGCGTAAACACTTTCTTAGCGTTATTACTTTAGTAATTATGTCAGAAAAATATAAAACTACTGGCCGGGGTCATCGAATGATAAATTTAGTGCTTCAATCTGAGTTTGCTGACGATAATGCCGACCGTGCTGCCTCTGTCGCCACCGCCGCATCGGTGAAATCTCCTCCACATCTTGAGGATTCATTAATTACGCCAGATGATTTAGGATTTAATGTTGAATCGACATCTCCGATGTCGGAGACGCCGTCACTGTTGCTGTCACCAACAACTACTGCGGATATTATGCCAATCTTGTTCAGTAGTGATGACGAAGAGGAGCTGTTGATGATATCTACTCGGGCTATCGTACATTCCAATTTAGAAGGTAATAATGAGGTAGTCACTAGTGCAGCAAATGAAAATCTGAACAATATTTCCGTATCATCACAATCAGTACGTCCTGCCAAGCTACCATCTCCAGATTTGGATACCATTCTCTCATTTGGGAGCGATGATAGTGTGCAAGACCCACACTGGGTTATACCCTCAAAAAAAAGAAAACGGCAATTGTCTTTATCTGCCAGTGAAGATGAAGTCCCATTGTTGCCATTAAGAACGAGTGAGCCAAGCTCTTCAGAAAATATACTACCGACAGACGAGGAAATTGAACACCGTTTCAGGCCTAAAGAAAACGTTGTGCAATTAAATAGAAAAGCTAGGGTTTTAGGTAAGTCCTACCTGGGATTTAAGAAGAGTGATGATGGGAAATATAAACCCTGTGTTGGAAAACCAAAAAGAGAAATAAAACCTCGATGTTCTCACACAAAATTGAACACCGATTCAAAACATAAAAACTCATTCTTGTGTGCATCCATTACGGAAGAAGATCGTAAAGCTATTCATTCATATTTCTGGGACCTTAGAACATGGGCCGAAAAGAAAACGTTCGTGAGGACTGCCGCTGTTCGTAGATTAATTAGACGTCGTCGCCGCAAAGATCAGCCTTCAGTGAAAAAAGGAAGTGGCCATGATATTTTTTTGAACACTTGCGATGAAAAATGCACTACAGTCCATCAAATCTAAGAGGTACCGTTTGACGTTTCATATTTTTTCATCCCATCCCTATCATTCAATTGTCAGAACTGTCAAACGGTACTTCTTAGATTTGACGCAGTCCGTCAAATCTAAGAAGTACCGTTTGACAGTTCTGACAATTGAATGATAGGGATGGGATGAAAAAATATGAAACGTCAAACGGTACCTCTTAGATTTGATGGACTGTAAGGTTCGGGTATGTAGACTGTTTTTTTTAAATACGCTATCTTTAGGTGAAGACAGTTTTAAGCGCTGGATAAAAGAATCTGACACGGTTAATGAAGATCTTCGTTTTGATGATTCACCCACACATGACATCGAGAATACACCGAGTGCAGCACTGGTACCAAAGTATACACACGTAACACAAAAAGTAAAAAATTGGATAGAGTTAATTCCTAAAGTACCGAGTCATTATTGCCGAGCAAGTTCCAGCAAGCTGTATGTTGAGTCGACATTTAGGTCTGAAAAACACATGCATGACGTTTTCGTGAAATGGTGTAGAGAACACAGTTACCAAGCAGCAAGCAGACCGACTTTCCTAAGAGTTCTGAAACAGGAGAATATAGCAATTCACCATCCACGCAAAGACCAGTGTGATACTTGTTGTAGTTTTAAAGCGGGTAATATTTCACAAAAGGAGTATGACGACCACATAATTAAAAAGAATGAAGCGCGCCAAGCTAAAAAAGATGCCATAGAATCGGCAAACGAAAAGGTGGTAGTAATCACAGTGGATGTGCAGAGTGTCCTACTTGCACCTAAGCTTTTGGCCAGCTCTTTATATTATTAACTTAAGTTACAATGCCATAACTTTACTGTCTATGACTGCAAGACGAGAAAAGTAACTATTTACTTTTGGCATGAAGCTGATGGGGGCGTATCCGCAAATGAGTTTACTTCTTGCTTAATCGATTATATAGCAAACTTAGCGCCAGAAACTGAACAAGTCACTGTAATTTCTGATGGGTGTGGCCATCAAAATCGAAACCGGATTTTGTCCAGTGCTTTAAGTGATCTCTCGCAAATAATGAATCTTAGTGTTGAGCAGTTGTACTTGGAAAAAGGCCATACCATGATGGAAGTTGATAGTGTCCATTCAACAATTGAACAGTACATTAAACCCCCTATTTATGCACCGAGTGACTATGTAGCTCGAATGCAGCAAGCTCGACCAAGAAATCCTTACGATGATGTAAAATCAATCCACTACGACTTCTTTCTTAATAGGGTATTACAGTCATTTTTAAAAAGTATCTCAGTTCGTTCCTGTTGGTCTAATAAACCAACAAAAAATACAAAAAAAAAAAATTCAATCGTTAAGTGTTTTAAAAATGCATTTTAATTTTACAATTTCAAAATTTCGCGCGTAATTTACGTAATCGATGGATGTCATTATTTTACTCTGTGGTCATGAATGACGTCACTATGCTATGTAAACAATGCACGTAAATATTTTTCATAATAGTGTCTTTGTTTGTAAGTTTGACATTTATATTGAAAATGAGTTATTATAAATTGTTAATAATGAGTTACCGTTGTTGTGATGTTTCTGGAATACTAGTGTACAAACACCGGACAAACTTTTCAATGTTTACATAGCCGGATGACGCCACAACATAGCGGCGACTATTTTATGCATAGATTAAAAAGACGGATTTTTTTGTAATGATTTTTAAAATTTATTTTGTTATTTTATGATATAAAAGGCACATTTTCCGATTGCTTTTTGCCTAAGCTATCTCAAAAATACATTTACAGATGTTTTCTCGTTCATAGTAAAATACCCTATTATGAAGAACTAGAATCCAACTTCAAGTCTATTAGACCAGGTAAGAAAAAAGGTGATCCAGTTGTGGTCGATATACGAGGACTGAAATACTTGCCAGATGGGTCTGTTTTATGTAAATTGCGACATCCTGACGAATGGACCATCTTACCACAACGAAGAGCTAGTCGTGGAACTTTACTACCAAAGCAACTATATCAACAGCCCCTCAAAATCACAGAAAGCAAATACAAACATTTGCAAGAGTTAAAAAGTGTGATTGATAAAGATTATCATCCGTTTTATGACTCGATCTCGTTTATCCCAGGAACATAACAAAAAAATATTTAATTATAATATGGTTTAGTACCTATAATGTACAAGATTTTATCACGCTGTGAAAATAGTATATTGTTTTGCTTATCTGATTTAATAAACGCGAAATAATAATGATAGTACCTAGTTTCATTTCAACTATAATGTTTCAATATTCTCTAAAAACCACTTATGTGACAAAAAGTTGCAATTTTAAATCACCCATGTGTAGAAAAATAATTAAAATCATTTAATTAGTCCATTTTTACTAATTATATTAAATTATTTATATTTCAATACATTGGAATCACTTAGTTTTTCTTTATAACCAAGGGAATAAAAATATTTTCTAAGATTTTTTTGTAGCAGGAAGTTTGTTTCGTTTTTCTCGAAAAGTTACTTTTTACACATAGGAGATTTGAAATTTGCAACGACGATATAATTTTTTACCCTGATTTTTTTGTGATGTACAAACGTTTTTTACAGAATACATCAATCACTCTTTTGATGATTCTCAAGAAATATTTACGGAGCCACAAAATGAATATTCGCCTCTTCACGGATTACCCAGCTCCCAAAAATGGACAGTGAACATGACAGACGATGTTGCTGAATACCATAAAGAAGAGACGAGCACTATGACTGGCGACAGGTCCATACATAATAAATATAAAGAAGTTGGCACTATGACCGAATCGGAGCGTACATGTACCAACAATGCTAGCATGGAAAGCCAATGCAATGAGTTTTTTGGAAAAGTCGTGGCTTGTGAATTAGGAAAATATCACGGTCAAGCTCGATATAATAAAATGAAAGCAATACTTGATATTTTTAAAGATTGTTAAAAGTTACAAATAATCTTTAAAAATATCTAGTATTGCCAAATATCATTAAAAGTTACTTTTAACAATCTTTAATAATATTACTCGATTAAAAGGTTTTAAGCCAAAATAGTTTAGGTAAGAGTTGTTTTTTGTAATTGAAACAAAAAGACTGATTTGCTGATCAAAAAGTATATTTATTTAAAAAAAACACTCATTTAAATCATCTATAGTATTCCTATGTAATTTAGATTAAATTTAAGCTTAGATTCTATGTGTGTAATACTCTATAAGTACTATGTATTATTATTTTTAATAGTTATGATACACTCTGAAGCATTCTATGCACAAGCCTGGCTGTTGTGGGCAGGTATCGCAAGCAACAGTCACCATCACTCTATCTTTTTTAGTGTTCCAGCAATGTTTGCATCTTCTTCTTTTAGTTCTGCCTTTACTATCTTTTTGTAATGCCATTAGGCAATGAACACTTTGATTTTTAATTTTTTGTAGCGGATCAATATATGGCTCTACAATTGATTTGATGACACTTAATCTAAAATCATACAAAGTTGATTTGTGGGTTGAGAAGTTATTGTACAGGAAATAGGCATTGATCATTATTACCTGCATAATATGAATGATGACTTTTTTGTACCATCTAAGAGACTTATGCTCACACGAATAATATGCCAACATTTGGTCATGCCGATCAATCGCATTCATATTTTTGTTGTAATGTATTATCATTTGCGGTTTTTCTTTTTTTTGCCCCCTGCGATTGGTAAAAATATTTAAATTTCCATTATATTTACTTGATATAGCTAGAACTTCCCTTTGGTCCAACCATTTTATTATACACACATTGTTTTTGTGTACAATACACAATTCGCCTTTTTTTAACTTGGCTTTTAACATTGCTTTTGGGTTATTTTTTCTAAATTTTCTAAGTGTGCCTGTACAGTATGTATTATTCCTATATAAATCTTCCGTCAATTCAATACTTGTATAAAAATTATCCAAAAATAGATGGTGGCCTTTATTTAAATATTCATCCATTAAATGCATAACTACTTTTTTGACGTGGTTTGTTCCTCCCACAATAGCGTCAGATGCACCGCCGTACAAGTGGAGTTTTAATACTACCCCTAACTGGTCAGCCAATGCATAGAACTTCAGACCGTACTTATGTTTTTTTCCTTTCATGTATTGCCTAAAGCGTAATCTGCCTCTCCATAGCATCATAGATTCGTCGATCACTATATTACTTGTCGGGTAATATAACTCCGACATTCTTTTGTTAAAAAATAATATTATGTTTTTAATCTTATCGAAACTCGATGTTGCTTCTTCTAAGCTAGTGCATAACATTCTTAATATCAGTAAAAACGTATTTCTTGACATTGCCTTAGAAAATAAATATTGATTAAAGAATATGTCCTTTTTCCAATAATCGGAAATTCTATTAAGTTTTATGAAACCCATATGAAAAAGTAGACCAAAAAACAGTTTTAACTCGTCGCACGTTATTGGTTTCCACAAGCTACTTCTACTTTTCGGGGCGCGTGCGGACGTTTTCTCTCGTGCCCCGTAATTGTTCGTGCAGTCTGTTAGTAACTGGAGCAACTCCGAGTTGCATATAGCATCAAAATAGCCAATAGGCGTATCGGCGACTTCTTCTTTGAGACCTGGAGTCTGTGTGAATGGTAAGTCCGGGTAGTCGGCAGGATTTCCTGGGCACCATTCGTGATCGGGTATAGCTGATTCTGCAGGTATATCAATATTCTCCAGCTCCGGTTCTGGTTCGGAATCATCACTATCCATTTCATCTAGAATATTTCCTCTTAATATACCATACAGCTCAGCGTCAGACAAAAGCGGAGTTGCTTCATTTCTTGGAGGAGATGATTCCAGAGCTACCATGGCTCCTAAAGTTTCTTCTATGTCGAGAAAAACCAAATTTGGGTCTTCCCAAGAGCACGATGGCGTTGAATAATCCATGGGGTCCATGACCTAAAGCGTAAAATTAATGTTTAAAATATCGATCGATCGGCACTAAGCACACAAAAAACTACAAAATTGCATATACAGTAATACCACAAACTTATGAAACCTGTTGATTTAGGTTCTGAAAGTTAACAGGTTAGGAGCAAAACACAATACTTAATAATTAATTTAAATGTGTAATTAAACGACGGGCATTAAGTGCACATTATTCCTATGAATTTCCTTATGAACATTAAACATGTTGAAGTACTCGTCTGAAAGCGAGCGCCTCCCGGCACTTGTCGGTGCCGTGCGGTAACTATTAGGCATTGGATTAACGATTAACGGACTTCTGTATCTTTGCGGAAGTTAACATCTTTAAAAGTTAGTAAAAATGTTGACTTCGGATTAACGAGTGCCCACCTACGCTTATGTGATAAGTGGAACGGAGCGCTTTCCATATAAGTCGAATTCACGGAAGGGTGCAATTTTTCATATACATATAAGGTATGTTTAATTGTGACTGGAGACTAAGTATAACAATGATTTAGAAAATTAATGTGTGAAAACTAATTGTAGATAATATGACAAACTAGGTATACATAGAAACTCGATTAACCAGGCAAATTGTTGTCAGTAGGCATCCAGATAATCGAATGTGTGAATAAAACTTTTTCGGTTTTCATGTGTAGTTTTATGTCTTTATTAGATTTTAAAACAAGAACACATCAACGAAAATCAATGTATATGAAAAAATTATATCATTTTCTAACACACGATATACATATGCACGTATTTATGTATGTGCAATTGTACATCGTAGTTTTATGCCCTGGAGATAAATTCTCTCGTCCAGAAGCTAAAAAAGTTAATTTTTCAGACATAGGTCGCGGTTGGTAGTCCGGATAATTGCGCAATCGTATAACTAAGGGTCGGATAATAGAGTTTCTACTGAATTATAAACTGTTTAAACACAATTGGAAGTTGTTTTGATGTAACTCAAAGTTGTAAGAAGGTTTAATAAAATGTCACTAGTCAATGTTTTTTTCTTCTACGTAATATTGTAATTGAATTAATAAAAAAACTTTTCAGTTAAAAACGTGTAAGTAACAAAAAAAAAATCGTGTAACTCCGAATGCGCGTTTGTCGAAGTAGCTTAAGTCGGGGTATTACTGTATTTTATAGTAATTGTAAGGATTAATTAATATCACTTACCACTGATGCACTGCTTTGGTCCGCTAAGGGTAGCCGTCGAGGTGAAGGCGATCACAAAAGTCCGTTAACACAAGCCGGGGTCGTCGTAAGAGCAATCAAATACAGTCCAAGAACACTAGCCGGGGTCGTCACAAGAACAATCAAACAAGTCCGAAACAGTAGCTGGGGTCACAGAGGGAGCAATCTAACAAATCACTAAATGTGAGAAAGCGGGAGAAGCTTGCGATGTCGAACACTTCGAACACTGCAATGATGGCTCCTATGCAAAATTGTGTAATCCAACCAATATCTGTCTCAGTTATCCTTAAGGTGCAAAACAAAGATCAATGACAAGTCTCTTTTTTATCAGCGCTTTTGTTTAGCGGTTATAAACAATAGTGCTAGCTGTAACGGTTCAAAATTTCTTTTGCAACTATGCATAAGAAATTTTGAACCGTAAGTTCTTCCGATAGCGCTTAAAATGGCTTGTACGCAGAATAAAGTTTGAAGCAGCGATTTTGTCGGTAATAACTAACTGATGCCATTATTACCTATGGCGGCCTTTTTGCCACGTGAATTCTTAGAAATATTCATATTAGATAAGTTTGAGCCGGTGATTTTGTCGGTAATTTTATCTAACAAATGCCATTGTTACTTATGTCGGTATTTTTGCCAAGTGCATTCTTAGAAATACATTTACATTGTACGGATAGGTACAATTCGGGGAGTGTGCACTGTGCATCAGAGCTTCATGATCAAATTCCGTCTAGTCCTTTGTTTTACCGGATCGCCAGGATCAATAAAAAGCGATTTTATAGTAGATGATTAGCTACCAATGATTAGAACAAAACGTTTTGGTTTCACTTTTATTGTACGAACGGGTGCGGGAACTACTTGAGTGGGTCCTTCCGGACGGGTGCAAGGTGAGTGTTTTCAAGTCGCAAGTGAATAGGTTTCTTCTAGGAAAGTGCGTCATCCCAGACCACATCAACGTTTAACACCAAGTCACAACTGTGATTTGATGTGAATGTACAACACGTGAAGCGCTGGCATATTTTCCATTAAAAATATAATTTCATTCACTGTTAATTCAGTCGCACGAGGAGTTTTGTTTGATCATTCAGTTTTAAAAAATAATAACAAATGTGACGGTGGATTTCGGCCACGGTCAATTCAACGCGTCAATACGAAATTAATGTTAATGCATAGCTAATGGTTCAACAAAATATATGGTGTATATAATACCTCAAATACCTATGTGTTGTGTGAAAATAAAAATGCTCTACCGGCTGCAGCCCATTGGTAGGTGCTGTTGTATATTTAGATGATAAAATGATGCATATCATCTAAACTTTTAACTTCCACCTTTTTTTGATTGAAAAATGCAAAAAACAATAAATTGTATTAGCAAATCCAATTTTGATCCTGACGCATGCATAATTATTCGAAATATTGAAGCGGGGCAAATTTCTTTGAAAAAGTAGCCATGTCTTTTGATAAATTTACTATTAATAAATATCAATATAAAAGGTTGAGAACTATCGTAGACGAGCATACCTGGCGTGTTCGCGGCACTGCACAATAACATTTTTTTGATAACATAAAAAAAATCGTTAGATCTTATAGGCCACTTCATAACTGTTTAGCTTACGGCACAAGGTTTATGCTCTGAGTTTCTTGACAGAAAACATACCCAAATCTTTGACTTATCTTGAAAAAACCGAGAGCACGCGTGGCGTGCCCGCGGCATGGCGATAGGAATTTGCCAAAACATGCGACGCGTGTCGGCGGCATTGAATGAGTTAATTTTATTTATAACACACATTCTCATACCCAGAACTATTATTATTTTGTTTTAATGGAACTGTAATTAGACATATCAAATGGCAACTTATTTATGTCTACTACATACATAAAGTACCTACTTCAATAAAGTAAATAGAAGACAAATAATTATATTTTCATAAATAAAAACGGCTCAGCCAATTACTGTGAAATTTATATAGGACCACCACGGGAGTATACCCTTTCGAACTAAAAAAGAATTCAATTCGGTTCACAATTAGTGAAATTATCAATGAATATACAAAGAAAATACAGACAAATGTAGATCTTCCTCCTATTTGGAAGTCAGTAAAAATAACAAACTTGTAAGACAGGATTAGTTTAAATCACAGAAACCAGAAGGATAATGTGGTCGATCGAGAAAATCTGAAGGAGGTGCATTGATTCAATTCAATTCAATTCTTGTTTGAGGCAGTGAGGGTGTTTCACAATTTCGCCAATGTCTTGTGTAGTACTGCCATCAAACGTAGAGAATTTGTACGGTGTCTAATGAAATACTCTATTTAATTAGGGTGCATTGATTTAATATACTCGTAGCATGAGCCGGAAAGTGACAAAACTATCTCAACTCAGTGGTTGCTGTCATGTTTTTCTCCCAATAATGTCAAATTCCAATTCATACTCGATAGTTTCGACAGCTCTGGGCAAGATTTTCCATACATTTTGTTGAAGAATTGCCTTAAGCGACAACAGCGCTATCTTTATGGTTGTACCTATTTACTCTGAGGTTCAAATTAAAAAGTTTTGATGCAAAGAAAAAGCTATATTTAAGTCATTGACACGAAATGATGATGATGATGAACGCAAGTATGATATACCTAGAACTAATCATAGAAGTCGGCGGCTGTGAAGTTAGCAACAAGCTGTGTAATATCCCATCCTGACTGAAACTCGCATAAAGCTTCGCGTTGATTGGATATTGCGCAGCTTGTAGCTTACTTCACGTCCGCCGATCTGTATGATTCGGCCTTTTCAAGCTACGCGAAACCAAATCAAAGTGCAGGTTTACCTACGTGAGCTTATTCACATGTGTCGACTTGTATGATTCGGTCTATATAGCAAGGACCAAAAATAAAGACATCGACAGCAATAGGTACCGTTATCACGCTATTATATTATTGTTTTTAAGTACCTTTTCTTCTGCAGTCCAGTTTTCCCCACGACGCTTTTTGTCCATTTTGAAATTGAGACAAATCACAGATGCAATTAATTACAATTAATTCAAATGAATGCTCTATGAACAACAAAACCTCTACAAGTTAAAATCAACGCCACCAACGCGGCAACGGCAACAAAATAATCACAAAACAGACGCCACTTGACGCCAGACGGCATTCGTTCGGCACAAGCTAGAGAACAGTGTTGCCAGTCTGATTTCCCAAAAAAGGACGGTTGACTCTCTGAAAAGATACACGGTTTTTAACTTCAAGGTACGGTTGGGTCGGGATACTACTGAAAAAACTAGATCAGTTTTTTTTCCTTCGAGTTGGCTGTCTGCGACCATAGGTTGGAAAAAAAGCGATAGGGAATCGAACATAAAGACACCTCATTTCAGTAGGTATTCAAAGTTCTCGACAGGGCGCGCTGAAGTTGTTTCTTGTAATCATTTTGAATTCGAAAATATTTTTAATATATCAGAAGAGTATTTAAACATTTTTACATAAACAGAGAAATTGTAGATGTTTGAAGAAGGTAAAAATCGTTATAATTCATTAAGTGGGAATTTCATGTAACTCAAGTAAATATATATAAGTTAACAACAAAAATCTTATGAATTTGCCTAAATTATTTATGAAGATTGATAATCTGTTTGAATATATTCCAATTAGTAATCAATAACATTATAATTTAATTTTTTGAACTTATTAATACACGCGTTATTCCATTCAATAATCGATAATTAATTATTGGATCGAGTAACGCTTGAATTAATAACATATAAAAATTATTTAAGTACAAACTGAGCTTAGATAATAATTTAAGATCAAATTAGCTCTGAAACTTTGGATCTAATTAGATCTCAATGATGGGATTTTATTAAGAATATTTTCCAATTTTTCTAAATCTACTCAGATCTAAGTAAATTGTAGTCAAGTGTAGATCTAAGTTTATCTGAATAGATTGAGATTTATTTCAACAAATGTAGAGTTTTCTAAAAAAAATAATTTTATTTGTAAAGTCTTTTTAGATCTAAAAATATCAAATTACATCTTAAATTTTTTACCAGTATTTTAATTCAATTAAACAAAATTATTGTAAATTCGTTTCAAGTTTCTGACAGGTACGTAAACAACAGAATTTCGCACACTTGTTTAAAAACAATAAAATAAAACAATACTTTTTGTTCCTTTAAATATAGAGAATATGAACTTCCTCATCACATTATTCCTATGATAAATTAATATCAAAAAAAATAATTCACCCCATCATAAACGAATTTAATGACTTTACTCCATTCTGTAACTCTGTATTGATTTATAACCTCATTTCTTTAATTGATTTACAAATGAATTGTTCGATATTGGCAATCGGTAATAATGTTCTGCTTTACCATATCCTTTTGAATATTTGATTCCCTATCGCTTTTTTTCCAACCTATAGTCGCAGACAGCCAACTCGAAGAAAAAAAACTGATCTAGTTCTTGCAGAATCATCCCGACCCGTAGGGTTCTGCTAAGATGTTGAAAAATGCTATAGTCTACTCATATTCCATAGCGAAAAAAAGTTGCTTGTCAAAAAAATATGAAAATAATGTTTTAGAAACTAAGAAAATGCCATCTAAGTAATTTGTGTCCATATTTTAGAGCCAAATGTGACAAAAAGTTGAAGAAAATATGAGCCTCATCATTTTCTATTAGTTTCTCGACAGACTGTAATCGTAAAATAATAATTTAACATACCACGAGTTTATAAATAAATAACTTGCTAATACATGCTTGAAGCTCCAATCGTTTGGTATACTCCTGAGGAAGGAGGCAAGAAATGTAATCCAAACAGCCAAGTCTTATTTGGTTAGAAGAAAAAAGTTTTTTGAACGCAAATTCAGAATGTTGAGAAAAACAGAAGGCAATTTTTTTTTGTTTTTTACCCTTTGTAGTTGTAGTGCAAAGTAATTCATTAATATAGAAAAGGTACGAAAAAGGTACGGTCGTGGTACGGTTGTGTGATGAATAGTACGGAAAATCGTACTTTTTGGTACGAACTGGCAACGCTGCTAGAGAAACAGCCTTGCAGTGTTGCCACCTTAGTTTTAGTAATTGGGGCTGTTGAAGAAGCTAAAAAGGGCTAGATCGAGCAAAATTATCAAGAATTGGACTAGATGAAGCAAAATTTATCAAGAAAAGGGCTAGATGGAGTACTAGTATAATACCAAGAAAAGACTTGCGGTAAAAAAAATAGTGCGTGGAGTCCCTCCACGTAGAAGAAATGAATCTTCGTACGTATTTCAGCTAATTTCACGACGCTCACACTGTTTACTTCGCTGCATAGCAAGAATACCACGCGCATGTGCTTGGCATCTACCGACTCACTCTCTTTCCTACTTTCTACCTTTGTGTATCTTTCTTTGTCTTTCCCTCTTCCGTAGTAACATGGTAGCGTTAAACATTTAACGCAATCTTGTTGGAAGTCACATCAGAAGTTTCATAAATAAAACACCTATACTAATGATTTTAATTATGTACTTACTGTACTAATAATCTGGTGCAATATTTCAAAGAAAATGAAAAGAGCAATCATCAGATCATTAGATAGCCCTTTTTACTATGTCGTACTATGTAATGACTATTTAAAATAAATGTGAGTACATCCCGTGATATTAAATATTAAAAAGATAGCCCTTTCCAGGCTTAATCATTAAACAACAACTTCACTTACAGTACAAATTGCTAGATCTAGCTCGGTGGGCTAAGATGGTAGCACTGCAGCCTTGAAATAGCTGCTGAACTGTCACTATTCCTTGTCAGTTGTCAATGTCAGCTATTTTGTGTCAAAAGGACAAAAGCGTTCCAGTTCATAATGTTGCCATAGTAGAAAAACTGTACCACGCCTCGACTTTAAAGCTGTTTGCTACACGTGATTAAACTTCCGTTAACCGGTGTTTAACTTTTAGACGCTGTCTAAAAGTGTTATCGCGTATAATAAGCGGACCTAATCCACTTATTTTGGCTACATAACAGAAAAAAGTTCATAGTTTTTTTACACAAAAACTACTTCGGACTTGGACTTCGGACTTGGACTTCGGACTTGGACTTCGGACTTGGACTTCGGACTTGGACTTCGGACTTGGACTTCGGACTTGGACTTCTGACTTGGACTTCTGACTTGGACTTCGGACTCGGACTTCGGACTCGGACTTCGGACTCGGACTTCGGACTCGGACTTCGGACTCGGACTTCGGACTCGGACTCGGACTTCGGACTCGGACTTCGGACTTCGGACTTCGGACTTCGGACTCGGACTTCGGACTCGGACTTCGGACTCGGACTTCGGACTCGGACTACGGACTCGGACTTCGGACTCGGACTTCGGACTCGGACTTCGGACTCGGACTTCGGACTCGGACTTCGGACTCGGACTTCGGACTCGGACTCGGACTTCGGACTTCGGACTCGGACTTCGGACTTGGACTTCGGACTTGGACTTCGGACTTGGACTTCGGACTTGGACTTCGGACTTGGACTTCGGACTTGGACTTCGGACTTGGACTTCGGACTTGGACTTCGGACTTGGACTTCGGACTTGGACTTCGGACTTGGACTTCGGACTTGGACTTCGGACTTGGACTTCGGACTTGGACTTCGGACTTGGACTTCGGACTTGGACTTCGGACTTGGACTTCGGACTTGGACTTCGGACTTGGACTTCGGACTTGGACTTCGGACTTGGACTTCGGACTTGGACTTCGGACTTGGACTTCGGACTTGGACTTCGGACTTGGACTTCGGACTTGGACTTCGGACACACTTGAGCACTGATCATTAGGAACAATACTTGATTTTATTATTATATGGATAACTAATCGCGCACTACTTATAATACAAGATAAATAAATTACGATTATGCGATTTTTCCCGTAGTATTTAATACTAGGACCTATAATGTGTTCAAATCGCGAAAGTTTAAAAACAACAATACCTACTATCAAGTCTTGTTTACATTTACAAAACAATTTTAATGTCATGTACTCGTACAAGGTATAGGTCAGCGCCACACAAGTCGGCGGATGAGAATTTAGCCGCAGATGACACAACTTGTTCTCTAATTAGTTTGTGGATGCTAACTAGTAAATTCTACTCCTCGACCTCAAAATTCTAGAGTCCGCTGCCCTGTACAAGGCCAAATGGGGAGTGCCCCAGCCAGTGCTAAGAGACTTTACTGATTAGTAAAATAAACAAATAAGAGAATACCATGCCACACCTAAGCATGACCTGGCATCCCCAGAGCGGTGAGGATGGCCATGATGTATTTTCTAAAATACAAATTGTTGTAATAAATGTCTACTTGGTTACGACGAGATATCATTGTACTGGCCCCAGGTAGCAAAGTGACGTCAGTGACGCATAAACGACGTCACTCTTAGGTCATAATAGGGTCGGTCGTTAATGCGTCGTCGATGACGTCATAATGTACGTCAATTAAAAGTCATTATTTCGACGTCTCATATTCACCATAAAATTGACGTTTTATTGACGTCCATTTAGGGTCAATATCAGGACGTACTATATTCGCCACAAAGTAGACGTTTTACTGACGTACATGTAGGGTCAATATCAGGACGTACCATTTTCGCCACAAAGTGTACGTTTTACTGACGTCCATCTAGGGTCAATATCAGGACGTACCATATTCGTCACAAAGTGGACGTTTTACTGACGTCAATTTAGAGTCAAAGTCAGGACGTACCATATTCACCACAAAGTGGACGATTTACTGACGTCTATTCAGGGTCATTATTAGGACGTATCATATTCGTCTCTGGTGGACGTTTTACTGACGTCCATTTAGGGTCAATATCAGGACGTACCATATTCGCGACAAAGTGGACGTTTTATTGACCTCTATTTAGGGTCAATATTAGAACGTACCATATTCCCCACAAAGTGGATGATTTCCTGACGTCTATTCAGGGTCATTATTAGGACGTATCATATTCGTCTCTGGTGGACGTTTTACTGACGTCCATTTAGGGTCAATATCAGGACGTACCATATTCGCCACAAAGGGGACGTTTTATTGACCTCTATTTAGGGTCCATATTAGGACGTACCATATTCGCCACAAAGTGGATGATTTACTGACGTCTATTTAGGGTCATTATTAGGACGTATCATATTCGTCTCTAGTGGACGTTTTACTGACGTCCATTTAGGGTCCATATCAGGACGTGCCATATGCGCCACAAAGGGGACGTTTTATTAACCTCTATTTAGGGTCAATATTAGGACGTACCATATTCGCCACAAAGTGGAAGATTTACTGACGTCTCTTCAGGGTCATTATTAGGACGTATCATATTCGTCTCTGCTGGACGTTTTACTGACGTCCATCTAGGGTCAATATCAGGACGTACCATATTCGTCACAAAGTGGACGTTTTACTGACGTCAATTTAGAGTCAAAGTCAGGACGTACCATATTCACCACAAAGTGGACGATTTACTGACGTCTATTCAGGGTCATTATTAGGACGTATCATATTCGTCTCTGGTGGACGTTTTACTGACGTCCATTTAGGGTCAATACCAGGACGTACAATATTCGCCACAAAGGGGATGTTTTATTGACCTCTATTTAGGGTCAATATTAGGACGTACCATATTCGCCACAAAGTGGAAGATTTACTGACGTCTCCTCAGGGTCATTATTAGGACGTATCATATTCGTCTCTGCTGGACGTTTTACTGACGTCCATCTAGGGTCAATATCAGGACGTACCATATTCGTCACAAAGTGGACGTTTTACTGACGTCAATTTAGAGTCAAAGTCAGGACGTACCATATTCACCACAAAGTGGACGATTTACTGACGTCCATTCAGGGTCAATATTAGGACGTACCATATTCGCCAAAAAGTGGATGATTTACTGACGTCTATTTGGGGTCATTATTAGGACGTATCATATTCGTCTCTAGTGGACGTTTTACTGACGTCCATTTAGGGTCAATATCAGGACGTACCATATTCGCCACAAAAGGGACGTTTTATTGACCTCTATTTAGGGTCAATATTAGGACGTACCAAATTCGCCACAAAGTGGAAGATTTACTGACGTCTCTTCAGGGTTATTATTAAGACGTATCATATTCGTCTCTGGTGGACGTTTTACTGACGTCCATTTAGGGTCAATATCAGGACGTACCATATTCGCCACAAAGGGGACGTTTTATTGACTTCTATTTAGGGTCAATATTAGGATGTACCATATTGTTTGCACGCGCGCTCGCATCGGTGCGGACGTGTTTACTTTTTGTCGCAGCAATTATTTCTATTTAGTTCGATCGCAATGTTTACGTTTTGCCGGGCTTGTAAAAAAGACGTTACCGGTGAACTTATAATGAAGTGTACACTATCAAACTGTGAAAAAGTGTATCATATATTGTGTCTCGGTATTAAAAGACGAGATTTCGAGTCTTTTTCTACGGACTATGTGCGCCAATGGATTTGCCCGATGTGTGACAGCACAAAAAGAAAACGTGCTGGGAATGACACGCCAGTTCGCACTCCAGAACATAGGAAGTTACCAACAATAGCGAGCCCTAATTATGTCAATAACCAACGGGGTAGCAAGTGCGGTCAAATGGAAGTAGGTGGCTGGAGAATGACGGCGGTTTGTTATCAGAATTCCAAGAATTTCGTCGGGAACTTAGAAAAAGATTACATACGCAAGACCAACATATTTTACAAATTCAAAATGTATGTTCAGCTACTAATGACGAAATTCAGGTACTAAAGACCGTTATAAAAGATAGGCGATGTTCGTGTGATTTGACCTCAATAGACACCTACTTAAAATGCTTTGCGACCGCAACCAGCGCATCGAGTCATTGTAATGTAATGCACAAACAAATCAAATAATTTCAAGTGTCAGCAAAAGTCCGATGCAGGTGCAGAAACAAGTTAACACCAACCTGATTAGTGATAACAGTGCATTAGTAATTTCTCCAAGAGAGAATAAATAGTTAATCTAAATGTGCCATGGTCATGAAATTACTATGGGATCGACATTGTAATTTTAAGACTATGGATTCATAACAATTATTGATTATATATAACAGTCTATGTATGTATATACTTCTTGAATATAAATCTATTATGCTACTTACATTGTTTTGTTTGGTTTCATCCATAGTCCTAAGAGTCTGTTCAGGGTACGTGTATAATATAGGATGCCTGCTATCGCAAACTAAATTCTAAATTCTTTTCGTCATTTACTTTGTTCACAGGAAAGTGACTGGGCTGTACATATTAGGGCAGCCATCGTCGTTGGAGTATCGTCATTTACTTAGTTCACAGGGACTGGGCCATACATACAAAGGCAGCCGCCGACATAGTAGTGACGTCATACACAGGATTCACAGTAACGTCACTATGAATACTGTATATGACGTCACTCCAACGTTAGTGTCTACCTTAATATGTACGGCCCAGTAACGTCCCTATGAGTACAGTAAATGACGTCTCTCCAACGTAAGTGGCTGCCCTAATATGTGCGGCTTAGTGACGTCTTTATGAATACAGTAAATGACGTCGCTCCAACGTCAGTGGCTGCTCTAATATGTACGGCCTAGTGACGTCCTTATGAATACAGTGAATGACGTCGCTCCAACGTCAGTGGCTGCCCTATTATAAACGTCCAAGTGTCGTCTCTATGAATGCAGTATATGACGTCACTCCAATGTCAGTATATGGCGTCACTACAACGTCAGCATATGACGTCACTCCAACGTCAGTATATGGCGTCACTCCAACGTCAGCATATGACGTCACTCCAACGTCAGTATATGGCGTCACTCCAACGTCAGCATATGACGTCACTCCAACGTCAGTATATGACGTCACTCCAATGTCAGTATATGGCGTCACTTCAACGTCAGCATATGACGTCACTCCAACGACAGTATATGGCGTCACTCCAACGTCAGCATATGACGTCACTCCAACGTCAGTATATGGCGTCACTCCAACGTCAGTATATGGCGTCACTCCAACGTCAGTATATGGCGTCACTCCAACGTCAGCATATGACGTCACTCCAACGTCAGTATATGACGTCACTCCAACGTCAGTATATGACGTCACTCCAACGTCGGTATATGGCGTCACTCCAACGTCCTCCAACTTACGTCATGAGGCTGTGACAAATTGTCGTCATCTGAAGAAACTACCGACGTCATGATAATGACGTCTCTTACGTCGAGCAGTACCGTAAACGGACGTCATAATAACGTATAAATGCTACCTGGGGCATGATAAACTTGCATGGAGTTTGGGAGTTTTGGCGGGAACGCGGAAAAATCATGTCGCCTCATTGTATTATTTTGTTAAACTTGTGTTTTTATCAGTGATAATTAGTGTAAAATGGTGGTATTTCGTTGATTATGAGCTGATTTACTTCTTCTTCTTCTTAGTTTTGGCGTCGCATTATTGTGCATTTGCCAGTGTCAAGTATAAAGTTTTAATAATTTTTGATAATATTTTATCAAAATAGTCACTGTCGTAGTCTCGTCATAGTCCAATAAAGTCGCAGTCAAGTCCAATCATAGTCCAAGTCATACCTCAGTAAAGCAGTGGAGACTTTACTAGAGGCGTCTATGGAGTTTTGGTAACAACACGGAAGAACATGATACGTCACATTATATCACTTGCCTACACTCATGCACGTAAATCAGCTCATAATCAACGAAATACCACCATTTTACACTAATTATCACTGATAAAAACACAAGTTTAACAAAATAATACAATGAGGCGACATGATTTTTCCGCGTTCCCGCCAAAACTCTCAGCTGATTTACGTGCATGAGTGTAGGCAAGTGATATAATGTGACGTATCATGTTCTTCCGTGTTGTTACCAAAACTCCATAGACGCCTCTAGTAAAGTCTCCACTGCTTTACTGAGAAGAAGAAGTTGAAAAAAAGCATTATTTAAGACTTCGACTGAAGGACTCTGTATCCATGGTCATGAGTAGGTTTAATAAAAAAAAAACATAAACTTGCAAAACAAACATTTTGGAGTGGGGATTACGTGTAACACTGGTAATAAACCCTAAACCAACTAGGCTTTATGTTGAAACGATGAAAGAAGAGAAGGAGAATCCATACCCATAACTGTTAATAATTTTGAAAAGATTACTAAAATCAAAGTATTTACGTCTAACCTCAAGAGACATCAGATCAAATTTTAAATTTTTTTAAATCTTCATAACCGAATTTACGTTTTAGTCCACACCTGTAACTGAAAATTCGGAAAACATTTCTTTCTTTTATGATGTATTTACAAAAGAAATACATAATCTGTGAAAATTTCAGCTGTCTAGCTATTAGGGTTCTTGAGATACAGCCTGGCGACTGACGGACAGACGGACAGCGGAGTCTTAGTAATAGGGTCCTGTTTTTACCCTTTGGACACGAAACACTAAAAAAGTAATAAATAGGAACAACAAAATAAATAAATATAATTGAACATCTTTATCTAATGATCAATTAAATAGGACGTGGTACGATGAACGAATTATAAATAAGTAATTATACATACGGGTTAAGAAAATAAGGACAGATATACTACACTGCGGATAGGTATAACGAAGGAAGACCTTTTTTGGACCCTGGACAATGCATGGTTCTATTGAACCATGTTGTACTTGGGCTGGATATCGGGGATAAGATATACCCATACATAAAATAAATACTACGATAAAAATAGTAATACTACTTTGGAAAATATATACCTACCTACTTTTTTAACTAAGACCTTGCTCTATGCGAGGGACAAAAACTAGATTTACTATGACTCAAATGATAATTAAGTACCTACTACGTTACCTTAGATATAAAAACGTTACTTACTCGTCTCTTTTGGACAGTCGGATAAAAACTTTGGCTCCATTTGCAAGAGCTATAATTAGGTATATAATTATACCTATATACCTACGTCCGTGGCTACCGGCATCTTTCTTTAGCAAGATTTTTATTAGTTACCTTATGTATCATCAATATAGCGCTCGTAGCGTAGTTTGACTAGGTGATTGTCAGCGATCACCGAAATTAAGCAACGTTCCGCACGGTCAGTATTTGGATGGGTGACCGCGGGTGGCATTTTCCAACTGAGCGCTACCGTGGCTGGGATGACACGTTAAATTGTAGGTCCCGGTTGTTTTAACCGTTTAGCCATGTCAGAGGCCTTCAGGCGGCCTAAAAACTCTGACACCAGGGCTAGCCACCCGGCCTATACGAACTTACTTACTTATCAATATAGAATGTAAGGAAAAAATGCCAAGTCGATGTTATTTATAGGTACAACACTGAGTTAGACGAGTCTTAAACAAGGCTGCTTAGCCTGTTTTTTAAACGTGTGTCTAGCTACCAAATGTTTAACCTTACCCAAGAGCTACTTACTATAATAGACGCGGATTTGGGATACCTAGGTACGAATTTATGAAACATCTGGTTGAACGTGTGCTTAAATATTTTGTGGCAATGTGATCAATAAAACGTTTAAAGCGTGTCAGCTATAGAATAAGGATGTTTACTAAAAAAATATAATCTGGGATCTTGCGCAGGTGCAGTCGTGTACAAACTAATTATCCAGAATTTGTATATTTATAACAAACCAAATTGGTTTCTCAAGTCTCATCTCTGGTGGCAGTTACTGTACGTTCAATGCTGTTGCGGATTTTGGGGTAGGTAATTAAAGTAACCCATCTTTTGGTTGGAGCCCTTAGCAATGTGTCCATGTCCACCCCTACATCGAGTGTAAATCTTGATAAATGGTACCTTCAGCACCTGCTGATGAAAATTTGAAGGGTAGCTCTCTAGAAACATAAACTAGAATACAAATAAAGCCCATTTCAAAAAAAAAATTGGCTCCACTACTGGTGCAATATATTAAAAGAAGTTTTAGTTCGATTAAAATGCTAATGTGGCGGTAAACCGACTTACAGCGGCGTCGCGACGGCCGGCGCCTGACTGATGTGCCCATCGACGTAAATCATTTGATGCCTATAGACCGGGATAGTACCTAAGCCTGTCCTTTAATGGAGTTTCCACACTCTCGCGAGGCGACACGAGCAGTCCTTAACCGCTCGGCTGCGCTGCGACCTCACCGCTATGAGAGATAGGCAGTGAGGCGCATGGCGGCAAGCGGTAAGAACCCAAAAGGTACAAAAACATTGAACTAATGACGTAATTATCATTGTACAAAAAGCGTAAACGTATGTAGGTACATAATAAAGAAAAGAACGTGAAACATGACATGAGTCGCCCTTGTCATGTCATGTTTCGTGTTGTTATTGTTAACAATCACAATCTTCTGATCACCTCCTCAAGACTGAAGGTATATTTTGATGAATGTAGTAAAATTTATTTAACGGTCTTCCTCAGTTTAGTTGACGATTTTTACAAAGCTAAAGTGATGTTGTTTCACAAAGTGCTGCCGTAAAATGTATCTACCTATGTAAAGTTGTATGGCGTTTTAAAGTGTGTAGCCATATGAGCGCACTTCATTAACAATATTACATGGGTACGATGGTACCTTAATTACACCCTGCTACCTAGTTGCCATGTAAATAAATATCAAGCCAATCAGAGTTAAGGTTACTTATTCAGTTATCTTAGTGAAGTAACTCAAATTTTTACAATTTTATCCCAACTTTTTCAGTAAGATTTATTTGTATCCGTGTTTTCGCAAAATTCTTAGGATTCTTAAAATACAGTTTATCAAATCACCCTATGACATATACACCATATTTTTTTTACTATGGATACCTAGTTGCTACACCGAAAAGCCAGTGCTTAATAAATCTGAAGAATATTCTAAAAAAACTGTGTTTTTGGTGAAAAACGACTATTTGTTTTCAGACGCGAGTCAGTGGGCCAGCTGCCCCGGTCTGCCAGCATCGACTCGGTGGTAGAAGCTGCAATTTGCGCTCGTCACTCCGTGCCCAGCCAGCAGACCCTGCAGCTACCGTTCAGGCCAGACCGCGCCTTCAGCCTCGCGTCACCAGGCGTCAGTAGGAAGGCGAAGACTCAGCGGGGGCAGGCTGGTGAGTACAGATTTCGTGAATAATAAGGTGTAGAAGTGTCTAAGATCTAAAACCAGTCCATTAGAATAAGATGATGGTTGGTAGAAGCAATGGGTGTAACTAGAACTTTGATTGACAAGGTGGGACGGATGACCTCATCAAGTCCGCAGGTTCGCGCTGGATGCAAGCCGCTACTAACCGGTCTTATTGGATTAGGGGAGGTCTATGTCCAGCAGTCGACGTCCTATGGCTGAAAAGAAGAAGAAACGTCGGAGAAGAGTAAAAAGCAACTGTCTGATATTCCCCAATATAGTTAAAAAATGTAGTTTTCTGGGGTAAGCATCGGCTACTCTTCGCTACGCCCATGGATAGACGCCTCATTCTGCTCCGCTTATGGAACGAAAACTGGCGCAGGTCAGCAGGATATCAGCATTGATTGTCCTAACGACCTATCTAATGAGCAAAAACTGCATGGACAGCTCTACCGAGCTGTAGTAGAGCCCAATATATATAGGATTTGCCAATGTTAGATAATAATAAGCGATTGTTCGGGATAAGGTGTAGAGCTGTGCAGGATTCTGCACTTTTGCCGAAATTTTTTAATGTGCAATAAGGTGGCGATTGATAGGAGCTTTGTTCTGGCGAGTTCCACGCCTTACTGAATGAAAACTAGCGCAAACTTAGCATTGACGGTCCTAAGAATGTATCCTAAAGGATAAGAAGCTCCGTGCATAGACCGGGCTCATTATAGAAATTGCTACGTAGATGGCTTGATTATGATGCGGTGAACTTTTGGGAAATTTGATTAGAACAGACCAGACCATAAGCAAGATCGAGCTAAATGTAATATGCTTCTAGCCGGTCTTGTAGGCACAATAGAAGACGCTTATATTTATCAGTGGATATTCAATGGCTAAAATGTAGATCATAATCACTTGCAAGCCACCAAAGCTAAGGTATTTTTGACGCGTCTAACTAGCCCTAAGTACCTAGTGTACCTCTATACAATTACTCTATTGTTTGAAATTAAGGAAATGAGAAAAAAAAAGATTAAAATAATGCAATATGCGCAGCAGATAGCAGAATACTTGCCCTACATGTTTTTTGTACACCAGCTCATTTAGATTCTTCACAAATCCTAACCCAGTTGACCAGTTTCTCTGCTTTCTAAAAAATAAAAACGCAGTAGATGAATACAGGCGGTTCTTTTGACATACTAATGAGGTCTCGACCACTTACCTGATGCAAAATAAGTAATACTTGAGGGTCACTTAACTATGCGGAGCTCTAGGTTTCTTTTACTTTTTCTGTAATTTAAATTGTAAAGATCCTCTTGGTGCTGGTTGATTATATTATTATCTAACTTCTAAAAATGTAGCGGTATCATCATCATCATACTTAGTAACCTCAACCGGTAATCGCCCACTGATGAGCATAGGCCTCTTTTCTATAACAGTACAGCGCTGACAAAAGGTGAGCATACACGGTCAGTTCAACTGATCAGTTTTTCGCGTCACTCCAATTGGGGCTCATTCAGTAAATTAAAAGGTGGGAATTGGTGGCTCCATGTATAAACCACTACCAGAAGCTGAGCACACATGATGAAATGATCGCATCAGTTCCTCAAATAATTGCAGCGGGGTCCTAATGTAGTCAACTATTGCCGATAGGTACTGCGATGGTTTGCATGTTTGTACCACTTCGATGATTAACTGAATCTTCAGTAACTCACGTAATTTCAATTTTTTATAAAAAAATATCTGAACCAAAGTTGTTTGGAGTTTGATTTACTACAACTTTAATTCACATCAACTTTTGTAGGATCGATATTTTTCTAATATGACAGTGGTGCCATTGTAAACAATATGGCACCGCCGTCTTATAAAAAAAATATCGATCCTAGAAAAAATTGATGGGAATCAAAGTTGTAGGAAATCAAATTTCAAACATTTCTGGTTTCCAAAATTTCTCATGAAAATTTGAAATAACACAAGTTATGGAAGAAGCAAAATGAGTAATAATTATCGATCCTATAAAAAGTTGATAGGAATCAAAGTTGTAGGAAATCAAATTTTAAACATTTTTGGTTGCGATAATTTCTCATGAAAAATTGAAATAACACAAGTATGGAAGAAACAAAATGGAACCACTAACTTTAAAAAAAAATATAGATCCTGGAAAAAGTTGATGCGAACTAAAGTTGCAGGAAATCAAATTTCAAGCAACTTTGGCTTCGATAATTTGTGTGTGCTCACCTTTAAGGTGGGCACACACGGTCAGTTAAACTGATCAGTTTTTCGCGTCACTCCAACTGGATGCTCATTCAGTTAATGAAAAGGTGGGAATTGGTGGTTCCATATTTGAAGACAGTGGAGCCATGATATTTCTTCGATAACTTATGTTAAGTAACTTATGTTAACTTATACTTAAAAAAATTTTCATGAGAAATTATTGGAACCAAAGTTGTTTGAAATTAGATTTTCCACAACTTTGATTCCTATCAACTTTTTCTAAGATCGATATTTTTTAATAAGCCGGTGATGCCATGATGTTTTTTATTCGATAACTTGTGTTATTTCAATTTTTCATGAGAAGTTATCGGAACCCAAGTTGTTTGAAATTTGATTTCCTATAACTTTAGTTCTCATCAACTTTTTCCAGGATCGATATTTTTTTTAATAAGACAGTGGTGCCGTTTTGTTTCTTCAATAACTTGTGTTATTTCAATATTTCATGATAAATTATCGGAACCAAAAATGTTTTAAATTTGATTTCCTACAACTTTGATTCCTATCCACTTTTTATAGGATCGATATTTTTTTTAATAAGGCTGTGGTGCCATTTGTCTTCTTCCATAACTTGTGTTATTTCAATTTTTCATGAGAAATTATTGGAACCAAAGTTGTTTGAAATTTGATTTCCTACAACTTTGATTCCCATCAACTTTTTCCAGGATCGATATTTTTTTAATAAGCCAGTAGTGCCATGATGTTTTATCGATAACTTGTGTTATTTCAATTTTTCATGAGAAATTATCGGAACCAAAGTTGTTTGAAATTTGATTTTCTACAACTTTGATTCCCATCAACTTTTTCCAGGATCGATATTTTTTTTAATAAGTTAGTGATTCTATTTTGTTTCTTCCATAACTTGTTATTTCAATTTTTATGAGAAATTATCGAAGCCAAAATTGCTTGAAATTTGATATCCTACAACTTTGATTTTCATCAACTTTTTCTAGGATCGATATTTTTTTAATAAGCCAGTGGTGCCATGATGTTTCTTCGATAACTTGTGTTATTTCAATTTTTCACGAGAAATTATCGGAACCAAAGTTGTTTGAAATTTGATTTCCTACAACTTTGATTCCTATCAACTTTTTCCAGGATCGATATTTTTTTTAATAAGTTAGTGGTTCTATTTTGTTTCTTTCATAACTTGTTATTTCAATTTTTCATGAGAAATTATCGAAGCCGAAGTTGCTTGAAATTTGATTTCCTACAACTTTGATTCTCATCAATTTTTTCTAGAATCGATATTTTTTTTAATAAGCCAGTGGTGCCATGATGTTTCTTCGATAACTTGTGTTATTTCAATTTTTCATGAGAAATTATCGGAACCAAAGTTGTTTGAAATTTGTTTTCCTACTACTTTGATTCCCATCAACTTTTTCCAGGATTGATATTTTTTTTAATAAGTTAGTGGTTCTATTTTGTTTCTTCCATAACTTGTTATTTCAATTTTTCATGAGAAATTATCGGAACCAAAGTTGTTTGAAATTTGATTTCCTACTACTTTGATTCCCATCAACTTTTTCCAGGATTGATATTTTTTTTAATAAGTTAGTGGTTCTATTTTGTTTCTTCCATAACTTGTTATTTCAATTTTTCATGAGAAATTATCGAAGCCGAAGTTGCTTGAAATTTGATTTCCTACAACTTTGATTCCCATCAACTTTTTCCAGGATCGATATTTTTTTTAAAAGTTAGTGGTTCCATTTTGTTTCTTCCATACTTGTGTTATTTCAATATTTCATGAGAAATTATCGGAACCAAAAATGTTTAGAATTTGATTTCCTACAACTTTGATTCTCATCAACTTTTTCTAGGATCGATATTTTTTTTAATAAGACAGTGGTGCCGTTTTGTTTCTTCAATAACTTGTGTTATTTCAATATTTCATGATAAATTATCGGAACCAAAAATGTTTTAAATTTGATTTCCTACAACTTTGATTCCTATCCACTTTTTATAGGAATGATAATTTTTTTAATAAGGCAGTGCCATTTCGCTTCTTCCATAACTTGTGTTATTTCAATTTTTCATGACAAATTTTGGAAACCAGAAATGTTCGAAATTTGATTTCCTACAACTTTGATTTTCATCAATTTTTTCTAGGTTCGATATTTTTTTTGATAAGACGGTGGTGCCATATTGTTTACAATGGCACCACCGTCATATTCGAAAAATATCGATCCTACAAAAGTTGACGTGAATTAAAGTTGTAGTAAATCAAATTCCAAACAACTTTGGTTCAGATATTTTTTTATAAAAACTTGAAATTACGTGAGTTACTGAAGATTCAGTTAATCATCGAAGTGGTACAAACATGCAAACCATCGCAGTACCTATCGGCAATAGTTGACTACATTAGGACTAGTGTTTTCGGAACCGGTATTCTTTTTGAGAACCGGGAGTTTCGGTATTTTTGTAAAACGAAACCGGGATTTCCCGGTTCTTTCGGTATTTTCGGTTCTTGCTAGCTTTTGCTATAGAAAACGAGGGATATGCTTCAAAAGTAAACTAAACTAGGTATAGTATTCCAGTAAGTTTAATTCGATTTTTTTATTCTATTTTCTATTCTCATACCTAGTAGTAGATACGAGTAATTATATATTAATCAGACTATAATCAATCATAGTGTTATAGTTAGGTACTAAAGTAAGTATTTACTGTCAATTAAAGGGTAAAAATAAGACAGTCATCTTAGATTTCTTAACATTTAGAATTATCTTAAATATTTTTAAAGAAAACAAAAATTAAACTTTCTTCTATTCGCATTACTCGTAGTAAGTAATTATATATAAATCTGACTATAGTCAATCACAGTGTTATTCTTAGGATCTCAAGTATTTATTTACTGTCAATAAAATGGTAAAAATTAGGCAGTTATTTTAGATTCCTTAAACATTTAGAATTATCTTAAACATTTTTCAAAGGCAACAAAATTAAACTATTTTTTTTTCTCATACCTAACCTAGTAGTAAGTAATTAAATATAAATCAGACTATAATCAATCACAATGTTTTTGTTAGGTTCTTAAGTAAGTGTTTACTATCAATAAAATGGTAAAAATTAGGCAGTCACCTTAGATTCCTTAAACATTTAGAAATATCTTAAACATTTTACAAAGAAAACATAATTAAACTTGTTTACCCAAAAATATTTAAACATAATATAATATCTCTTTCCGAGTACCTATTCATAAAATATGGCGTAACCAAAGTTTAGCTTTTTAAGAGCTTTTAGCTCTCTCTTCTCTATAATAGGACCTTAAAAACAAGTGCATCTAGACTTGTCCCTCAAACGAGATCTTATTTTGTTGCATAGCTAACCTGCCGCGGAGAATACTCTTTCTGGCTCAACACTGGTTGGCGGAATCGTTAATAGATGGTCATATGCCCGAGACAAATAACGCCCACGATCTCCTCCATTCTCAAAAAGAGCCATTTCAATCCTAACATTCGTAGAGAGATCTTCATGAGCAGAAGATCTAACGCGTTTTTCACTAACAGCCTTTGCAAGCTCAGCATTTAACTCATCGCCTTTTTTCAAAGCAACGTTTTGAACTTCAAGCACATCAGAGTCAAATTCGCCTTGTGAGGTTTGTGGGGGTTCAGCTTGAGATACCGGAGTTGTTGAGGATTTGGTGCGACTTAGCAATAACACGTGCGAAATCCGTTGCACATTTCATTGCTGCTTGGCCGCGAAAAAATTAATGAATCTTCATCAAAATAGCGAGCGCACCATTAATTTCGCGCGTTATTTCTTTTAACGCTGAATTATTCACGTTACTTTTGAATGTTTGAATAGTAGAAAGTGTGGAAAAGTAAAGTAAGAGTAAATAAGTAAATAGTAGTGTGAACTACTGTGAATCGCGTAATAAAAATAAAATTCCCGAAAGTACCGAAAGAACCGGGAATCAAATTTGATTTCCCGGTTCCATTTTACTGACAAAAGAACCGGGAATTCCCGGTACTTTCGAGACCGGGATTTCCCGGTTCTGAACCCTAATTAGGACCTCGCTGCAATTATTTGATGAACTGATGCGATCATTTCATCATGTGTGCCCAGTTTCTGGTAGTGGTTTATACAAGGAGCCACCAATTCCCACCTTTTAATTTACTGAATGAGCCCCAATTGGAGTGACGCGAAAAACTGATCAGTTGAACTGACCGTGTGTGCCCACAAGGCATCAAAACCACAAAATGACTGTACCGATTATGGATCGTCTTGGAATAATAAAACTGGACACGATAGTCCAGAGCTCTCTGAGTCTCTAGTTTCGCGTCTCATTAAAAGTTTTCAGTTAGTATATATATAATGATTGTAAGAACTTGGATCATTTATTTTTTCGACTGACGCGATTGTCGAGATTGTTGAGTCACCGTAATGATATCTAAATTACCGTGGTTGAGTATAAAGCTCTCGAGTACTATATTCCTGGTAAGTATAGAGAGATGCGATGTTGAGCGTCAGGCTAATTTTCAATGTTAAGCGTTCTATTGATTACTTTTGCATAGGTTTTTTTATTATTAAATTATTACACTCCACAGATTCCAGGGTCTGTGCTTTTTAAGATATACATTTTTTTTAAAATAAGATTGAACAATATTACTTATAAATAAAGGCTTTACAAGATACTTTACTGTATTGTACTGTACCAGCCTTTTTGATAGTCCACTGCAGGACGTAGGCCTACCCACGAAGGGTGATTGGGCCATATCCACCACGCTGGCCCAGTGCGGGTTGGTGGATTCACATACGCCATCGAATTTCTTCTACGGAGGCATGCAGGTTGCCTCACGATGTTTTCCTTCACCGAAAAGCCCATGGTGTGAAATTCCGTATTTAAATTCCAAATAATTCATTGGTAAATAATGGATTTGAAACCACGACCTCACGATTGTAAGGCGGGTGTCACTACCTCTTGACCACCACGGCTTAACAAGATAACTCTACACTAAAATAAATCTAACAAAAATTATAAAATTTTAAAAGTGTTGTTTTCCATAGGTTAATAGTTATTCTTTCTAAGTGTAGGTTACTAGTTCTGATAATGTGTACAAAAAAATATTTTTTTATTATGATTTGTGAAAGAATGTAATAGAGCTGGGGTACAAAAAATATCTAGCTACCTAAGTATTATGTTATTTATATAAATAATCATTTGTTTCGTATTTCATTTAATACAATTTTAATGTCAGGTAATGGTTATTTAAGTTATTGTGAAAAAACATTTCATGAACTATAACTATTAAAATTAACCTACTTAAAATAAAAACTAATACTAAACACTAAAACTAATATTACTAAAATAAAAATAAAACTGATCTAAAAGACCCGGGGCAGAGGGTAACGTGGCCAGAATGCTGGCGGCGTTGCCTCGTTGATTATGATGGATTATTTATACACAATTTATAAATATCATCAAATAGTGAACACCTGATTATGTATGTATATACGAACAAAGAATTTTCTGCATACCTCCAGCTAACCCATTATAACAATTATTATTCACTCATACGTTAACTTTAAAGACTTGAAAATGCAATTTTCTTGAATAACTTTTGAAGAACGTAATAAGTATAAAGTTAGATGAAAAACTTGTCAACTTGGTGCAACTCGACGCTATTCTCTTAGAGCTTAGTACGTTGTGTCAAATTTTAATAAGGAGATGCATTCAGGGAAAATATTTTACTGAATCGTGGGTGAAAGTTTAATAACTTTTCTTTGCGCAGCCAGACTTAAGACCCGTTAGTTTAGCGCCCCACTAAAATAGAGTTAGTTTAGTCTGAACTTTATGTTTCTGTCTGTGTCTTTCTGTGGTATTATGGAGATAAACTTGAAATGAATTGTTGATTATTGAATTAATTGATTAGAAATAACCCTGTATACTGCAAGCCGAGTTTAAATAATATCAATATAGGAAGAATAAATCTTTTACACTTGAATTACTTTACTTGGAACGTAAGCTTAACGCTCGTGTCTTCATAGATAATCACCTATCTATCAACCCGTCAGCCATAGGACGACCACTGCTAGACATAGGTCTCTCCTATGGATCTCCATAAGACCAAGTCGAAGCGGCTTGCATCCAGCGCAATCTCTGTCCACCTCAAGTCCTACGTGGCGCTTACTATGACCAAACCAGCATTGCTCTACAGGAGGATAATGTATTCTTCGTAATTTGTGTCGGGCCACACAATTATAACCGCGCCAGTAGGCCAAGCATCTTCTTAATCGGTATCTTCATTGCTGAAAGTCGTGTCTAATATGGCATGTTCGCCACTCGCTGCACCATGCTCTTCCATGCGGTTCTGTCCTCGGCGGTCTTAATGGCTTTAGTTATAGGCAGGCCAGTAAGTGTTTTTATTTGGTCAGACCAACGTGGTCTTTTCCCGTCGACCTGCCCAACCACCATTAGTTTTTCACTAGATTTCTTGGGGAAATAGTGCAGTGGTTTCCCTTTGCCTTCTGCACTAGAACTATCGGAGAGTACTTAGTTCTCCAGGCTACTGAAGCCTCTACCAGATGGTTGCCCTACTGGGTATTAGGTTATACCGCCTATGCTCGGTCACCATTGCCTCGTCAGTTGTCTAGCAGGGAGCACAGCGCCGACCCTCAGGTCGGCGCCGCTAGCCATTCTCAAAAAGAACTACCAGCAGCGCGGGTAGGTGAGGTTGACAATTGGGTCGGATGAGATGTTGTGTCCGTTGCCTCATACTACCCTCTAAGCCAAGCATACTCTAGGCCAAGCATGCGACCACGAAAAGTCACGAAATTGACTCTTTTCGACGTACGTAAAAGTGACAGATATATGCTTCGCCATACCTAACTCTGTCTCTCTCTGACACGTCGAAAGTAATAATTCGTGGGGCGCATACTAGCCAGACAAGTAGATACCTACCTACTAGCGCAAATATTTGAAAATCTTACATTCTAAGAGGTTTTATTATGGAAACTGACGTGGTTTCCACACATTTTGGTACTATAAATTACGGGAATGCACTCCCAAGCATGCATGCATTGGAGACGGCTCCGGCTAGCACTCACCTCAACTTGAGAAAGATCGCCGAATGCGATCGAAACTATAGCCGTGTGTAATGACTATGAAAATAAATAAGAGTGCATTCCCGTTATTTATAAGTAGTATTAAATTCTACGAGGTGTTATGTAGCGAAAATTAGTTAGGTAGTGCTCTTAAGCCAATCTTCTAAAGTACCTACATATGTAAGTATAATAATTATAGTTAACTGCACGCTTATTACTCTCTGGTATCGTGTTGCGAGAACATTAACATTTACTACACGATTTTAGGATAAACTAGTGTTCCCGTATGAAATACAGGTGCAGGTATGACTGACTATAAGCACTTAGCAATAATTTATTCTCTTGATATTTGTTGCTGTGCGAATTCAGCAGGCGTTATTTTTAACTTTCTAGGTTTCAGTAATAAAACGACGAACGTTGGGTCGTTCTCTCCGTCTGTCATCAATATTTTAAAACAGAAATAATGCGAAGTCGATAGTCTGTCTCCATGTCACAAAGCCTCATTATATATCCCACGATGGTGGCATTGTGATAGATGATTGTTTTAGTACCTATTGATCTCAATTTTAAATATTTAAGAAATACTAAATTGTATATATTTTATGGGAAGGGTGATTTTTTTAACCATATCTTACGCCCCAATGTAGGCTATCGTTAAATATTCTTTTTATAAAATGTCAAGTTTTCTACTCAGACCAAATAAAAAAACAAAGACGGAATATTGTGAACAAACAAGTGAAGCCGGCAAAACTCGCCGTGTACAGACACAATTTCACACACACACACGTACAACGACACTACGCCTTGGTTTGTCAGTCGAACTATGACGGCGCAATACCGACGCACTCACCACATTTATAAACCGGCCTCATTTGTCTGTTCACGAGTTTCAGTCTAGATTTTTTATTTGGTCAGAGATGGGTCTTAATTTCTAAATTATACTTTCAAGATACAATTTTCTAGCTTGCTGAAGTTTTTAAATCACATTAAAAACATTATCTAAAAATTATTCTATACCCTGTGGTATTATAACTTATCGAGTTAGGTATGAAGGAATAGTAGATTGTATAATATGGGAGCAAAATAATATTTTTACGACGAGGGCGCTTTTTTGAGCGAAGTGAGGGACTCTAGAGTCCCTCGTCACTTCGCTCTGGAGTCCCTCGCTATGCTCGGTATTCTTTAGTAGAATTCTGAACGTAGTGAGGGATTCAAAGTACGTCGCCCGAGCCAAAAATATATTTTGCGCCCGAGTGGTACACTCTACTTTTCATCACCTCTATGAGAAAATAAAAGGCGCCTCATATTTTATTGTACTTAATATTATTATTTAATAAAACGAGTAACACCTAAATTGAAATTAAATGGCATCTAATAATAAAACAAATAAAAACTTATATTTACATTCTTTTCATTCATTTTCTTGGCGCTGAACACTAATTCTCGGTAGACACCGATTCGATTTTCATCAGTAGACTCGCGTCTACCAAGTAGTCAGTAGCTCGGCTGCTGATTATAATATTATTGTTAGTTCACCGTAGCGCCTCGACGGTTCTCTGTTTGCTCAAACTCTACTGGCATGCTAGTGTGTCATCAGCTACTGGCATGTGTATTCCCGGCTTTACGCGTGTCAGTACCATCCAGAATTTTGGATTATAATTATGTACACTGGTATAATCCAACTGGAATCAGACACTTGCATTATAATTATGTACACTGGTATAATCCAACTGGAATCAGGCACTTGCATTATAATTATGTACACTGGTATAATCTAACTGGAATCAGGCACTTGCATTATAATTATGTACACTGGTATAATCCAACTGGAATCAGGCACTTGCCTTACCCTGAAATATGTATGATAAAACTAAAATAACAAAAACAAAATAAATAACAGAATTAAATTAGGTAGTGTACCATCGACTTTGCATTTTTTATTGTTTGTGGGTACTGTACTGTACTGTACTGTATCAGCCTTTTAACAGTCCTACTGTAGGACGTAGGCCTACCTATCAAGGGTGATTGGGCCATATCCACTACGCTTGCCCAGTGCGGGTTAGTGGATTCACATATGCCATCGAATTGTTTCTACGGACGTATGCAGGTTGCCTTACGATGTTTTCCTTCACCGAAAAGCCAGTGGTGTGAAATTCCGTACATAAATTCCAAGGAATTCATTGGTACGGGACCGGGATTTGAACCCACGACCTCACGATTGTAAGGCGAGTGGCATTACCGCTAGGCCATCATTGCTTCACTAGACCACCATGGCTTCACTAGACCACCATGGCTTCACCAGACCACCATGGCTTCACCAGACCACCATGGCTTCACTAGACCATCAGGGCATGGTTTGTTTGTGGGTATTGTATTTTAAAACGAATAAAATGCCAAGTCGATGTTACATAAGAAAAAAATATCATTAATTGCGCGGGTTCCTGATAATGCAAGATAAAGACCGACCCCGCCAGACTGCGACAATGGTAGACAAAATGATGATGATATCCGTAGTAACATTATAAATTCATTGTTTGTTGATTTGTTTTATGCAGCATTTGTTGTAACCTTAGCAACAACACAACAACAGAGTAACGGATCGACTTGATTTTTGGCATGGATAATTGAAAGTTCGGAAAGTGCTGTAGATTTTTTTGTATCCAGGGTAAGAATATTACGGAATTTATGGGATACCGTGGGTAATGCTAGTTTCTGATAAAGCTAAATCCGAAATAGTACACCAATGGAAATATTGCACCGTAACTTTGGTTTAGTAACGGTAGAGCAGTCTAAAGGTGGGCACACACGGTCAGTTAAACTGGTCAGTTTTTCGCGTCACTCCAAATGGGGCTCATTCAGTAAATTAATACGTCTGTATTAATTTACTGAATGAGTGAATGAATGACCGTGTATGGCCACCTTAACATCACTGTAGTTTGCTCAGCGGAATTCTGTTTGATTATTAATTAATGTAAACAGATTCCAATTGGAAAGGAATAGTGATATCGTATTAAGAATTTACAGTCTACATAAATCGATTTGCTAGTCCTGGTGGCAGAGTTCTTAAACCTTATAATAATAATCGGCCAAGTGCGAGTCGGACTTGCACACGAAGGGTTCCGTATGGAAGCCCTCTTTAATATATTTAATTTCAATGAAAATGATTTATTTTTAAAGAAATATACAACTTAGTATTCTGCGAATATTTCAAGCGTATTCATGTTTGATTAAAACAAATTCAGGTTTGTTGTATAAAAGCTTCACTTCAAAAAAAAAATATTTGCTTTTAGTATTTGTTGTTATAGTGGCAACAGAAATACGTCATCTATGAAAATTTCAACATTCTCGCTATTACCCAAGGAGCATAAATCTGGTTATTATGCTCCTTGCTATTACCGTTCATGAGATACAGCCTGATGACAGACAGACGGACAGACGGTCGGCCAGCGGAGTCTTAGTAATCACGTTTTTACCCCCTGTGTACGGAACCCTAAAAACCAGATGCGGCTTAATGTTTAATATTAGCGGGGCACACAATTTGGTGTGTCAGCGATTAGTAGTAAATACCACAAACGGTCACCCATCCGAAGACTGATCGTGTCCCCGACGCCAAAGGAATTTTAAGTTCAATTAAGTAATTTCGTATAGGCCCTGGTGTCAGAGTTTTTAGGCCGCCTGAAGGCCTCTGACATGGCTAAACGGTTAAAACTACCGGGACCTACAATTGACGGTGTCATCCGAGCCACGGTAGCGTTTAGATAAGTGCAATGTGGAAAATTCTAGTTAAAATACAACAAGATTGCTAGTCCTTGCTAATATTACAAATCCGAATATATATGTACCTATAGTTTCTTGGTCAATTGGTTTGTTGGTTTGCTTATCACTCTTTCATGCCACAACAGAGCAACTGATTGACTTGATTTTTTGCTGTACGTATAGGTCCTAGATAAGCTATTTTTTATCCAGGACAAAAGTATCCTGTGGGATGCAGCCGTTGGTAAAACTAGTTTTAAATAAGTCCAACCAATGTCAACATTAGGCACGGCAAAATTCGTAGAGATATCTACGTAAAATCCCGAGGACGACATAGAGGTGAAATATTATGTATTAGTCAGTAATTCTACTAATATTATAAACGCGAAAGATTGTGAGTATGTAAGTATATTTGTTACTCTTTCACGAACTAACGGCTAAACCGATTTAGATGAAAGTTGGTATGGAGGTAGCATAGAGCTTGGATTAACACATAGTCTATTTTTTATCTCCGGCTAACGCGGGTAACGCCGCGGGGCGCAACTAGTTTTAAACTAAAACCTGATCATTTCTCCTGAGAAAGGAACTTCTCAAAAAACTATAAATAAATAATTATTTAAGTTTCCAAAGACCATAACGTGTTTTAGTAACTGTATCGCTGGCATTCTTACTATACTAGTTTGGTCGGTCTAGGCATTTGGTAGACAGTTAGACGGAACTACGCGCTTGAAAATGTTGAAATTGTTGCGTTTCAGGTCATATTGCGCTGTTAGCTTAGTAAGTTCATATAGGCCGGGAGTTTTTAAGTCGCCTGAAGGCCTGTGACGTGGCTAAACGGTTAATACAATCGGGGCCTACAATTTAACGTAATTTGACTAGGTGTTTGTCAGCGATCACCGAAGTTAAGCAACGTTCGGACGGTCAGTTTTCGGATGGGTGACCGCAGGTGGTACTAACAACCGAGCCTCGATAACCATGTCAGAGGCCTTATGGGCGGCTTAAATATTCTGACAAGCTAGCCGGGCTAGCCATAATATGGCCTTTACGAACTTAACTTACTTAGGTCATTGTGTAAGGTTAATTTGGTGTTGTGTTGCTTAGCGCTCTAAGGAGTTCCTTTTAAAAAAATATTAAGTTTTGATCTACGTGTTAGCGTGAATGTATAATGGTTTACGGCGCTCGTACGCCGAAACTATTGATTTTTACGTTAAAAAAGTTGTGACATAAATTGTAGGATATTTTTTCTAGAATTATCTTGTATAGATATGATTTTCCTGCAAAATGCTTCGGAAAGGAGATATTTTCAAAAAACTGCTTTTAGGCGCCATTTTTCCAATATGGCGGCGCGAGCGGCAAAGATATTAATTAGGTGGCAAAGTTGAAATTCGGAAAGAGCACGTCAAAATCTATAGAACTGCCAATTTTCAAAAGTCCCGGAAAACTTTGAAGGTAGGTAACGTCTATTTTTTCAACTAAATGGCTGCATTATAAATTATAATGCTTTGTTACATTCATGCTTGCTTTGACCTATTTACACTCAAGAAGTCCTTATTTCATTTTCGCTTATGTAGTCGTCGTGATAAATTCGTGTTGTATAATTTTCGTCTGTAAACTGGTGTTTAGCGCTCAACTCTAAAGAGTTTAATTACTTAATGATTTGTAACTTTCAGTTTCATGCTTGCTTTGATCTATTTACATTTGAGTCCTTGTTCTATTTTTATAAAATGTATTTATTTTACTTTCACCTGTCCCGTTGTCTGTAATCAAACCTTGCAAATTAAATTTGATTCACTTCCCGGTTACCGATTGAGCTAAAATGTTGCATACATGTGTAAGTCGCGTAATGCAATATTATGATGACATGGTGCTGATCTGATGATGGAGCTGAAATGTGACCAAAGGAACTTCCCAATGAAACGATACAACCTCATCGAGTTTGGACTCATTTAAATCGTCTTGGCAAGTAGTTTGTCTTTCAATGATAACTAGGGTCTGATGATGGAGCTGGAATGTGGTCATAGGAACTCTGTAATGAAACGATGCAACCCTATCGAGTTTCGGCTCGTTTGATACATCTTGGCGAGCACTTATTCAGTAAAAGCTTGTGTTATAAAAAAGTTTTTTTAATATAGGTAATACTTGGTGCTTATGTAGGGTCATTGCGTCAAATAGTGTCATTTTCGTTCGTGTAGTGTGTTTAGCGCTCTAAACTGGTGTGTCTTAAAATTACTTGCTTACGAAATTACTGTTTTGTTAGTTTCATGCTTACTTTGTCCTATTTTCCCTTGAGATTTAGTCTATTTTCGTCTAAGTTACTTTTTTTTTCTCAGCCTATGCTGTCCCACTTCTGGGCAAAGGTCTCCCCCATTTCCTTCCATTCATCGCGTTCTGTGACCAAGCTAAGTTACTTAGTATGTTTAATTAAATAGGATATAAAAACATCTCGAGTGAGTCGATAGGTATGGGTTTCAACCCTTAATATACAATATATTATTTTGAGTGACATCCAGAATAAGACTATAGTCTTATTCATTTTATAAAAGAAGAGAAGAAGAACAGAACAATAGTAGGTAGATTTTATAAACTGATCGAATTTGCAAATCCTTATATTCAAACCATCTTTAATACAAGTTCTACAGATATTTCTAAAAGTACCTTCCAAGCTTCCAACCTGCGTCTGACAGTGAGTCTGTCCTGCCCAAATCGATCACGACTTCCTTGCCAATACCCAAACAAGCAACCAAACAATCAACATGCGTGTACGCAGCGGAAATCGCATTTACATACCAAAACAAAGGCAAATTGCGGCCGTACTCCGAACCGGCCGACCGGCCTACAAACTCTACCACAATCTGTGTCAACAGGAGGCTTCGAGCTTATAAGAAGTTATAAGGCTCTACCTTAATGTGTGAAGTATTCTGTGGCATATACATGTCTCTTTCTTTCTTACGCGGCACGTCCACCCGTCTCTTTTTTCCTCACGTGCGCCAGCTAGCGGTAATATCTAGTAGCGTTTGACAGTTGCCCAGGCGCATGCTCTTTTGTGCAGCAGGCATTAAAAACCGAGAATTAAATTGTTTAGGAACAATTTTCAGTTATTATTGTTGGATATTCGTGTGTGTGAGTGAGTGTTAATATGAGTTTGTGTCAGTAAATGGGTGTGCGCAGTGGTGCCAGTGTGGGATTGTTTTCCACTTGGAGTCCCAAAAACACCATCAAGATAAAGCTCAAACGTAAGTTTTAGTTGATATTTGCAATAGTCTTGTAAGAATGTAAGTTTGAATTGTATATTTATGGTATTAAATAATACAAAAATGTTGTGTACTCCACTCTGCTGTATCGAAAATAGCAGAGCTAAAAGTATGGCCCAATTTGCCACTTTTAAAACATATTTTCCATATCAAAAAATACTTACTCAAAAACTGAAATGTAAGCCTAATATTCAAATTCGTTTTCTACTGATTCAAAAGTATAAAAATCGCAAAAATAGTAGGTATATTTAATTTTTATATCTTAGGTAACTAAATTATATCTATGTAATAGGCAATTGGCATGTAACGAAACATTCGTAATCTGATTATTGTTATCTAATGACAATTAATCTAGGTGTTTTTAATATTATTTTAATTAACCGCATCAGTTCATAAAAAAAGATACTGAAATATCAGGATTTTTTTTCAATTTATATACTCATTGCACAAATCAATTTAAGTACCTAATTACTGCTTGTCTTTAAAATATATGCAGCAAATGCAGAATTTATACATATTTAAATTATTGTACGACATCTTCAACAAACCGGTTTTTAATACAGCTATAAATATTCGTCCTTGCTCCGGTAACTGAACCCCAGACCTCGGTCATCGAGACCGCAGCATCCAACCACGAGCCACTCGAGGTGTTATGTGACACGGCACAAGACACTAGTCTCGATAATATGATCATTAAATTACGTAATTTTATTATGCAGTCGAATAAAAAGTGGATTACTGTAACAAACAACGGTATTTTTATTTTGTTTAAAAACATTCTATTTACCTAGTTGCGCTTAAGAAACTTTATATTGTGGTATATATATATATAACGTAAATACTCATGGTTGTATTGTATAGCGACTTCTTTGTTTGTTTATACCTACTTGCAAAATCACCTGCTTCATCCGGAAGACACTGTCTTTTGAAACACAGTTTTAAAGTAACTCAAGAGTCAGTGTAAAAAAATATGTTTATTTATCTTATCTTTCACTGCTGAACATAAGCCGGCCTACCCTAGAAGAGAAATTGGGCCATATCCTTATTTCTGGGTCTGAGTTAGTGGATTCAGAATTCAGATACGCCATTGAATTTCATATACAGATTTAAATCTAACTAGGTACATAAGTATATAGAATTCGTCACGATGTTAGGTGGCACTCTAATGACCTATTAATAGTTATGATTAAATTTTTTAGGTATTTAATACTCTAATCAAATATTTTAAAGGTTTATAATTACTTAAGTTATTATGTTTGTGTCTATTTCTATATCATCACCCAGCAAGTAGGTACCTAGTTAATCGCTCTTATTATTATATTATACCTACTAGGTTTTACCCGTGGTTTCGCCCACATGATATTTTGATTTTTAAGCAATATCATTATAATTTATAGCCTATGTGTTATTCTGATATATAAGCTATATTATTGCAAATTTTCATCTCAATCCGTTCAGTAGTTTTTGCGTGAAAGAGTAACAAACATCCATACATCCATCCATCCTCACAAACTTTCGCGTTTATAATATTAGTAGGAAGTAGGATTATTTAAAGCAAAATATGTGTTTTGAGGTTGCATATAGATATATTATATTTACAACACGTTTTTTTTATTTTAAATTAATGATTCGTTAATATTATTTATCGCCGAGTTGACGAATCAAAACTTTATTGACTCTATGCAACAAAGAGGTGTCGTGTTATGGTTTAAGAGCCTGAACGCTGTGGTCATGAAAGTGCTAAGTACATATTAGTTTTCAGGGGCTCTATAATTGTATCTAGAAATGCTATTATTAATACTACATTTGCAGTCAAATGTGTAGTTTTTTGACATATTTCGTGATAGTCATAATCGTGTGTTCGCCTTACCATCCGAGGGGCTAGTCCAGGTTTACACGTAAATTGAAACTACAGCTCTATACATATTTTGTACAGCGCCCCTGGCAGAAACGAGGAAGAACTAACCAAAATGTATGGAGCCACACGCAAACACGAAAGTTTAAGTTAACTACGCAAAACTGGACTAAGGGAAGTAAGGGATCCGATGGGATCAGGTCATAGTGATTTTCATTCAAACAAGTTACATTCTTCACTACCCTTGCTGAGAAGCCGTGGTGGCTTAAAGGTAGTGACATCCGCCTTACAATTCTGATGTCGTGGGTTTAAATCCCGGTTCCGTACTAATGAGTTCTTTGGAATTTATGTACGGAATTTCACACCACTGGCTTTTCGGTGAAGGAAAACATCATGAGGCAACCTGCAAATGTTCGTAGAAAAAATTCGATGGCGTATGTGAATCCACCAACCCGCACTGGGCCAGCGTGGTGGAAATGGCCCAATCACCCTTCGTGGGTAGGCCTACGTCCAGCAGTGGACTACTAAAAAGGCTCATACAGTGCCTTGCCAATCCGCGATTTTCATTCAAGATACGCTATCCTAATCCTACACCTCCGCTCTAGCTTTTCTACTAAGGTCAACACTTAACCTCACGTACGGGTTTCTCTCATACATTACCACCATATTTTCCTACAAGTTTCACTTGAACAAAAATGCTAGTTTGCAATTGTAATGTTGGCAGCGTAGCCACACCGGCAGCGATGTCGTCGCGCATTTTAATGTTAGCATAAAATGGCGGAACCCTTGTCGCTATAAATCGTTTCCAATCTAGCGCTGATGGCAGTGGAAATATCATTTAAATAGTTAAGCACGTTTATGTTAAGGATATTTTATAATATAATTTTAATCAGCCCTCTTTATCAGCCGTAGGACGTCATCGTCCACACCTGGACATAAGACTCTCGAATGGATTTGAAATGAGAGAGATTGGAAGCGGCTTGCATCCAGCACGTTCTTGAGGTCTAGATTACATCATCAGTCCACCTTAAAAGCAGTAACTCTTTGTACTGTACTGTATCAGCCTTTTTAATAGTCCACTGCAGGACGTAGGCCTAGCTACCTACGAAGGCGATTGCCCTCGGCGGGTTGGTGGATTCACTTGGGTACGCCATCGAATTTCTTCTACGGACGTATAATAATAATAATATAATAATATATAACTTTATTGTACACCAGAAAAAAACTTAAATAACAAAGTATAAATTTGCCTAAAATTAGGTGGTACAACGGCGGCCTTATCGCCTCAAGCGATTTCTTCCAGACTACCTTTGGATGGACAAAAAATCAAGAGTACAAATATGTGGTTGGTGGTGTATAATAAAAGTAAAATGTGGAAAGAAAAAATAATTACTAAACTAAAATACAATAATTACATATTAAGTATAATAATATACTACATCTTCAATAAGATAAATATACATACATAAACAATTACACAAATATATAATAAATACAATACATATTTATATACCATAAATATGCAATACTAATAAATACGTATGCAGGTCCCTGCACGATGTTTTCCTTCACCGAAAAGCCAGTGGTGTGAAATTCCGTACATAAATTCCAAGTAATTCATTGGTCCCGTACCAATGAATTACAATTAATTACCGGGATTTGAACCCACGACCTTACGATTGTAAGGCGAGTGTCATTACCACTAGACCACCACGGCTTTGTAATCATTAACATTTTCTACTATATCTGTGGCTAATTCAAATGCACTATAATAAGTGCCATGAGCTGCGCTCAATTAGTTCGTTTTGAAATTATATTGTCAAAAAAAAGTATTACTCAAAATGCTATCTAAAAACGCTTTCTACTGGAAAATGATTGTACCTATAAATAGAAGCAAAGATATAAATAATTTGCATAATACCATGAGCAAAAAAAAATAAAAAACTTTAAAAAATGCAAAATATGTTTTTGTAAAATTTTCTATGATATATGTTCCTCCTACAAGAGTAGTAGTAGATCAAATTATATTTAAGAAGAAAGTAAAATCAAAAGTCTTTTTCATTGTGCTAAAAGTTTCTTAAAGCCAAACAACCAAATCAAAAAAAAAACAATCTTTTTATTAATTTATTATTTATTTATTAATTAAATTCAATCAAAAATTCACATAATTTTTAGGTACTTTGTAGGTACTTGATCACAACATATCTTATCTTAAACATAGATATGGTCTTAAGATGTAGCACTCCTGTATCGTATAGTAATCTAATACTTACTTGATGAAAATTAGAAGCTTTTCTACGTTCAATTTTCACCTAAATTACATATCTAATTGCGATAAGGAACCAGAAACGTTCAAATAATCAGCTTAATTCAACGGCTTAGTTGGCGTATTCTATCCATAAGGCAACGTCAAGACGTCGAGCTCTCAGATATCTAGAGAGGAGTATTTTTACCTGACACCACAGACACTTATACATATATGCAGTAAGTACACATACACCGTAAAATACAAAAGTGTTTTCTACACGCACATAAGTGATTTCTTGAGATATCTGATTAATATTTGTGTAAAAAAAGCCATGGTGGTCTAGTGGTAATGACACAGGCCTTGCAATCGTGAGGTCGGGGGTTTAAATCCCGGTCCCGTACCAATGAGTTCTTTGGAATTTATGCACGGAATTTAACACAACTGGCTTTTCGGTGAAAGAAAACATCGTGAGGCAACCTGCGGACGTATGCAGGTTGCCTCACGATGTTTTCCTTCACCGTAGAAGAAATTCGATGGCGTATGTGAATCCACCAACCCGCACTGGACCAGCGCGGTGGATGTGGTCCAATCACCCTTCGTGCGTTGGCCTACGTCCTGCAGTGGACTATTAATAAGGCTGGTAAAATTGTGTAATTAGCGTTTTTGTAAATTTAGATGGAAAAGTTTCATGCGAAATTAATTCCACTTTAGTTCGTAGACAATGGAGTTAGGCAGAGAGTTAAGAGACGCTTTTGTTCAGTAGTTGGCGATTGTAGGATGTGATAAGTTGAAGACGATGATGATAATAAATAAAGACGACATGACAGGCAGACAAAATCTTTATTTATAACCACAAAGTAAAAATAAAACACGATGCACACATTTAAACTATGGCGATTTCTTCCAGGCAACCATGCACGAATAAGAATTGACGAGAACAAGTAATAGTGGCCTAAACTAGAGATATTATTATAACTAAGACCCTGCCGGGCTAGTATGCGTGCCGCTATTTATTTCTTTTGTAGTGCCAGAACGAGACAGCGTTATGGCAAAGTATATAAATATCTCTCACTTTTTCACACGTCGAAATGAGTTCATTTCGTGGCTTTTCGTAGTCGTGCTTGACTAGATAATATGGGCAACTCTCGAGAGATCTGTGGTCGAGTTATACAGTGGGCGTATTCCAGGAAATCTGATAAGGATATAATTTGATATATTGAAGGTTTGTTTAGCGCTGCTGGCACGGGAGAAATAATAACACTCACTGTATTGGTTAAGTAATCGTTACCAATGAAGCACCTGAGAGAATGTGCTAACTAAGACGTAATGGAGCAATTACATACCTAGTTGATTTTGTAAGCTTTTCTATGCGTTCGTCACGGAATATTTTTCATTTTATTGGATTGGTTTACAATGGCTCAATCCTGAGAATAGTAAAAGGTAAATAGATAAATCTTAATACAATTACGCGCAAAAAATTGATGTAGTTTTGTATTTTAAACAGGGAATTAAAAACAAACAATTTATTCAAAAAATAAAATATAGACCAAACCGAATGAAACTATGTACTTGAATGATCAGAAATGATTTAGAAAAATAATTATACAGAGAAAAACTATAAAAAAGAACAAGTGGCGGCCTCATCAATAAAATTTTTTTTTTATTGACAACCTTTGGATGGATAGGAATATGGAACAAGTATGGACGACATATAATTAATTGGTGTTTTAATATTTTTTTTCGCGATTCTGCGATTTGTTAAACCGTTTATTATGAGAACCGTGGTGGTCTAGTGGTAAAGACACCGGCCTTACAATCGTGAGGTTCAAATCCCCGTCCCGTACCAATGAGTTCTTCAGAATTTACGTACGGAATTTCTCACCACCGGCTTTTCGGTGAAGGAAAACATCGTGAGGCAACCTGCATACGTCCGTAGAAGAAATTCGATACCGTATGAACGTGAATCCACCAACCCGCACTGGGCCAGCGTGGTGGATATGGCCCAATCACCCTTCATGGGTAGGCCTACGTCCTGCAGCAGACTATAAAAAGACTGGTACAGTACGGTACAGTTGTTTATTATAATGTAATTTCAAAAATATTGCCTTATTTCTTAGGTTGGAAATACATTACATGTATACACGAGTCATTTCTCATGCGAGTCGTGGCCTACTCAACGTTTTGCGCAAACATATGTCAGAGAAGAGTTATAGCACTTAGCAGTTATTTACGGGACGATTAAGGGCCGGAAAGGGGTAAGGGATGTACACGCAATACATAGAGAGACGGTAAGTATGGGCTATAGATCTAAAATTAACAGAAATTAAACCCCAAATAGGCTCCTAATATTTTGACCGACGAAACGGAGGAGATACTCAATTCGACGCGTATATACCTATACTTTTTGTGTGACCACGCATAACTTTTTACATAGTGGTCCGATTTCGATAGGTATTTATTTTTTATTGGAAAGAGTATACTTCGAAATTGGTCCCATTTAAATCTTATTGAAATCAGCTGAGCTATTTTTGATAAATCAACAATAATGTGAAAAATGCTACATCGATCGGTGCGAAATATTCGCGAATTGTGTACACGATTTTTTGCAAAAAAAAATTATTCAGTTATCATCGCTTATGAGCCCCTCCACATAATGAAAAGGGCTGGGCGAGAGATCGAGGGCTGGGCGAGAGATCATAGGTAGAGAGAATTAGATAGGTATCTTGACAACCAAAATACAAATAATTTTCATAGCTACCAGACATGCAGGTTTTTTCTATTTTCTCAAGATGTTTGATCTTAAGTTCCTGATCTCAATGGTATTTGTAGTCTATCATAGTGCGTGTATTTAAAATATCAATTATTCAATTTAACTGTTCCATTGCTCAGACAAACTGAGCAATGGAACACAACTTCAATAAGCAAACAAAGTAGAAGTACAAACCTTACCTATAAATCGACGTAGAAAGACTGCTTGAATCGAAAACTTTATTATTTATATCTATATTTTTCGCTAAAAATGGCATCACCTACTTCAACCATCAGAATTCGAATACATTGTATGTACTCGTAGTTCGCTAAGATTGATGTGTCATCGACGTAGTAAATAGTTTTCACATTATTGTTGTTTTATCATAAACGACTCAGCCAATTTCGATAAAATTTAATTTTAGTCATATTAAAACCGCTAACTTATGATCTAGCGAAAAAAAATCATCAGAATCGATTCAAAATTGGTGGAGTAATGGCGTAACATTCACACTTCAGTAGATTTCAGAATCTCCTTCTTTAAATTGGTGAAAAAAGGGAAAGTAGTATAAAAAGTATGGGGAAGAATGTGACTATATTGTACTTTACGTAATTGAGATACTGCCGGTATAAACAGAAGCTGAAGAGGGTTGAGGTGATGTTTGCGGAGTACAGCTGGCTTTCACAGGAGGGATGCGGTTCGGTTGATTTTTTAGGTATTCGGGGCGGGTTGTTTAGGAGAACCTTGATTTCTTTTTCCAGTAAATGTTTTTAATGCGATGACTGGATTTTTTTACCCCTGACGCAAAAACGGAATGTTATAAACTTGTGTTCATCTGTTTACTTCTTATCTGTTAATAGTCCCGGAGCCAGGAAGAAGTTGTAAGACCAAGTTTCTCGCCGGTGCTTTATTCTCTCGAGTTAACCAGTTGTAAAATACTTCAGAGTTAACCCTTAATTACTCGCATGGGGTCAAAGCAGTTTTGTATTAAAAAATGAAGGACTTTCCACTGCCCAAATTTCTCCGCGCCCCCAGTAGCTTCATAATTCTTGTCGAAGTTTGTAATTCAGTAGCGACCAAGTCCCAGGAGTGGCTGGATACGTCGCTGGACTCCTAAGCCGTGACCCTATGCGAGTAATTACGTACCTTTTTTGTTGCCTACAAATTGTTCAGTAAATCCCAAAAAAAATCTAATTCATTTGTAAGTAACATTTTAAGACCTACTGATTTGGATGCAAACAGATAAATCTGGTGATAAACCTGAATAATATATATAATATTAAAATTTATCTCGGCCTTCCACAAATTGAGAACATTAAAGTCAGAACAGAAGTTGTTTTAATTTTTCAGTTATTTAGAGGCAAAGTTATATTTTAATTTTATGACATTAATCTTATTTAATCTACTTCATATTACAATTTTTGTTTGGGGTCTGTAGATACCCCATGTGAGTAATTACGGGATTTCTTCCTGCGAGTAATTAAGGGTTACATTATGTCGTCCCGTGGCCGTCAACTGCAGTTCTGTTACGAGTAGTGGGATCAAAAATGGGATAGTAGAATATTGGAAACCTGCGACTGAAGATCGATCTGATGGGTCGATGATCCCGCGTTTCTTTGATGTCAGCGTCGTTCAACAACAAGTATCCCGTATCCTGGTATCCAAGTATCAAAATACCAGAAAATGGTCTAAGAGCCAGTGAAGATCGACCATTACGGATGTGATAACCAGATAAAGCATATTTTTATGACTTATTATTTATTTAAAAACAGCCTGCCTGTCGAAAAGTGTTTATGGCTATCTTTTAATAAATAAATAACATTTATTTTATAAATGCGCGGTTTTTTGCAGGCAAGCCTATAATATGATTAATCAAGTCATTAAGTTCCCTTTCTTATGATTCCAATTTTGACTGATTATCGGTGTCGTACTTTATTACTTTACTTTAATTTGACATATTTGTTCATATCTACTTGCCAAGTACCCATGAACAAGAATAAGTAGGCAATCCTATCAAGGCATATATCTTCTCTATGTTAAAAACAATCAGAAAACTAACGGTTATGGTTAACAAAAGAACAATAAAAAAACATTGACGAAAAAACTCGAATTAAATAATTATAGTCGTGAACACTTTTCGATAGGCGTGTTTGTAAATAAATAATATTTCATAAAAAAAAAAGTCTCATCAGGTTATCAGATGGGTGTTGGTCGTTCTTCTACGTCCTCTCTCCCTATCATAAGATTTGCTTCCAAACCGCAGCACAATGGCTGTTAGTACAGCATGTTTATTGGGATCTTAAGTCGTCTGTTCAAATTGTGAGTAGACGTCCTACGCTGCGCTTGTCAGTTAAATTAAATTAGATCTGCAGTCTCTGCAGTCTTGAATCTCTCAGTTATCTACTTACGTGATATCGTTTCGGTTTCAACAATGTAACTGGTTTGTTAGAAATGAAAAGGAAATTGTAAAATGTTATAAAATAAAAATAAAATAAAAACGTTTATTGTTCCATAAAAAGTTACAAAAACAAGTTGTGCACTAGTTCCCACACTAGGGTGACCTGTGTCGTGGGACCTAGGCTCTTCCTTATTATTAGGTATAACATGTTATCTAAAACTACAATACTAGAAAAGTAATTATTATTAGCTAACTATTGAAGGTATAATTATAGATATACAATAAAAACGACTAAATTTAAAAGCTAGGTTACTAAATGAAAATAAAATACTATTTAAGTACTTAGCCAGCTAATTAATTTTGAAAATATAGTTATTATTTACATAAAAAGTCAAAAGAGGGTTATACTTCTTGCTTATTTATTATGAGGGTTATCGCAGTAGCAGAAAGGCAAAACTCGCAATATTACTCGTACATACGTGTTTTAAATGTATACCTATCTATGTGTAAGGTATGTCATTATTGAAGTGTGAGTGTAAATTTATAGAGAGTGTTGTTGATTACGGCTTCGCCGTTTTGCCACATCGTTTTTGGACCTACGTATGAAAAAACTTTTTTTCGTTTCTTGTTTCCTAAACTCTTGTAGTACTATTACCTCTATCTTGGATGTAAGGGGGCCCCGGACTCCCGGTTCGCCGAACCGTACCCGCGGAAAATATAAATTAAATTATTTGTTAATTAGAGGTGATGAATTTAATTAACATCTGTTCTGGAACTAGGTGTTAGTTATCCGTTAAGTTTTTTCCGTAGACACTGTGACCTATGGAATCCTAGTAGAGTTTGTGTGTGAAGCACTATTAATTTTTGTTTTCACTTTCATATGGATCATTGTATATTAATAGCACCTAGAATTAGGTTCTTATTTATAGGTAGTACATTAATTTCGCTCGAAGAGTAGGGTACCTATTTATAGCGCCTAGATTTAGGTACTAGGCGTTGACATTTCACTAGGTATCAGTACTCTCGCACGAACGAACTTGTGATTGCCATCGTGAGAAGTTTGTATAATCGTAACCTAACCGAAATCCAAATATTCCATTCCAATGGTAATTTCAGACGCTTCTCAATCTTTAATCTGTGATACGGACGTGTGAATAAACTGAGTGTGAGGAATAAATAAGGTTTTATTTGTTCATGCAGATTGAATTTTTGCTGTCGTGTTCGTGAAATGGTTTCTTCTTTGCATGCAAAATGGTCTGTGGTAGGATATTTTATGAAATACTTATCGATGTGTTTCCTGTTTCGTGGTGGTCTAGTAGTAGTAACACCCGACCCGCAATCGTGAGGTCGTGTATTCAAATCCCGATCCCGAACCAATGATTTTTTTTTGGAAGTTATGTACGGAATTGCACACCATTGGCTTTTCGGTGAAGGAAAACATCGTAAGGCAACCTGCATACGTCCGTAGAAGAAATTCGATGGCGTATGTGAATCCACCAACCCGCACTGGGCCAAAGTGGTGGATATGGCCCAATCACCCTTCGTAGGTAGGCCTACGTCCTGCAGTGGACTATTAAAAAGGCTGGTACGGTACGGTACGGTGTTTCCTGCTTACAGATAATGGGGTAAAAGCCTTTTTTAATTTGTTGGTAGCATCGAAAACTTGATGATGACTCTATAAATATAAAATGTACGTATTTTGAAAGAGCGACACTACGGCAATAATGCCTAGATTTTTGTGATGTTAGAACATATCATAAAAGATGCTTGGTGCATCCTATATAAAAAAAAACTCCTTCTCTGTCTAACCCACCTGATTAAAATATTTACGAAGTGTGGCGTGCCTTGCTGGTAGAGCTGGAATAATAGGTCTAACGATTCTAAAGGTGCACATAACGTTAAGAAACAATAAAACTGGTACACTGGCATGATGAAACAGTGTCAAGCAATTTGCTAGCAATTGTATTAGCTTCGCTGTCTTTGAAATACCTCATGGCCCGGTACCAGAAAGTAGTATTCTTTATTGTTAGCACGGATTATGACACATATCAAAGGTTTTGTACTTCTTCTGGCGGGTTCTGCAAAAAACCCTACCACTACTTGTTTTACTATAGTTGTTTTAGCCATCCACCGTTAGACATAAGTCTCCACAATAGATCTCTAATAAGACGATTTGGTTATAGCTTGCATCCAGTGCAATCCTAAGAACTTGATGAGATCTACCTTGTGGGTGGACGTCCTACGCTGCGCTAACCGTTACGTGGTCTCCACTCTCCAGTCGAGAACTTTTCGACCCTAGTACCCCTTACTTTATCCATATCTAAATGTAAATTACAATGTCTCCTACCATATGGCGCGTTATCTACCACCACATGGTCATCGGGCCCGCTCGTCCGTGTCAAGGGGTGCTTAGCGCGGAACTTTGGGAATTTATTATTTTAGCCATTCCCACGTAATTGTCTTCCTGTCTAAAGCAGTTTTGTAGAAAATAAATATACCCTCCATTGTCTTTTTGTTTGCAAACTCGGCAGCTGAAATATTTTTCATAATTAAGTTGGTACAATAGTTGACAGACGATCTAATATTATAATGCGACAAGAACTCACTACATGTATTTAAGACTACAAAACCACTCTGGATGCAAGCCACTTCTAACCGGTCTTGATGGAAATTTGTAAGAGAGAACCGTTTCCAAGAGCGGAAATGCTACGGCCACAGTAATGGTATCATATCTACTTATTACACATATCAATTAGTGTTTAACTTCCGCGATTTACAAATTATGATTTAGTATTACAGCTGTACCACATTAACATAACCATAACCCTAATTAAGTTTAAAAAACCGGACAAGTGCGAGTCAGGCTCGCACATCGAAGGTTCCGTACAAACATATTGTTAAAACAATATGTGATTTAAATTAAAATGTACAGTTTTCAGATTTATTCCTATATGTGTACTCTGAGACAATGCTTCTCGCCAAATTTCATAGTTCTACGTCTACGGAAAGTACCCTGTAGGTTTTGATTTTTGCGAGTGCGAAATATGCGGTTTTTTACAACATAAGCGGCTCTAACTTTTTTAAACGATAACTGAGAAGTTTTTCTTTTACACAACTGCAAGAGTTTATTTTATATACGTATATAGTTTAAATTTCAACTCGATATCTTTACCTGTTCCCGAGATAAAGAGTCTTGACATACACACAGACGGACAGACGGACAGACGTACAGACTTACAGACGGACAGACGGACAGACGGGCAACAAAGTGATCCTATAAGGGTTCCATTTTTTCCTTTTGAGGTACGGAACCCTAAAAAGCGACTGTTATCCGCACCACACTACAGCGTATTAGGTCGGGTAGGTCCCATTTGTTCTATGGAACATGACGTCATAGTACAAAATGAAACATTTTCGTCCCTATTTTTTCCATAGAACTACATACTACCTTCTCACCCGAGTTTCATGTCATAGAACAAAATGAGAATCAGTTTTTCCCAAAACCTTCCATGATGTATAAGACGTGAATGACATTAAACACTGACGTTAATACCAGGTACAGTTCACTATAAAAAAAGAAACTACTCGCTACCTAAATAATATTTTTATTTTGCAAAATAAAAACAAAACAGCACTTTAACAATACTTATTTCTTTAACTACTTACAAACTAAAAACAAGTTTTCTTACCGCTAATATATTCTTATATTAAACAGTCCGCGATAAAAACTAACTAAAACCATTCCTTCTTTTAACTAAAACGTTCTTATATTAAATAGTCTCCGAAAAATACTTATTTTGTAGAAAGAGTTCTCCAGCACAAATTTTACAATATAAATCATAAATTTTGATGGGTTCATAGTCATTATGCATCGGGTACCGAAGATATAGGCAGTCCTGGCAACGGCCCGTGGATGACATACCCTCTTCACTCATAATTACTCTGTAATCTTGCAGATAGTAAAAAAATAGATCTATCAAGATGGTTTTTGGTAACTGCAACTGTTTTAACATAATGTACATATTTTCAATATTTTCAAATATTGACGCCGGGTTATTGAGACAACAATCAATATTTGATTTCATGTACTTAAACAAACTTGTCAAAGCCATTTCATATAAAGTCTTAGGTTGTTTAGAGAACAATTTACGGATTACTTCAAGCCTGTTCATTAGTTTCTTTTAATTTTGTTCAAAACAAGTATTGATATTTTCGGGCTTTAAAGACAAAATACTATGTTGTGTCAATTTTGATTTACTCGTGAAAGATAGTTTATACAAAAAAGATCGAGTCGGTCTCTTTGGAAAACCGGCCAGTGTGCTCTTTAATGAGTCGACAAGTAAATAGTTTTGTTCAAAAACATTTCTACGCTAATTTCTCCAATAGTTAACTGTAGCTGGTTTTCTAATATGTACCTGTCCCTGTTAATGTTTTTTTTTTCGCGTTTAGTTAACGATTTAGGTTTATTTAACACTTTTATTGCTTTAATTTTATTGAAAATTGCATCCTCAGCCATTTTTGTCAAAAATATTATAAACGATGGCGGAGTTCTTTTAAAATGGCCCACAAAATTGTGATGCCAACTCTCCACACTGTTAGTGGTCCTATGTTTAATTCCAAAACAGCACCAAGACTTACGAAAATCATTTTTTAACCAGAACGATTCCATGTATTTTACAAATTTTAGTAAGTTATCGTTTGAAATAGAAGCCACTTCCGCTTTTATATATACCCAACCATTGTCTAGCTCAGATAGAGGTAAAAACGGCAATACTGTACAAAGTGACACAATTCTTTGCAAGAATATATCATTTGATAAATGCAGTTTTTTCGCCTTTCGTCGTAAAGCTCGCGTAAAATGAAAGTAACAGCCATGGTAATTTGCATTTGGGAAAACTTCCTGAACAGCAGCGATTGCAGCCCTCTCAAAATCTGTTATAATTTCTGTCGGTGAAAATCCCGGAATAGTAGATTTTATCAATTCTAGCATACGCACATACATTTCTTTTGTTTTTTTGGTAATCAGAACATATACGAGTGGAATTATATTAGTCAACTCATCAGAACTCCCTAAATCCCCATGCATGGTGTAAAGTTCTGTAAATGGTGCAGGACAAACTTCGAAAGTGCCATCAAGTAGTATTATTTTAATATTTGGTATTATTCGTCTGGCTTCTTTTGAACAAAACAGCAAAATGCGGTTGTCTTCATCGTTAAAATCGGCAAGTAGCATATCGGTATACTGAGTGGGAATTTCTAACACACATGCATCATTACAAGACAGCAAAGGAACTTGAAAGTGTTCATTCCTTTTACGATAAATCGTAGATTTGACTTGTTTATATGAAGGTATATTTTGTATAAAATGTATACCTTTGTCGTGAAATGTTGACACCACTTTTTTGTACACATTCGGCACAGTATCTTGCCCTAGACCCGCTTCTTCGACACACGTTGCTATCACGTTTTTTGTAATTTCTTTTGTTTCGTCTTTCACACAATTTATGTGATGTGGTTTATTTTTCATTATTAATTTCTCCGTCTAAAAATATAATAAATATAAATTTTATAAAAAAGCTTTTTAAAGCTGAAAATTGAAAAAAAATATTATTTACATAATTAACTCACCATAGAAATCTTCATACTTCCGACACATTTCAGTTTCCGATAATTTATACATCGCCATAATGACATTCCTCTAGTATAATTTGTCTGTAGGTAATATTCTTTATCACCATGCTGTAAAACTTTTCCACGACCCCGTTGCAGAAAATTCAAACTATCAAAATTTACGTTTATATCCATTACGATAAACAAAGATCCAATCCAATCATTGTAAACAATCAACAATAAATAAGTGAGAACCCTGCGACTGCAGCTCTCTCAAAATCCGTTATGGTGCGTTACGGCATTATAATTTTTGTTAGGGAGTAACCATCTAATCAAAAATGTCACTAAGACAAGTGGTAGCAAATCATTCTCGAGTGGCCAGTTTACATATCAACTTCAAGAAGTTTATATACCTATGTACTTAGTTTGTTCTATGGAACAATTTGAGACAAAAATTACAAACTGTTCTGTAGTACAAATAGGGACAATATTTTCTCAAATTGTTCTATTACGTCATGTTCCATAGAACAAATGGGACCTACCCATTAGGTATACTTAGATACTATTAGATAACTGACTAAAACACTATAGTATTTTAGTTTGATCGTATGCTTATGCAGTTTTGCCTCCGTTTCCAAAAAGTATGCATTTTTGTTCTTATATTACGTATCCACATATTTTATTTCTTAGGTTACTTTTCCAAACCACAAAGAGTCCAACGGAATGCGCCTCGAGTTAAGTTTCGGGTTCCATCCACATGACCTCATACTTTACGAGTGTGTAAGGAATGCATGCAACCACATACGAATACCTAATTTATTATTCAGACATGACAGACGATTGTTAAGAATTTTGGTATAGCATTTTCTTCTTGCATTTTATCACCATCATAATATGAGGAAGAAGGACGTATGTATACGTACAGTATTGTACCGGCTTTTTTAATAGTCTACTTCTAAACATATGGCGCATGAAGGGCGAACGGGCTAAATCGACCACACTGGCCCAGTGCTGGTTGGTGGATTCACATACACCATCGAATTTCTTTTATATGGTCGTTGCAGGTTACCAAGCTATGTTTTCCTTCACTGAAAAGCCAGTGGTGTGAAAATTCGTACGTAAAAGTTTCTAATGGTGCATCCACACACTCCGCGAAGCGACACGAGCACCGCAGCTGTAGCTAACTTCACATCGTATACAAGGCGGCAGTGTGAAGTTAGCTACAGATGCAGTGCTCGTGTCGCCTCGCGGAGTGTGTGGACGCACCATTAAGAACTTTTCGTTACGGTACCAAAATTTGAACCCAAGACCTAACGATTGCAATGATATCTACCCATTTTATGACGAATAATATGAATTAGCTTTTTTAGGAAAGTTTTCTTTGTGATTGTTGGCTCTATCAACTTATTTGATTTGGTCAACCAGTGATACTCGTCACGAAATACAATACCAAAAGATACACACAAAATCGGTTACAAAACCAATAAGAGCTCTCTCCAAGGTTGCCTAAGAACTTGTTAAGTCACATGTAGTCGAAAGGAGGTCTCCATTATTCACATATTATTATTATAGCTTTTCACTCAGTTTTTTCATATAAATGATTGACTCACGCTAAAACGTATGGAGCAGCTGATTGTCTTCATTCAGTCATTTCAGTCGATTTCGCAATTGTTCCTATTGTAAAAGATGATTAACAAAAAGAACTCTGAAAGTCTTGGCACTGTACAAATAATCACCCGTACCATCACTTCACTACATAGTATAAAACAAAGTCGATTCCCGCTGTCCCTAATCCCTATGTATGCTTATATATTTAAAACTACGCAACGGATTTTGATGCGGTTTTTTTGATAGATAGAATAATTCAAGAGGAAGGTTTATATGCATAATACACCTGTGCGAAGCCGGGGCGTGTCGTTAGTCAAGTATAAAATAAGTGCAAGCAACGTGATATTTGAGTAATAACGTGACTTTAATTTATGAATTCAAGTTTACATATAAATAGATTCATAAAATTACTACGACCTCCTTTCGGCCTAGCTCCACCGTTGCACATAACCATGTACCCCAAGGACACTTTCTAGCCCTGTTATGATAATTTTATAATCCAATACATCCATTTAGGCTCCACGGCCGTGTCTGTCGTGAAATGAAGCGCTTTCTCTGGTAACTGTCCATTTCGGGTCACCTAACGGAAGTGGCTCCATTTTGTGATACACGATATGTGGTTTAAATAGTGCAGTCGAATTGATGACATGGAGGTGAAATGGTGCTAGAACTAATGTGGCTATTGTAGGTTTCTGTATCAATAAGCCTATTTTATTTTTACCCGCGGCTTCGCCCGCATACGCAATATCCTATCCTACTAATATTATAAACGCGAAAGTTTGTGAGGATGGATGGATGGATGGATGGATGGATGGATGGATGGATGGATGTATGGATGTTTGTTACTCTTTCACGCAAAAACTACTGAACGGATTGAGATGAAACTTTGCAATAATATAGCTTATATATCAGAATAACACATAGGCTATAAATTATAATGATATTGCGTAAATTGTTCATAATATAACGATAAGTGTTAAGTAAGATCTGAGAACTCTGAAAAGCTATTCTAGAGTGCGCATCGAGAAATGTCAAAAAAAATCAACTGTCGAATCGAACAACCGTCAAATCGTTTTTTGTTTAATTTTTTGGATCGGGTTTGAAAGACGGATCGTGACATAGTCTACTTTTTATCCCGGATAAATAAAGGGTTCCCATGGGATAGCACAAAATCAAAATATCATGCGGGCGAAGCCGCGGGTAATAACTAGTATCATTATAATTTATAGCCTAATCTCAATCCGTTCAGTAGTTTTTACGTGAAAGAGTAACAAACATCCATACATCCATCCTCACAAACTTTCGTGTTTATAATATTAGTAGGATTTTTTGTATTTTTCGTATGGCTATTAGATGGCTAGCCCTGGTGCCTGTTTTTAAGCCTCTGACTTGGCTAAACAGTTAAAATAACCGGAACCTACAATTTAACATGTCATTCGAGCCCTTGCAGCGCTTAGTTGTAACTGCCACCCGCGGTCACCCATCAGAAGACCCACCATGATCGCTGACAAACACCTATAGTCACACTACTACTAAGTAAACTAATTATAACCAGATGACTTATGAAACGGAAACTAGTTCTAATTACTCTACTAATAAATAAAATCAAAGTAAGCCAAAATATATGCTATGGAGAGGGCTATGCTGGGAGTCTCTCTGCGAGATCGAATTGGAAATGAGGATATCCGTACATACAGGGTTATTTCTAATCAATTAGCATCCTTCTAGGGGCTTATTCTGAACATCAAAACTAACAACTTTTGTTCTACAACTTTCATCAAAACTAAAAAAAAAATTGTTGTTCCATAGAAAATTTAGTTCACCCGCGAAAAAATGTATGGAACAGCTGATTTTTTTTTTTTGAGTTTTGACGAAAGCCGTAGAACAAAAGTTGTTAGTTTTTATGTACTTACAGAATAAGCCCCTAGAAGGATGCTAGTTGATTAGAAGTAACCCTGTATAGAATAAACCAAGGTTAGATTAGCAAGATGAAATGGCAGTGGACAGGGCATATAGCACGTAGGACTGATGACTGATGGGGTTGAAAAGTTCTCAAGTGAAGACCACGTACCGGCCAGCGCAGCGTAGGACGCCCACCCGCAAGGTGGATGGAGGACTTCATTAAGACCGCAGGATCCTGCTGGATGCATGCCGCAATGATTAAGTGACGTATATCACGTGACTTAATGTACCTACTGTACTGTATCAGAATTTTTAATAGTCCACTGCAGGACGTAGGCCGACCCACGAATGATGGTTGGGCCATATCCACCACGCTGGCCCAGTGCGGATTGCGGCGGGATTCACATACGCCATCGAATTTCTTCTACTGACATATGCAGGTTGCCTCACGACGTTTTCCTTCACCAAAAAAACAAGTGGTGTTAAATTCCGTACATAAATTCCAAAGAACTCATTGGTACGGGACTGGGATTTGAACCCACGACCTCACGATTGTAAGGCGAGTGTCATTACCACTAGACCACTACGGCTTATATATCACGTAACTTATAAGACTTTATAAGTTATAAGAATAAGGTACTTAGCTAAGTAGGTATACCTATATAACTATCTTCAGTTCGATGCTACCGCCATAATTTTCAAGTGCCATCCAGTCTATCATCAAGTCATAACTGGCTGTCATTCCAGAGTTTATGCAGGAAGGCTGCAGTTGTTAAATGCAGCCGATTATACCGCTCTATTAAATGAGCGCTGGCGTAGCCGTTAAATGTTTATTATAGTCACGGCATGCGGCAGTCCAGTTAGGATTTAGAGTATAGTTATACAGCTGCAGTGAAATATAGCTATGGGCAGGGCACATATATGCAAAGCTGATCGATCGGACGTAAAGTTCTTGAATGGAGAGCCGGTACAAGAAAGCGTAAAGGGCCCCACTGACCATCACGTGAAATGGATGACATCCAAATGAATATGGCTAATATTGACAATTTAGTCTATTTAAGTTTAGACTTCATTTTTACAGAAACATTAATAAATCCACGGATGCTATAGTTTGAAGGTAATCAGACAAGTTGCTAAACTATTTTTGACAATGAAGCCCTCGCTAAACCTATGCTAAGTCGCCATTCTAACGACGAAGTCGCAAACTTGTAACATCAAATGGATGTCATCCATTTGGCGAGATGGTCAGTAGGACCCTTAAGAGCGCTTGTATACGGCCGTTTTTTTCGTCGGACAACGGACCATCAATAAACGGATACCTACACTTTTCGCCGGACGTATGTCCGATGCGTCTACACACATTCAATAATAACCATACATCCGGTGATCCGGTGAAAAAAAACGGACGTATACGAGTACAATATACATATACGTCCGTTTTTCATTTTTACATACAAGGGCCCCAAGACTCATTTTGAAGGTTCCCATTCGCCCCGCATTGTTTGGAGCGGGCCGAATGGAGACCTTCAAAAAAGTCTTGAGCGATTCGCCCCGCGGGCCGAACCGCTTGCGGGGCGAAACGACGCAGGATTCCGTCAATCGGTGGACGTTCTACCGTGTTTTTTATTCCGTGTAGATTTGCGTTTGACTACATACATACTGTCTAGAGTGTAGCACGCTTACCTAGAAGATACCTAATTACTCGGGATTTGAAGACTGAAGAAGAAGTTGTGTTTGTTGCTAAGACAAAACTTTTACTATGCTGCCTACTTCGAAACCGCGAAGTGACAAGGGTGGCTTTTCTCAGATTTCTTTACGTGGCAAAATAACGTTTGCCAGGTCTAGTTAGTAATTAATAAACATGCAATTACTATCACAAGGAATAATAGTTAATTAATAACTAAAAGCAAAATTAAAAAAAAAAAAAAAAACCAGCAACGCTATAAATTTACTGAAAACGGATAAAAACTGAACATTGCATCAAAATCGGATTAGTAGTTTTGGGACAGAAATGACAACATTGATTTGGCCAACAATATTTGCTGTAACGTCCCCTGGTGAGTTATCACTGTAACACTACCTAAGAACATGCACCAATCAAACCCGTACCCAAAACTGAATGCGCATCAAATTCGAATCAGTAGTTTTGGAGAAAATTGGCAACATATATTTGCACGAACATCCTCTCAAAGAGTTGAAAAAATCTGAAGCGAACGCAGGATTTGAACCTGCTCCTTCAGATCACTAGCCCGACGCACTCATATAAAATCATAACAAACATCCTCTAACCCGAAACGCATATACCGTCTCCGTTTCGTCGCAGGTTAAAATACAATTACTTGAAAGAAAATTAAAATGTCTTTACCATTTTGGAACGCACAAAATAAAATGAAAATACAGATTTTCTCTTCCTACCTCACCAAAACACAATACGATGTACTTTTCGAAATAAAAACGACATTTACCTATTATGCATGAAGCGCGGAGAAAATGTGAAAGCAAAACAAAGAAAGAAGAAAGCCCAAAGATTCATTTCCCAAAAGGCTTCAGAATCTTTTACCCGTCGACATGGTTCTGCGCTCTATCTGCAGAGAACCGCTCGATTCACTATCGAGAATAGTTTTTATACAGTTATAGAATTGGGTTGAAAATAACTTGGCAGAAGGTCGCTTCTTGGATTTGATTCAATGCAGCTGGTGGATGATCTAAGGATTTTAAAGTGGAACGTTTTTCTACATAAATTACGAGTCTAGATTCCCAATATAGTGCTCTTGGGAGCTTCATTTTACTATGGAAAGTAATGCTAAGCTGCTTTGGCACATTTTAGTTATATTTATATTGTCTGGAAATTATTTACGTATTTTTGGTCAATACCCCGGAACGACTATTGTTACATTCGCGTTAGGTACTCACTAGACAGCTTGTCAATGGTGAAACCACGGTCAGATACCATTGTCCATTACCATGGTGAAACTATTGACGTAGGAACTTACCGGGATAGTGACTAAAAAAAATACGTGCGTGATTATTTCCCGTTTTATATACATTAATAATTATGTAAATTAAAATTATCATCAACTTAGTTTGTTCGAAGTTAGTATTGCCGTGCTTTACTTAAGTGATTAAAAAAATAGTAAGCTCATGCTTAAGTAATCGGATAGAAAAGCTCTAAGATTCATAGTTCCAAAAATATGGTTTACACAAATTTTCGTGATCATATCAGCCGTAGAATCTCCTCTGCTAGACATAGGCGTTTCTATGGATTTCCAATGGGACCGGTAAATCGTCGCACTACCCTGTTGGTGGACATCCTACATTACGTTTACCGGTACGTAGTCTTCATTCAAGAACTTGCCCAAAAAAATCCTGTTCAATTACAAGCTCTTTTTTGGAAGACTGATAAAATGTAACCTTTATTTACCTTATAAGATGCGAAAATAAACGTAAGATTAATTACTTCTAATTAAAAATTCATTAAGAGGCTTAAGGTAGTAAATATTTGAACAGGTTTGAATATTTTTGCAGACGCACCGGGACAGGGTATTAAGCGGCTTAATAAGGGAACTAGTAAATTGAGGAACAAAATCTGGAAATAGACTTACTGAAATATCACATAAATAGCTACCCTAAAATAACTAGAATACTACTAGAACTAGAAGAAAAAACTAAAACAGTATTTAAGAGTGCGCCTAATACCATGAAAAAAAAACTGATTTCACCCTCGCTTCTTGCATTGCCCGCTATCATCTATGATGCTTTGTTTAGAGTCGAAAATCGCATGACACAGTTCACGATGATGTTGGCTTCGAGAGCCAGCTTAAATTTTTAGGTGACATTTTACTTATTTATTCAAAATGTAAGCATGTTTTTAAAAAACCAATTGATTACTTGGCTAGATCATTAGTCTGGCTACGTAATTTGTCAAAAATTATGTGGTGTTCTCGCTGATATTTTCGAGCATTTGAAAAAAAAATATTTTTTTATGAAGCGAAGTTTTAATTTTTTTTCTAAAGTAACCATATTCTTTTTTCAAAATTCTACGCGATTACTTTGCTACTATAAACTCACAAGGATTTGGAAAGATCGGAACATATCCCGCAACACTAAAGTGAGACTGGTACGGACATTGGTTTTCTCAATTTTCCTTTACGGCGTAGAATCCTGGACGTTACGGAAGGAAGAAAGATCCAAAATCGATGCATTTGAAATTTGGTGTTGGAGGCGAATACTTCGTATTCCCTGGACTGCGCGCCGTACTAACGTGTCCATTCTTGGGGAGCTCCGTATAAAAACACGATTGTCGACGACTTGCTTCCAGCGCATTCTTAACTACTTTGGTCACATTGCTCGCAGAGACCCAAATAACCTCGAGAAGTTAATGGTAGTAGGAAAGGTCGATGGGAAAAGATCACGCGGTCGATCGCCTACGAGATGGACGGATCAAATAAAATCTTTGACCGGCATGCCCATCCCAGACGCCATGAGAACCGCAGCAGACAGATCCAAGTGGAAGAACATTGTCCAAAAAGTGATCCAAGATCAAACCGCTCCAGATTAGACACGACCTTCAGTAATGAAGAATACGACTGAGAAGAAGAAGACTTTGCTACTATAGGTTTTTTCCTTTCCTATAGTATTTAATGTGGATATTTATGTTCGTTACCTTTACACCACGTCTTTAAAAATATACCTTGCTTGATTTTGGCATTAGGCGCCCCCTTAACCTGCTTTTAATTTGACACTTTTGAACAGAGCTCTACCCCTAAACACACGTGATTCCGTAGTGAATAAAGCCCTATCGCCCAATAGGAGTTTATTCACTACGGAATCACGTGAGTTCACCATAGATTTTGCTTGCATCAACGTGCCTTGCTCAACCGTTTCAAGTCGCAAAGTCGCTGAGCTAAATCATCGGTACCGTACATACAAAATTATTTAAGTTATGTAGAGTATACCTTGTATATTTTCCATCATGTCCAGCCAGTAATAAACCCGTAGCTACATCTATGGCGTAATCGATTCATGTTAGTATCTCAAGTCCAAGATCTGTCCATCCTGTTTAGAGTTTTTACTTCACCAATGTCCGGTGAGCATTTATCCAAGTAATTTCCTATGATATATGGACACATGCTCATCATCGCTAACCATCCAAGCCACTGGAACAGTTAGGCCAACGGCCCAGTTTTTTTTAAACTTTCGCGATTTGAACACTTTTATTATATACTACGGGACTAATCGCGCACTAAAATTATGAGATAAATAAATACCTCCTCATCCCGACGTTTCGGCCGAGTTGCATCGACCGTGGTCATGGGTAGACTGGAATGTAGAACAGCTGGTACCGCCAATTCAATTTGAACTTGAAAAATTATCAATACGACACACAACACTGACGGTATCTAAGAATGTCCTTCTACCTACACTGCGCGATTTGCATTTGTTGACAACAGGATTCCACGACGCCGATAACTTAAATCCATCTTCCCGGTTGAAATTCTTATGTTTTTTGATTTCCACCGCTTCACGAACTATTCTTGAAAAATAGTGTCGATCCGTGGAGAGGACTTTTGGGTCGTGGAGCTCGATCCAATGACCAGTACCTCCGTCAAGCAAATGCTCAGCTATAGCAGACTTCTGTATCTGGCGATTTTTGACTGCGCGATTAGTCCCCTAGTATATAATAAATATGGGCCCAGTTTTTATTTTTTGGAATAACTTACGAGCTGTTGGCCACTGAGAACCCTACAGCTTACCAGGCATGGGCGAGTGCAGAATGCGGCTGAGCCCTATCCAGTGGCCGCTCCGTCTGAGCTAGTTCAGGTAGTCGATGGAGAGGGAAATGCACTAAACACTCCATGCGGGACGTCAGTGCAGGACTTATCGAATAATAATAAGAACTTCGAGCAAATATCTATAGAGTCACAATCGTGCAAAAAAGTGCCCTAGCCAAAACCCTCTCCATGCACGTAGTGGGCAGGCTTTTTAGTTAGTCGTAAGGCGATTGCAATTGAGTGCTACCATGGCTCGGATGACACGTTAAATTGTAGGCTTTAATTTTTTTGAATACGAAATCATTGACGATGAAAGATTTTTGCATTTTGTCATCATTTGTACAATTACCTATATTTACCAACCTTATTTTATAATACAAATCCTATTCCAATACAAATCCTATACAAACAGACACATCCTGACACGAATAGATAATTTCTCTTCAATATTTTAAAGAGCAAATAAGCATTTTTGGCGGCGCGCCATCTCGTTCCCTTTCATAGAGTACGAGTATCTCCACAAAGTAGATTTTATAATCCGAATGAAAAGCAGGCTTGAGCTTTTAAAATTGAGTTGAAAAGCCTCTGCAGCGTATTTAGAGCTAAAGTTAATTTGCCACTACACGATTAAATAATGTACTGTACATTACCTAGAGATCTATACAGGCTTATTTCTAATCAATTATCATCCTTTTAGGGGCTTACTCGGTACATCAAAACTAACAACTTTTGTTCTGCGACTTTAGTCAAAACTCAAAAAAATCAGCTGTTAGCCATAAATTTTGTCGAGGAACGATATTTTTCTATGGAATAAAATTTTTTTTTGGGGTTTGACAAAAGTCGCTGAACAAAAGTTGTTAGTTTTGATGCACAGAATAAGCCCCAAAAGGATGCTAATTGATAAGAAATAACCCTGAGCCGTGGTGGTCTAGTGGTAATGACATCCGCTTTACAATCGTGATGTCGTGGGTTCAAATTCCGGTCCCGTACCAATTAATTCCTTGGAATTTATGTACGGAATTTCACACCACGGGCTTTTCGGTGAAGGAAAACATCGTGAGGCAATCTGCATGCGTCCGTAGAAGAAATTCGATGGCGTATGTGAATCCACCAACCCGCACTGGGCCAGCGTGGTGGATATGGCCCAATCACCCTTCGTGGGTAGGCCTACGTCCTGCAGTGGACTATTAAAAAGGCTGATACAGTACAGTACAGTAACCCTGTATATCTGCTTGCCCTTTGTATGAAACAGATTGGCCCCATAGTAAAATTTGTTCATAATGATGGTCTGTATCACCTCCTTTTGGATAGCCCTGTGTTATTAGGTATTATGCAGGGTTATCCAGAACTGGCGTACCTACTAAGCCGAAAGCCATAATTTTTGACAACTTTTACTATGGGGTCAAACCGGAAATCAAAAAAAAAATAGCTGTTTCATACTTGTCAATTCCGCGTTGCAATTTTGTATGGAATATTTTTTTTTACAATTTCTGGTTGGCCCCATAGTTAAAGTTATTCACAATGATGGTTTGTATCACCTTCTTTCGGCTTAGAGTTCATCAGTTCTGGATAACTCAGTATATTAGGTAGGCTACTACATATACCTATTATACCGGCTTTTTTAATAGTCCAGTGCTAAACATAAGTCTACCCACGAAGGGTGAAGGGTGGTGAGCTATAGCACGATGGGTTGTTAGATTCACATAGGGATTTCTTCTGCGGACATAATTATATATCTTATATTATATCACCGAAAAGCCAGGGATGAAAAACGCTTTACCTATTTAAATAAGTGTCATTTCAAAGAACTCATTGATACGGGACCGGGATTTGTACTCTCGCCTGGGCTTATGGTTTACTTTCTCTGGTGCTAAGGCAGCTCTACTTGCGTCATAGCGCGTAAATTGAGCCTTTAATTAAATGTGTCCATAACGTTTCAATGCGTTAGAACCTAAGACGTTATGCATTAAGTACAGTGCACTAAATTACGCGTCAAAATGCTGGTGGAAATACTGGATATTATAATACCTATATACAGGATTATTTCAAATCAATTAGCATCCTTCGAGGTGCTCATTCTGTACATCAAAACTAACAACTTTTGTTCTACGACTTTCGTCAAAACTCAAAAGAAAAATCAGCTGTTCCATAAATGCTAATGCTAATTGATTAGAAATAACCCTGTATACTAATAATATTATAGACCGATGACATAAATGACAGTAAACTTTAATTAAGCTTCAGTTATTCAACAGTATGCGATTACGTAATAAAAGCAATTTTAATAATAAAACCTTATTGAAGCCGTGTCGCGTGTTCGGTGTGAAAATTGCGTAACTCCATAAAGTTGAATTTAAAGTATTTTGCAACAACGTTTTAATTTTATTTTTATTCGCGCTATCAGAATAATTTCGCCGATAACACTACTTACAATCTGATAAGAGTTTTATTTTAAAATTTGATTGTTTGATAAAAATTTAAACTTCTACTTTATACTAAAAGAAATTGGAATGAAAATATTACAGATATGAATACCTAAGTGTAAAAGTTTTCATCGTCATCTATACATACTCCTTTTTTTAGTTCAAGTGTTTTTTTTTGTTTAGGTTTGTACATTTAGCGTAGTAGTTGTAAGATATAGTTAAGTTTATGAAATGTTATTTAAATTTTGTGTAAATAAAATAGGTATCTAGTGTAAAGAAGATCTTGATAAGTGGGATCAGACTGTGTAAAGTAGCTCGAAAAATCCATTAAAATGTGGCAAATCAATATTTTCTAATTTTGATTTTTGTTCAAGGCCGCCATTACGCCGCCATATTTTACCAGCAATGTCAAAAGATATTAAGATCAAAAAATGTGAAATTCCTTTAAATGGTGATTTTCAAAAAATAAGGGGAATATCATTTTCCAAAATATCTGATCGTGTCAAAACTTAACATTTAAAACTCCTTTGGGAATTCCGAATAAATCACAAATCTATACTCTATAAAATTTAACTTGATCTCTGCGACAGTACATTGACATAGAAGATTGACATTTTTAGAGTTGAGATAGTGATGGAAAAAATCGATTTTCAAACAATGTTGTAATGAAATCGAATGAGTAGTTGAAGGTGAGAAATTGGATTTTATTTTCTCACTATTATTTAAGATCAAGTATGTATGTTTGTAAATAATGTTATGATATTAATTAAATACTCATAATAAAGTAACGATAGTATTTATCGACGTTTTTCACTATTATCGATGCTAATGTAACATATAATTGGGTTTAATTTAATTACACATGTAAAAAACGTTATGATATTAAAATATACAGTAAAATTAATGATAAATTAAGTTTTATTTAAAATATCGTTAGTATAAACTATCAATATTTTAAATAAAACTCTGTGGTCACAATCATTCGTCGCCCATCAATAATCGGCATGCCCATTAAGTATGACATTGACAGGTACTGTCTGTACTATTAAGAACTTCAGGACTTCATAGGCGTGATTTTTCTGATAGATGTTGCAGAGATCAAGTTAAATTTTATAGAGTATAGTGTTTATCTAAAAACGTTTCTACAACTTGTCTAACTGCCACAAATCGAGATTATGATTAACAGTAAAAAAAACGTAGGCATAGGCCGAATCAAACTTTTTGGCGGCTGTGAAGTTAGCTACAAGCTGAGCAAAACCCAATCCTCGTGCAATGTTTATGTGTGGTTTAGTCAGAATTGGGTTTTATGCAGCTTGTAGAACTTCACAGGCGCCAAGAAATTTGGTTCGGCATATACTTACATACGTTTATAAATAACTAGCGACCCGCCTCGGCTTCGCACAGATGTATTATACACATAAACTTCCCTCTTGAATCAATCTATCTATTAAATAAAAAAAAAACGAGAAATCATATCAAACAAAATATCAATAATTTCATAATAAACTTTAAAAAAATATTAAAGAAACTTATGTTAGATAAGTTAAACGACAAAGACATTAGAAAGTAAACATTTGTATCAAATTTTAGATTATAAAAACAAAATATGTTAATAGATAATTGATAACGACATTACATTGTCCACATGTACCTATAATAACACGGGAATGTACCTATTACTATCCGCTTGCATATAATTACTTAGTTATGTACCTAACGTGAGAGCTAGCTATCCTGCCTACAAACTACTTCGCTGTTTGTAGGCAGGATAGCAGTACTTTTAATTGTACCTAGGTGTGTATGTTATATTCAGGACGAATAAAAAAAAAACCTTATAAAGATATAAGCGTACATAGGGACAGATAACGGGAAGCGACTTTGTTTTATACTATGCAGTGATACCTGAAGCATAAAAGTAGGATGGAGTCGGGGATTTTTATTATCAAAACTGAGATGATACAATGATTGGAAATGATAAATGTGATACAACGTGCTATAAAGCGATAAAAACCATGTAAAGTGTGACCACTGATATTGGAAAATATCTAAATAAGTGAGATAGGTACACTTTTTTATAACCGCAGCGTCAATCAAGTAGAAAAATCATCGCAATCCTGTACGTAGGTAGGATGCGGAAAAGGGCTGTACAGGCGATTGCCGGCATCAGTAGTGACCAATCGGCTAAGATATATTTAAAAAAAATCTTATGCTTCCCTGCATAACCTGCATTGTAATAAGTATTACAAATAGCGCTGTTTGTGAGGAGCCATCTGCAAAATTACAGTGATGTACACGGCACAGCGCCTTACAAACGCTTTCAAGTAGGCGTGCAGGGAAGCTGAGATGCCGACTGCCGAGGTAACTGGCTAAATCGCATAGACTCACTCACGTCATGGGGCCGGCCGTATACAAGTTACCGGAGAACAACACTAACGCTCCAAGTCACTTATTAATTTTGAATAATATTATAAAATTGATATTAAAAAATAATTACGCAATAAATGACTATGAGTATGACTAGGTACGTCAGCTATTTCTCCAAGCTATGGAAAAATTAAATAAATAATCGGTTTGAAAACATTAATACAAAAAATGAATCAACAAACGATGAACAATTGACAAGACTGAATAGGTATCTTCTGGGTCTACCTACATACTCCATCCTCGGCCACAACATCGCTTTCCATCAATTCGCAATTCGTCTGAATTGGTGGCCAAACATAGCCCTATTATGTATAAAAAATAAAATTATTGTTCCAAACATAATGACACCAAATGATAAAGTTGGTATTTTGTTTCCTAAGGAATATTGTGTCATGATTTTTAATCGTTGCATCAAATTTTGATCTGGGTTTTAAATATATATGTCGAATGATATTTTCTAGTATTTGTAAGGTTACGAGTAACATTTCTCTGGCTTGTGATTGACCGATTTAACAACCAGCCTGCATTTTAACTAATAAGAACTGCTTCCGGCGTAGTTTTAAAACAGCCAATCAGGAAACGAGAAAATAAACTGAAGAGATGTAAAAATATTAATCTTTAGGTGAGATCATTCTAGATTTGCGCCTCGAGGCGAAAGCACATATTCTTAGTCAATCCAAGTTGTGATAATTATTTAAGAAACTAATGTAAAATAGTTTATGGTGACCAAATACACATCATAATGGACTTATTAGTTTGATTTACCACAATAATTGTAATGATTGTTCTTGTTCTGCCGACCGGTGTGTGGTTTAGAGTCATTCATTTGTCACGGTCAATTCCCTCCTATTGTTACCCTGCTACGAAATATCTAAGTATCTGCCGCATTGTATCAGCCATAGGATGTTCACTGCCAGAGACCGACCGTATAGATCTCCAATACAACCTGTCTTGTTGGAAGCGGCTTGCATCCAACGCGATCCTATACGTTTAAGGAGATCGTCAGTCCACATTGTGGTTGTGGTCCTACGCTGCGCTTGCCAATAAGTTGTCTCCACTCGAGAACTTTTAGACCCCATCCATCCATCACCCATAAGAAGGCCACTGCTGGACATAGGCCTCCCCTATGGATCCAATAAGACCGGTTGGAAGCGGCTTGCATCCAGCGCGATCCTGCAGTCATCCGTCCACCTCAGAAATGAGGAGATCCGTAGAAGAACCAATGTTACCGACGTAGCCCAACGGATTGGCAAGTTGAAATGGCAATGGGCAGGGCACATAGCGCGGAGGACTGATGACCGATGGGGTCGAAAAGTTCTCGAGTGGCGACCGCGTACCGGCAAGCGCAGCGTAGGACGTCCACCCACAAGGTGGACGGATGACCTCATTAAGACCGCAGGATCTTGCTGGATGCAAGCCGCTTCCAACCGGTCTTATTGGAGATCCAGAGGGGAGGCCTATGTCCAGCAGTGGACCTCTTATGGCTAATGTATGGATGGATGGAAGACAGATTATTTTACAAAAACAATGTTATATAACTATGTGAATTTCGTTTATTTTAATTTAGATAAGTTATTATACTTTAGGGATATTATTATTTTAATGATTTTGGTAATAGTACATTATGCGGTAAGTTGAAAATTACAGCCCAGGCGATATTGCTAGCCCGAGCCGTAGGCGAAGTACCTATAAGGTAGCAGATGCTGTAATTTTCAAAGCGCACGTATGTCATACGACGTTTTAGAACATATTTGCGAGGAAATTAATAAAAATCTGACTTTCTTAAACGAATAAATCTTTAATTACTTGTTAAAGCAGTTATAGAAATTGAGTGACGGAATTGATGAATTGATTGACGGATGACCTTTTAGACGCCATCGGTCATTAATTCTCAGAATGCATATGTGCTCGGCTTTCTGCTATTTCAACTTGCCAGCGATTGCTCATTTTAACTTTTTGACTCAACATTGCTATTAGGGCAACATACCTACACTATCTACTTCAAAAATATGACTAAACGAAACCGTACTGAATCAATTTGATCGCTTCTACCCATTCATCAATTCGGTTCGATTGTTAAAACAAAAGTTAGGCAATTAAGAGAACAGCTGTTGGGGGCCCAGGAACGCTGAGGTTAACTTTAATAATGGAAGAGTTTACCTGTTTATCCATTGATAAACGAAGTTAGTAGGCAGTTAATTGCCATTTGTTTACACTTTGCTTATACTAAGAGGGCTTTCCTGGAATTTCTCCTCTGCCTGGGTACAGGGCCGAATTTAGAAGTTTGGAGGCTTCGGGGCAACATAGTAGTGGCGGCCATTTACCCACCAATTATTTTCCAAATGACTTTGTTTTTATTTCGTTCGTTTGTTTCATTAATGCCTAATTGGAGTGAACAAATATTAATAAATTGATTTTTGTCTAATTACTTATGTCATGTTTCAATAAAGTAAAAAAATAAATTTAACCTACTTAAAAAGTAAAGATTTACGGTCTTACCACAAAAGTTTTAAACACGCTTTAAACACTGTGTAGCCATCCAATTTGTACTGTTAAACATTGTCTAAATCGTGCGTAAAACTTTTGTGGTAAGACGGAAAATAGCTAAAAAAAAACAAAACAAAACTCGAGTTTACTCCTCTGATTTTGATATTTTGAAGTTTCTATTTAGGGGGCCCCGGGGCTGTAGCCTCGGATTTCCTTCCCTAAATCCGGCCCTGTCTGGGAATAATTATAGAGTGACAAATAATAAAAATGGCAGTTTGCAGCTTTAGTTGAATGATTATTATTCTTAAAATTTAGATCAATACTATATCACATGCAATTTAATTAACTACTGTGATTATTACAGGCTTTGTAACTTTGGGACGGACGGTTGGACATAACAATCTTATCAAGGGGCCTTGTGGTACTAATGAAAATCGTAGTTTTGTCAAACAATAATTGAATATCTAGACTCGACATCTTCAAAGACTTCGTGTCTCTGGAGACGTCCACGGGTGAAAGGGGCCGGATTTGATACCAGATATCTGGACTAAAAGTCAGTGGATTAAACAAGCTTTTAGAGAATGCAAACTGTTTATGTTTGGGCTGTTTAGAGTAGTACCTTCGGAGGGTTTACGATGATGGTGTCCTCATATGGAACATCTGTTCTCGAACTTTCTCTACTAAAATTGGTTACTTCAGCCTCAGCGCCGACGACAAAAAATCCACAAAATAAAAAGGCTCTATACAGGGTTATTTCTAATCAATTAGCATCCTTTTAGGGGCTTATTATGTACATCAAAACTAACAACTTTTGTTCTGCGACTTTAGTGAAAATTAAAAAAAAAATCAGCTGTTCTATACATTTTGTCGAGGGCGAACGATATTGTTCTATGGAACAACAAACATTTTTTTTGAGTTTTGACAAAAGTAGCAAAGCAAAAGTTGTTAGTTTTGATGCACAGAATAAGCCCCTAAAAGGATGCTAATTGATTAGAAATAACCCTGTATAGAGCCTGCCTGACTACCAAAATTTCGTAAAAATTCGTTGAAAAATACGACCTGAAAGCGGGCCAACATTCATCGGGACAAATGAAATGAAATTTAACCAATCCCGAAACAAATACTCTTCACTCGCTCTGTCAATAATAATTATAAATAGGTACCTTAAAACCCCCTGGCAACAAAAAACCTTAGGCAATCTTGACCTAGTCTAAAAGATATAAAATTGGTCTTTATGTAGAAGCTACCTACAATTGGTCTGATATTATTGTTATTAAAGGAATCTACGAGTAAACCTAGACGTCCACAAAGCTTTATCAAGGCACAGATCAAGGCCTTTTGAGATTTTCATCGGTAAAATTATCTGACACAATTATCTATTGTTACAAAGTTAGGAGGTAGTGGAGACTGCGGAAGATTAAAATATGGGTAACTAAACTTAGTTTTGATTTTACGACATTACAGTAGGTACTTAGGTACTACAGTCCGTTTACAATTTTAGTATTTTACCTCTGACATTTGTCGCTGTGTCAATAGGCTCGATTATGGTGTCACCATCTAACTAGCTAACCGACTTAAAGCCCTCTAATTTTCTAAAAATCCTAACGATATTATGGGGAGACCAAATTAGAACTGTCAAAATCAAATTTTAAATCGAATGAACGAAAACCAACTAAATCTAACTATCTGTCTGGTTAGACGTTAGACTAAGTTAATGGTGTGTAATGACTAGACAAAGATAGCGATAAAATGTCATAGGTAGGTACAATAGTTGTGAACTGACTGTAGTAGACTTTACACAACTTTTACTTTGAAGTAAGTCGCATCGTTTGAACTATATTCACGTCAAAAAGCAAGTCTATTCGTTGCCCTAATTTTAATTCGAACTGGGGGCGATAAGTCCTGCACTGACGTCTGCAATAGTCTGCATATTCGTTGCTTTGTTACTGCGTGAAAGAATAACAAACCAACAATTTTCGGATTTAAGTATAGTAATTATAAGCCGTGGTGGTCTAGTGGTAGTGACACCCGCCTTACAATCGTGAGGTCGTGGGTTCAAATCCAGGTCCCGTACCAATGAGTTCTTTAGAATTTATGTACGGAATTTAACACCGCTGACTTTTCGGTGAAGGAAAACATCGTGAGGCAACCTGCATATGTCAGTAGAAGAAACTCGATGTCGTATGTGAATCCACCAAACCGCACTGGGCCAGCGTGGTGGATATGGCCCAACCACCCTTCGTGGGTAGGCCTACGTCCTGCAGTTGACTATTAAAAAGGCTGATGCAGTACAGTACAGTACAGTAGGTAGTAAGGATAACTTCTCTATAAAGTAGTAAGGTTTCTCTACGAGATTGAACCAGGAATGAGGAGATCCGTAGAAGAACCAAAGTTACAGACAGCTCAGTGGATTGGCAAGTTGAAATAGCGGTAGACAGGGCACATAACTTGGAGGATTGATGACCAATGAGGTCGGAAAGTTATAGAGTGGAGACCACGTATCGGCAAGCGCAGCGTAGGTCGTCCACCTACGAAGTGGACAGACTGGATGCTATCCGCTTCCAACCGATCTTATTGGAGATCCATAGGGGAGGCTTATGTCCGACAGTGGACGTCATATGACTGGTGGATGGAGGAATGGATGGATGGATAATTTGGGAAGCATACAAAGTGTTGATTTTCAACGTGTACCATAGTAATGTATAGCAATGTTACGTACCTTCACAAAGTACAAAAACACACGCACCGACGGAACGAGGATGCATTCCCATCGTGTTTTTAATCGTGTTGCTATAATTAATCAGCCAACAATAGTTTCCTACGTAATCTCAGTTATCAAGATTCTACTTTCACTACTAAGTCTACTCTAGCGCGACGCACGTGCGAACATTGTAGGGGCAAAGATCTAAACATTATACAGTAGAGACGTAATTAATGAGTAGACTAGGTAATTATGTGTGTGTGAAGAGGATTTCTTGAATATTGATTGAAAGGTAAAATTATGCTACTTATTCGATTACGGGGAAACTTCTTCTTATAGTTCCACTCCTGTCGGAGGTTGGACAACATCAGGACAATTCTAATTTTTGAAGCTGCTGCTCTAAATAATGAGGTGCTACTGCAGCCAAACCAGTCCCGCAGGTTCTTTAACCATGAGTGCCGCTTTCTGCCAGCACCAGCACTTCTCTTTCCGGCAATCTTTCCCTGGATGATGAGCTGGAGTAGTCTGTATTTGTCATTTCTCATGATGTGACCAAAGTACGACATCTTCCGATGTTTGATGGTATTCATAAGCTCCATCTTCTTCTTAAGCCTGCTTAGTACCTCAACGTTGGTAATTTGGTCACGCCATGAAATCCTCAAGATACGGCGGTAGATCCACATTTCAAACGCCTCCAGCTTCTTTGTCAAATTTTGTGTGAGAGTCCATGTTTCTACGTCGTATACTCAGAGCAAATAAAAAAACAAGAGGGAACGTCGTTGAACAGTCAAGTGAAGCCGGTTTTTTATACATGTGTGAGTGCGTCACTGCTGCGCCGCCATAGTTCGACTGACAAGCCAAGGCGTAGTTTCCTTGTACGTTGATGTGTGTGTGATTGTCTTTATACGGCGAGGCGTAGTTTTGCACGGCCTCACTTGTTTGTTCACAACATTCTCTCTTGATTTTTTATTTGCTCTTAGGTCGTATAGCACTGAAAAGTTTGTGCAAAAAAGAGAAGTGTTGTAGGTGAGTTCGCCCGTGTGTCATTTTATTGATTTTATTAATTTTGTTACGTTAAAACTGCTCTGTCAATGCTAGTACAACTTTACCAAAAGTGTTAGATACTTGGTAGACACCAATTCGGTTTTCATCAGTACTCGCGTCTACCAAGTATAGTCGGTACCTTGGCTGCTCATTAAAGTCTTATGTTAGTTCACCGTAACGCCACAACTGTTCTCTTTTTGCGCAAACTCTAGTAGTAAGTGTTCAATAATGATTCTTATGAGAATTAAATTAGTTACTCTAGAAATATATTCTTTGCTTTAGATGCGGAACGCTTGCAAAAATAATTTTATTTCGTGCGGATAAAGTGTGACCTAAATTTTTACAGGAATTGCAAATCTTATACTTAATTATTTTTCGCAAAAAAATCGCCTATCTGACTTCAACCGTGTACAGAATTGGAATAGTCCGCATCGATGTGATTTCACATTATTGTTGATTTATCAAAAATGACCCCGCTTGCTGAAAATGATGCCGATTTTAGTAAAATTTATGCGGGGCCATCTTTGATATTATGATCTCCCAAATAAAAAAAGAATTATTGAAATTGGACTAGGTACTCTGTTAAAAGTTGTGCGTGATTATACATAAAAATACTTATATAGGTACAATATATACACGCGTCGACTTGTAAACCTCCGTTTCGTCGGTTTAATAAAATTATAATACAATATCTGACGTGATTTGACTAGGCATAGGGTACTTTTTAACTTAGAACATAAACGTGTTTCAAAGTTTCAGATACAGAGCTGAAACATTTTACAGGTAATTTAAGGGATTTCAAACCTCAAAATTTTTGTCATATTTTTGTTGATTAAAGTTTCTTTTTTTAAAGTTTTTAATAAGTACTTAATACGTTGGAATGCCTTCAAAACTAGACCACGTTTCCTGCATCTGAAATTCTGAATATTAGGTATTATTAGGTGTGTTTATACTTCAGGTATATAGTATCCTATTTATAGCATGCCTTGTCAGGTCACGTCAGCTAGTACTTAACTTACATTTAAGTTTCAGCTTAAGTTCCCAAGTTGGAGGGCCGATCCTCAGCTTCAATTAGAAGCACAACTTCTACGTCGGCAAATTTATTCGAGAACTTTCCAAAACTTGAAGTACTAGGATGCATACAAAGTTTGGACGTTAAGTTTGTTGCTACTTTTAAACCCCGAAAGCGTGAGAAAGAAGGATAAGGTTTATTAGATGTATTTATCTAATCCTAAAATACGTACACCTACATACTGTACTGCAGCCATTCTCAAAGTGTGTTCCGCGGACCCCTAGGGTTCCGCAAAGTCTCTATAGGGGTTCCACGACAATACTGAATTAATGAGAAAAATAAAAATAAAAATAAATTTCAGCGACTCAGAAAGGTTTCAAGATGACATTTGAAGAATTTGGCCAATATTACTGGGCTGCACTTAATGGGGCTTCTTTTAAGACATTTTACCGAAGAAACGAGTACAAAAATTTTTTTTGTTAATGTTAGGTCTCCGTCGAACATTTTGCTTTTCAAAAGGGTTCCGTCACCAAAAAAGTTGGATAACCGTTGCTGTACTGTAACAGCTTTTTTAATAGTCAATGGACTGGCAATGGCATGACGTGATTGAATCCAGGAAGAGTGATTGGGCCAAACTCACTACGCTGGCCCAGTGTGGGTTTTTGGATAGGTATCTATAGATACGTATAAAAATTTCCTGTTATACTTAATTATAGTTTTTGCAATCGATCTTGTCCGAAACGGCTTGACCCTGCATTTTTGTTAAGTATGTGAGTACTTATTCGATATATCGTTGGCTATTTTTAAACCCCTAGGTGATAAAGATGGCCCTCTCCAGATTTTTTGATTGTCAAAACTGCGTTTAATGGTCAGTTTGTTTGATGAACAAAGTTATTTTAACAAACAAATTGATATTTTTAGGTGCAAGTAAGTTATTTATATGAACATTGACAATTTATTTTAAATTATTTATTATCGTGCAGATCTATTCTCGTACCTATAACTTTACAACGCACGTAAAAATACTGTTGGTATATTTGGTCATTTACGTTGCGAGTACAATTTTATTATTTTTTATCTCGAAAATTATCCCAAATTCTCCGCATCAAATTACCTACATCAAGTAGTATTCTTACTAACTTAAAAATAGGGAGGTATTATACCTCTTTAGGAATCTATTATTTAAACATTTTTTGTGATCATAAATCTCAAACAAGAAGTCGCAAGCTTCCGATCAATCTACATGCGCATACGCAGACAGCGAGTCGACCAAACAGGTTCCCCATTCATTACAAAGGCCATCGGCCGCGGCCACGTTTGTTATGTTGGTAACCCTCGTAGCCGCCATCTTGTCCGTTGGCACCACTGATAACCCGCAACGAACTTCACGACGCAGCCGTCACTCGAAACGTTACGTTAGTTATGTTTTGAACGGTTTGTGTACAACAGTTCGATTTTCAAATGCCGATTTAATCGATTTTATCAATGGAACGAACATTATTGACGAGTTTTGCAATTTTGAGAACGTTTCAGTATTGTTGTTATTGTGTTTTTAGAACTTAAGTGTTGCCGTGAAAGTGTGGTTATATCGTACCTACCAGTGAATTTGTTCGGTTGTTTCTAGTGGTTAATAAACTTTAATAAGCAGTGATTATGTCGTAAGTGGAGGGTTGTGGGATGGGATGGTTGCTAGTTCTGATTCGTGACTTGACTGACCCTGCAAGTTGCTGTCCCGTTTTGGTATTGCTGGCTTGATATGGCCTTAACTTATAGACTAGTTTCACAAGCACATTAAATGTACTTGACAACTTTTGATAAGATACGAACCCTAGCATAATGAAAGCACTAATACATTAGTATTTAAGTGTTAAATTACTCCTAAAAACGCTGCCCTTAAAATTATAACTTAGCTAATTATTGACACTACTTACCTACCAACGTAGGTAGTGATAAGTAAATGAAATATAAACTTTATGTGGATATATGAAGTTATAGAAGTAGGAATTTTAAAATAATATACTTCCCAAATAGACGATCTCGAAATTATAGTGTAAATACAAAAATTTCTAATGTTGTATATATGATAAGAAAAGTTTATTACTAGATGTAAGAAAAGCAAATTGTATAAATCCCGTTACCTTTGTAATTAAGTCGTTGGGAGTGAAATAACTTAATTACACTATTGTATGTCCGCTAGGACAAACTATTGAGACCAACCATTTGTTACACCTATGTACCGACACAGTTTGAAGCATTAAAAATTTACTTTCCTTTACTTTACTATAATTAATCCGGATGTAAAACAAGATCTACAGGTAAATAGATAGGAATATAACCACATTAGATAGATTGTTATCTATAATCTATCCAATAGAAGTAAGACCGGGTATATACCTACTTACCTACCTAGGTACGAGTATATAGGTAGGTACTACTACTGTTCTTGATAATAAATCACTCATAGGTAGACTACGAAAAATCTGTCGTATATTTTATTTTTATAAGTAATGATTATTAGAAACTCATCAACGGATGCAATTTCCGGTGAAATTTCATATCATTTTGTCGTTCGACCTTTTTTATTACCTGACTCGTTATAAAAACAGAAATTATAATTTTATGTCCTACAGATACCTATCTAGCTATAGGAAGAGGAAATGCGTTGCATTAATAATGCATAGATGTCTTGTTAGGATATTATTATTGTAATTAGGTACTATCTCAAAGAAAAATACACGAAATATCATCAATACATAATAGCAATACTGTCTCAGGAATTAAGTCTTGTGAATTTATGACGCAACATTGGAAAGTAATAGGTATACCTCCTTAGGGCGAGGAGGTATTTAAAAATAGATGGAATATATTTTTATTTACACAAAACTTAAATAACATTTCATGATCTATAATTACAACTACTATGCTATATTTACAAACAGTAACAAATGAATAAAAAAAACACTTGAATTAGTAAAATAAGTATGTATACCTAGTAGATGACGATGAAAACCCATATAATACATTTTATTTTGAAATACTGGAAGTAGAATTTAAGCTCGATTTTGTTTTTACCTACCTACTAAGTCATAACATTATCAATTTTCTACTGAAATAAAAATTAAAAATCTTAGTGCACACTCAGACTAAATAAAAAAATCAAGACAGAATGTTGAGAAACAAACAAGTGAGGCTGGCAAAACTATGCCTCGCCGTGTACATACACAATTATACACATATAATTAAACTACGCCTTGGATTGTCAGTCGAACTATGGCGGCGCAACATCGACGCACTCACCACATGTATAAGAAACAGGCCTTACTTGACTGTTCAACGACGTCCTCTCTTGATTTTTTTATTTGCTCTGAGAGTACACACATAATATTTATATATAAATACCGTGACAGGAATTTTCCCCCCTTTTTAGGGGAAATGCCTCCCTTACCCAAAAACACACAAAAAAAAATTCGTTCATATATAAAACCTGCATATCACATTTCGTCGAAATTCATTGAAAAATGCGACCTGTAGACAAAAATTAACATTTGGACAGCCGAAAACAAAATTTTAGACTTGAAACAAAGATCTTCGCTTCGCTTTGGCCTATAAGGTTATTATTAAAAGTGCATGGGCTTTCAGAAGAGCAATCTTGATATTAACCCGATTTAAATTTACTTACTTACTATGTTGGCGCAGCGACCCATATTGTGTCTTGGACTCCGATACTACGTGTCGTCACTCTTCTCTGTCTTGGACAAATTCCTGCCAGACGTCAATCCTGAGCTTGCGAAGATCTTTTCCCACTAAACTTCATCTTTCCATCTGCCATGTACTGCCGACGGCAGTCCCAAGTAAGCCCTTTTTGACCGACAAATCGGAGGAGGTACTCAATTCCACGCGTATATTTTTTTTATGTATAACCACGCATAATTTTTTTCGTATTTGTCTAATTTCAATAATTATTTTATATAGTCCCATAATATACAATAATATCTTAGTAAAGAACCTTACCATTTTTAAGATTAAGAATATATTTACCTGTGAAAGTTGTGTATTTTTGAGAACTTATTACGAGAAAATGTATACTTGCGAGGTCTACTGTTTGGAGAGCTACTAGTTAATAGTTACAGATGTAAAAACCGCAGTACACTAGACACATACACCAAGTCTTGTTCCATTTAGATATAAAGTTCATATTCTCACGACAAAATTATGGGAATGCTGACTTTTTATTCGTTATATTGGGAGGTTAGTCCCATAGTAAATGTTGATCATAACATAAAGATAAGTACAATGATATTGTAGAACGTATTCGTGGCTTAGAAAAATACCCGACATAGAATGAAGCACTTTATTTCCTTTTTTCCTTACTCCCGCCTAACCCACGGCGCGGCTCTGAAGCCGAATGACGTCACACGCGTAAATCCGTCGCGAGGTTTTTTGATTTCGTGCGGTCATGTTTAAAAATTCATAACTCCGTCATTTTTGAAGATAATTGAAAAATAAAAACACCATAATTTATTGCAGACTTAGTGTAATTTAATAAAAATAAAACTAGAAAACGGGAAACTCCCCTATTCTCTAAATCAACAATAATGTGAAAAATGCTACATAGATCCGTGCGAAATATTCGCGAATTCTGTACACGGGTGAAGTCGGTCATGCTATTTTTTTGCAAAAAATAATCTTGTTACAAATGCTTTTTACGGCGCGATCCTCTCTCATTCTTACCAAGTGCCCTAGCCAGCGGAGCCTATGGGATTTTATCTCACCAATAATATTGGGATCCGCCACCAGCTCTTCTATTTCCTGGTTTTTGCGAATCCTTAGACTGCCACCATCGCGCCGAGTACGTCCCAGTACAGTCGGAAATACCTAGGTATACCCATACATACTCCAGAGAACTAAACTAAAAATCTAATAAAAACGTCATCCACAATATCGATCGCTGATGGAGTGAAGTTATTTATCTTCTTTGTGTCAAAAAATAAATAATTTTATTCCCAATTTATACCCATGGATGCAATTTATAGATCTATTATTTTCACGAGCTTCCATTACTTACAGCCGCCAAGGTTGAGGAAAACTGACAGACCTATAAAATTCTGTTCGCGTCAACGGAAAGTCCTGAACACTGGCGATAAATAAATAATATTTGTTGTTTATTTCAATTGCCTATTGTCCATGATTGTCTATGGTTTTATGACGTCACAATAAGGTAATTAATTTATTAGGTACTAAATAAATTAAAAAAATAACTCTGTAATTAATTGCCTACTGCGACGTCGGCTGAGGTCAGCACGTCAGCCCGATTGCCTGATGAAACCCTAGATTGTCTAATTATTTTTATACATGCGTATTTTTAACACGCTTAGTTTCACCTGTATGTTTGCTTGTAACCAACCCCTTTGAGCTTGGTTTTGTCCTACTTTGAGCGATCAGATTTTCTTTATACTTTGCACACATATCAAAGACCGCTGACAATGCATTTATACCGTACCGTACCGTCCGTATGAATCCCGAAAATTTCACAAAATTGGGAAGTAAGTTGTTAAAATCTCTATAGGTACCATAACCATCGCCAAAAAGTTTTTTTTTTTCACTTTTCTCGTCTCGTATTTGACTAGGTGAACCTACCAGACCCATCATTATGTTCAGTTTTACAAGAAAAACCTCCACAAACAAATAAGTTGAGAAAATTAAAACATCAAAGCTGAAAATCTTAATAAACTTCAAGTTGTCGCGTTTCACCTCCAAAGCAAAATTACGACAATTTACACAAATAAACAATCCGAACTCCGTCCATCAGTCTTTGTGACACAGATACGCTATTTCAAAGCTCTTATCAGGATAAAAGAACAGATTTTGAAGAAACAGAAACTTAACAGCAATAAAATAAGAGTAGGTACTAGGCCCAATTTTTTGGGGCGCCATCGTAATTATACTAGCAATTTAGTGTAGCCCTGTTTCTTGTTCAATATAATATGCATTTGAAAGGGAAAACAACCCGCCGACATTTTTTTATATACTTATACAAACAAAGGATGTTCAGCACTATGATATTGATACTCTAAAGTGTCACGTTCTCGAGATATTTGGATGTAAAGATAGCTGTACGAGATGGATTCAGGGTTTCTAAACCGGCTAAAGGCCTCCGGCCCGTAACGGTTAACAAATGTTGTTTTTAAACTTTCGCGATTTGAACATATAATTATATACTACGGGACTAATCGCGCACTAAAATTACGAGATAAATACACTAAGAGTTGCACGTGCGTGGTCACGGGTAGACCACAGTCTACCCGTGACCACGGTGGATGCAACTCGGCCGAAACGTCGTGATGACGAGGTATTTATTTATCTCGTAGTTTTAGTGTGCGATTAGCCCCGTAGTATATAATAATATTAATAATTATAGGCTAAAAGCCTATATGACTAAGCTGTTAGAACAACCGGGACCCACAATTAAACGTGTCATTCGATCCACAGCAGCGCTCACTGCCACCCGCAGTCACCCAACCGAATGCGTGCCGTATTACTAAAAGCTAAACGCCGACAATCTTTACTCAATATTGACTTCAAATTGAATATTATTAGCTTCTCTATATTTTTCCGTATAAATGTCTAGTAACGGCTCATGAAATCAAGAATTTAAACTGTTATACATAATTATGTACCCATGCATTTAGTCAAATTTTCACATCCTAATTTCATCATCTCTGACCTCAATTGATCAATAATATGAATTGTTATCCAGCATACTTTTCTAGACGACTGACATAACCTACGATATTATTGTACTCATCGCTATGACAAAATTTTACTGTGGAACCAAACGCGAAAATAAAATCAGTTGCTTTATTATTATATACTACGGGACTAATCGCGCACTAAAATTACGAGATATATAAATACCTCATCATCCCGACGTTTTGGCCGCGTTCAAATCGCGAAAGTTTAAAAACATAATAATTTTTTGCAAAAAAATAGCATGACCCACTTAACTCGTGTACAGAATCATTGCATCTAGCTTGTACCTATCTTTAAAACTACGCAACGGATTTTGATGCAGTTTGTTTTAATAGATAGAGTAATTCAAGAGAAATGTTTATATGTATAATACACTTGTGCGAAGCCGGGGCGCATCGCTAGAACGCAAATATTATTCACGGATCGATGTAACATTTTTCACATTATTGTTGATTCATCAAAAATGGCTCAGCCGATTTCGATGAAATTCAAATGGGACCAATATCAAAGTATACTCTTTCCAACAAAAAAGAATTATTGAAATCAGACTTCTATGAATAAAGTTATGCGTGATTATACATTAAAAAAAATATATATACGCGCCGAATTGTATACCTCCTCCGGTGGTTCGTCGGTCAAAAATCAGTTGCTTGTTCCATACAAAAAGTTCGTTGACTAGTTACAAAATCGGACCTTTTTTTAGGAACGGAAAACACGGAACGAAAAAAACGGAACCCTTATAGGATCACCTTGTTGTCCGTCTGTTCGTCTGTCCGTCTGTGTGTATGTCAAGACTCTTTATCTCGGAAACGCGTAAAGATATCGAGTTGAAATTTAAACTGTATGCGTATATCTATAGTCTCTTGCAGTTGTGTTAAATAAAAACTTCTCAGTTATCGTTTAAAAAAGTTAGAGCCGTTTATGTCGTAAAAAACGCATATTTCGCACTCACAAAACTCAATACCTACAGGGTACTTCCCGTTGACATAGAACTATGAAATTTGGCGAGAAGCATTGTCTCAGAGTACATATACAAGAATAAATCTGAAAACTGTACATTTTTATTTACATCACAAAAAAATAGGGCCTCAAAATTAACAAAATATGGGTTCAAAATTCAAAGTGAGTAAATCGTATCATGTAAGGTATCATATAAAAGAACTTCATTAGCACATGCTAAAACAGGTTTTTAATTATTTTAACAACGTGTTTGTACGGAACCCTCGATGTGCGAGTCTGACTCGCACTAGTCCGATTTTTTCTCGCGATTTCGCAGTTGGTATTATACTCGTAGTATAGACTCTATAGACTGAATCAGATTAGAGATGGCAGTTGGTCCATTAGTATAGGCTGAGACACAGATGAAATGTTCTCTGATCTGTGGGCCTGATCAAACTTCTTGACGGCTGCTGAAGTTGCTGCGCAAAACCCAATCGTGACTGAAGCTCACAAAACAGCTGCGTAAGAATGAGTGCACTACTTGACATCGACATTCGCTAGTGCGAATAACGCTAGTTCGACAAAACTGAACTGCGACACACCATAGTTCGCTCGCACGCTCAGTCGACACACTGAAGCTCGATATCACTCAAGCACGATACTGAAGATACAAACAGCAGGCCAATCGCGGTAATTTTAAACAGCTGCGTTCCGTCTGTAATTCAGTTAAAGTTCGACTGCAATTGTAGTTAAGTTTCTATCCGGCTTTAAAGAATTCGGTATCACGCTAAACTTCATACACCGACCGTTCGTTTGACAGCGGTTACGTTCCAACTCTGATTGAGTTGCGTTTCAACTTTTGTCAAAATCATTAGCGCGATACGAAAATAGATAAAAAGTTGAAGTTCGGTCAAAGTTCAATTGTGGTTCAGCTGTAATTTTTAGTGCGATTGGCCTGCGGGATACTTTAGCCTTTACGATGGAACAAACAAATTAATTATGATCTGCCAAACCAAAAACTTATCATAAAAATCATAACAATTATTTTTGTATTTTTTTTATCTAGTTGTAAGGTATATCACATGGTCTGCAGTCTCATTTTAGTTCGACAGTAGGTACTCCAAGCTCTGGTTTCCTAGAATAATGATTTATTTATTTAAAAATAGAATTGGCTTTTGCGCAGGTCGTAGCTAATTTCACAGCTTTTGCGTTTGATTCAGCTTTTAAGAGGTGTTCAGAATGATGAGCACATATACAGCTGGAAACCCTGCACTTTGCAAAATCCTACTAATATTACAAACGCGAAAGTTTGTGAGGATGGATGGATGGATGTTTATTACTTTTTCACGCAAAAACTACTGAACGGATTAAGATGAAACTTTGCAATAATATAGCTTATATATCAGAATAACACATAGACTATAATTTATAATGATACTAGCTGACCCGGCCACGCGTTGCTGTAGCTAAATAAATTAAAATTGCGACTATAATTTGAGATTTAAACTATCCTATCTCTCAAGTTGGATCGAACTGCACATGGTGTGCGAATTTTATTATAATCGGTTAAGTGGTTTAGGAGTCCATTGAGGACAAACATTGTGACACGAGATTTATATATATTAAGATTGCGTCAAAAATCAAAATATCATGCGGTCGAAGCCGCGGGTAAAAACTAGTATTTCATATTTCTGCAAGTTGAGCTCGCATGTTTGTCTGTATGTACCTAATTTTTTTGTGTGTTCATGGATATTTTCGCCAATAGTGAACTGATTAAATAAAAAAATTAGTTCGAAAGAGTATACTACCGAAGTGGTCCCATTTAATTTTTATCGTAATTTGCTAAGCCGTTTTTGATAAATCAATAAAAATGTACATGGATGTCACATCGATTTGTGCAAATTATTCGGATTATGTACACGGTGGAAGTCGGTGTTGCGATTAGAACAGAATAGAAAACACTTTATTGTACACAGTAAATATAAGATGAACAGCAATAGGTACATGAACAAACTTAATTAGTGTAGCTCTAGGCGGCCTTATCGCTGGAAGCGATCTCTTCCAGGCAACCCATTTGCGATTTTATGCGAAAAATAATTACTTCAAGTTGCATATCTGTTACTCGTATTCTGTAAGGGTAATAATTCTCTCGTCTAACGAAAGCATCTAAATGTCAAAGAGTATAATCGGACCAGCAGCAGATTAGCATATTAATGGCTTTACGGATGTTTGTGCCGCGTCGTGGAAATCTAGCCAATTTGCATTGAATCAAAGGGTGAAAGGTGATGTTGTTGAGATATGTTATCACCTATTCACGTGATGCGTTATCACCAATTCACTTGAGAGTGCATCAGATATTACTTTAAACTTTCGCGATTTGAACACATTATTTTTATGTAGGTAAGTACTACGCATGTATTTTTATTTTGATTAGTCCCGTTATACGTAAACATAGTTCATGGGATTGACTGAGGTATAGTCTCTTCTCGCTGCTAGACAAACAAAAATAATTTCTTGAATTAGATTTTTTTACACGAATAAGTCCTTGCTTGACCATCAACTCACCTGATGATAAAGCGTGTTGTCAAAAATGTAGCACACAGAATTAGAACTAGATACTACTTAGACTTAGATGCTTATTAAGGGTACTTCTTCGAAGACAAAATTTTGGACGTCTATGGGTTTTTTTCTGAAACCAACAAACAAAACAGTGTGTAATTTTTTTTCTATACAGTTTACGTTTAACTCTACCTGGGACAAGTGATAATTTTCAAATCATTGCAGTCCAAGTATAAATTAAAAATATTTGAAGTTTGTTCTTGCTTTCGCCCAAATTATATTTTTTATGGCGGGGCTAATCGAGCCCCCTGAAGAGTGGACTGTATTTTGAAAGTGAGAAAATGGTGCACGAGAAAAAGAGTCGGGACAGGACAGAGAAAAGGAACAGCACTTACTTGTGTTAATCCAGTCCGTCGGGATCACTTTATACCTCGCACGACACTTTCTAGCGAAATCATAGTTTTATGTTGCTAAGACGAAATGTCTGGCGGATGTTCAGCTTTAAAGTTCACAAATTAAAATCACTCTCATCTCCGTATGAGTAATAATTCGGCACTCGCGAGGACAGTTCACAATTGAATTTTCGTGTCGCGATTAATTACCGGCTGCTTGGCTACTACTCCGACTACTACTGACCACGCGTCACTCGCGTCTTCGTGCTGTTTTGAGGGTAGGATGAAGAAAAAGGAGGTGCACCACAAGAATAAAAAACGAAATGTTAACTTAATATAATCTGGCGTAACCATCCACCCCCCCTTAAAGGGTCACCTTTAAAAGAAACAATGCTCATAAGGTGAGAGGAAAACTCCATTAATTAGAGAGAAAACTATCGCTCAATGCGTATTTGTAAGCATTGAGACAGGCATGGAACGGCATTCAATTATATAAAAAATTACGTATAATAATGTAATGCAATATAATATAATACAATATGAACTTAAATAATATAAGTAGATTTATGTTAATTTGTTTAAACTGCGAAGCGACATCTACTCTCTACTGCGATGGTAAAGGGCATAGGCGTACGACAGGACGAAGGTAAGTTTTCCCGGCACTTTTCACAGTCGCCACGCGTATAATACCATCTCTAGATGGATGCACCTTCTCTACAATTGCTAAAGGCCAGCACAGAGGCGGTAAATTATCATCGATTACTACAACGACAGTTCCGGGAATAATCGGTGTAGAAGGTTTATTCCATTTCTGCCTAACCTGTAAGCCGTGTAAATATTCCATCCTGAAGCGTTCCCAAAACGATTGGACTAACTTGTCCAACAACGCATGCCTATGAAGCAAACTGTCATTTTCAGAGCTTACATCAGGCGCGGGCAGGGAAAGTAGAGGCGCAGTGTTCAAGAAATGACTCGGCGTAAGAGCCAGAGGCTCCGCGGGGTCAGAGCTGAGCACCGTCAACGGTCGCGAGTTTAATAAACACTCTACCTGCGTAACTACAGTGTAGAGTTCTTCGTATGAAAGAATTTGCTGTCCGATTACTCGGAACAGTATGGACTTCATTGACTTAATTGTACTTTCCCAACAACCACCAAAATGGGGAGTTTTAGGGCAAATTGGTTTCCACGTTATGCGACTCTCTGCGCACTCCAACTCAAGTTTCGGATAATATTCATCACTAAGAAACTTGTAGAGGTCTCGGAGGTACGAAGCAGCGCCCTGGAAGTTCGTGGCATTGTCGCTATGTAGAGTCTTAATTGGCCCTCGTCTAGAGAGGAACCTTTTGAAAGTTGCCAAGAAGCTGGGCGTACTCAGTGACGTAGCTATTTCTAAGTGGCAACTTCTCGTGGTCATGCACGTGTAGCATACTAACCACGCCTTTTCACTTCGTGCGCCACGACGACGCACAGGAACATACTGTATCGGTCCCGAAAAATCACATCCTGTGTCCACATAGGCCTTTATGGCTGGACGTGTCCGAATATCAGGCAGATCGGCCATAAGTGGGTAAGTTGGCTGCGGCTTAAGACGAAAACAAGTATTGCACTTATGAATTCTTTGTCTAACAAGACGGCGCGCCGATAATATCCAATATTTTTGTCGAAGCAGCGACATTAGAGTTTCGGGTCCAGCATGTAAATATTTTACATGATAATAGTCAATGATCGAGTTCACTACATGATCATTGCGCGGCAAAATAACTGGATGCATATGAGCATATTCCAGCGCCGAGTTAGAAAGGCGACCGCCTACGCGGATCAAGCCGTTGTCAATAAAAGGCCTCAAACGATTAAGAGCTACAGAACAATTTTTATTATTCTGAATATTATTATATTCTTCTGCAAAATATTGATTTTGCAAAGAGCAAAGAATTTTATTTTCAGCAAAATCTAAATCCTCTGCTGTCACTGCATTAGTGCTGCGACGAGGCAACAATTTTGCAAACTTACAAACGTACGCAATTATACGAAGTAATTTACTCCACGACGAAGTGCGTAGAGCGAGCTCATATAAAGCGCAATGCTTTACAGGCGTGCACACAGTGTGCGTTAAAACCTTTTGTTCCGGAATATCCGAGATATATTGCCCGTCTAAGTCCTTGAGAGGCCACTGAGACGGATGTAGCGAGGCCCACGGAGGCCCGTGGAGCCATAACGGGTCTGAGATCAGTTTCTCAGGAGTAGCACCTCTGGATAAAATGTCCGCGCTGTTTTCTACACCGGGACAGTGGAAAAAGTTATCAGGGGAAATATTTTCCGTTATTTTTACGACGCGGTTGGCAACAAAAGTTTGCCATCTATGTGGCGAGCTCTTGATCCAATACAACGCAACCTTTGAATCTAGAAACGCATATATATTCGTCGATAAGCGATCGGCGTAATTATCTTGGACTATACGTAGCAACTTGGATAACAATAGCGCTCCGCACAGTTCAAGACGCGCGATCGACATCGGTTTAGTCGGCGCCACTTTACTCTTTGCACACAGAAGGCGCACGGTATTGCCGATTGTAGAGCTGACATGTAAATAAACGACAGCACCATAGGCGTTAAGGCTGGCGTCTGAAAACCCAAGGAGGGTGACGTCACAGTCCTCTGATACACCCACGTGACGTGGTATACGAAGTTTGTTCAGTGCTGGTAATTCAGCGCAGAACTGTCTCCACATCTTAATGATGTGAGACGGCGGGGTTTCGTCCCATGATAGGCGCAATTGCCAAATAGATTTCAATAATATTTTAACGTAAGTTATTGAAGGGCTAACAAATCCATTCAAATCCCAAAAACGAGCGACGGTAGATAGTATCGAGCGCTTAGTGCAGACTTCATCGCTTGGTGGGGAAATTTTGAAGTAAAATGCGTCATCTTCAGTAGACCAATGAAGGCCCAATATTTTATTCGTTGATGATTTATCGAACTCCACTTCAGTGGGAATTTTGTGCGTGGCAGGAATATTGTCCAGCACAGCGCGATAATTACTGTTCCATTTTACAAGATCCCACTGCGCGCCCTTGAATAATTCAATCAGCTGATGCGACGCAGCGATTGCCTGATGCTCATTAGGGAGCGAGAAGGCCAGATCATCCATGTATAGCGAGGGTAGTACAATACTACTAGCCAGCGGATATTTTGCGCCATCGTCCTGGACGAGTTGAGCCACCGTGCGCAATGCATGGTACGGACTCGACGAAAGGCCGAAACAAACGCGATTAAATTGATATAGTACGAGAGGATCTTGTGGATTAAATCGGTACAAGAAGCACTGATACCGACGGTCAGCTTCACGCATGACTATTTGAAGGAACTGCTGACGACAATCTGCGGTCATCGCAACTGCATGTAGGCGAAAATTTAAAATAATTTTAAATAAATCACCCTGTAAGTTCGGACCGGCATGTAAGATGTCGTTAAGCGACCGTCCCGAAGTGGAACGGCTACTAGCGTCCAGCACTATGCGCAGCTTGGTCGACGCTTTATCTTCGCGAACAACTCCGTGATGCGGAATGACGTAGATTGGCGCAGGGTCCTGTTCATCGTATGGTGGCGCAGGAGATACGTAATCTTTCGCGAGATAATCTTTGATGACGTCATCATATGCCGACCTCAAATCAGGCGAAGCTTCGAGCTTCCTTTCGAGGCACATGAAACGTTTACGAGCTACATCAATAGAATTCCCTAAGGAATATGGATCGTCCTTAAATGGCAGGCCGACGACGTATCTGCCACTAATTGGATCGCGAGTAGTAGTTGATGTATAAAAATCCTCGCATTCAATATGCACAGGATGGTGAACGGGAGCGGAAGGAAGTTCTTCCAATTCCCAGAAACGCCTGACTAACGAGTCAATAGCGGTTGGCTCTTGAACGAGGCAACATGTCAAGGCCGCATGAATACTTGTAGTAGGTATAGTGGGGGCTGACCCTATCAGGACATAGCCCAAAACCGTGCGCAACGCAGCAGGTTTCGACGCTTCGCGCAATGCATGAACGTCAGGTAATAATAAATGCGGAAACAGGGAAGCTCCTATTAACGCGTCAATCCTAGCAGGCACGCCGAAACTGGCGTCCGCTAATGGAAGACCCTTTAAATGTGATAGGCCAGACGTATCTACCACAGCTGTAGGTAACAAATCCGTCACCTTTTCAACCACGAGTGGCGAAATATTAAAGTTTATGTTATCGTCAAACCGAGAATGAAATTTCAAATTAATCGACTCAGTTTGTAATATCTTTTCAGAGCCACCAAAACCTCTACAGTCCATCAAATCTAAGAGGTACCGTTTGACGTTTCATATTTTTTCATCCCATCCCTATCATTCAATTGTCAGAACTGTCAAACGGTACTTCTTAGATTTGACGGACTGCGTCAAATCTAAGAAGTACCGTTTGACAGTTCTGACAATTGAATGATAGGGATGGGATGAAAAAATATGAAACGTCAAACGGTACCTCTTAGATTTGATGGACTGTAATGATAGTACGTTCAGTGCTCGATAATCGTATACCTAATCGATCGCAACACTCCTTCGTTATGAAATGGCTTTGAGATCCCGAATCTAAAAGCGCGCGAATAATATGGCGCTTATCATTAGAATCGTAAACAGCAATTTGAGCAGTCGATAACAATATGGTATTATTAACCATTTCTTTACGCAGTGGTAAACAGGTATCCTCATTAGTTGTACATAACGCAACATCTGAGCGCGCGATTCCCGGGTTTATAGCTGCAGCCGCTTCGCATGGCTCATTTACCTGACGCTCCGGCAGTGATAACACGTGCGCGGGCGGCCGCGCTGGCGGCGGTGGACGGGAGCCAGCTAACAATGCAGCATTATTTTCCGGACGCATGAAATGCAGTTTACCGTGATGAGACTTCGCGCATAATTTACAATTAGGCTTCACGGTGCCACTCGAAACCTTGTGATTCAGTGCTAAACAATTTACACACGCATTATTATCTTTAACGCATTTATAACGATCCTGAGGAGTCGTCAATCGATTAAATTCAGCGCATTTATATAAGTGCGTGTGCGACGCATTGGCGCATAAACAAGATGCAGGCTTATCGATAGTGCTTACATAAGACTGATACTTTGGTGTTTTGGACGCAGTGCCCGTATTAGGCTTTTTATTTTGTACATTATTTGGAAGTGTATTTGAAACGCATTTTGTTCTCTCAAATACCTTCGCACGAGTAGTGATGAATTCTAGAAATTCATCAAATTGAGGCATCTTATTACCATACTTGGTTTCAAACGCGCGAACCGTCTCTGTGTCTAACTTCTTGAGAGCAATGTGCAATATTATTAAATCTGACAAGTTATCTAATTGCAAATTCTTTAGGGCGCTCACTGCGCTTGCAAAGTTGTCTGTAAATAAATCGAAGTTAGCTGCAGAAGCGACCTGAATCGGTTTGAAATCAAACATCTGAGTTAAATAAGCAGAAATTAGCATCCTCTTATCATCAAACTTATTGATAAGGGTTTTGAGAATCAATTCATAATTTTCGCCGCAAGGAGAAATGCCTGAAATAGCTAATTTAGCTCGGCCAGTTAATTTTGGCAGGAGATAATATAATTTCTCGCTTGGCGTTAAGATGTGATTATCATGCACAGTCGATTTAAATGTCGCATAAAACATCGGCCAAGATTTTATATCGCCGTTAAATTCAAGCAACTGTATAGGAGCCAGTGTTGGCCTAGCCTTCAGCAACGCAGAAGATGCATCCCTTGGTGAAACACCGGAAGTAGCGTACTGAGCTTGTAATCTCTTTATTCTACTGTACAGAGATTCAAATGCAAAAAGGCACTGATAATCTGGCTTTGCAGTTGGATTTAATTTCAGCAGGCGCTCATTATAATCGTCTACAATTTGTTTATATTCGACGCGTAACGAGTCGATCTGTGATGATTCATCTAAGAATATTTCCCTAGCTGCTTCATTTTTGTGAATATTATCCGTTAAGTCGTAACATTGTTGCACAATAGTAAATATCGCTTCACGTTTCGATAGTAACATTGTTATCTTTGCATCGACCACCTCACTATCAAACTGGGCGCTTCCCGGTTTAGACATCTTTAGTTTTATTTTTAATTAAATAAATGTTCTATGAATAATACAAAATAAGCAACAATTAATTTAGAAAAGGTTCGATGCAACGATAAACAACAAAGAATCAATACGTTGCTATAGTATGCGCAACTCGCTACTAGGTACCTACTCACTGATAAGAAAATAGCAATTATTATGCTAACAAATTGAGTAGGTCGTTACTGTTATTCATACAGCGCGCTGCGCTTGCGACGGTGGAACTCCGCTACTCGGTCGGATAATATCAATCGATGCGTGAGGTGCAACGTCACCTACGCCGCGTTAAAATGCACTGCGGGTAAATCGTAAAATATGTGGCAATCACAATACAAAAAAATAATACGATTTTACTTATAATACATAATATTTATGTATAATATATATAAATATGCATAGATAAATAATATATCTAGCTAATTAAATGCCTAGCTCAATGCTTACGGCTGTAAATACGGAGATTAATGGAGATGAAAATTATGACGTAATGTCATGTGAAAATAATTGTAGTCGCAATGAATATAATTACATGAAATTATTCGCAATGAATATGGTAAATCTTATTAGAGCTTGCAATATATTCTAATAAGGGGACGCCAAATTATCCGGTTCGAAGGCCACTATGATTTCGCCCAAATTATATTTTTTATGGCGGGGCTAATCGAGCCCCCTGAAGAGTGGACTGTATTTTGAAAGTGAGAAAATGGTGCACGAGAAAAAGAGTCGGGACAGGACAGAGAAAAGGAACAGCACTTACTTGTGTTAATCCAGTCCGTCGGGATCACTTTATACCTCGCACGACACTTTCTAGCGAAATCATAGTTTTATGTTGCTAAGACGAAATGTCTGGCGGATGTTCAGCTTTAAAGTTCACAAATTAAAATCACTCTCATCTCCGTATGAGTAATAATTCGGCACTCGCGAGGACAGTTCACAATTGAATTTTCGTGTCGCGATTAATTACCGGCTGCTTGGCTACTACTCCGACTACTACTGACCACGCGTCACTCGCGGGGTCTATATATAACCTTGCCGGTCCGGCCAGTCTTCGTGCTGTTTTGAGGGTAGGATGAAGAAAAAGGAGGTGCACCACAAGAATAAAAAACGAAATGTTAACTTAATATAATCTGGCGTAACCAGTTCTCCTGATTCATATACCGCGTCCTCTTGCCATTTTTCGAAAGAAAATGGTCGATATCGCATTTTCCCTTTGGTAAATCATTATAAATTATAATTATATCAAAAGGAAATGAATTGCACTTTTACAAAAAAAATGTGTATTAGTTATAACTACCTTAGTATGTTTATAAATAGGCTAATAAGAAGTGTCCGGCATATAATACTGATTAATGTGGCGTAAACTGCGCTTGACCGTGCTTGGTCGGGTGATGATGATGAGAGCCTGACTTCTCGCGCAGGGGGAAGCCAGTCGTGCAACAGACGAGCCAGAAGGTGGATATACAGCTGGTTCGCTTGGATCCCGGAATTATAAAGATAAATGTCTGATTCATCTGTGCTTAGTTCACGTGGCATTATGATTACAATGCCTGTTTTATAAAATTTATTTTATGGTTTTACAACTTCAATCTGTATTTCGTGTAATGCTTTTGGGTTATAGATTCAAGTAGAAAAATGATAATACTGAATTCAGTATGTATGATGAGTTATGCATGTATTACGGCAAAATCCTGATTCATCTGGCCTGATTCATATGGTCAAAACGCCATATAAATCATAAAATTCATACTGGAAAAGCTTTGAATATAGCTTATATAGCCCAACAAGACCTCGATGACGACAGTTTTTGGAAAGAAACTTCGTCAATCGATGAAAAAAATAATTACTCCAAAATTCACCAGAGATGTCTTATCGACCCTTCTTCAGAAAAACGTGGATGATTGTTCAGATTCAAACGATGAGGGCATTTTTGTGTTTAAAAAGCTTCAGTAAAATAAACTTACAAAAGAGTCTCACACTGCTGGTGAAGGTATGATTACTCAATCTTCCATTAAAAAATCAAGATCTCGTCAACAAGAAAAAGATTTTAAAGATGACATTGAAAGTAGCTCGGGCTCTTGCAAAAAGCTAAAGATTTATTTCTTGTAGTACTTAAATGTGACTTCATTATTTATAGTTAACGATACTAAGAAAAAATATGTTTCTGTGATAGTTAAGTACCAAGGAAGATTACTGTCAAAAATTCCATTTAATTGAAGTTGATCTCATGTTTCTTACTTTAATCTTATTTTTTTCATTATATAATAAACAGGATTCGTGAATTGTACATGGAAAAAAATAAACAGAGAGAATAATATAATGTACCAATTACTATACTTACTATTAGTTCAGTTCAGTTCATTTATTCTCACATAGGTACAATAATGCACACTTATGAATGTCAAAAGTAAACAATAAATATAAATTAACATAAAACAATAAAACTAACAGAATGAATACATTTTCATTTACAAATACTGTCACATGTCAGGTTACGCAATGAATTTTTGTCACACATAAAATCTTTTACACTATAGTATGTATAAGAAAATCTTTGATAATATTTTCAAACATTGTTTCATTTTTCTTAATTATTAACTTTCATGTACCTATTTATCAGTAACAAATATTAGTAATAGTTAATTTATGTAATTTAAAATGTTTTCGTTTACCCAGGTAATATAAGAATTATAATTAAGTATTACAATTTTTAGATTTCTAAAATGTAATACAAGAAATATTGTTCATTCGTCAACTTTTTTTCGTGCTATAGTGTTAAAATTTTATGTACGTATGTAAAATATGATTAGATTTCCCTATTACACAGCCAAATTACATATTTTTTCATTTTCAGTTCTGTTCTGATTCATCTGTAATCAATTCTGATTCATCTGGGCACAAAATATTTGAACGTAGATATCTTAAAAACTACTTAATAAAAACAAGTCCCTCATTAAAATATATGTTCTTTAGTTACCTTTTTTACATATGAACATGTGCGACAGAGCTGAAAGTGAAATAAAATTTTGGCCAGATGAATCAGTCAAAGAATGAAATTTCGAAGAAGTACCCTTAAGAGGTTAGCTATAAATACTCGGTATCTGATTTTGACGAAGATGTGAGTTCAGGGGGTATCAAAGGGGTCCACCTGGACCCCTTTTAGCATTTTTTTTTGCCGGAGACGAAGTTAAAATTAATTACGATCAAATGGCACTTCCGGCAGGAGGGGATTGTAAGGAGGGCTTTCCCAGGTTAGTCCCGTCATAGTAAAATTTGAAATGCGCAGAATGTGTGGAGCAGTGAGCAGTTGATTTTTTTCTCGCGATTTCAGGGTTGGTATGTGTACAATGTGTTTGTCTACCGGTTCCGGAGCCTTAAGCGGTGACATCTATGACAAATTTTAAACAACTTTTACTATGGGACCAACTCTGAAAACGTAAAAAAACTACATTCGACAAAAAGTATGAAAAAGCTGTTTTTTTGCGTTTTCAGAGTAGACCCCACAGTAAAAGTTGTTCAAAATTTGCTATAGATGTCACCGCTTAAGGCTCCGACACCGGTCGCGGTAGACAAACACATTGTATAGTGAAACTTAGGTAGTCTTAATAACGAGACCAATGGTATCCTACATTATGTCCATCGTCTAAAAATACACCTGTATTTTGCTCTGTGTCAACGATAAAGCTCTTAACTTTATCACCAAACACAATACAAAAAATGCAGCTTTAAACTTACCCAAGTCCCGAAGAAAGCAAGGAATAAGTAAAAACATTTGAAGGCAACAAAAAGTAGCACAAAGAAGGGTCGCACTTTAAATGAGGGGTGCCGCACCTGCTACCTGCTCGGCTGCGTATTCACACATTTGTAGTCGTAGAAAGGAGTTTTTTTGTAAAAAGAATACTTAATTTAGATTAGTTCTAAGCGATTCGCTTCTTCCTTCATAATGCGGACCGCTAGGGATTGGAATGTCCTGCCTCCGTCATTGTTTTCTTAACTATTACAATTTGGATGTCTTCAAGGCGAGAGTGAATAGGTATCTTCTAGGTATACATACTCTATCTTCGTCTACAACTTCGCTTTCCATCAGGCGAGTTAGTGGCCAAATGTAGCCATATTATGCATTAAAAAAATTTCTTTCACTCATACCTCTGTAGGGTAATTTTGTATGAAAACGATATTCCCGACATTCGTAAAAATATATCTGAAAATAAATTAGTTGCGACTTGCGACCACCTACATATTTTGAGTTGAATTTGGAATTCTAGACGTAAACAATATTAGTGTAAAATAACGAACTTGATTTACTTAATTTCATTTAAAATTGGTCATTATTTTAATATAAATCAGATTACATTTTCGAGGTAGGTATCTTGACCAAGCGCATTCCTGTGTCTTTGAAAAATAAAGCAAAAACACACGACATCATTATGCCGCAGCTGGACAGGATGTTACGAGTTAGAAAGAGAGAAACTCTATTGAAGTGCTATTGGACTATCCGACTCTATCTGTCTGTGTCTCACAGTCTCAGTCCGTCAGTCGCCATGAAGTACTTCACAGGAGCGGACCGCGCATTCTGCGTCCGAGAATTTTACAAAACAAATTCTTTAACAGCGGCTCGTCGGAGATATTGTACGCTTCACAATTTACGTAGAAATAATGAAGCTCCAACCACACAAACGATTAAGAATTGGGTAAAGAAATTTGAAGAAACTGGCTCGACGTTAGATGTAACAGTGAGCCGAGGAAGAACGGCTCAGTACGATGAAAACATGAAGAAATTAAAAGATTCTATTCGCGAAGATCCCAAAATGTCTATAAGAAAACGAGCAGAAATTACTAATATTCCAAAAAGTACACTGTCAGCCATGCTACGAGAGATAAAGGAAGAAGATTAATTTGAAATTAAATTGAAAATTTAAATAAATTTTCAATTTCAAATAAAATTCAGACATGTCTTGAGATTTTTTTGCAAAGACAATAAGTTTTTTTTTAAATTTAATATACCTAAGTTTATTGTAAAATAATTTCTTGTGATTTGATTTCTGTAATAAAATTGTTATGTACCTAAATAATCTTTTTATCATTAATTTATCTCCAATTTTTTAATAGATATTGGTCCAATAACAAAACCATTCGTTCCACATGACTGCGAGTTCAAATTTTAATATTCCACTATAAGTTGAATCAAACGTCTTGTCTTCTGTGAACCCGAGGCGAGTGTTTGCACAGTTAATAAATAAATATCCATGGATATTTGTGTGCGATGCAAGAGAGGAATGTCCACAGCACATTTTACAGCCGCCAAAAAGTTTGATTCAGTCTATACTTACATTTATATCTACACCTTTAATCATTAGATTTTCAAAAGACATAACAAACTACTAGATAGACAAAGATAATTAATATTTTTCCCTTTGCCCGCGGAATCTTCAAGATGGCGTTCTAAAAATATCTAACTCTGTTTCTGAGAGTTAATACAGTTAAAGGTTAATACTTTTCTCACAACCTCGACTTTATTCTGACCTTTTACTTGCCTAAAAAGGATGTTCTACATTAGAAATGTTAATTGCTTGCTTAGTTTTTACTCCGTTAAAAGAACTGGCTTGACCCAATTTTTCTAGAACCATTAAAAAGTTCGAGTTTGAACTTACGAATTTGCGCCAATCAATCACAGGGTTACAGTTAAAGTTTTTTAGTTTTTATCTAAAAAATTCACTAATTCCAAGGCCACATTCAGCCACATTGATTCAATTTAAAAGAACGCGTGCGCGGGTCGGGCGCGGGGCGGGCGCGTTCTGTGTGTTGTCGTCCATTGAAACAGGTACAAATAGACACGCCGTACTCCCGACCCGCCCCCCTACCGCCTAAGCAATAGCAATCGTAATAGCAATCGTTTATGACTTCATTTTAGTCATTTGGCACCGCCTATGTGACGTTAGCCATCAATAGCTTTGCGCGGATTGCGAAAGCAATCGTTGAATGAACAACTTTGATGGCTAACGTCACATAGGCGATGCCAAATGACTAAAATGAAGTCATAAACGATTGCTATTACGATTGCTATTGCTTTAGGCGGTAGGGGGGCTGCACTGCGCCCGACCCGCGCCCGCCGTATGTGTGAATCGGCCTTAAAGCAACTGATATTCTGAAAATTATTATACATTACAAAATTATATACCTACATTGGTGAGAACCCAAGAACTAATACCTACTAAATAATATTTTTTAATTTTCCTCCTCTGGTAAAATACTAGCACTAACAGCAATAATTCTTCTTTTGTTTTGTTTTGAAATTGGAATCTAATCAAATCTACGAAACAGACTAGTCTGATTTTCAAAGAACGTTCTACAATGTGCACCAAGATTGCTACATAACTTTTTCAAATTTGGCAACTGCAACATCGTGTTTTCGGCCAGCTTCCTATTTTGTACTATGTAGGTAGCAAACAAAACAGGTTCGTTTCAACGCCTCTGCGGATTCGTAACGAATGCTAGACTTTATTCGAGTAGAATTTTAAAACAGTTCCGGAAGATTCGAGAGAGTAAAGCTGGAAACAGACTATAGGACGCGGCTTACGGACGCGACTGATAGGTATCTAGATAATGAATGTACACTGAGCCGTTCACACTTTCGGACAAGTCGCGGACGTCACCTTGGGCTGACCTTGAGCGTTCTGACGTCCGAGAGCGATCTGGCGCGGCTGATGTTTTCGACTGTGCACATTGCTAAGTCGCGGCTGTCTGTCGCGTCCGATAGTATGTTTCCAGCTTTATTCATGAATTTCCAGCATTTTCGGATATCATTATAACCTTTTTTTTTTCAATTTAACGACATTGAAATTGCAATAATTTATGATAACCTAGAAAATATTTCGTCATTCAAAGAAACATGTACTTACCTAGCTTATTAATACGGATAATAATTAAACTTTACCAGATACCTACCAGAAATGTAATAGTTAGGTATCTAAGGTATTCTAGCATTTCTAGCTATTCCCGAGGGATTCTACTAATAATAATGTAGCTTAGTAACTTCGCGTAGACTTAATCTTGAATGAAAAGTCTTATTGAACTTGTTCTGTCTCTTGTAACTTAATTATGTTTATCTAGTCTAAAAATACTTTAGTAAATCTCCCACGGTTAGGGTTACCAGATATGAAATTTAAATGCGCGATATTCGAGTTTGTCATTCGCGACTTTTTTCTACTAAGTAGATAATGAAGTAAAATCAGGCAACAAAGGGGTTGTACGAGTTAATACGTAAACGGTAGTTTCTGTGTGTCTCCAAACATTTTTGTATAGCATCCCTGGCGGAAACGAGGACGGACTATCAAATATGTATGGAGACATACAAAAAGTAATAGTTTTCGTTTACTACACAAACTCATAACAAGACCTCAGATTGCAAGATTTCCAGTAGAACCTGATCAACATAACAAATTTATGCAAATTTCACCAACAACAACAACATTAAAAAATACTAAGATTGCTGAATTACCAAGGACTGCTCTACCCCGAAAGGATTTTCCACGTCGCATAATATTTTTTAAAATATTATTACATGACCAGGAGAATCCTCACCCAAAAGAGAACACAAAGTCCATATGCGACGTCGAAATACGTCGCGTCACGTAAAAAGAAAGCTGGAGTGTCAAACTACTGGAGTGTCATGAAAATTTCACTCCATTGCATAGGAGTTAAATCTCCTTCCTGCAATTAAAGCGGCATACTAGGAGATTTAACTCCTATTGAATGTGCAATAGGAGTTAAATTTTCCTGTGCGGTGTAAAGCGTTTTTTTACATGACGCGACCAGTAGTGACCTTACACCGTCAAAGAGGCTTGTTAGCCTGTTTTCCATTATATTACATAAAACATCCTGAATTGACCGTAAAGATCCTAAGATTAACTGATAGATTTTAAAAATGGTAACCCTTACCACAACTTGGTGTATCCGTAATAGTGAATAGGTTTTGTTCAAAATTTCCACGAACTCTTATTAGGCGCGATTCTGATTTCTAATCCCATTTGTAAATAAGAGATAAGGTATTAGACAATCGTAGCTCCATTTTACAATGGAATTTTTTAACCCGTTATCTTAACTTTTTGGAAACCAAGAAACTAGTTGTATAAAAAAATCGTAAAATTATATAATCAGAACATAGTCAAAGTATAACTAGATTGCGCGCTAAATAATAATAATTACAAAAGTAAGAGAGGGCGAGATGTGCTAGTATTAAAGTGTGAAAAGGACGAAACTAATATCTTTTGTCTCTATTTGCGTATACGTTTTTTTTTTTGTCTGACCGGCCTACGCAGTCTACGCACGGCCTACGTATTACTCACGGCCTAGACGTAATAGTCAGACAATTTTTTCGCGCTAATACTACTGTTGATTTTTTGATGAGATTTTTAAGTACTTAAATCAACATAATTATTTATGAACTACATATTATCTATTTTCTATCATTTCTGTTAGTATTATGCAGGTTTTTACTATTATCTAGAGTCTAAAATGTGATAAAATCATAACAATGTATATAAGTAGGTATGTATAGGACATTTTTTTTCTCACACCCTATACGCTAGTAACTTCTCCAGCCATTCTCCCTCCACGAATCAGAACCTTATCCAAACAACGTGCTTTGGAAAATTGGAAACCTAATCTGAACTCATATCGTCTCATAAACCTACAGCTGACTCTTTCGATCTCCTAGTTGACCCCTTGATTGATAGTGATAGGTATTAGACATGTACCTAACCAAAAGGAGTCGACACGCCTAAGCACCGAAGTCTGCCAAGTCAGTGGGGGGTGAAGAAACGCACACAAACCAAAATATAAGCAAGTTTACACGCACACAAATGTAATTAACTAACACTAGCTGAAAATTAACGCAACACAAGCGCAATCAGACCGATATATTTATATAAAGAGCATGAACGCCGGTCGCGTACTTTTGGCAGAGGGGTACTCTTTGCAGTGTCGACTCCTTTTGGTTAGGTACTTAATTGTATTAGATATGATGACCTCTCAGGTTAGTAGGTACATAGCAAGTTGTACAAGTACATGTATAAATAACTCTGTACAGTGAAACCGTAAGTACCTGCAATAGGAAAAGTCTGTGACTGTTCTTAATAAGCCAGGTTCTTCCCAAGACAGGGAGTGTGTTGTTGGTAAATAATAAGTAATAAAATAACGCTGCACATTAATCAACACTCAGCCAGCGGCCCACTAGGATTCCCTGTGTCAGGACTCAGGAATGTTACGAAATACACACGATGAGGTCAAAGCATACACAAGTCTCGTGCTTTGTTTTCTTTGAAATTTACGAATCTACTTACAAACATACAGCCTTGGCCAAAAGTATTAGGCACCCTGTATTTTCACTCTATCTTCTAAACAAATTTCACTCCTTTTTGGTATTTTCAACAAAATTAGGTGTCAATTTAATCACATCAACAGAAATGAAAGCTTGTTTACTTGTTAGAGTCCAGAACACAAGTGACCAAACATTGACTGATAAGACCGAAAGAAAACCGAATCCATTGTTTTCGATCACCAGGTGTTTTATGACCTTAACAAAGAGCCGCTTGATATTCTAAGAAGTTATTTATGACCCCGGTAAGTCATTTAAGATAAGCACTCAGTTATTGGTTAAGTAGTAAACATGTATTTTGATTTTTTAAAGGTGCCTAATACTTTTGGCCAAGGCTGTAGGTACCTTAATTATCAATGGCTTTTCTTGAAGGAAAACGTCCGCACTCTGTACAGATTTAGCGTGGTGGATGCGGACCAATCGCCAATAGCATAGGTTTAACAGTGGACTAGGCCGAATTATACAACTTGGCGGCTATGATGTTAGCTACAAGCTGAATATAACCCATTCCTGACTAAAGATTTCTTAGCAGTTGCGAGGATTTGGTTTCGCGGAGCTTGCAGCTAAGTTCACAGGCGCCAAAAAGTTTGATTCGGACTAAATGTTTCTAGCACGACATGTTATGGTAGGTACATTACAATGGGCAGAACCCATAAGCATTACTCACGAGTAAAGCCGGAAATATACTATCGGACACGGCTGACGGACGCGACTGACAGCCGCGACTTAGCAATGTGAATAGTCTTAAAACATCCGGTGTGCCAGATCGCTCCCGGACGTCCGAACGCTCAAGATCGGCCAAAGGTGACGTCCGCGACTTATGTCCGATAGTGTGCACGGCTCAGTGTACTTTTATAGTCTAGGTCGCGGCTGTCAGTCGCGTCCGTAATCCGCGTCCGTAATCCGCGTCCGATAGTTTGTTTGGAGCTTAACGAACATAGTACCTACATTACACTATTCATCCGATACCCGCTTCGCAAACAGTTGGTCAGTTAGATAACTATTTACATTTCTGATTGGTCATCAAAATAAATCACATTAGCGAATCACATCACAGAAGGAAAGTGTGGAATTATCAATTCGAACATTACGACTTCTTATGACTAAAGAGTTTGCGCTATGCTAAGTACTCAATTAACACCTAGACGTCACTATAGCATTTTAACAGGAAACTCTTTATGTACTTTTAGGTATTTGCATAGATACGAGCAAGTCATACGCATAATTTTCGAAATTTTGGATGTATTAACATAAATAAATACCATGTTGATAATAAATAATTTATAAAATCGCAACACAGGACTTAGGGTCTTGATTTACATTACGACGGGGCGAGCGCGGGACGGGCCGGACGAGGCCCTTACGATGCACGTTCCATACATTTTTGTCATGGCCCGTACGATGCCCCGTCCGGGCATCAATGACAAAAATGTTGTGTAATATAAATCATCCCTTATTGAAAAGTCGTGCATAGTTACACTATGCACTTCATATGCCTACATATTTTACTCTCACTGATTTTTTGCAGAAGAACTTACCTACATAATTTCCCTACTTACCTTGACAGTTCAAGGTGCACGAAGTCAGCAGTGGTTTCTCAATTAAACGATTAATTAAGTATATCATCAGTGCCGGATTAAGCTAGTTCGGGGCCCGTAGCAATTTCTATAGAGGGGGCCCTTCTTAGCGGTACTTCGGGGGGTTGAGTCCTTAAGTATAAGGTGGAAATGGATTGTCTTTATTAGAAAACATACATAGTTTGACGTTTTAATGGTATCAAAGTTGTAAATAATTGTATCAAATAAGTTCTAATAAGTTTCGATCAAAATATTACACTCCCCCCCGTTATGCGCGGGGCCCGTAGCAATTGCTACTCTTGCTATATGATTAATCCAGCACTGTATCCATTAACTCGCTAATTGGTTGTCTTGATAAGTAGGCTTAGGTAAAGAAAATATAATAATGCTTAAGTATTTCAGCAAACTGTCTACTTGCCTGAATATCCTCCCAATTTCGTAAACTAGCAAATGATTGTTATGTATTACCTCAAATAAAATTATGTGACCTAAGTAATTCCTCGACAATCTGCAGATGCAATTTTTTTCTGTCAATTTTGTTGTATAATAATACAAAAAAAGTTTTAACTTAAAGAAAAAAACAAAAGTGTTGAAAGGGACTCGCCTCGGTAATAAATGTTGAGTGTTGAGTTCCAATACTCGACGTTGGTACTCTGGTACTCTGGCCATGACTCCATGACCATGACACATCCTTTACTAAATTAAAACGTCATAGTATGCCATACAAGTATTCCCCAGGCTCATTTTAGGTAATCCATGCACTCATAAGCCCTGCAATCTACATGATTACAATCAAATCAATCAAGTACTTACTTACGTCAACTTTGTCCACCAAATTAAGGCCCTGATCGATCAAAATAACTGGCTAGTTCTACATCGCAAATGTCTAACTTATTTCCATAAACGGACAAGTTATGAAACTGAATTTTGGAGGTAGTTTTGGTAAGAATATGCGATTGTAGCGCTCGAGCAATGTGGTTGCCAAATCGGTTTCCATTCCGCACGAACGTTGTGAAAGAATCGATATAATTCCGTAACTATTCCCCGTTAGCGAGGAATTAGTGAGCCATTAAACGAAACACTATACAGCGTGATTCTTTATCTTTTTATACAAGGTGTAGGTAAATCTAAGCCACGGAGATATTCTAGAATATATAAAAACATTGAACTCATCATTAAAACACTATGAGACCAACCCCGAAATCGCGAAAATAAATCAGACGTTCCATAGAAAAAGTTCATCGACTTATTCCCAAAAGATTTACTCCCTTATAAGCCGGAAAATAGGGAAAAAATAGAAAAAAGGAAGATTATGTTTAATTTTCTAAATAACTGTTCCGCTTAAATGAAAAATAAACCGTTTATAAAATGTCTATTATGTATAATAAATAAGTGCTATAATTATTTACACGCTTTACTCTGAAAACTTCTTGAATAGATATTGCGCGTGAAATTGAAACAAAGACCATTTTATCTTTTTATGTAGACTAAGTACTTGAGCTTGTGAAAAAAGTCGTAAGTAAACGTACGTAAACCTTACGACAAACAGGCGGCTCTTATGCAGAAACTAATTTCTCTCAAAACTGAGAGAAATTAGTTTTCAAAAATAAGTTTGTAGTCTTATCTTTGAAGAAGCACTCTGTATTCTTCCAAATCGCTCTTAAATCGCGATTCGTAATTGACCTTAACGCTATCACGACTACGTCACGCCACAAATCTCGACAGCCATGTCGTGAAATGCGTATTCCAAACACTCGTATCTTATCAAATCAAATGATTGTGCAAATGAGCACAGTTTATCAGGAGATCGCGCTCGTGCGGGCCACAGGCTCAGAGGTCTCGGCTACTAGCATTATACATCCCACACCACTTCCACTATTTGTATCGCACAGGCCGCATTCGAAGCACCGGCAGCGGCCCGAGTGAACGTCGCGTGTCGTGGCCAGCTTGCGTGACTATCGAGTGAATAGAGTGCGCGTAGCTCGCGACGTGCAATGCCCAGGGCCCCGCGCGCCCCGCGACCCCTCGCAGGGCTATGGACAGCCTTCTCGACAGGTTCAAGAGAGAGCAAGGAGGCCTGCGCCGCTCCAGATCCGTCCGAGCTTCCCTGCGACTGATCAGCCACCGCTGGCGGTCGAACAACGACGACCCCGACGATGACAAGATCGACAAACTCAAACACAGCAGCATCGTGTTCCCCAAACAGATCTGGAACGAGAAGGACTTTGACGTAGCGTACACTGGGATCGAAGGGACGTATAAACCGAAAACACCAGTGATGGCGAAGCGAAAGCCGGAGCCCGTCCAGCAGAGACGGAAGAGCGGGGACATCGATTTGAACTTAAAGCCGCAGCGGCCGAGGAAGGTCGAAAAGACGAAGTTTACGGACTTGTTTACTAATAAGAAGCAGAAGAGTGTGTCTGCGAAGGAACTGCTAGTGCCGGAGAGGATACCTCCGAAAGCGGCAGCGTTGTTGCATATTCACTCGCCGGAGAAGGAAAAGGGGAAGAAAAAGCTGAAGGGGATGGGGAAGTCGGAGTCGGCGAAGTCGATGAGCGAGTTGGTGGGACAGAAGAGGGAGAGGAGAGGATCGGAGAGTGACATGTGTCCGCAGCCGCGAGGGTGCGTCAACCAAGCGTTTGTTTACAGCACGCCGCCTAAGGATAGGAAAATGCCGCTTTCACCGTCAGCTTATTTGAGTACGTATATACAATATTCGTTTTATTTTAGTATGTACTAGCTTTTTCCCGCGGCTTCGCTCGCATGATATATTCATTTTTGTGCTAACCTATGTAAACCTTTTATTTTTCCGGGATAAATAGGAACCTATGTCACATTCTAACCTTTGAACTATATCATTGCCAAAAATCAAGTCGATCCGTTGCTCTGTTGATGCGTGAAAGAGTAACAATCCAACAAACACACTTTAAGATTTATAAAATAACATTAGCAAGGGTAAAATGTTATTCTTTCCGGGCAATACTTAGCTAGATAATTAATGTATCAAACCTAGGTTTTAAAATAGTGAAAGAGTTTCTTATAAATATCTATTTCCAAACTGTCGTAAAAACGTGTGAAATGATATCGGTCCGTTCCGAACCCAAAGCGTAACTGGAAGGAGTGTTATTAATTTCCTCTTCTTCCAGTATTCTGTGAAATTCAGAGAAAAATGCTTTTATGACATTATTTACAATTGAAAGTTATTTCCCGGAAAATCTCGTATTCTGACTTGATCACTGTACTGTACTGTATCAGCCTTTTTAATAGTCCACTTCAACGCGTAGGCCTACCATCGAAGGGTGATTGAGCCATATCCACCACGCAGGCCCAGTGCAGGTTAGTGGATTCACCTACGCCATCGAATTTCTTCTACGGACATATGCAGGTTGCCTCACGATGTTTTCCTTCACCGAGAAGCCAGCAGTGGTGTGAAATTCCGTACATAAATTCCAAAGAATTCATTGGACCGAGAATTTAACCCACAACCTCACGATTGTAAGGCGGGTGTCACTACCTCTAGACCACCACGGCTTACTTGATCACACGAATGATATTGGGTACACTTTCTCTAAGATGATCTTATCATTAAAAGTCAATGTAAAACAATAATTACAAATGGTTTTCTCTTGGAGTTTCTTAGTGCTTACGTCTCGGAATCGGAAATAATTGTGTAAAACAATACACTTGATGACACTTTAAAAACATGGATACCCACCAAAGACGTTACGATTATAACACAATTGGATTTCACAATGTGATTTTGATCTGTATCTTAATGCTTAATTTTGTTAGTTGCCATGTGCCACTTCAATATTGTTACAATTTAATGATGTTTATAATGTTTAACTTAGGTAAGTTAAATAAACATCACCATTTTCCTGTAAACTTACGTAGGTTGTGATTTGTCTGAAACAGATTAATTAAATTGTCATGAAAATTTCAGATATTTCAGTTATATTTTCTTATATTTTTCCCGCACAAAGAGATGACAACATAAAATGAGTTCATTCACAAGAAACTTAGGTAAAGAACATATTTTTTCTTTATTAACTTTTTAGTTTTATCCCGAATTATAACGTGAGAACGTTATTGTTTAATTGAAAACAAGGAATTTTACAAAAGTTACGCGGCCTTATTTCATCCGGCTAAATCAAATTAAAAACTATTACAACTCTATTTCAAAGTTGAGTCGAGGTCGAGCTTCCATCTAGAAATACAGAATATGAGCATTAATAAGGGCCTTTAGACATTAATTGAATAGCTCCTTCTAAAAATAGAAAAAATAAAACTTTTGATCAACGTTATACATAATTTGAAATACCTGGACCTACCTTATTAGAAATGGTCACGAACATGTAACCCTAACGACCAAAACAATTTTTATAAGTAAGTATAACGGAACTACGTAATAAGCATTTGAATAAAAATAAACATTTTAGACAATGATATTGTAGAATAATTTGGTTTAAAAGTTACATCCGTTTTTTTTTACAAATTCGCTGAGTTGAAAAGAACTATACAGTATACTTATACCAATAGTTTCTCAGATCACGTGTAATAGATACATTATCACAAAATAGACATGCATAATTCCATTATCAAAAGGATTGATTTGAAACAAGTCTTATGCCGGCTGTTCACACTCGCCGAGACGTCTCTCCGAATGTCTATGCCGTTGAAGCTATCGACAAGAGCATACCAGTATGCTGAGTGTGAGTTTTGTCGTAAACATGACGCGCTCTTCGGCGAGCGCGTGAGCATATAATTTGTATGAACTTGTTGTGTTTCAAAAACGCGCCGCTAGTGGCGCTGTACATTTCTTCATACAAATTACATGCTTACGCGCTCGCCGAAGAGCGTGTCATGTTTACGACAAAACTCACACTCAGCATACTGTACAAGTGTACACACTCGTTTTTTCTCGCGAGACCCAACGATATTCTTTGACTCGGGGCAAAATACCGCCAAGCGACTGAGACCGACCGAGGCAACGCGCGAGAGAGCGAGACATGACGAGAGCACCATGTACATACTCGCTCTCGGCCTGTCTCGGTGTGTCACGCTCGGCGAGTGTACTGTACAGCCGGCATTAGGCAGGCATTTGGAATACCGATAAGCTCGATATTACCGCGGTCACTCTCACTCACCCGATTTTTGTGACGAGAGAAAGAGTAACAGATAAAATCTCGAATGTAGTAATTCCCTGACCGAATTAGGTCAAGCCACAAGTATCGCATTATGAGTGAAGTGACGCGAGGCGACGGGACGTCACGATTTCATTAAATTCTGTTTAGGCGTAATAATTTAACATTAATTTGCTGTGACGTTGGGGAGTTGCGAAACATCATGTGATGTGACGACATTGTATCGTACTGAATTTTGGAAGCAACACTTGTTAAGAAATAAAAGGATTAGGATTAAGAGTACAAAGAAACCCTGCTGATTAACAGCCGCGTAGTACTGTACGTAATAACAAAAAGTCAGCCTTTAGAAAATGCATGTTTTATCACTTGTCTCTCGGATTAATATGCTATTAGTGTTGTAACTTAGGTCACATTCATTACATCATATTACAGAAGACATGGGTATTATTATAATTTTAGACATTAAAGTCGCACTGCCATTTCTGGCTGGTAGGTTACTTTCAGTGGATACCTATCTTTAGAATCGTCGTCATCGTCACTGTCGTTTCAGACATAGGACGTCCACTTTTCGAAATTGCAACGTTACTCCCACACATACACCCATCCGTGATATTGGTTATTCATTATTTTACAGGTATAATGCCAAGGGCAACCTCCCTTGAGATCCTTGATTGAATACTAGATACTTGAATTGCTGAATTACTAATACTGTAATTTTTAAAGATATAAGTATATGTTTTTTTCTTTCTCTTTGTACCTATTCCAAACTTTAGTAACTATATTCTTGGCAATAATCTCACGAAATTTAAGTAGTTGGATTGACTCTCATGTCTGATTTGACACTGATAACTGTATTCTACTATTGTATGGTTTGAAGAATTATAACTTAGTGAGTATAAGGTTTTCAATTGATGAAGGAAACTTTTTATAGTAGTCTAACCGCGTATCATATTATTATGATATTATTTTATCTAATTTATATTATTATTGTATCCAAAAATGTTTCACTGTAATTATACTATATACCTATCTATCTACTGTAAACAAGAGCGCGCACACTGTATACTTCGGCAATTCTTAACATCACTGCCAAGCCGAGTTTGGAACCCACAGTTAAGTCCAAAAACTCTTGTCTGTAATTTCCCTTATGGGATATCATCCAACAGCTATGTAACAATTTTTGTCAAATAAACATACTTCAATTTTAATTTCAAATAGGCCTCAATAGATCTAGTTATCTTTGGCCTATCGCCATGTCCTCCGAGTACTTTCGAACTTAGACCCTTGATCGCATACTATAAGGCAAGGAATTCCGATGTCCTGCTGGTAGTATCCTACCGTACAATTTTCTTCTATTTATAAATACTTACGACTTGAGGAAAGTATGCTGTCTCTATCTAAATGAGACATTAAATGAGACGCTTAAGATGAGTCAGCTCTAGTTACGTTATTATGTTATCTTTCCATTTCACTTTGCTTACTGACTGCTATTTGTGATGTTGATGTGACAAAAAAATGTTGTCTAACAATCTAAGATGTTTTTATACTTATTTTACAAAGAAGTTCCCTTAAACTAGGAAAAATACATTATAATGTGGTGCAAAAAATGTGGCAAATAATGTATTATTTGCAGTGGAATCCTCTTGGTGAGTTATTTGTTTGTATTTTTTATATTCTGATTTTCTTTTTTTTTTTCTTCGTCACGTCACATGCGTTATGAATAAATTTGAATACTTTTATCTCTTAAAGAATAAAAAGTAACATTGTTCACTGAAAATAAATTTTAAATTTTATCGTTTTAGGGTTCCGTTCCTCATAAGATGAAAAAAAACTATATGAGGTTTGTAAAAACAGTATATCAAAAAATCCCGGAAGGTTTTTCGGGACTTTTTTTCGGAAAAATGTGAAGTTATCAAGTTGAAAAACACAGGTCTATGATCCCCTGAATCTGTGAACTCACAATGCAAATCACGCTCTAAATAGTATACCTAAAATGCTAGTTCGGCTTCCATTTGGCACATTATTGTCCTTAAATAAGCAATTTATATTCAGTACTTAGTACATAAAATAGTTCATTTTCTGATGTTAAAATGCTGTTTACATCAACTATATATTTTATAGTTTTAAAATCCCTAATTAAGAGGTTCTAGTTGCTGTCAACAGGAAAAATTGATGCTCAATTATAATACATATACGTGGAAATATATGACAATTATGTCACAAAACGGAATAAAATTATACCACAAAACCATTACATGATAGATTAGCCCTATGACATAATTATGACCAGTTTACGCAATAACCTAAATAGATACCTATAAAAACAATTGAAGTAATTGGAATGACATAATTTATTCTGTCTTAAAGGCCGATTCACACATACGGCGGGCGCGGGTCGGGCGCGGTGCGGGTCGGGAGTACAGCGTGTCTATTTGTACCTGTTTCAATGGACGACCACACACAGAACGCGCCCGCCCCGCGCCCGACCCGCGCACGCGTTCTGTGTGTTGTCGTCCATTGAAACAGGTACAAATAGACACGCCGTACTCCCGACCCGCACCGCGCCCGACCCGCGCCCGCCGTATGTGTGTTTTGGCCTTTAAGGTATATTTGTTGTGTTCGAATGTATAGGTATATCTATACGTTGACTGGGAGATTAGGTTGACCTAATAAGTTCAAAGTGGGGTAGATTCGTAGTAGCACTAGGATATAGTAGGATTTTTAAAATCAAGAAATATCTTTGCAATTCTGGAAAAAAACTGCCCATATGAGCTACTCCATAAACCAGCTACTACCAACTCGTGGTAGAACTAGGACAATATATTTCTGTCGCATGCTTTTTTTTAAATTGGAAAACTATTATTGTTTTTTTTTAATATTAGGGGACATCTAATATTAAAAAATAATAATAGACTGCCTCGGTGGCTCAGTGGTTAGTGACCCTAACATCTGGGTCAACGAGACGTCGGTTCGATCCCCACCCAGAGCAAATATTTATGTGATGAACATAAGTGTTTGCTCTGTGTCTGGGTATTATTATGTTACTATCTATATAAGTATGTATTTTAAATTAAGTATATGTAGCATATCAGTCTCTGCCAGCCATATCACAAGCTTTGCTTAGTTTGGGGTTAGAGGCCGTGTGTAAGATGTCCCAAAATATTTATTTATCTTACACACGGTTTCTGACCCCAAATTAAGCAAAGCTTGTAATATGGTTGCCACAGACTGATATATTACATATATGTACATATTTTTTAATACATATGTACTTATATATTTAATAAATAAATAACACCCAGATACAGAGCAAACACCTATGTTTATCGCATAAATGCTTGCCCTGGGTGGGGATCGAACCCACGCCTCCTTGATTCAGAAGTCAGGGTCACTAACCACTGAGCCACCGAGGCAGTCACTCTCAACTCTTTGCTATTTTGGAAAAAGCTGGTCATAGAAGCTACTCCACAAATCAGATACACTGCCATGCTCTTCTAATCTATGGGCTGATTCAACGATACTTTGCATTGCTGTGTATGTAAACCATACATTAAAAACATGTATGGCCCAGTATTATTAAATGGCGATACAGCCTAATAATTCTTAACAACCGTTATAACTTAAAACAAAATGTTACAGTTGATAAGCTACGTGAATGATAAATAATCAGGACATAGTTACCTATGTTAGTCTCTTTTTAACGCTACGGTAAAGAGAGAGACAACAGCAGTACGTAGTTCAACTTTTACCAGTCCGTAAATAAGGAAGTTTTTGTTCGAAATTAGTTATTTAATCGAAATTCGTTGAACACCATTATTCAATGTTGCAAATCGCAGTTAGTACATTTTAGGGTTCCACGTCTATAAAGTAAAACCGGTTCATTATTTTTAAGCTTATACTGTGTCATGTGTTTTAGACAGAAAATCGATCAATTGTAGGTAATTGTTTTATTATGTGTATACTATTTCAATGTGATGTGAGAATCAAAAATAAAAAAGAGTTCATGTAATGCAATAAAATTGAATCAATCATAAATTTTCGTTTTCGTTTAACTCTACTGTAGAGCAGAAATACTCAACACCGTCTTGTTTGCCATACTCGGTGCCTAACAATAAGTATCACTATATACCTACTCACCAAAGCCTGTGTATAATCGACTGGATATAATAAAACACCATTTTTCGTACGGAACCCTCAATTTGCGAGGGTAAGTCGCACTTAGCCAGTCTTATTTAGCCTTTACCTAACACCCGGCGTAACCTGTTGAATTAAATTAACAAAAAATGTTTGCTAATCCGTTTTTTGCCCAAATTCAGGCAGAATTCATTAAAATTCATTGCTGATAATAAGACTGTTTACTTCACTTGCCTCAATTACGATTGCTACGAAAATTAAGCCATTACGAGTTAGGTTGTTGCAATTTTTTATGAAGTGTTGAATTGTTGATTCCATTGTAATATTTAGTAACATCGTGTCTAAATTCAGGCTTTTGTTGAGAGTTTTTTCGTCATTTTCTATTGATAAATAATGATGTAATAAGTCTAATTCCAATAATTACCTTTCAAAAATCTAGCTATTTTATACACTATCTCTAGCTAGTGGTAGAGTAACAAGCTACATATACAGGGTTATTTCTAATCAATTAGCATACTTCTAGGGGCTTATTTTGTACATCAAAACTAACACCTTTTGTTCTACGACTTTCGTCAAAACTAAAAAAAAAATCAGCTTTTCCATACATTTTGTCGCGGGTGAACTATATTTTTCTATGGAACAATCAAAATTTTTTTTTGATGAATAGGTTTTTTTTATTGTTGAAAACATCACCTTATTTTTAAATTTACGTATACCTACACATATAAAATATAAGAAATGACCCACACTCATTAATTATCATAATTACCTCTACTTAGTTGTACTCAGAAAATTTCGCAAAAACGACTTTGGTCTCTGAGTGAAACTTTTTCGTATTAATTAGCGAATATTTCGAAAAATTTCCACATACCTGGAAATTTAAACTGGTCCATTGTGAGCAAAAACTAAATTTATTAAATATCAAGATCCACAAGGAATCCCACTTGCCGAAAAAAAAGAGAATAAAAATCCGTTAATTGCACTCAAACAATAAAATTTTCTGCCATTTCACATGGAGGTATGCTAATTCGGCATGACATCATTTTACGTAAGCCTAAAAAAACTATTGTTCTCTGTGAGAATTATTTTTTACTGCGACAAAGTTAGTTACATAGTTACTCGAGAGCGACACTTTCGCAAACTCTGAATAAAACTATACCATGAGCTTTACTTCTTCATTTGGCCACCATAAATAAATAATTGGTCTCACCGTACCCAATTCTATGTACATAGAGTTACGAAAGAAAATAATGAGATTAGTCGTTAGCTGAAAGTGTTTTGACCTTTGTAAAACCACAGAACTGCACTATTTAAAGAGAAATTCTGTATTTTTCTCCAAGTTACATAATTTTTGTAATTATAAGACCAATTTCGGTGATTGCTATCGGAGTATAGTTAAGAGTTATGTATTCTGGTCGTAAACGAAATGAACGAAAGTGGCAATACTAGATGAGGTATTTATTTGAGTCTCGATTGGTAAAATGGTGATAAAAATTGGTAAGATGCAAATTTTATGAGTTTCTTAATACTTGTTAAGTCATCAGCGCTATATTTTTGTCTAATCTACCTAGAGTTTAGGCATGATATACGTAATCATGTGTTATTCGGTGAGCCAACAAAAGTCAGGCAATTTTTAGATACTATTTAAAATTAATATAAAGAAAAACACTTCAAACAAGTGCACAAATAGCCTTGGAAACTGTAAAATAGCAATTGGAAATCCCAACTCTTTTTTGCCGATAGTGTACAATTTAATGTGCTCATTTGTATCCTATCTATATTATACCAATACGAAAATTCATAGTGACTACGAAGTCTATCAACTTATCACCTCTATTTTAGACTGCTGTGAAAAAGTGGAAAACTAATAAACTAACCAAAGTTCGTTACGGAACCCTTCGTACGCGAGTCCGACTCGCACTTGACTTTTCTCTTTGCTATTTTGTTAAGCCAATTTAAACTAATGAAATTGCACCGCACAGAGTCCGGTTAGTCGTAAAATGCACTAAACTTTCATCTTTGGTTTACGACCTAACCTGAAATGTACAAATAGAGATGTACCATCCGGTCACTGAGTATGCATTGGGGATTTTGGAATCAATCTAAAAATTGGACAGATCTTACTTGATAAACTTACTATGATAAAAATATAGCTTTGTTCTTTTCATTGAAGTATTAATAGTCGATGAGTCGAGAAGAAAAACACTTTAAAAAAATATATTTAGAGCAATCAAATAGCCTTCAAAGCTTTAAACTATAGCCATTTTGTTTTTTCGGGCTTATTGTCCATTTATATCCATATTATAATAAAAAACTTACTGTTATTGTAACAATATCGACACTCCACCAAATCGATCTGTTTTATACTTGCGCAGTATTTAAGCCTTGAGCTACCTCGATCGAGATTTTTTTATAAGACTAGCTGACCCGGCCACGCGTTGCTGTGGTTAAATAAATTAAAATTGCGACTATAATTTGAGATTTAAACTATCCTATCTCTCAAGTTGGATCGAACTGCACATGGTGTGCGAATTTTCTTATAATCGGTTAAGTGGTTTAGGAGTCCATTGAGGACAAACATTGTGACACGAGATTTATATATATATAAAGACTAATCTGGTCGTCTCGTCTAACTTAACCTGCTCACGAAGATTCAGCCTGTTATTAATCACTTTGAGATCACTAGGGAGGGCTGCTGGACTATTAGTCCAGCTTTATATGCTAGCTGCACTTCGAGCAAATATCTACAGAGCCACTGTCTCTAAGTGAAAGTAGTAAAAAAATGTCCGAGCGCCGTCATACATACTGACTTAGATATTTACATTAAATAATTCACAATGACCCGTTTTCTCGAATCTCGACGTTATTAGGTAATCTAATTAGTGCTTGTAATTGAGCACTTTGGCATCGCGTGGCGTTGTAGACGGCTTGAAATTGCCTTACAACTAACTAAAAAGCCTTCCCACTACGTAGCTTGGGCAGAGTTTTGGCTCGGACACTTTTTTTGCACGATTGTGACTCTATAGATATTTGCTTACTTTTGGGTTATCTTGATATCTAGTATAATACTAATTAGCCCGGGAAATAAGCGCAAAAATGCAGGCATTTAGTATAACCTGTTTTTTTTATTTTACCTTACTATGGCGGTATACAACATCACCCCGGAGTCAGCTGTTAACTATAGGTATACGCATTATAATGCTGTCGTAGGTTGAGTATTGAACTATTAAATATAATTAAATTTAAACTATTAAATTAATATATTTAATATTTTATTGACACTAGGACACACTAAAAAACTAGTCTACCTACACAATCTACACATTCCTAATATACTTACTTAATGCTTCCGTGACGACCACAAAATCGATTTGGTTTCGGTAGGTGGACATTTATTAGGCGTAGTGTTAATTGATTTTACCAATCAATATGTATTACTCGAACATCCGGATATCCGGTATCCGGACACTAGCCATGGAAAGCATCGCTGTAAAAAGATATAGCTATATTTATAGCAGCTAATCTAGCTATATTGAGCTCACAAAACTGACGACTATTGAGGTCGCAAAATTCTCTATAGAGAAGACGCACCGTCAAACGCAGTATAAAGGTGTGATTCCGAACTCCGCTGCAGGCAGCAGCAACATCGCAGCAGTGCTGCCGCAGCACTACAGGTCCCCATATAATCTCTAAATAAAATAAATAAATAAAGGCGGCAGCAATTTAAAGAAAAGTAGTGCTGCGGCAGCGCTGCTGCCTGCTGCAGCTGCTGCCTGCAGCCGATTTCGGAATCATAGCTTAAAACATCCACTCACAAGGAGGACCGCAGAATTGAGCTTGATGCAAGTCTGATCCATATAACCGACCGCATTAGACATCTACTAGAGAGTAAGTGCCCTGCCCATTGCCATTTTGAGCTAAGTCAATCCGTGGACGTCTTACAGCTGTTATGATGATGATGACTATTCAGTGTTATCCGAACATCCGGCTTCCGGATGGATCCACGAAAAGCATCGTTGTGAGAAGCTATAGGTCTATTTATAGCCCATTCTAGTCCCTAGCTTAGATCGACACAAAAGATGCGAGATAGCGCACACAATGCCGCCAAAGCTCCCAAACCGTGGGAGTTGCTCAGTTGCAACTATGATACTGCAATGGAGCGACATGCTGGACTTCTTATCCTGTGGTCAGTTCGAATTTTAAACACAATTTTTATCTTATATTGCAGTCGTCAGTTCTAATTTTAAACACAGTTTTGTTTCTAAATATAAATTTCTAGTGGTTGCTAGTCTTGCCAGTTCTAAGTTTAAACAAATGCGTGTTACTTTTTTATTTAATTTTTATTTGTGGCTTCATTAAATTGCTTAGTAGCTTTTGTTTGGATAATTGCTGAAGTTAAACTCTATTAAGTACCTACAAGTTTTTATACAGATTTTTCGTTGTGTGTGTTCCGAAACTAGCTAACAATAAATTAGGATTTTATTTTAACCAGAAAATAATTAGGTATGTCAATGTTATTTAAGAGCTATAGTTTCTTTCCTGCATTTCTACATAAAAAAATCATGAAAATAATGAAAAAAAAAAATCTTGTATCTCCGACTCTTTTGGTACCTTAGGTACGAGTATGTATGTCAATTTGTACAATAACTGGTTTTACGATATTTACAGCTGTTTTTTTCGGGCAAGTATACGTTCACAAAATAGTATACTCGTACAACTAAACAACTTATCAATTTATCGTTATTGGTTTATTTAATTATCGTGATTTTCGTGTTATTTCATGTTTTCCGACATGTGTAATTGTGTGGATGATTTGTTGAATGCAATGCGTGATTTAGTGCTGCAATCAATAACCGAATCGGACTTCCGGCCAAAACTTGTGTCATGTCTGTTTGTAGAAATTATATTGTTTTCCGCTAGAATAGATGCTATTAAGTTAGCTAATTAAGTAGGTTAGTTATGTATGAAAAATTTAAAGGTTTAGTTTGGTGGCTGTCCAGTGGCTAGATCCTGCAAGAGATACGTAAATACATTTATTTGTAAAAAAAAAACCTCACTTCAATACCAGTTCGTGGTCGAACATTATCTACTTATCTACTCACTTTGACTTTGAAAAGCTTTACAAGTATTCTATGTCTTGGATACTTATCAGTATACTCACCCATATAACTAAGGTTTATTTGGGACCAAGCCTGGAATCCGTATAAATATGTACACAGAAAAAAGTGGAATAATCTTGAAGAAAATTTAAGGATAAGCAATTTTTTGCGTTTACTCCCAATGTCCCTCGTGGTGGCCGTTGTAAGTAAATCTTTTTGAGTGATTTGAAGATAGGTCCTTGGTTGGTCATAATGAATGAATGCAAAAAAATCATAGAACATGTCCTCGAGTAGCATGCCTATAGAGCCAACATGTAAAGATATATTACACAAAATAATTCTGTCTATGTAATATTCTGTAGCACTGTTCCTTTCGATGAAACGGATTACGGATCGTGTTTTACCGTTTATGAGCTATTGTCACGCGATATTAATTCTCTAGGCTTATCGCTTTTAAAAATCGGTTAAGTACTAAAAATGTATACAATGTAACAATTGTAATCTTTTTGTAGAGAATGTAGAATCGTACCTATTACAACGTGTACCTAAATTAATCATCGAAATTAGACTCGCGGTATCCTACTAATATTATAAATCCGAAAAGTTTGTTGGTTTGTTCCTCTTTCACGCAGCAACGGAGCAACGAATTGGCTTGATTTTTGGCATGGATATCGTTTAAGGGCTAGAAAATGACATAGGCTACTTTTTTCCCACAAAAATAAAAGTTTTCTGTGGGATAGCACAAAAGTCGAATTCCACGCAGGCGGAGCCGCGGGCAAAAGCTAGTAAATTATAATTATCGAAGAAGCAAGTGCAATGTTACATTTTTTTTTAATCTCTTCAGCCAGTAAAATGTAGTTGTAATGTCATTACCCTACAGTATTTCATTGGAACAAAACCCACCGACTGGTTTGAACCCACGACTCAAGCTCATGAGGCAAGCGTTCTCTCTCCAAAAACACTGGCACCAGCTAGTGAAGCATGCGACCATGAAAAGCTACGAAAAGAAATGAGTTCTTTTCGTGGCCACGAAAAGAAATAAGTTCGACGTGTGAAAAAGTGACTGATATATACTTTGCCATAACACTGTTTCGTTCTGACACTACGAAAGAAATATTTCGTGGCACGCATATTAACCCACCAAGGCTAGCCACCTAGTCTATACGAACTTACTTTAATTACTGCGGTATTAATTTTAACCCTTTGGATGCCCCTAAAGTTTCAGTCATATCGTGATAATTAATTAAATATGCGAGCAAAACAGATGCACTCGCAGCATGGGATCTAAAGTTTCCCGCCTACAGCCCTTATAAAACACATGAAAAGATCGAATCCGCATGTTTTATGTGAGACAATGGCTATACCTTTCACCTTACGCTGTGGGAACACGCTGACGCTTTCGATTGTTTTGTCATTCTACTTTAACTGTAATAACTATCGTGTTATTATGATATGTTCTAGAAAAAGTAAGTAAGTTCGTATAGGCGGGGTGGCTAGCCCCAGGACTAAGTTTTTAAGCCGCTTAAGGCACTGCCCAAAGACAAAAATCCGTAAAACGTCATGTTTTTGGTCGCACAGTTAGGCGTAACTGTTACTGATACAAACTTGGAAAAATACAGAGCACACAATTATAGTTTACAAGAGAGACTTTTACAATAATATTGCAAAATAATTACCTGGTATCTTGAAAAAAAAACACAAAAAAAAAGCGTTAGAAAAAAATCTTTGGGTTCGCATTTCTCAATATTTAGATCGATAACTACTATATGTTTTGTAATCATAAAATAGGAAATTACTAAACTAAAGACATATCTATATATTTTATTGCAAACACGACTTCATTTCTTTTAAACGAACCAAAACTGCGAAAAATTATCGAATTCTCATCTCGAGTTTCGTCTAAAAACAAATGACACGCGATAAAACAAATGACACGCGATTTTAGACTTTGTATACTGCAAGACATTATTGTAAAATACCTAAAACTTTTTTGTTGGAGCGTCTTAAAGGTCTCTGACATGGCTGAACAGTGAAAACAACCGTGACCTATAAGCTACACGTTAACGCTCAGTTGTAAATGCTACCCGCGGTCAGGCGGTCACCCGTCCGAAGACTGACCGTGCTAAACGTTGCTTTACTTCGATGATCGCTAACGAAAGCTTAGCCAAACTACGCTTTATCGCTACAATAATGTGCTAGATAGAAATGCTAAATAGTGCTAGATAGAAATAATGTTAAAATATTTCTTTTTACTCAACGTGAGTTTTAAGTTAGAATTATCAGCTTTTCATTTCATCGTTCTGCCCTTGTAGAGGACAATAACTGCAGCTAATAAAATTATAATAAAACGAGTACAAAAGACACCATCACTTACAACTTACTGCCGTAAAGCAGAAATGGAGACAGGAAGGACCAAAGAAAACAAAAACATTCTACTCATTTAAAAATAGCATAAAAAACATAAAGTTTACGGAAATGTATTTACATTAAAATACAATAAAGAGATCGCCAACAGCCCTAACTTGACGAATTGCCTCCTTCTAAAGTCGTTTGCTTTAGTATAATAGCAATGAGCCAAGCTGTCTCTATATCTGACGGTCTTCCGCCTGGTACATAGCTTCAGGTATTTCATACCCAGTTCTGAGTAGTTTGGCTACAGTTTGATCACCTTATTGAGTTGCGCGGAGCCTTATTTCCATTTTTTCGGTAACCATAAGTATCCTACGTTGACCAATCTTGAAATGTAATGTAAAATAATTGACTTACCTGAATTTTAATATCTTTGTACATTTCCCGAGCGGCGGTAACTTTACACATTTAACATGTTATGGTATGCTATAGGCAAACATTGAAGCTTAGTTTCCTTATTTCCTGCGATCAAACATATGCCCTTCAAATATTAATTCTGCGATCAAGTTCGATGCATTCGAATATAAACTTTGAACTTAACGACTTAAAACATGAACTTGAAAATATTTTTTTCCTTTATATGGATGCCTTCAAGCGATAAACAGCCTTAATCGGCACCATGCGGTGCTGTACCACCGGTATCGATTATAAATCAGTTTGCAAGGTGAACTGCACTTGCTTGATGAATCGAGTCCGACTCAATTCAATGTCGATTCGATAATTCGGAACTGCGCAAGTGATATGTATGTCGCTATTCGATACTTGTTGCTACTTAAATTGGACAGTCCATGTAATTAAATCCCACGCAGAAAATTTTAAAAGATTAGTATCGCAAACTTTACATAAAAAATTATTCAATAATGTTTGTTACACAACGACTGTGACTTACCTACATTATTGTCAGAGGAAGACCTGGTGAACATACAAAAAAAAATAGATTAGTATCGTGACTGTCTGTTGAGCTGTTGTGGTAGATTTTGCTGTTTCCTATTTCAACAATTTTATAAGAAAAGAAAGTAATTTTGCGGTAATTAGTTAATTCATATCTGAATAACGGTTGGCTCAGTACCAAAATTTCATTTATACTTACTTGCCTCTGAAAGTCTAAGAAATTCCTAAGTGTCTTTAAAAATGAAAAAGATACGTGTTTTAATCATGAACGTGTTTTGTTGAACCCTGATTGCTAAAACTCATAATATCAAACTGGAAGTACTGTGCAAACTTCATCACGTAACGGGACATAAACATTCACGTGGTATAATATAACGTAGTTCAATTTGGTTTATTTACATAAAAGCACCATCCGTCTTACCACAAAAGTTTTACGCAGGCTTTAGACAAGGTTTAACAGTACAAATAGCACAGTTAAACAGTGTTTAAACATTTTATGGTAAGGCTGCACATATTTAAGTCTTAGGAAACTTCTCTATAACCTATGCATCTTCGTGACAGTTTACACTATCCTTACTTATACTTACTAATATTATAAATCCGAGGGTGTGTTTTTGGATTTATTTGTTACTCTTTCACACACACCAACCTTGTTGATTTTACACTGATGTGAACAAAGGTCGTAATATTTTATAGGCTAGTGTTATCCCGGAAAAAAATAAACGGTTCCGTGGAATCCTGCGGGTAAAAGCTACTTAGTAGAAAAATAATAAGCAAGTTTACAGAGTTTTACATTTTAAGGTCGTTTCGATTTCACTAAATGTTGGTTTATTCTTAAACTTCTTAAACATCAACCGGCAAAGCCTCGAAACTTAATTACCTGTTAATGGCATTCTCCATGTAACTGTATAAAATCATTAACACACAATCCGTTTGACATTGAGTTAATAGCTAACATTATTATTAGTTTTAGCCTTTGCGTGTAGGTTTGATTGATTGGTTTTGGGACAAAACAAACAGTATGGGCTAGGGTTTCCAACCGTACTGTAAAAGACAATTTTATTATTTCATTCATTCAAGAATCTTGTCAGTAGAGGAATATCCATGTTATGCGGTCCTCTTTTGATAATAATTTTAATCTTCTATATTTTATAAGTTCCTACGTATTTGTCCTGTACTTTTAGACTACGTCTAATGCTTTCAAGCTTGATAATTAGGTACCTATCTATCTTTTCTTTCACTCTGTAAACGTTATTTGGGTATTCGTCTTTTTCCTATGATTTTTCATTTTAACCTGAATACTATGTTTTTCTCAAAAATTCTGTATAGTCATAAAATATATGCAGAGTAGGAACTTTTTATATTATTACTGGACTTAGAGCCATAAAATATGTACAAAAATATTGTAGCTGCAATTCATGAATATAAAATGTAAAGCCTCTTTACATTTTATATTCATGAAATACTGGGAATACTTTAAACATTATAGAATTGTTTGTGCAAGAATCTCAATAAAGATGTTTGTAGTACCTATATAAGAAAAAACTGCTACGGTATTATTAGTATTATACCTACACTAAATGAAATAAGTATACCTACTTTTTTCTTGTAAAAAATGTTGGAAACCCTAGGCTGAATGGGAGTAGGTCGACGATTTATCAATTTTATTATAGGCTTTAGTATCTTTTATAAACCCTGATTTCTATTTGACTATTGATTGTCATCTATAGATAAAAGTTTGTATGGTGGGTTATTCCAAGGCACAAAGAGTTTTAATTTCAACACCACATTTATTTACTTTAGTTGAGAGGTTGAGACATTCAGGCGCTAAAGTGAAACACATAAATGTGTACTTACAAAAATATAATAATTATAAACACAATTGACAACATTTCAATTTTTTTACATAGTTATATTTATTTATTAACTGAAAGAATATTGCAAAATAACATATACTTATTTTTTATTTTTCCGATTTGACTTATATTTTCTGTAAAATTAAGTTTTAATAAGTAGCTTATTCTAAAAGGACGTAACTGCAAAATTTAGGACTCAAACAATTTTACTAAAGCCACATTAGAAAAAAATAGGTGCTAGCGTTGTTGTCACTGTCAATGCCAATCAATCCGTCACAATTCACAACAAATAGGCCAGGAGGTCAGCGCAAAAAGTCCACTATGTACCGCGGTATACCATGGGAAGAAAAATTTTAAAAATGTTTAACAACTGCAAATCACCTGAAATATGTAACAGGGTCTGCCATATAGGCTTTAAATTAGCTAATTATTAAAAGAAGAAGAATAAGTAGTACTAGTTCCAAGATACTTTTAAAATTCAAACGGATTCTTCCACCAAATGCTAGGGAACCCAGCTGACTGACTCCAGGGTATTGATGTACATCATTTTGATAACTATGTACCAATAATTCAGCTTTTGGAAAGTATTTGCATTTTTTGCGTTTACCTCTCGGGCTAAAGCAAAATAAGTAATTTGAAAATGACACTGACATTTTATTTTTAAATTACATTTTATGTGTCAACACTGTCAGTGTTAACTGTCATTTTATATTGCTAGTATTTTTTTTTATCATTGGCTACTGCGCTTTTAGTATAAATCCCGAAACGGCTTGGGTGAGAGTTTTTATCTAATATCTTAGCAGTTACTGCACTAAAAATTTTGGAAAAATAAACATAATGATCAGCATCCCAATATCTCGAAATGGTTTTGGCCTTGTGAAATATGAAAACTTGTCAATTACTAGGCCGTAAACTAGCAAATTAGGCCCTTCAAATGATAGAAGGTATAAGGTGGTTTCACATCTGAGAACGACCCCTAACTCTTGCCTTTGGCTGTACTTGATCGAGTAAAAATAGGTTTAAATTAATAACAACTACTACGTAAATGTTACTTATGACGTTTTTTTTTGTTTAAACACATACTAGCTATGTTTAAGTTATAGTCTCGCGTTGAATTCTTTTGTTCGACGTATTTATTTTACTACTTTATTGCAATTTTTATTTGTGTTATTTTTTTGTTTATTTAGTCATCCTCCGCTAGAGCTTTAGGGACGATTTATACTAGGACGGGGCAGGCGCGGGAAGGCCGGACGGGACCCGTACGACGCACGTTCCATAAATTTTTTTCGTGATGGGGGCTTTTACACAAAATATATGGAACGTGCGTCGTACGGGCGTCGTACTGGTCCCGTCAGGCCCGTCCCGCGTCCGCCCCGTCCTAGTTTAAATCACCCCTTAGTAGGGCACGATGCTGGGGGAAGTGGAAGGGACTGCTGTCGTTACCCCACTCCTCGACATAATTACGCACCATTCTATAGATAAATAGTTATTTCTGATAGAGCTAATCTAATTAAGCATACCTATTATCTATTTCCTAAATGAAATTGATAATCTGTAATCATAATAGATATCACCATAAATGCAATTAAGATAGGTGAAGTAGTTATGGTTGAAGGCTGCATATTTAGATTTTAGATAAAAATATGAATTATCGCTGTGCCCTCAATTACGAGTAAGTTAGATGTAAGTTTTGGAGTTTTCACCTATTTATGATTTTTTTTATTTTCTGTTTATTTATTTATTTATTCCCCCCTCCCTAGAGTTCCAGTACGGCGCGCTGCTCGAGGGGTGCGGGGGGGAGCTGCCGTCGCTCAGCGCGTGCGCGCCCCACCCCCCGCTCCTCGACAAAGCCACGCGCCGTCAGCAGAAGGAGACGCGTGCGCAGCAGGACAAAATAGCCCAAGTTAACATTCATTTGCACGGTATTTTTTGTTTTGTTTCTTTTTCTAATTTTCTATTATTAGTTTAAGCTTCTTAATTTTGAATACTTAAGTTATATTTTAATTTTTAGATTTCTTCTTCTTATTTTGTTGGTTTTCTCTCATTTGGCTACTTTATTGAATAGAATAACAATATAAAATGCAAAATTAAAGTACATTATGAAATTACTTTTTTTATCGATGTTTTTTGGCGGACACGGACGTAAGGAGAAATCTCATGTACTCGTTTATACTTATTGTTCCCAGCCTGCTATATCCTGCTGGAAAAAAGCCTATAGTTTTAGTTGTTTAGTTACGTATTCAATGATAAAATAACATCAGCTCAGATGTTGCCTGGTAAACATGGCGGCCTGTGTTGCTATATTTGGCTCACAGATGGAACTACAATCTTCGAGCAAATATCTATAGAGTCACAATGGTACAAAAAAGTGTCCGAGGCAAAACTCTGCCCAAACTATTTAGTGGGTAGGTTTTTTAGTTAGTCATAAGTCGATTGCAAGCCGACTACAACGCCGCGCGATGCCAGTGCTCGGTAACAAGCACTAATTAGGTGACATAACGTCGAAATTCGAAAAAAACGTGTTATTGTGAATTATGTAATATAAGTATCTAAATCGGTATGTACGACAGCACTCGGACATTTTTTACTACTTGCACTTAGAGACTGTGGCTCTGTAGATATTTGCTCGAAGACTACAATGTATAAAAGACGGGCGAAAACAGAAGATGCTATTTCAGTAATAAATAAATATTTTGGGACATCTAATACACGGCCACTGACCCCACATTAAGCAAAGCTTGTGATATGGCTGCTAGAGACTGATATACTACATATACTTATTTGTAAATACATACTTTTATAGATAGTAACTAAATAACACCCAGACACAGAGCAAACATCACATAAATATTTGTCCTGAGTGGGGATCGAACCCACGCCTCTTTGATCCAGAAGTTAGGGTCACTAACCACTGAGCCACCGAGGCAGCACCGAGGCAATAATGTTTATAAAGCCTCGAATAACGGCTCAAGGACATAATAAATAAACTATTCTTTTGGTTGTTTCAGCACTCTTCGCAGCAGTCGAACATGGCTACCTTGAGAAGGCGAGGAATATCTTGGAGTCCACCGATGTCGATGTCAACAGGTACCTATTGCACTAAGCTAAAGAAAGTAAAGCTTCATCTACAGAGTTATCCAGAACCAGCCACCTAACGGCCGGTCCCAATAACCGATCTCAATCCATTTTCACCGACCTCCGATCTAAAGTTTAATCTGTTTATTACAAAAACAGTTTCAATAACCAAACCACATATTGCTATTGCAATCCAAAGATGCGATCTATCCGTTGAAGGTACGTACGGGAGAGAACTTTTAAAAACAGATCGATCTTCAATCCATTATGAAAATCGATCAAAGTTTGCTAATCTTTGATATTGGGACGCAGATAGGAGATCGATCGGGAGATCGCAGCCGATCTCGGATTGGACCGAACTCTCGATCGAGGATTCGATATTGACCGGCCGTAAGTGATTCATCCATCCATCCATCATTATGAATACATTTTTCTAAGGAGCCAACCCGGAAGTCGAGAAATCAAAAGCCGTTCCCTACATTTTAGTCGAATGAAAATGAAAATGTTTGTAAGTGACAACTGTTTTTTTTTCTAGAATCCCGGGTAGATCCCATAGTAATAGTTGTTCACAATGATGGTCTTAATCGCACCCTTTCGATCGGCCTTAATAAGCAGATAAGAATACTACCACTCTGCCCCACCAAAGCACCCCACTGGTAGGGCAGATTCCACTCCTTCATATTTTGGAGTGGAATCTGCCCCACTCATCTCATCTTGGTGGGCAGATTCCACTCACTTTTTAGATCAGTGGAATCTGCCCTACCAGGGGTGTCGAGCGATTTTAAATTAAATTGGTAGTGCCATGAACAGATGAGCCCACCAAATGAACAGATAAGTGAAGAACCCTGTATTTACGAATACATACCTAGGCTCCTTACACAGATACACACATCTGTGTAGATTTGCTTCATCTATGTTCTCTTGTTCAAATTAAAAACCCCACGCCTGTAAAAAAAAAAACAAAAAAATCCATAACATTTGGCTATACTTACGTTGTTTAAGGACTTCCACGGAAGTCCGCGCAACCTGCCTTATTCCCAAAGCAAAATGCTAAATGAAAGCCCATTTTACATGGCAATCAAAATTTTTAACAGGTTACCATCAATCATTATTAAAAATGAAGAAAAAATTACCACATTTGAAATAAAATTAAAAAGATTCTTGAGCGAAAAAAACTTTTACTCAGACCGTAGATGTAGACCACAAGAAAACGACATGACGCTTCTCTCTAATGATAAATTACGACACCCTGTATCCATAGTATTAAGTTAGTTCAGTAGACATATTTAATTTCATCGAGACGCTTCCCTCTAATATTAGATTACGACACCTTTATTATCCATAGTATTAAGTTAGTTTAGTACTTAACACATTTAATTTTATTTATTGATAAAAAGCGCCATAACGCTAAAACATTTGCAATGCCCGGAAAGAGCGAATAAGTTTGTAAGTGCAATTTTTAACATAAGACTGTAACACTTAGTGGCAAATTAACGATTATGAAATATGAAAACCATTATCTCATTAAATAAATAGTTATTTATGGAGGTATTGATAATACCTAGTTAGGTTACGGAAATAGTAAATACATTCTTACAAATATTTCCAATTCTTTCAATAAAACGCCGGATTTTGCATATTTTCCTACGTTCCGAATTTCCGATCTTAACCCCCAAAGGACTGCATCGAGCTGATTCGAGCTAGCTTACAGCCGCAAACACTCAAACAGGGCCACTTTACATAGATCCCTTTGAGATATGCCAATAAATGTTCGCTGGAGAGAATGGAGACAATTTTAATACTCGATTTTCGATTTAGAAGACATGTAGACTATGTTAGAATTTTCTTGCCACATAAAAGCTTCTTGGTCTTAATGCCTTGGTCTGTTTTTCACAATTTTAATGGATGATTTTTTCAAAATTTTCAAGCTAACGCAAAGCAAAAAATATAATGTTACTTTTAGAGTATAATAAAGATAATAAGTTTTATAGATAGGTACGAGTACGTATGCCGCTGCAATATCATTGTATGAAAAACTTTCCTGACCTTTTTGTTACACCTACGTTGACTTACATGCTTTGACTAAATATGTGTTGCAGTTAAGCTAGTAAATAATACGTTGTTGCCTTAGATTATTTACTTGTTTAGATAGAGTGTGGCGCTGCAACGGCACAGCCCGGACACTCCGCGATTCTTCATACAAAATCTGCTGTCTTACGCACACAACAGTACATTTTACTCACAGACACTACACATACGCACGAACGCTACACGGGTATTTGTGTGTAGAACGCCTATGGTTGTCAACGACCCATGCCGACCGTATGAATTGTAATTCTGACTTACCAAGAAGTTTTGTGAGTACTGATACGATGTACTAGCCGCTGCAGGTTTCACATACAATCGTACATACACTTATTTCGATGAAATCACTCATTTACCTACGTAGAACATAACCAAAACACGGCACTGTTACGAAATTCCCTTAATTTTCTCACATATTGTTGAAGTATCCAGTATACATAATCGTGTGTGTGCGTGTTCATATACGCACACACACGATTATGTATATTTGTAAAATCATCCCATAATTTAAACAAAAGATATACTTAGTAATTAACGATTAAGTAAATGACGCGCTCAACGCACCGACCGATGGCCAACTGAGGGAAGTCCCTAATTTCATATTTCATACACCTACGCTAGTGAGGCCCCTCACTGGTTAAATAACGGTTGCGGGATCGTTTCTGGTTTTTATAACTGTTTCTGGCAATGTTTCCGAATAATTGCAAAAAAATATTTTTAACCCTTGACGCAAAAAAGGAGGTTCTAAAAGTTTATCACAATATTTTTAGTAGCTTAATATGTATCAAAGAAGATATAATAATATTACGTACTCGTACAGTACATGTCTTGTGCCAGGGTGATGAGAATCCAGAATTTTAAACGGTATTTTTTCGGTGTCACTGTCGACTTTTTAGAATATAATATCAGAATTTTAGGCATATTTGCAGAGGTCGTTGTTTTCAATAAATATTGATATTTTGAGACAAATCTTAGTAAAAAGTTTTTTTGAGAATGTCTAGAAGATTTTTTTGTAAAAGGTATAATTGGCTTGATGACAAAAAAATATAATTAGTCCGTTAGATAGATAATTATTAAATAATATTTGACACGATTTTTTTCTGATGTCAATTAAGTAGCACTAAATATTTATTCAAAACAATGATTTAAAAATTGTTAATGATATAGCTCGTTGAAGTATGATTAAGGACAGGGCGGGCTCAGGACGGGTGCGGACGTGGGCCCGTACAACGCACGTTCCAAACATTTTGTCTTATGTAAATCATCTCCGCGAAAAGCAAAAATAAAAAAGAAAAGTATAACTCCCTATTCCCGAACTTTGACAAGGTTTATCTTTGTCATTTATTGTGAGATTAACAAAATCTAATTCTTTATGTATGAAAAAATATTTAGTATTAGTATTTATGTAGAAAAAATAACTACAAATTATAGGACTGTACATATTAACTCAATGTTATATACATGTTCGTTTATTTACAGAAAATATACAAATACAAATTAGCACTTATCTACTAGGTATGTATGTGTTAACGCGAAACAATACATTGCATATCGATACCGATATTCTGTAACAGTTGCGTTACGATGATAACTAGTATTTTCACGCCCATGGCAACTCTATCTGTGATCAGCACGACGAGCGAACGAGAGATTATGCGCGCGAGTAGCGGCGCTACGTACGTTATGTTGGTAGCATTACGAATTAGTTCCCAATTTTGGCCGCGCGCAGAATTATCTTGGCGTACTTTACGAACGATCCGCCATACTTTCATGCGGAAGTGAGCTAGATGCGAAATAAATTTACAAAAATGAATATAATTCTAGTGCTTATAAAGTATAATGAATTCATAATAATTTGACAGCACTGTAACTAAAAGTAAGCGATTTATTTTATTTGAAACAAATTATCAAGAGAAAGGAACTAAATTTGAATGACATAATTTTTATAACAATATTATCTACCTACTAAAAGTAAATAAGGTACCTTATTTTATCTTTAGGGAAATAATGAAATGATATCTTGTCGCGAATTGTTGTAGAACAGCCATAAACAGCACACGTCTTCCCCATTGTAAGTCTGTATTTTTTGTAGTCGAAATCATCGGCCTGTGCAACCCGCGCGCCGAGTGAATTTCACGAGTCCTGACGCGGGGTGGAAGTGAGGAAGACTCAAACGGGTGGGGGGTAACGAGTGGCCGTTCTATACGTAGTATTATTATATATTCTTTGGCAACGGTAATAAAAATAGGTGGCCAGGCTGGGCATGCATGTAGGAGTGTTCACGCACACAGAGAATTGCCTTACACTGTAATTACTAGCGCGCTGAGTCCCATGTTTGTGTGCGTAATGTTGCCAGCTTTTAAAGAATTTCCACAAAGTTAACAAAATATGCTGTGATGTGGAATAATTTGAATAACCGGCCAAGTGCGAGACAGACTCGCGCATGAAGGGGTCCGTAAACTTCCGTACCGAAAAGCGCTTTATCCGCGCTTTGATTGGTTATAAATAGATTTATACTGGTTATAGGGTATATAATGTATAAAATAAAACATATTTTGTTACAATTTTTTTATTTACATATTTTTTTACAAATGATTTAGTTTTATGTAACAGTTACATATTTATACAATACTGACGACACAAATATTATGACACTACGGTATTTATAACCAACAATTTTGGGAAACCTGATAAACTGCTCCTTTTTTGTCGGTAAAGTTGGGTGATATTCGATAAAAAAAAATCACGCACCTTTCATGGAATCGATTCTTTTAATCTACGACGACCTCGGTTGTTAGCTAAATACAAATCCTTGGAACGAAAATGATCCGAACAGATGACAATAGATGCAACCGGTTGCCAGAGATCTTCGCCACGGCTTTTTCTTATTATATTTAGCCACTTACTCCTTAAAATAGGATCTGTGGGTATTCTGCTAACAAAATACAATATAAAGTTACTACTTAATATTACGCATGTCTCAGCTGCATCTATATATATGGGACCACCCTTGAAACATAAAACAAAAATTAAAATCGGTTCATAAATAGTTTAAAATACCCACAAAAAATCTGTCAGAAGAACTGATAACCTCGTTTTTTTTAAGTCGGTTAAAATTAAACAAAAAACCCGACTGCGAAACGTATTCTGCGAGTTCATTCTTCATTCGAGTTCATTCTGCCACCACCTCGGGCACAGGGACAATGGTCCAGGGCATATATACAAATATACGATACGGATTTTTCACGGAACCCTAAAAATATATCGAAAAAATACACGTACATTTCACACCTCTAAATCTTCTTAAAAATATGGTACAAAATATGTCTACAAAATTTGGGTAAAATTCAATTTGAAAGCTGGCAACTAATGACACAGATACACAGTAGTATGTTTAGCGACAGTTCTATCACTAATTCTCTCTAATTATACAAGATAATAGTTGTTTGAAATGTACTTACCAGTGATTTCAGGTGTTTTCAAACGTCTCTTGTAGTTTCGGCACAGATTTATAGCACAGAACGCCATATTTTCGCCGCAAAACAGAGAATAATAAGACGTGTTATCCGCGCGGTGTCTGGGGCGTCACTGATGAGTTAGCGTGTAACAGTTATATGCTATTTTTTGGGCGCTTTTGGTGCGTTACTATATATCTAGACAAGTAAATAATCAAAGGTTGTAACAAATATTTTCAATTTGTAGGTAGCTTCGAATTTTTCTTATTTTTCTACATTCGATCTTAACCCCCAAAGGACTGTATTGAGCTGATTCGAGCTAGCTTTCAGGCCCAAACACTTTAACCGGGCCACTTTATTTATATCCCTTTGAAATATGCCAATAACTGTTCTCATGAAGGAATCGAGACGATTTTCTTTGGCGATTTTCTATTTGTAAAATATGTCGATCAGTTTTCTGTCTGCATGAAAATTCAGAATAAGATCTGACTTGCACAATTTAAATTGATGATACTTTAAGTGTTAAAGCCGACTTATACTAAGCGAATAAACTATAGTATCAACTAACGGTAATTTACTATACTAAACTATTATAATACTGAAAACTGGTATTTTTGTATATGTTTCACTGGTATCCATATATACAAGTACTTGTATATATGGAGGTCAGAGATGTGTATGTATAATATTTATAAAATATACCTTTATACAGGGTTATTTCTGATCAATTAGCATCCTTTTAGGGGCTTATTCTGTACATCAAAACTAACAACTTTTGTTCTACGAATTTCATCAAAATTAAAAAAAAATCAGCTGTTCCATACATTTTGTCGCGGGTGAACTAAATTTTTCTATGGAACAACAAATTTTTTTTTTAGTTCTGACGAAATTAGTAGAACAAAAGTTGTTAGTTTTAATTTACAGAATAAGCCCCTAGAAGGATGCTAATTGATTAGAAATAACCCTGTATATGTCTTTTCTTCCAATGCACGGTCCATCCAAAGGTTACCTGGTAGAAATCACCAAAGTCAATAAAGCTGCCCTTGTAAATATACATTCAACTAAATCAAAAAATACAGTTCTTACATAAAGTATGAACTTTACGTTACTCGTATTACAGTATGTACCTATTACCGGATTGGATATAGTCATATATTGTACCGGATTTTGATGCGTTGTTGTGTGGTCAAATGTGTCATTATGCTATTGTACCTATAAAACAGTCTACTGTACAACATTATTCCTCTCGCGTTATTGTTTCTTACTATAATCCTAATATGATGATTAAATAACATAGGATACATATTTTCCGCATTTTAAAATAAAATATGGGTCAAAAGCGTGTGAATATAATAATATTAAAAAAAAAACAAAAATCATTTATTTCGACAGATTATTGAGTCATAATTTATTACTTGAGTCATAAATTATTATAATATGCTGGCGTTGTCTGTTAAATATTGATAGAAAAGATTTAATTAAATAAATATGTATAATAATTATACCAAATTATTTAAAACTAGTTTTTACCCGCGGCTTCGCCCGCATGATATTATGATTTTTGACGCAACATCATTATAATTTCTAGACAATGTGTTATTCTGATATTTCTGATATATAAGCTATATTATTGCAAAGTTTCATCTCAATCCGTTCAGTAGTTTTTGCGCGAGTAACAAACATCCATCCATCCATCCTCACAAACTTGCGTTTATATTAGTAGGATAGGATAATAATTATTTAACAATCAAGAGCTCTTCATCTCTACCATTTACTAGTAACTACACTTGTGTTACGGCAAAATTATATTCACAGAGATGTTATATTCAGATATTTGAAAAAATATAATAGGTTCCAAGTATCAAATATTTTGTAAATGACAATATTGTGATGATGGTATTCAATTTTGTTTCATAATTGTATTTTAACAGGGCTTGTATTCGTTTCAGCCTCAACGCAGATAAGCTGTCGCCCCTGGATGTGGCTGTACTGGCCACCAACAAGCCTCTCGCCAGGATGCTCATGGAGTTTGGAGCCAAAGAGGGCACGCAATGTAAGTATACTTACCAATACTCATGTTCATACTAATTTATTGATACATTTTAGTACACGTCATATAATTACATCAAATAATGATTGGTCGAGATCCGCCTAATTACGCCCTGTACCTAAATATATTGAAAAAGTTAGCCGCCTGATGTTAAGCGACGCCGACAACGTTGTGATTGAAGATGAAGCACGCAAGCCTAAAATATACTAATTCATTGTCGCCTATACAAGGTTATTTCCAATCAATTAGCATCCTTCCAGTGGCTTATTCTGTACATTAAACTAACAACTTTTGATCTGCGACTTTTGCCAAAACTCAAAAAAAAAACAGCTGTTTCATACATTTTGTCGAGGGTGAAATATATTTTTCTATGGAACAACAACTTTTTTTTGAGAATTATTAAAAGTTGTTAGTTTTGATGTACAGAATAAGTGGTATTGAGTATATTATTTTTAAACGTCAATTTTTTATAATATTTTTATTGTATAGTTCTTCTTGAGGGCCCAAGGTTGGTTATCAATAGCACTAAGTAATGTAACTGCTCGAATTAGTGATCTTGTGCTTATATCAAGCCACGTCCGAATATTTTTGAAGTCTGTTTTCTTTCCGGTGATCTTTTCTCTGATAAGAAGAGAAGAGTTTCCTATGCATTTGTTTATTCGATCAGTGTTAAAACGACGTCCTAAAACAATTTTATTGCGACAAGAAAAAAGTGCCTCAGAGACAAAGAAAATATTTACTCCTAACGGAGCTCAGCAGAGATATCGTTCATTTACCTAAAACTTTTACGGGTTTAAACTTATCCAAAGCAAAAAATACTTACCTTTGATTGAAATCGTAGACTTTTCTCTCGAATTTCAATTTCAATCAAAACATTCTTTCATTCGTGGCCCTCAAGCAATTGTAACATGAAAGACATTTGAATTATTAACTTTCAATTTTTAGTGACCCGTGGTGACCGGCCGGCGACCGTACAAATTTAAATTTCAATTCAATACTTAGATATAAATTTAAATTTATTTCTAGATATATAAAGTCTTCAGACTGGAGTAAAGTTAGACATTTCTACCTATTTTAGAACTTAAATAAATCTAATGAGTTATTACAATTGCCAGTATCTTAGAATTGATCTTAGAATCTGAAGATAGTTCGTGTTCTTGAAATTGATCGTTATATTTTATAATTATGCGGGATATTACTGACATATTCTAGGATACTTTTGCACTTCTAATTATAAAATTATCTTTTACTATAATAACACCCCAGAAACTAGATAAATGATCAGCTAACCACAGAGGCGGCGGAACGAGTGGGCAGCGTGGGTCCCCCAGTGGAGCCTGTGTGTTGACCAAAAGGGCGTCGTAAAACGTAATTTGCCCTCAAGAAATTTTGCGCTGCCACTGGCCCACTGGCTAGCTATTTAAAACAGTTTATGTATGAAACTGCTTTTTTTTTCACAATCACACAAACTGGTTGCTAAAACTTACATGATCCACCCTAAACCTCAGTAGATAAGCCACCCGGATAAAAAATCCGGTTTTCGGCAGAGAGTTGTCACTCACCATTTGACGGGCGACGGCTGACTGAGCAAAGGTCCCCGATATAGATAATAACATCCAGACACAGAGCAAACACTCATCACATAAATGCTTGCCTTGGGTGGGAATCGCACCAACACCTCTTAAGCCCAGCAGTCAGGGCCACTAACTAGACCACCGAGAGTATAATACTTAAGTAAACTTTCTGTGCCCGGAGCTAGAATCTATATCTCTATCACGAGCATAAATCTACAGCCTAAGATTCTCTGGATATAGATTTTTTTAAATCGGGGAAATCAATAGTATTCAAAGCGACAGAAACTCACCTACTTAGCAGGAATGTATTGTACCTACTTATGATAAGCCAACCGGATAAAATATCCGGTTTCCGGCATAGAGTTGAAACTCACCATTGGACGGGCGCCGGCTGACTGAGTAAAGGTAACAGGCCTCGACAAACAACACGGTGCGGTGAATCTCGGACCCGTTATCTGATTGCACAAGTTCACAAGTTTGTTTTGGAACTGCCCGAATTAATGTTAATGTGCGAAGTTTTCTTATTTCTATCTCCAAATTATTTCTTAAATTACCAAAGGATAGTTTTATAATTAAGTAATCTTATGTGCCCCTTGCATCAGTATAAATACCCTATGATTCTCTAGACATAGATGTATTTTTTTAATTTGTGAAATCAAGAGTAATTATAAATATAGCATAGCGAGAGAAATCCCGAAACACAGTCATCTATTTAGCAGGAATAATAATGTGTATTTTTATACTATATTTATGATAAGCCAACCGGATCAAATATACGGTTTCCGACACAAGAGACAAAGTTGTCATTCACCATTGGACGGGCGATCGACGGCTGACTGAGCAAAGGTCTCCGAACAGGCTCGATAAACAATACAGTGCGGTGATTCTCGGACCTGTTATCTCATTGCACAAGTTCACAAGTTTGTTTTGGAAATGTCCAAGTTAATGTTAGTATGCGAACTTTCCTAATTCCTATCTTCTAACATTATTTGAAACGTAACCAGCCTTTTATGCGCGCGGTGTTATCATCTACGAGTTTAATGCGAGTTGCAGGCCAATATCTAAGTTAAGTTAGTTAGGGCACGGTAATGATAACTAAATTACCGTGATTTGGGTTAGTTCGCTTAGATGACAGTTTTTCATAGATCTGTGCAGACTGTGAACTATGCTCAGATCTATGGGAACCTGTGTCATGAACGTCTGCGTTTAATGTGGAGATCAGATATCGATATACGTAGTGTAGGATGTATTTTATCGTCAACTGTTTGACCGTCAAAACAAGCCAATTTTTTAGTCCTTTATAAGAGGAAATTATGTCCACGAGTATAAGGTTCTGCGGGTGAGATGATGATCAACGATATCCACTCAATTGACTTGTGGAACCACGCCAAGTAATTGTAATTTGTACTAGAAACCATGAATCACGTAAAGTTATACGGGCAGCCCATTAGGCCAATCGCGCTAATTTTAAACAGCGGCGTTCCGTCTGCAATTCAGTTAAAGTTCGGTTACAATTGTAGTTAAGTTTCAATTCAGCTTTAAATAATTCGGTATTGCGCTAAACTTCATACACCAACCGTTCGTTTGACAGCGGTTACATTCAACTCTGATTGAGTTGCGTTTCAACTTTTGTCAAAATCATTAGCGCGATACTAATATAGACAAAAAGTCGAAGTTCGGTTAAAGTTCAATTGTGATTCAGCTGTAATTTTTTAGTGCGATTGGTCTGCATATCCTGTAGCCGAATGATAATAATGATGACACACTTGTGTTTTTTGGTGGGAAACACAACCCATGCCTAGTCACGTACTGTTTGAATGCGATCCGCATTTTGAAAACCAGCTACATGGGCTACTGTAAATATAGTTTTGCTATTTTGCGCTTTGATTGTGAGTAGCGAGGTATAAAATCGAACACGCAAATAAAATATTCTTGTTGAGGACATAAAAGAGTTCAGTTTTATATTTGGATTTATTTTGCCTTTTTCAAAAACCTACACGATTTCACGTTGTAAATATTCTTGAGATTAGGCATTTCAAATGAAAAGGACAAAAGTTAAAAATAACCATTCCTTTACAAAGCTCTTTCCTATTCTTTCATTTCAAAATTATTGATTTGGTTTGCATAGTCTTAGTTCCAAGAGTATTTTTACCGGCTTCCAAAAAAGAGGCGGTACTTTGTTCGTTTCTATGTATTTTTTTTGTAAATTCGATATCGATATTTTCGTTAACTGCGAACCGATCAAAAAAAAATTTTTTTCGAAAGGGTATACTTCCTACGCGGTTTTATTTAAATTGATAAATCATCAATAATGTACATAAATGTCATATCGATTCGTGCAAACTATTCGAATTGGGTGTTTCCTCGTGTTCTATACCTAACACGGTGAAACTTGGTGGCGCATTTTTTTGCGAAAAGTAATGATTGGTCTAGAACAGGAAATATGTTTGTTTTGTTCTAGCTACATAGGTTTGTTGTTTGAGAGATCACGCGACGTGTCTACGATTTGTCGGAATTTCCTCGATAAATCTGTGCCCTAATGTCAGTATTGTTTATCTAATCGCTCATTGTCCGCACACGCCCCTAGACGTGATTTGTTGTTATCGTACGAGACACTAAAGGATTGATTACACCAGTATTGTTTGTATTGAGATTTAAGAGCTTCTACATGGTTATCAAGGGGGGCGGGATTTAGACCATCATTACGAACAACTTTTACTATGAAGCCAACCCAAATTTCGAGAGAAAAAAATCACCTGTTTCGTACATTTTGTCGATTCCGAGTTTCAATTTTGCATGAAACAGCTGATTTTTTTCCTCGAATTTTGGGTTGGCCCCGTAGTAAAAGTTGTTTGTGATGATGGTCTAAATCACCCCCTTGAGTACTCCTTTTAGAGTACAGGGACTTTCAGAGTAGTATGTAGAGTCGTATTCAATTATTATGAACAACTTTTACTCATTTATGGGATCAACTGCAACTTCTCGAATAAACAACAGCTGCTCTGTGCATTTTATCGGGAGTTGATGATCTTTTTACATTGAACCGGGATTGAATGTTTTTGGAGGCAACTGAATGCTTTAAAAATTTACTTATACAGGGTTATCTGCTTACTCTGTACTAAGCTGAAAGATTACGAACACCTTTTAATATGAGGCCAAATCAAATTTCGAGAGAATAAAAACAGCAACATCAAAATTGCAACCCGGAATCGACAAAATGTATGAAGCAGTGGAATTTTTTTTTTCGAATTTTGAGTTGGCCCCATAATAAAAGTTGTTTGAAATGATGGTCTTAATCAGCCCCTTACGGCTTAGTACACCAGTTTTGGATAACCTTGTATCTACGGGCCTCATTCTTGGTTTGTTCTTTCATGTGGTCACAACAAGTTATAGATATGGAATGGAAAATCTCCCAATTTGAGGTGGTATGTCTGGGATATTATCCAACGAGAACAAAATCAGCTAAAAAGACTTAGGCAAAATGTTTTGTTTTTCCGAAATTTTAGCATTGATCTATTATTAGTAAAAGTTGTGTTGTTGTAGAATAAGGATGAGTAGGTATAGTGGTATTTTACACCTAAAAGATGTAGAATTGAGAAGATAGATGTAGCCTTGGTGTAACCGCATCCTTAAGTGTTGTAACCAAAGGGCATGTCGTAACCGTGATTCTCAACCATATCGGTCGAAGATGGATGCTTTTTATCGTTCGGATTGCCATGTCATCGCTCACTTTCGATTTTGAAAGTTTATCATTACACATTGTTATAAAACAATATTTTTATTTAGAGTGACAAGATGACCTTGTCTCTTTAAAATATATTATGTCTTTAGACTTTGGTTAGATTCTCTCCAAACAGTCAACCAACTCAACCCATTAGGGCCTCATGGCACGCCCCTTTTGGAGTGCCCGGGCAAGTCTGATCCCGCCGGGTGACGACCCAAGCCGAGGTCCATATCTTCTCAGGTGCCCTTGCGCTAGTCACCCTATAATCTTAGGGCTCAGCCGCCTTCTGCGTTCGCCCAAGTCCGGTAAGCTGTAGAGGCCTCAGAGGCCAACTTAAGCTTTAAGTCATACATACTGTCACCGCGCCACATGTCCTACCCAGCGCAGCTGGGCTAGCATTGTGGATCGTAAGTCCATAACAGACACTCAGATTTTACTTGCTCTAAGAACAGACATTTCATATTAGCTTAGCGAGGAAGAAAACAGATTCAGTCAGTCGGTTTTTGATCAGTTGAAAGTTGAGTCACAAGCCTTTATAAGATCATCTATTCACCATACTCGGCCACGTGTCCTCGTGTCCAGCGCAGCTAGGCTAGCATTGTGGATAGTAAGTCCATAACAGACTCTCAGATTTTACTTGCTCTAAGAACAGACATTCCATATTAGCTTAGCGAGGAAGAAAACAGAATCAGTCAGTCGGTTTTTGATCAGTTGAAAGTTGAGTCACAAACCTTTATAAAATCATCTATCAATCTAATATACCGTAGAATAAGGGCAAAGTACTAGAAACAGTTCCAAAATAGCAAGAGATATTATATACATCACTTTGTCCCATTTTGAATATGAAATTTAAAAGGTGTTAGATAAAGATGCACATACACCCGAACTTACGTAATTTAGAAGGGTTTCACAAACTAGCATTGAGCTATCTCGGCTGTCCAAATTCAAAAAGGTAAAAAGTAGGAAGGTAAAATGATCAGAGATTTGAACCTTCTTACTGGAATTAGAGGGTTCAAATTTCCGAAAAAAACAAATGACCTAATCTAACCAAATTTTAACCATTTTGACATTCCAACTGGCGATTTTGACGTATGCGACAGACATTGCTTTTTTTTGTTCCACTCACTCTCGCGTATGCTGTATAACCAGATATGAATAAGACAGCTGTAACGTAGTTTTTATTTGAGTAAAATTTAGCAAAACTTCTATTACTTGTAATTCTTCTGGGTATATACCATCCTCTGTGACCATCCTACACTGCACTGCACCTACCTGTCCCTACACTGATACCACATACAAACATTCAAATATATAAGAGTTTATCATTCTTTTTCGTTTATAACTCATACCATTTTCCGAGTCGCTGTTTTTATTCGTGACCGATTTTTACCCAGACATCGATACAATCATGAAAACAATTCAGAACAAAACAAATAGCCAACCTATATACCAGGACAAGAACAAATGGCGGCCCGTCCGTCGCCGCTGCCCTCAAGGGACGGAATTCGGACGGAAGTTTATCGATTTAACAGCCCTAGGGACCTTTGGTTTTGATGGAACAATGACGAAAGACAATATCGCTGCCAGGTAGCAATATAACCTTTGCATTATAGGCATGCTGATATGAATTTTCGACGATATTGGGTTGAATGCTTTATGGTTAGCGCTGGAATAGCTATAAGAGGTTTAAGACGACCCATGCCCTTAACTTTATTGCTTTATATTATGCTATGGCTCTATTCTTCTATTAAAATAAAATACACGTGCTCTGAAATGTGAACTTTTGAAGTTGATAGAGTAGGCTACAGATATACGTCTCTCAGGTCAACTATTGAAGGCTCTATCGAAATTTCTGTGACACCTTGGTGTCAAGAGCTTTAGCGTCAATTTCTGATCAAATCCTATCCTACTCCTACTAAAAATATTATAAACGCGAAAGTTTGTGAGTATGTATGGATGTTTGTTATTACTCTTTCACGCACAAACGACTGAACCGATTTAGATGAAATTCGGTATGAAGGTAGCTTAGACCTTGGATAAACGCACTTTTTATCTCGGGTTAGCGCGGGTAACACCGCGGGGCGGAACAGCAATAATATAATTGGCTCAGCTAATGCTTCAACGATAAACCTATGTATTATATCTATTACATCGTTCGAGAGCCAATAAGTATCTACAGTCGCTTTGATTAGTCTTTGAAAATTGATGGAAAAACCATCAGTAGATTTCCTACGTATAAAATGTTGATGTGCATGCATTCTCTATGGCCTTCAATGAACTAAAACGTGACCTCAGTGAACAAGCAAAGATTACTGTAATAATGCTGTAGTCTCAAATTGTATGACGTGGGGTAGATATTTGAGTAATTTTTCAAACAGGCCGGTAACGAAGTCAATTGGAACAAACGATGTATGGTCGACGCTCTATACTGCAAGACACTTCGTTGGATTGCGCTTATTTGATTGAGGTGGGGTTGTGTAGATATTTATTTTCCTGTCTGAACGCATTCGCCGAGCCCGCAAACAAAATCAGGGGGCTTCATATAATATTTATTTGTTATTTAATGTTTCTTTACCTACTCGTATATGTATCTTGTGTAGGTACTTAAAGATAATTAATCAGCAGTACATTACCTATACCTTGTAAAAATTAGCGTGATACGCGAGACATTGACATTCGCGTAATGACTCACGTACATCAACTACCATAACTCTTATAGTCAAAATGTTCGATACACAATGTTGTACTTCATGCTCGTGAATCTCGACCATGAAGTACATTGTGTTCCGAACATTTTGGCTATAAAAATTATGATACTTGATGGGCGTGAGTCATTACGCGTCCCTATGTCAATGTCTCGCCTATCAAGCTACTTTTACAAGGTATAGTAGGTAGATATTACTGAATTAACACCCTACTGTAAGGGCTAAATGGAAACTACCGTGGCTCAGATATCAGGTTAAACTGCGAGTCTCACGTCTCGGTTGGCTTGGTAATTTACCAGGAGCCACAATTTAACGACTTACTCTTTAAACACAAGTCACATTTGTTGTTAGAACTTCGTAAATTTATAATTTTGTAATAAGGGTAAATTCACATTCGACCTCATTTGGATAGTGCTGCTCAAATGCTGTCTAGGACATAATAACCCACCCACGACTCTTCCCAATAATGTCTCAAACTTTTCAGTGTCTAGTAAAAATGGTTTTAAAAAACATTGTATTTTTTTAGGGTTCCGTACCTCAAAAGGCAAAAACGGAACCCTTATAGGTTCACTTTGTTGTCCGTCTGTCCGGCTGTGTGTATGTCAAGACTCTTTATCTCGGAACCGCGTAAAGATATCGAGTTGAAATTTAAACTATATACCTACGTAAACCTATGAGTTCTTGCAAAGAAAAGCTTCTCAGTTATCGTAAAAAAAAGTTAGAGCCGTTTATGTCGTAAAAAAAACGCATATTTCAACGCTCACAAAAATCAAAACCTACAGGGTACTTTCCGTTGACATATAACTATGAAATTTAGCGAAGAGCATTGTCTCAGAGTACACATATAGGAATAAATCTGAAAACTGTACATTTTTATTTAAATCACATAAAAATATACAGTTTAAAAGTTTTTTTCAAAATTTATAAAATATGGGTTCAAAATTCAAAGTGTGTAAATCATATCATGTAAGATATCATATAAAATAACTTCATTAGCATGTGCTAAAACAGGTTTTTAGTTATTTTAACAATATCTTTTTACGGAACCCTCGACGTGTGAGCCTGACTCGCACTTGTCCGGTTTTTTTGCGTGCCGCCTCTGGGCTCGCGCTGTATTTGTATCCCTGAGGGTCGCATCTCCGGTAATTAAAACTTGGCTATATTCATGACCTATTTGTAACAGGCAGCTTAAACCGCAGCAATGGCGGCTAGGCATTTGTAATATTCAATTACAACGATTCTATATGCAACTTTTCCCAAAATTCCATCATAATATTACTCAATATCTTGCACCACACTTACAATCTTCTCAACATCGTTATCGGGGTGATTTCCATTTTTCCTTTATCAAAATTAAGCATCTCTGAAATCACAGTCCATATCTAACAGTGGATGGCAGTAGATATAGGTACGAGTACCGCATTATTGATCAATACCTAGTTGATATGACTATGAAACGCTTCATCAAATCAGTCAAGTGTTGTCTATTGTTTTGCTGATAACTTATATTACAAGTAGATATATGTTCAGATAGCTGAGGTGATTTAGGTAGTTTGTCACATAGAATCTCTGTGCATAAACTAAAGAGACTACAAACGATATAGACGTCCTCAGAAGAATGACAAGTAAGTCCTTATTCTATGTTGACGTCTATCATCTTGCGCGTGTCTTGCGCCCTAAAGGCCAAAACACACATTCGGCGGGCGCGGGTCGGGCGCGGTGCGGGTCGGCCTTAAGCTTGCGCCTCTGTGGCACTATCTAACATCGACTTGAATTTTTTTCTTTCCTTACATTCTATCAAAGAGAATGTAATAGTACATTATATATTGATGCTATCTTATAATATCATTGTATAACTTTTATTAGTTATTGGTTTACAACTTCGCAATCGCGAAAAAAACAGTTGTTCCGTATAGCTCAGACCAAATATAAAATCAAGACAGAACGTCGAGAACAGACAAGTGAGGCTGGTTTTTTATACATGTGTGAGCGCGTTGGTGTTGCGCCGCCATAGTTCAACTGACGTGCCAAGGCGTAGTTTCGTTGTACGTATCAGTATAATGTGTAATTGTGTGCACGGCGAGGCGTAGTTTTGCCGGCCTTACTTGTTTGTTCACAACATTCTGTCTTGATTTTTTAATTTGGTTTGAGCCGTATAGATAGATAGATAAACGCTTTATTGCACACCAAGAAATAACCATAATAAGAAGAAATAAAGATACAAAAACAGTGTAACAAAGGGTGGCCTTATCGCTAATAGCGATCTCTGCCAGGCAACCTTAGGATGGAGAGGATAGATAGCGTATAAATAATGGACGGGGTGCGCATTAAATTAAAAAATATATATATGTATAGGTATAATATCACTAAGCAACGTTCGACATAGTCAGTGTTCGGATGAGTGATCGCGGGTGACATTTTCAACTGAGCGTTACCGTGTCTCGGACGACACGTTAAATTATAGGTCTTGGTTGTTTTAATAGTTTAGTCACGTTAGAGACTTTCACGGTAGCTTAAAACCTGACACGGCTAGAGGTCTGCTCGGTCTATACGAGCTTCCATCCATCTATCAGTCATAGGACGTCCACTGGTGGACATAGGCCTCCCCTAAAGATCTCCTATAAGACCGGTTGTTAGTGGCTGGCATCCAGCGTGATCCTGCGGTCTTCAATCATCGCTATACTTGCTGATACGTGGTCTCTAATCGAGAACTTTACGATAATATTTACTTAGTATAATATGACCATCATTAATGAATATTATTTTCTGACAGTTTAATTTTGTGTGTTCCAGTCAAAAGCACCGAAGCCCTCGGCACCCACCTCCGCCGCCTGGCGCGGGAAGCAGAGGCTAAGCTGCATGAGACCATGGGGTGCGCGCCCGAGAGGACTTGCAGAGACGAGGCCTGCACCAGGTAGGGCCTTCAAATTATAATTATGCTTTCGTGAGCTCTGGAATTAATATCAGGAAATGCAGTTTATCCGTTGTTTTTTTTATGTAGAATATGGCTATATTTCACCACCAACTCGCCTGAGTTGGTAGTCAAATGTAGTCCCAGTTATATAGTATATCTATCCTTAGTTGGTTAGTTGCATTTCCTTCTGCTTTTATAACAAGGAAATGCAAGTAACCAACTTCAATCCTAATTCCTAACATCCAACGTAATTTCTTCAAAAATACCACAAGCACATTCTGAAGCCTAAAAAATTTAAGTACTAATTGGTCAATAATTAGTTATAGTTATTTGTTTATGCTAAACACATGTACATAGAAACACAAATAGTACCTACTTAAAGCTAAGGACTAATTATTAATTCTAATACTATCTATATGTACACGTATACTTTGTTTGATAATACAGCATGCATAATTATGAAGTCATGGCTGATTTACTTAATATCTCAAAAAGTTAGTTAGTATTTTTTCTGGATTTTGCCATGTCTGAAGAGTGTCAGGAAGAGTCTACATTTTTTGGTAATAGGTAATAAGTCAATAACATAAAAAACGCCGCCATATCCGGTCACTTAGAATTTTCTCAACTATTGTCGCTACAGTTATTTGATCATATCAAATGCACTCTTACAGACTAAATGAGATCCTAGATTTCTTACAATGAAATCGTTTGTAAAGTTTGATTGCAACAGTCTCAGAGCAAATAAAAAAATCAAGAGAAAATGTTGTGAACAAACAAGTGAAGCCAACCAAAACTACGCCCTGCCGTGTACAGACAATTACACACACATCCAGGTAACTATGAAACTACGCCTTGGCTTGTCAGTCAAACTATGGCGGCGCAACAGCGACGCACTCACACATGTATAAAAAACCGGCTTCAGTTGACTGTTCAACGACGTTCCCTCTGGATTTTTTTATTTGCTCTGAGGCAACAGTATCCACATTTGCCAGGGACGGTTTATCCTATAGCTCCTGAAACTAACTTAGTCTTATAATTATAAGTTATTCACAAGTTATTGTAATATTTCAGATCATCAGCGAGCGGGCAGGCGGGCACCACGGGCTGTGCGGGTGGCGCTGGCTCAGAGAAGGACAAGCAAGCCCAGCACTGGGAGAGGAGAGTGCGGACGTTAAAGTGAGTTTTTCTCTTAGTGAGTTTTACGGAGGTACACACTATGTGGATGCGGCTGCAGTCCGGTTGTCTTCCGGCTACCGCAACACAGATTCCAAGATTAAGTATAAAACCTATATATAACGGGACTGAACTCACGTGTGGGGATAGTCGTAACGACTATAGTTTCGGTCGCATTCGGCGACCTTTCTCAAGTTGGCGAGTGCTAGCACGTGGAGCCGTCTCGCAATGCACTGCGGGCTGCCTACCGTACCTATCATATAAAATATTTCGTTTCCGTTGTGAAAACTGGCTAACCGATTTGGGCTCGGAAAAATAATCTTCTAAGTGTGCTGGTCAAATCTCATTCTACTTTTCCAGGCTTTCATTTTAAGTTAGAGAGAATCACACAGAAGAACTAGTTTAAAGGTGAAAGTCTTTATCCAGACCTACATTACTACTGGAAAAGAAACGTATTGCGAGGGTTTTGGTCTATAATCTGGGGGACTGAGACAGGTGCGGGCGCCGGGGACCCCCCGCCTGCACCTGTCTCAGTCCCCTTTGTCGTCTCCCCCGGCGCCCCTGTACCGCGTAGGCGAGGACTAAGTTAAGCGGTAGGATTATAGCTCTTAGCAATCTCAAAGTCAGTGATGTAGCTAGTAGTAGTCAGTAAGGCATTCTTTGGCCCACAATCTCGCACAAAAAGTCTTCAGCTATACGGCATCCCCAGTTGCAAAAACCGATCTCCAGCACTGACATAAATTCGTAAAAGTACTTATTGTCTGAAAGAAATTGTTTCAGTACTAGCGTGACGTAGCCCATGTGATGAACACCCATATTAATTAAACGATTTCCTAATATTCCAGACGGCTTCTACTCGGCTGGCAGCAGATCCGCGTGCCGGCCGCGCCGCCGCCGCCCGAGCTGGAGGTGTGCGGCGCGCACGCCGTCACGGCGCGCGTGCGGGAGACGCGCTCGTTAGCCGTGCACGACGTGCCGCTCGTCACTAAGTACAGAGGTAAGTGCCATTGCAAGCGCGTGTCTCGTGTCGCCACAGACATAAACACCGCAAACGACAATTTTCACACATGGATTTTATCAAAGCTCCACAGAAGGTTGTCAGTGGTAGCTTTGTCTTCTTCTAGCTTTGAGGCTTAGTATTGTGGTTATGGGGACACGCTTGTTCGCGATCAAACTACAAACGGAAACCTGTTTACAGGGTAAATATATAAATGTTCTGCATTACCACTAGGAGGCAATGTGGCGATACACTAGGCGCACAATTGGTGGTCTCTATATCTGCTTCCAGTGTGTCAGGGATTTTAGAAATTCCCAGTTTTAGCAACGGCAGTTTAAATTAGAATAGAACAATAATTCACGCTTCTTACCCCGTGTTGTCTTCTCCAGTGGAATGGTCATCCCGAGCAGACTTCTCCAACGTGTGCGGTAGTCGTGAGGTGGCCGCGTCTGGAACCAACAGCGGCACGCGGGTGCTGGCTGCCGGGCTGACGAGGGGGCGGCGGTACTTCTTCAGGGCGGCTGCGGGGAATATCAAGGGATGGGGACCATTCACTGTGTCGGTGCCGAGGAGCGTTGTTCCTAGCAGTAAGTATCATATCTACGTCACCTAGGTAAGGTATAGTAGGGTATAGTAGACGTAAGCTGGCCGCGTCTGAAACCAACAGCGGTTCAAGAGAGCTGGCTGTCAGGCTAAAGAGGGGTGGCAGTACTTCTTCAGGGAACTGCGGGGAATATCAAAGGATGAGGGCATTTTACCGTGTCGGTGCCGAAGAGTGTTGTTCCTAGCAGCAAGTACTATCTTAACATCTTCTAGATAAGGTTAACCTTAAAGTAGCGAGGTAGCGCCTAGTTATTTTCGTCTCAAACGTTCTCGAACCCTTTTACCCAAAAGTCAACCTTTTATTATCATAACAACGTATTTAATCTATGTCTTTAATTATTTAATCCTTCTCTCAGGTTGGCGTGACGTATCATCTCGAACGTCCCGCGGCGAGTCGGGCGGTGCCGCGGCAGCGCTGGAAGCCCTGGCACTGGCGGCGGCCGGTGCTCGCACTAGACCCCCAGCGCAGCCTCCACGTCTGCCGAGGAAGAAGACCGCCACCATAAGGCAGCTGTTCACCGCGGCTAGCAAGTTCCAGAAGAATCTTAGAAGGTAAGTCCGTATCATCCCGAACGTCCCGCGGCAAGTCGGGTGGTGCGGCTGCAGCGTTGGAAGCCTTGAGTAGGGCAGAGGCACAGAGGGCACTTCCAGTAACTTCGTCTTCGTGTTGATGATTCTAAAGTTGGTAAATAAATTCGTATAGGCCAGGGGGCAAACCCTGGTCTTAGAGTTTACTATAAGCGGTCTAAAGGCCCAAGCGCAGCCCGCGCGAGGAAAAAGACCGCCATTATACGACAACTATACGACTGCAACTATTTTGATACAATAAAAAAACCGGACAAGTACGAGTCAGGCTCGCATCGAGGGTTCCGCACAAATCCAGAAAATTTCACAAAATTGGGAAGTAAGTTGTTAAAATCTCCATACTATAACCATCGACAAAAAAGTTTTTTTTTTCCCTTTTCACCTAATACATCGAAAATTACACATTGTTAAAATAATTAAAAACCTGTTTTAGCATGTGCTAATGAAGTATTTTTATGTGATATCTTACGTGATACGATTTACTCACTTTGAATTTTGAACCCATATTTTGTGAATTTTGAGGCCCTACGAGTATTTTTATGACACAAACAAAAATGTACAGTTTTCAGATTTATTCCTATATGTGTACTCTGAGACAATACTTTTCGCCAAATTTCATAGTTCTATGTCAACGGGAAGTAGCCTGTAGGTTTTGATTTTTGTGTGTGTCGAAATATGCGGTTTTTTACGACATAATCGGCTCTAACTTTTTTAAACGATAACTGAGATGCTTTTATTTTACACAACTGCAAGAGATCATAGATATACATAGTTTAAATTTCAACTCGATATCTTTACGCGTTCCCGATATCAAGAGTCTAGACATACACACAGACGGACAACAAAGTGATCCTATAAGGGTTCCGTTTTTTCCTTTTGAGGTAAGGAACCCTAAAAATGGAGCCAAGACGAGACTACAGTTCGCAATATTAAAAAGTTATCATTTAGAGTATGTAGAGCTTCTAACTCTACATGACTTTACTCTACAAGCCCGTACTTCACAAACTGCTCCTTAGTCAACGCATGCGGCTTGGCTATTTGAGATGTGTTTTCAGTCCAACTTTTCTTTCTTCAGAGGGATCTACTTGGCGTGCATCCTGTACCACGAAGACAAGGTGCTGGTGACGAGCGAGGAGTTCCTGCCCGTCATAGAGGTGGACGAGACCTACCCCACCTGCATCTATACCGACTTCCACTGGCTTATGAAGGTGAAAATCTTTAATTTGTGGTCATCTTAGAAGTTTTTTTTTTTTAAACGAATAGGTTCTCGTTTGACTACACGCTGCCTGATGTTAAGCAGATGTGCGTCTTATGTTCGTTATGTGATTAGTTCTGTACTGGCAAAACTCTTTTATCCAAGTCACAAAGAAGGACAAGAGCCCTTGAGTACCTAATATGTGAATTAGAGCTCTTTTGCAAAAACTGACAGAAGTTCCGCAACCATTCCGCCAAGTACCTAGTAATAATGCACAATTTTCAGGAGAATTTCAGGGCGACAGATATACAAAAGGTCTTTAAATGCCTAATCATGATTTATATATTACATCTCAAAATTCTTATTGGCACTTTCTCGTGATGTATAGGTAGAGGTACCTACACTTATTAAAATCATGGAGCGTATTGATTGTCTCATCAATCAATAGGAAAACGGTTCGGTCAAGAGTCCGACGCGATAAAAAACAGAATCTAGCACTTATATTGATGTTATCAATGTGCGTACTTTTAGGGTTCCGTACCCAAAGAGTAAAAACGGGACCCTATTACTAAGACACTGCTATCCGTCCGTGCTGTCACGAGGCTGTATCTCAGGAACCGTGATAGCTGCACAGTTGACATTTTCACAGATGATGTATTTCTGTTGACGCTATAACGACAAATACTAATAACAGAATAAAACAAATATTTAAGAGCATCTTCTATACAACAAACGATTTTTTTTTGCAGTTTTTGGGTCGATATTAATAATGATAATAGGTAACTAAAAATAATAAAGGTTGAAATTGAACTAAAGGGTCTTCCATACGGTACGGAACTCTTCGTGCGTGAATCCGACTCGCACTTGCAATATTTGTTTTTAATTCCGCAGGTGTCATGTTCATGGGACGATGTGAAGGCTCTACGAACGGACATGGAGAAGCACACTTCCTCGTCCATCCACTTCCGGCTGAAGCTGCTGACGGCGGCCGCTCAGATGCAGTCGGCGCTCTGTATACAGGATCTAGGTAAAATAAATCTAAAACTACTAATACATATAGGTACTAAAAAATAAATAAATTTCAGTGCAAGATTATGCGTGATCACATCACGTGTAGTACACTAGCGCTCTACGTTGACTCCCTTAAAATTATCTTCTCTAGTTCCTGACTCAGTCTCTGTCATAAGCAATCCCTCAACATAATTTCTTCGTCGTCCGCTGTTCTCAGTGGCTGATGTGTAGAAAATGATGCTAAACTGATAGAATAAATAATCTTACCGCAGAAAATTATGTTTTTTCCAGGCCAACTGTACCACAAACCGCTGCGGGACTCAAGCGGGACCGTAGTGCTGTCCTGCGTCAACAGCGTCAAATCTGCCAAGTCCGTCTCCGCGCTCAACTCGCGCTGGGTGCCCGTCTCGAGACTGCGGCGAAGAGTCTTGAGCGAGGACAACACTATCGGCGAGCTGTTGATGGCTTCTGTACACGAGCAGATTGCTTACCATCAGGTAATGACACTTCTGACCAGCAAGAGTTGCGAAATCCAACGCCGAGGTGGAAATGCAACACGCATTTCCAGAGTGCAGCAACACAGTTGTAAACCTTTGTTCATGGTCCGGTCTGCTGTGACGCTACGGTTTTCCGGTCCAGTACGGTTTGTCGCTCAATTTACGCTGGGTGCCCTTCTCGAGACTGCGACGGCGAATCTTGAGTAAAGCATCAGATCGGAAGACTATTGATTGATAAATGTAGCTTAGGAAATCAATCCTTACTTCAAAATACCTGATAGAGTATAAAAACATTGTAGCTGCTGTCACCATCATACTGATGTTTAGAACCAAGTCTGTTTTTAAAAATTAATACAAATTAATATCGTTTTTGGGCTGCCGCGTGATAAGTGGCATGCAGCAGAGAAATAGGTCAACAATTTTGTTATAGGTATTGTCGAAGTTGCGGATCGAGCGAACTGGAATACAAATGGGAACGGGACATCAGCTTTATGAGCTCATATGAATGGTTACAGGTGTCGCGAGTGCAGCTTCCCCGCGGGCTGTACCTGGGGTACCTGAAGCTGCAGTCTTCAGTAGAAGTGGTCCGCATCGTGGCGCCCGCGCGCACCCCCAACGTGCCGCCACACACCCGAATTAGAGACAACCCGCACGTTTCCGCGTGAGTTAAATTTATCCGAGTTTTTTGGAAGAGCCTTGTCTAAGTTTCAGAAGAGTGGATTGAACTAGTATTTAGTATCAAAGACGAAGAAAAGGAATCTCTAAGCAACATTTATCGACTGATCTACTTAGTACTTATATATTTGTTAAACTATTTTATTTATGAAGAATTTCCTATCTTAATTATTGATATTTTTTCTAAAGAAATGATTTACTTTTACAGAGAAGAATGGGAATACCTGAAACACCAATCAGGGAAGCCATCGGAAGAATTCCTCAACAGTTTCGTCCCGGGACACGAAAAGCCCTCAGAATCTCAAGAAATGTTCCTCGACCAAATCGCCTCGGCTTCCCGCCGCCTCTTTAAAGAAATGGAGATACCCGGAGAATGCGTCATTGCCCACCGAATATACGACCTCGAGGTCATCGAACTCAACAGTGACGTCAGCTTCATCATGGTGTGTCCTCCGGCGGAGCAGGCCTGCTCGGTCCCCGGACAAAAAGAAATCCTACTTCAAAAAGGAGACCTATTAAGCCTGCCTATCCAAGCCTTCGAAATGATCCACCTCCAAACCTACCACACGAACATTCTCAACAAATACTCCAAACTTAGCTGTGTTTTAGAACTAGATGTAGCTTTAGCGGCTCACTCACATAGAGAGGCATTTTCGTGTACTGAGCTACAAACGGCCAAAGAGAGACTGTCGAAGCTAGAAGACCTCCAAAACAACCTCAACACCGTATGGAAAGCGGAACGATGGCTGATGGATCTCATCGGGTTCGCGAGAGACAAAGACAAAGCGGCGCCTAGTTCTGGAATATTGCTCAAAAACGTGTTAGACACGACTCCTTCGCAATCGACAGATTGTCCCGACATCGGGGATCAGGAAAACGAGGCTAACTTAAAAGATTTCCTGACGATACCTTCGCGAGATGGAAAGATGACAAAGTCGTCTCCTGGAAGAGGGTCTTGGCCCGGCCCGGCAGGGAATGGCAACCACGCGAATCTGCATCCTGAGTTCAGCAAGTCAGAACAGCAATTGAGCTTGGCGCCACGGCAGACTTCCGTCTCGACTCTCAATCTAAGCAGCTCACAATTCCTGAACGCTGAAAATAATAAACGAAAGAACAGCGCTGATTCTCAATACACACAATCGAGCAATAACTACATGAGCAGTAACTCACAATTCGATATAAAATCGAGTGGATCTCACACGAGCATCGGAAGCAATCGCCTGCCACCTTCACGAAGCGAAGACACTTTAGTCTTACAAAACGAAAACGTGGAGCCAAAGCCCCGCCCACACAGCATCAACACCACTTGCGCGTCGACCACATCGAGCCCCTTATTAACCGTGAAGGGTTACTACCCAGGAAGTATGATAAGCGTCAGAACTTCCAAAGGCAACGTGTCAGAATCAGCGCAAAGTTTGTCCAGTGACTCAGAAAGCCAAAGCTGTCCGTTGACAACAGTTCCTTTAAAAATCCGTCCACAACACTTCAGGAGTCCCTGTAACGTAATTCCGTCGAAGAGTTTAACCAACGTGAAGTCTTCTGATGTGGAATATACTGACACTGGGCAGGAGTTCCCGAAGCCGAATTCAATGAGCGTGAAAAGACAGCCGTTGTTGGAGACTCAGGAGGACGCGGAGTGCAATAATAAAGTTCCAAAGACTGAGGAGAGAGAGCATATCAAAGCGCCGGAGCTGAGAACCCCGGACCAGCCTGGAATTTTACAGGTGAGATACTACGAAACTTCTTACCTAGGCAGGACATTAAGATACTAGATATTAAGAAAAAGGTCACGATAGTGTCGTAATATCTTTGTAGAGTAGGTATTATTATCAGTACTTCTTCGAGAATTAAGATGTGTATAATTGTTAGGCATAGGCTTCCTTTAGAGTTTAAAAATATTGGTTAGAGATGGAATTCAACGTTTTTTTTCTGCGCCCATCAGGCCATCTGACACTTTGGGCGTGGACTTCACGCGCCATTTTATCAACTCGTTTTTATGGGGAAAATCATGAATAGCTATTAAAAGTAATCTGTTTTGTGTGCCCTGCCCATTACTACTTCATCTGGGTCTTATAGTTAACACTTCTTAATGTCTTTTTATTTATTTTAAATAATAAATCATACCAATTCTCCCCAGGTATTTGCTGCCTACGAGACCGGTCTAGCCGCGGGTACTTCTCTCAAGCTACACGTAACTCCGCGCACTTCCGCCCGCGAGGTCATCGACCTAGTTGTCAAGCAACTCAACATGGCCGCCGTGCTCAAAGGAAAATCAGGCCCTGTGTACGGTCCAGAAAAACTACACGACTTTTGCCTCGTAGCAGTCATCGGCGCTCGAGAAAGATGCCTACGAGACGACTTTAGACCTCTACAACTTCAAAACCCGTGGCGAAAGGGAAGACTTTACGTTAGGCTCAAACACGATGTGTTGGCAGCGTTGCAACATTCTGCCAAACAACCCGCGTATATTTAAAAAAAAATATGGCAAATGCAGGTTACTTCATTAATCCGCGTTCATAGAACTTTATTGTTGAAACTATAGACTGTCTAGTTTCGGTTTTGGTGCCAATTTTTCTTATTATGTTGATGCTTTAAATAGGTAAGTGAAAGTTGTGAGTAATGATAGAGTGTATTAACAGAATTTATGGTGCTTTTTCACTGTAAATAATGTCGCTTTAACGTCTATTTTTCATTATTTTGAAAGTAATTTATATTTTTTAGAGCCTACAGATTATATTAGATAATAGCTTTTCCTGTCTACCTAGTTCAATTTCTAATGATTGTCGTGTCGTTTCATGTAGATAGACCTAAAATCTAAGTCGTGGGTCTTTAATCCTTACCACTAGCAGTTTTGATTGTTTTAAGTTTGAACCTTTTGTAGAAGAAATTTTAAATGGAATTTGAATGAATTAATAACAAGAAATTGATATAACCATAGAGAAATTATATTTGTCTATGATGTAACCATATCTCTGAGGTGAACAGGGTTGAACAATTTTAAGTCTATCTTTTTTTATGACATAAAATTAAACTTCTGATTACACGGAATGCAACCAACTTATCTGTGGAATTGAATGGGACATCCTCATCCTATTTGAATGAAACTGAAACTTACATACCTAACCGTCCTATTGACTTTATAATAAATAATAATAATAAAATTATTTATTGACACAAAGGATGAATTTGGCAAAGGCATGCGAATACGACGCCAGTATTTGTACAATTACTAATTTGCTGTCTCATATACTTTCAAGGTTGTCCAGAACTGTGTACCTACTAAGTAAGCCGAAAGGAGGTGATTCAGACCATAATGGGGCCAACCCGGAACCGACAAAAAAAACATCTGTCCCATAAATGTTTTTCGATTCCGAATGGCAATTTTGTATGGAACAGCTGTTTTTGTCGTATTCCGGGTTGATCACCCCCTTTTTGGCTTAGTAGTTACAGAGCAAGCAGATACCTAACCTTGTATTTCAGTGAAATAATACGAGATAATGATACCTAAATATTTTTACGTTTAGTGGTTTGTGGAAAATAACAGCTGTATTTACTCGGTTAATTCTACACGTAATTTGGTTTTCTAAATGGTGTGGATAGGTGACGTGTTCAGTTTTTTTATTAGTTGTAAGTACTCATAGTACTTACTACCTACATGTCCGTTTATGTACCTAGGTAATTGTTTGTAAATACCTAATTAAGTAGGGTATATTGATTAATTACATTTTAATTAACTTAGGTAATTAATGAACTAATATCCGGCCAGAGAAAAATGCCCTTAATTTTAACGTACAATTCATTAAACTTGTGACGATATTAAAAGGATATCTGCATCATTTCTTGTAAAGAAAATAACTCTTTAGTCCTATCAAGTTGCTTTGATTTAGTGAATTGCACCTAAAAAAAACTAAGGCAATGAAAATTGTTTTATAATAATTGATGTTTGTTTGTAAAATGCAGATTTTTTGTGATTCATCAATATTATGTTTTAAGTAAGTACATAAATTCCGCCCTTTTGTAATAGGAAGAAGAAGGCATGGTAATGACAGAGAGGGAATGTCTTTACTTGGATTATTTTACAAAACAGTCATACCTAGATGGTGAATGTAAATTGTTAATGGAAATCGATGTAGTAGGTATATTTTACTCTTGTAGGTTCTTAAAAATTTTTGCTTATGCACTGAATACATAAAACCTGTCTCCGAATTGGACTGTGCTAAAAGTAAACTGAACGTAAGTAGCACAGAACCCCTCACCCCCGCTGACCCGTAAATTACTACTACTGCGCAACAACTCGTGTTCAGAGTCGCCAAAAACATTGAATCATATTAAACTAATATACTATTCTAACTTTGATGAATATATTTGGAAGGAACTCTAACCTCGGACTATTTAGAGTGCGTGCAAGAAAACCTACGTTCAAGTGGTGGCGCCACGTACGCTGTTGCTAGCATATTTAATATTGCCCTGGCAGCATTGAAATACTTATTCGCTATTTTGGCCGCATGTAGAGTCTTGCATGTACTATAAAGCCATGTATTCACTGAGGAACATGTTTCGGATATACACTACAGTTTCTGAAACATCACGTAGATGTTACCAGGAACAGCACCGAAACACAGGTACCGATAAACACCTAGTGTTTATAGAAACGAAATAATTGTCTCTGAAACATTATGATTTGTTTCAGAAACACGTAGATTTTGTTTCTGAAACTAGAGTTGTTGCTCAGTGAATACATGGCTTAACGTGCTACTTACTAATTCCCCTCTGTCCTTACTTTGTGGAAAAATACTCATTCTTAGTTATAAAAAAATAATAGGGTCATCCTCGGTAATGTGATCGGAGTTGCGTTTCAAATGAATTTAGAATAATTTTCTCCGTTTACTTCAGCTTGCAAGAATGGCACGTGTCACATTTTTTTACATTTTCAGTATCACTGTATCAATCTTCAATAGGTGAAGTCCGGAACTGTAGGTATAATTTATAGTCTATGAAAGCTTAGAATGCTCTGTTACCTTCAGAGTATAAGCTGAATCAAACTTCTTAGCGGCTGTGAAGTTAGCTACAAGCTGAGCGAAACCCAATCATTGCGCAGCCGTTATGTGAACTTCGGTTAGGATCAGATTGGAGCTTGCGCAGCCTTCGGCTATGTAGCTAACTTCACGATTTGAATCGGCCAATATCTATCTGTAAAAAGGCCTTCGAAGCCGTCAAGCTCAAGGCTTGATGGTAAGCGCTAGATACATTTTTGCTTGAGCCTTGCATGTAGACTGAATAGTCTACAACCTACGTGCTTGCCATCAAACAGTTTGACCGTCTCGGAGACCTTTATGATTTAAATTGGTGAAACTCTCATAGACCTACAAAATAATTAAAAATCTGCTTAATATTAATAATACTTACCCACTTTCTCGTACTTTACCTACTGTTTTATTTTAAACTAATCATGTGTACATACCTCAATAACATAATCAAAATGTATGTTGACTTATTTATGTATACAAAATCCCACTTCTGATGCAGTGGAAATGTTTTTTTATTTTTATTAGAACTATTCGAGCCAGCTCAAAGCGAGCCAGAAAGAGAGATTTAAAAATTTTATGATGCCTAACTAAATGTCTTATGATAAAATATTTTATTTTATTCTACTTATGTGTCATAACTCATAAAATATTATATCCACCCTGTCAGGTGTTGTAAATTAGAATAGAAAAGTGGTTTATTAAAGTGATGCACAATTAAAATAATAATTTAAAATCTTTGTATTTTCTTCATCATCCTAATTCAGATAAAGTTGATGATTAATTGATGATTGAATTAATCATCAAATGTTATATTTTATTCCATATACTAAGTCCAGAATTTTACGGTCATTCTCCAATTTGGCGGTTTTTCCTAATTACCGTACCATGTTATTGTCGTTTATTTGACGGAGATTGAAAATTTTAATTTAATAGTATTACGGAATACACGCGCAGGACACTTGCTTATCGTAGAATGGCTGTATTTTAAACCAATGAAAAATGATAAAGCTGGTAACATACTATCGGACGCGACTGACAGCCGCGACTGATAGGTAAGTATCTAGACTATGAAAGTACACTGAGCCGTGCACACTATCGGACATAAGTCGCAGACGTCACCTTCGGACGACCTTGAGCGTTCGGACGTCCGAGAGCGATCTGGCACACCGGATGTTTTAAGACTGCACATTGGTAAAGCCGGAAACAAACTATCGGACGCGGCTGACGGACGCGACTGACAGCCGCGACTTAGCAATGTGCACAGTCTTAAGACATCCGGTGTGTCAGATCGCTCTCGGACGTCCGAAGACGTCCGCGACTTATGTCCGATAGTGTGCACGGCTCAGTGTACTTTCATAGTCTAGGTCGCGGCTGTCAGTCGCGTCCGTAAGCCGCGTCCGATAGTATGTCTCGAGCTTAAGTCGCGGCTGTCAGTCGCGTCCGGCTTTAACGGTAAAAAAATAATACGGTAACTATAAAAAAACGCTAAATCGGAGGAAGGCTATTTAGGTATTTGAATTTAGCTGATAACGCTCTAAATAGCGTGAGGAGTAGAGTCCTTTTAATCTAAGAAGTCCCACGGAAAATTAGTAGAACTAGTTATAACCTTAGAAGATCGGACTTTGTTTGATCAGGCATGCGATTGTGCTGCTGCATCTGCGAACTTCTTTCGTGAAATGGGCTCTATATACAGTAGGCACCTGATAAGCTAAATATTTTACATTATATTGTGATTATTTTGAGTCTGACTAATGTGAATACTGAAAACGCGGCAAATCACAAAATATCAGTATGTCAGCTTCAAACTAAAAGGGAATTGAAACATTGCATCTCTTTCTTTCTTTTCTTGATCGACCACGTTATACTTCTTAGCGTGACGATTTCAAACTATTGTCGCCATCTATTGGATACTTTTATTACAATATTTTTTTTTTTAGAAAACGCCGCTTTTCTGTGCAGTGTTGGCAACCCAAGAAAACTAAAAAACAGCTGCTCCCAATAAAAAATGAGGAGAAAACAGTAGCTGATGAAGTGAAATGTGGCAGATTTCTTACTTTTCTCTTTTAAATAAAACAATTATCTACTTTTATAGTTTCTAGGATTCACAAACACTGTAAAATTAGCAATAACTAAGGATAACAACCTAATAGAAAACAAAGACTAGAGTAAAATTATTTAATATTTTCAGACTTTCTTATATTTCATAGTGTAATCAGGTGGCGCTGAATGTTAATAGAAAAACAGTAAGGAGTGAAGAAAACCGTTTAATTATCAATGTGAAAATAACAAATCTACTATTGAAACAGTAGTGCTGGCAGCACTTTGAATCAGTATTGCCAACCAGATTTTTTAAAATTCGCTAAGCACACAACCACAGTAAATACATAACAGTAGGTTATGTATTTACTGTGGTTGTGTGATATGAGGCACTTGATCTAAATTTATGCAATAAAAAGCATATTATAATTGAATATTTAACCAATTTATAAATTTAGTAAAAATAAAAAATCTTTATTCACACATAAGACAATAAAAAAAAAACAATAGTAATTTGCAATATTAATTATTGTGAAATTGCCCTTATTACACTATACGTGACAAATACGTTTACCTAAACGATGTTTCGTACTCAGTCCTCTGTTTTATAGTAAAACTAGACTTCTTAAAATAAACCTTAGCTCTAAACATAGCATTCAGGAAGTAAAGAAGGATGCACGGAATTAACCTGTGTAGCGCGAATAAAATATTCCCGCTGCTGTAGGCAACGGATGGAGAACGGATGTGCGGGGCGAAGGGAGCGGGGTCGTCGCAAAGGTACGAGCGCACGGCCAAATAAGGTAAAAAGCGGCGACACACGCACGCCATTGGTTCTCCCCGTCAGGCCGGCAGATCTCTGCCCGCCGTCGCACCCCCGCTAGCTCACCGCGCTTGGGTCCCTGCGCCGGCCCGGCTCAGACAGTTCGCCTAGGCTGCTTCTCGCGATTGCACGCGCAGAGTGTTACGTCTCCCGCCGCGACATCTTCCGCGGCCCTGTCCGCGAGACTACTTATAAAGCCTTGTATTTCTCTTTTATATAATTAAAGACAATTTAAACATAAATACCGGACTTTATACCTGTCAATATTTTTTATTTTTTTTTGTTAGTAAAAAACCAAACATATTTTCTAAAAATTATATGTGCTTCAAAAATATAGGGATTTTTTGTTGTTTTCATATCACTAATTAAAATTAAAATTAACCCACCAGAAAAATTACAATGATTTTTTTATTGTTTTTACATTACGGATTACATACATAAGAAGTGGCGGTATGGTCTTAAAGGCTTTAGTATCCAAAAATGGGCGAATTATTTAAAAAAAAAACAATCTTTTATTACTGTTGCTGTCAAAAAAAAAAGAAAATGTCAAATTCAGTCAATCAGATGACGTATTTAGTGTTGCCAGACTTCGTTCCGGTATCCAGACTTAGCAATTTTGGAAATGTTGACGTGTTGATGTAATAATTATTTTCTTTTTTAACTATTGGACATAATCCTGTGTTAAGTCGTTTTAGCCCGTAATGTTTACAAACTGAGGTGTTATTATACATTTTTATAGAAACATACATTTTTGTATACTAAAAGATTATCAAAAAGAAAGAATATTCTTATTATTTTTATATGTACTTTTTATCATATACTTTACTACTAAAAACAAAAAGCAGTAGTTGAAGTTATCCGAGAAATTCGTGACAATTTTAATATTACTCGTAATAATCCTTAAGGGTGCTATTCGAATCTTTCACTTGCTTTACTACACTTGCAGCAGCTGCACTAGGCCGGCTGTGGCTACACAACTGAGGCGTTACTCCAGGTTTACACATATATTGAAATTACATCTGTTCGATATTGCCCTATACATTTTTGTACGGCGCCCCTGAAACGATGAAGAACTAACCAAAATGTATGGAGCCACACGCGAACGCAAAAGTTTAAGTAAACAACACAAAACCTGGACTAAAGGCTCTGGTTATCTACGTAGTTGTATGAATTTCTACAAAAAGATTCCAAACACGGCTGCGGCAGCATGTGTTACCGAGCCTCGGCTGCAAGTGTTGTTATCCTGTTTAAACAAGTCCAACGTACCTGCGATGTACGACGTAGGCAACCAGCATCGGAATCATTCCCGACTGCGGATACAAGCAGCGGCTCATGTGTGTGCTACCTCCATTCGCAACCTGCATCCACAGGCTGCAGCCGAGGTTCGAATAGCTGCTTTACTTATATTCTTAACTTATAGTTGCGGTTCTTATACTTTTGCTAATGAAATGGATGAATACCGAATTTTCTTTATCATTCCATTTTTCATTTTCTTTTTATATCAGTCCTAGACATTGATTTTTTTGACGTGACAACGTCTTCTAATTCGAACTCCATAAAGTAATCTGATATTACAGACAAGATGACATGCACTGTTTTAAAAATCAATATAAATATCATTGAGACAATATTGACTAAAAATACATGACATCAATTTTTTAAAATCGAGCACCATTTTAGCACTCTGAACATAACAAACCTGGCAATCCATAATCTTTAGTGTGTATACATGTCTATAAATAGGTACTTATAGCTTGAAAATTGTTTTCGTTATTTCTTATTTTATATTCAATTTTAGCCAAATTGTACATATTTGAACAGTTTTAGAAGCGTCATAAATCACATTGGTGAACATATCATTCTTAGAAAATAAGTGAGGAAAAATTAGTCTGTTCGTATATAACAGGTCCTGGTATGTATGGGCTCGCGCATCCTTCTTTGGGAATACATTCATATGGAAAAATGCGACTCGGCTATGCTCTTAATAAAGCAAATAAACAGTGAAATAAACAATTCAATACCACATTTTCTAATAAGATTCAAGTATAAGTAGGTACTTACATTTCTGGTTCAGTAGGAACTCTGAAGAATGATAAGTCCGGGTTTGCGATATCGTTATTGAGGCACCCGAAAACACTACAATATTTTTTTCCCATATTTGAAGTCATGAAAGGTACTCGTATTAATTAATATTATGGTAAGTGGCCGGCGAGAGTTGACGAACGCGAGTGGTCATGTAACGTACGCACGTGCTCACAGTCGCGCTGCACAGCCCGTACTGCTGCCACCTTATTCCTCCATATATTATGCTAGCGTGTGCGTGAAATCGCGTGCCGACACGGCGCGCGGCGCGCACGCATACATTCAAACCGAGAGCGGCACGTTTGTATGAAGATTTTTTACCGTATGTTTTACTGTGACACAACGCCACGTGGGAGGAATTTTGGGTTCCATACCCAAAAGAAAAAACGGAACCCTATTACTAAGACCATCTGTCTGTCACCAGGCTGCATCTCTTCAACCGTGATCAAGGATTTTGTATACTAACTGGATTGTGCACAGACGAAAGGCTCAAAGTTAGTTCAGAAAAATTAAACCTGAACATGTAACAAAACATATTATATTCCTTTGAAATGGCATAAGAGAGACGCAGCACAGTGGATCGAAATCGCAAAGTTGATATTTAGGGATTTCTACATACGTAGCGGGACAATAGCTTTAAGTTTATTTTTAAATAGTGCTACTTAGTATAGTTTCAAAAGACTAGGAATGGTGGTGGCAACATTCCTGGAGTAAAGCTGTAAACATATTATCGGACGCGGCTTACGGATGCGACTCACAGCCGCGCCTGATAGGTATCTTGACTATGAAAGTACACTGAGCCGTGCACACTATCGAACATAAGTCGCGGACGTCACCTTCGGACGACCTTGAGCGTTCGGACGTCCGAGAGCGATCTGGCACACCGGATGTTTTAAGACTGTGAACATTGCTCAGTTGCGGCTGTCAGTCGCGTCCTTGAGCCGCGTCCGATAGTATGTTTCCGGCTCAAACGCTGCTGATTGGTTCCAAGGAGGTTCCAAGTGGCATCGTATGATTGGCCGATGGGCGGGAAAATGCGATAATGACATGTCAGATGTCACTGGTCAGTTATAATGAGAGCTTGTTCGGGAGAGCTTGTGTTGAAATGTGATTAGAACGGCTCGAGTGGTGATTCTTGATAAAATGGTGGCAACGTGCGTTACGCTGCGGAACGTCATGTCTTGGGCGTAATGTTTTCTCTATAATTGAAATCATACGTAATCTTCTGTGAAATAAACTTATTGTTCGTGACGTCGCAATTTATCTCCTCGCCCGCTTAACCCACGCCACGCCACACTGAAGCATTGTTGGGTCAGTGGTATAAAACATTACCACATTGAAGCACAATAACTGATGCGGATCCATTTATTGGTTCCTCCACACACCCTTCAAGGCGACACGAAGGGACGCGAGCACGAGTGTGTGAATAGTGCGCTCGTGTCGCCTCGTCATTCATAGCGTGGATGGCTATTAGCTAACACCTTGTGGCGAGGGCCTCGCCTTGCCGCCTTTTGGAGTTTGTGGGGGCACCATATGGATTCGACATAAACACAGACTACTATAGATACTACGTATGACATTAATAACGCGACAATAGCTTTAAGTTTATTTTTAAATAGTGCCACTTATAGCTGTATGTTTGCCAGCAATCTGGCATTTCTGGCAACACTATACATCTGTCAGATTTTAAGTAGTTTTTAGCAGTGATGCAAAAGTTCCCGATTAATCGGGAGATCTACTGATTTTAGCTTTTCTCTCCCGATATCCCGATTTGGGGACCTTGTCTCCCGATTTTTACATTGTACACTTAAAACATAGTATTATTTAGCTTTACAAAGATGATAATACTGAAGGTGACCTAGTAACACTAAGCTAATGCACGGGTGGGTATAAATTAAATGCTCTTTGGCACAGAGATTCTCTCAAAATTCTTACCAGAGGGCGTCTAGTCTCAATTTCAATACACACAAAACATAATACACAGAAATCCCTTACAATAGAGTAGAGTTTATTATTGTTTGGTGGGGAATTAGTTCGTGTTCATTGGCGAATCTGCCGAGATGTTTATTTTATTATTTAGTGACTTATTTAGTGTTTCGTTCGTCTGCACTGTTTTTGACACAAAGGAACTTCAATTTTCGATTCAAAGTTTTCTTTGTGTGAATTGTTGTGTGTGCTGTGTGTGCTTTGTGTAAATTGTTGTTAGCTAAGATGTCCAACTCCGATTATTCTAATACCTAAAATAGCTCAAGTACCAGTACCAGAGTATGAAAACGAAAAAAAATACGAGCTAAAATAATTACAAAGAGGAATGGGAAGCACGATCTGAATGCTCGAATTGGTTAAAAAAGCAGTCTTAAAGGGAAAACATCATATAATTTATCTAATATAATGTCATAAAACACAATGTTTTATTTGACAAGAAAATCTCCCGATTTCTCCCGATTTTAACCTGGAAAATTGCCCGATTTTTAAAAGTTCACTTTTGCAACACTGGTTTTTAGTTTCGTTTCATTTCTCATTTGTGCTCATTTCCGATTATTTTGTTGATCTGAATTGTTGTACCTATCAGTGACCTCAATTAAATTTTTTCAATTCAATAATTTGTAATACATAGTTTTACTACAAAACTTGCTATAATGAGCTTAGTGGCGAATACGGGGTAAGGAAAACCGAACTAATATTTTTGTGTAAATAATTGGTGGAGATGGTGATTTGAATTGAAATGTTTTAAACCAGGAAACTAGCGGGACGGACACTGTTTATAACTGGAGCGTCTCGCGGTATCGGCAAGGCGATAGCGTTGAAAGCGGCTAAAGATGGAGCAAACGTTGTGATAGCCGCCAAAACTGCTGAACCCCATCCTAAACTCCCTGGCACTATCTACACAGCTGCAGAAGAAAGTACGTATCTTTCGAAGTTCGTTGAACCTTCAATGATGCGTTAAAAGTGACTATGTTATGTTATGGTATTCTAATAATCAAATGTTTGTTTATAAAACTACTTTTAGACAAGTTGGACTTTGTACCTATCATGAACTGTTGACCAAGTTCCAAAGGGCAACATATTTTGTCGCTAAAACATTTTTTATTTTGTATAATTATGCCTAATAGTTAATCTTAGCCATGTATATTACAATAAATAATATGAAAATGAGGTAAAAATCAAGAAAATGCGAATTTGTATGCAATAAAGAATGAATTATCCAATTAAAAAATCCTTAATCGTTAATTTTGCCACGATTTCATAATATAATTTACTATTGGTTTTAGTTGAAGCAATAGGAGGCAAGGCTCTGCCATGCATTGTAGATGTACGAGACGAGAAACAAATACAGAAAGCTGTTGATGATGCTGTTAAAAAGGTATTACTACTAAAATATCCTAAAATTATTATTCTGTATTAAAGTGACCACAATATACCTATAATATTTATAGTTCTCTTAGTATAATAGTGTGAAGAGAGATGCTAAAATGTCAAACTTAAACAAACTCCAAGGACCCACCTCTGCAGGTGGGCAAAGTGGCAGTTCACAATTAACTGTTTTTGAGCTATCCGAATGGTTCACCAGGTTCAACAGCAACAGGTTTCATTCATGAAATCTTGAAAAAAATGCCATTTTCGCTTCACATTGTCAAAATGAACGCTGAATGTAATCATTGTTGGCGTCTTTAACTGTTAATTTTGCCATCAGAAGGCAATCCAAATGCACCTTTACTGCAAATTATACTTATAGTAGCAAAATATTGATGTTCAATCTAATTTACCATTGACCTAACTAAATTCAACTCTAAAAAAACTCACAATACAAAACCATAAATATGCATTTTTTGTTTCAAAATGTTACAAGAGAGCAACATTTTTTGTACTCAGTTATTTTTATTTTATTTTATTATCTTTGGGTTGCCAAACGGCCTTCATACAAAAAAGTCTATAAACAATTCTAAAAACACTTAGGCCAACGAAGGCTACCACTTATGCTAAGATTCTTATTAAATTCTTATTCTAAATTAATCACTTATTCCCTGCACAGAAGTAGGTTTTTTTTCTAAAGAGGTGCATTTGCCTACATAATGCCTGGTGTTAAGAAAATATGTGGTCTAGGGTGTAGCATACAATACAATACAATATTTTTATTAATAACACCATTGTTACATGTCAAGTCAATTATACAATTATATGTATTAATTATCAATTATACAATTCATCAAAATTATTACTCTTCACACAATAGGATTCTCTTGGTACCTACAATTCAATACAAATTAAATAATAAAATGTCAATGCTAAATGAATGATAACTAAAATAAATCAATGTCATTCATGTTGATCAAATTAATAACGGATATTAATTTAAAGAGCTTATGAGAAGGCGTTAAGCGTCACAATAGAAGTTGGTTGCGTCTTTTGTTGCTCCTTAAGTCACGCGTCGTGTTAACTCCTCTCTTTTTAAAGGAGGACAAGTGAGTGTGAGTAAATAAGGCCAGTTGGTAGATCACCTCACATGGTAGTGGAAATATTCGCAACTCCTTGAAAAATGCAACGCAAGAAACGTCGTCAGATGCTCCAAAAAAGCTAAAAAGCTCGCACAGCTCGCTTCTGCATTACAAACACTCTATTTACGTCCCCGGCACGACCCCACAGCTCTAGTCCGTACATTAGATTGGAACTATATTACATACCTACCTAGAAGACACCAATTTACCCCGGATTTGAAGATTTACTGTACACATTTTTAAAATTGAGAGTAATGTACATTGCTTCTGAAACTCAAGCCATACAACAAGCTTAGAGTTAAAAAATCCGTAGATCATAAGATCACAAATAATATTACCTACTACTCCACTGTATGCTAAATATTATCTATTTATCAGATTATCTTACAACTACATATTGGGCGTTTGTTGTCCGTGATCTTACCAAATGTACTACTAGTAGGACCAGTTTTTACTACTAGAGAGCTTAGTAGGACCACAGGAAAAAATTTCATGCCCGTGGTCCTAATAATATTGTAGTGTCATATTTTCGGGATTTTAGCCCCACTTTACCCATAGGTAATAGGCTATTTGACAACATTGAAAATATACTATTGATTGTGGTTATCCATAAAGATAATAGCCTGAAAAATACATATTAGCCTATTGATCTTGAAGTCACAGAAAACCAAATGTATTATAATTACTTATTTTTTTTTATTTTCAAGAATCACAGACGTCAAAGTGACAGCTGTCGTAGCGACATCTGTCATGTTTTAGAATTCATACTAGTTGCATGACAGGTGTCAAAGTGACAGCTGTCAAACTTAAAAGTGAATTATCTCCGTAACATTTGGCAGCTGTCATCTGATATATAGATCTCATTGAACTTTATCACTTTTGCGAATACAGTAATAGTATAAATTCGATCGTTATGGAGATAATCCACTTTTAAGTATGACAGATTGAGGAAAAACATGACAGATGTCGTTATGACAGCTGTCACTTAGACGTCTATCATTTTTGAAATTAAAGAAAAGTAAGTAAATGTTAAATACATTTGGTTTTCTTGTACTTCAAGATCAATTATGGGCAAAATGGGGCTAAAAGTAAAGTACTAATGATATATTCTGTGCTAAAACCCTGAAAATATGTCACTGTAATATTAGTAGGACCATGGGCACGAAATTTTTTTCCCGCAGTGCTACTAGAGTGCTTGGTAGGACCACGGGAAAAAATCTCTCCCGTGGTCCTACTAGTAGTACAACTGGTAAGACCACGGGCAACAAACGATATTGGGATGATTAGGAACTAGAGTCTAGTTGCTAGACTATGGAATGTGTGGCACCCGCCAAATAATGCCTTATTTAAAAGTTTTAGGCGGGTGGTGACTTGTGGTCCACTAAATGGGCCATAAAGGCATAAGCTGGCACTTGCCCAACATTGGTGTGGATAGCTTAGTATGTTGAGAGGTGTGCTGCGTTTTCACTGGATGCTATTCGCAGCATTATGCCCTTTAACACTTCCACCCTATAGCGCAGTTCTTAACTCTTGCGGCTCCTACTCCGAGCAGGCTGGTTACGGCACGCCAGTAGTCAGGGGTCTCTTAAACAGATTATTATTATGAATTTTGCTGTGTCTCTAAATCTTACTCAAAATTTTGTGTGTTTTAGTTTAACGGCATTGATATTCTTATCAACAATGCATCAGCTATATCACTCACCGGCACGGCACAGACCGACATGAAGAGATACGATCTTATGCATAACATCAACACCAGGGGAACTTTTCTGGCGTAAGTTATTAATACAATTTTCTTATTCATTTTATTCATAAAAATATTACATTACAGTACAAACAATGTACGTTTTTTACACAAAAAACAAATACTTTAAAAATGTTAGAATTAAACATTGATAAATAATTTATATTAAAAATATCAACAGTCAAATTCTAATAAAAAAGTTAATTGTGACAATTATGTCACAATTCTTTATTCATAACCTGAGTTATATGCCATGAAAATAATTGTACGTAATTAATTTATGTTTTTATTTATTTTTTGTTTTATTTACTAGGACAACAAACAATAGAACAATATACAGTACAAAAAAAAACAATATAAAACATTAATAACTGTACTGTTCGCCTTGCATGCCATTTATTATCAAATTTATAATAAGAATAACATAAAATCAAATTACTTAAAGTAATTGTTTCTTGTAAAGTTTTAAAATTATTGTCAAATTTATAACAAGAATAACAGAAGCTAATAGTTCTGTTTCCGTGTTGATAACAAACATCCTGTTTATTAGTATGACTATTTCTTACACTTCACTCTTAGTAGGATAGTTGAGACCCTTATAAGGACAAGAATTTCCTTCCTGTTCACTTGTGTAACTATAATTCTAATGGCTACATGAACGCCGATATTAATAGCAAGCAAAAAACTCCCAAAAATTATGTTTCTTGTATGGAATACCTTCCATAAATATTTATTTTATTTAGTATTTGTTGTTATAGCTGCAACAGAAATGCATCATCTATGAAAATTTCAGCTGTCTAGCTACCATGGTTCATAAAGGTAATCCCGGTGACAGACAGACAGACGGACATCGTAGTCTTAATAATACGGTCCCGTTTTTACCCTTTGGGCACGGAAACCTAAAAAAAGGCTGGCACAGATCTGAATATGTGTAAAGTCATGTAGAGTTTTTATTTCGCTACTACTTAGCGTTATCTTTTTCAAATACTTACCGTGGTCTCTTCATTTTCATGTAGCACTCAAAGGGTAGTTGGACTAGGTGTTTGTCAGCGTTCAACGAAGTTAAGCAACCTTTAGTACGGTCGGTCTTTGGTCTAGCTACCCAGTGCCGGGAGCACCGGTGCGTTCCTTTTGGAGATCCCGTAGCTCCCAAGAAGGCACATAGGCTGGCCACCGAAGGGGTTTTAGTGGGTACAATCCCACTTAACCCGACTGCACCCCAAAGCGATCGGGCATCTTTGGAAGATTTCCCCCTCGTGTAAAAAAAAGGTACCCAGCCTATACGAACTAACTTAATTTTCATTTACTCTCTCGGCTCGAAGGACCAAATGTACAGCTCTCGCTGTTGATCGCCAAAATTGCTCATAGTAGTCGCGAGTTGTGTATAATGCGATGCAAACTTATTGACGGCTCGGAACACGAGGCGAGTAGTGGCGCAGTAACAAATTCATGGGTCAGTAGTGGTAAGGGTACAGTTCAACGCACCTGTGGCGCACTCCTCAGACGCCATAAAATTTAACACGACCTGTATTAGTAGTAGTCCACTTCCTCACGTTGATTCACATTTAACACTCCTAGTCAAAGTTAAATCATTTATTGCAACATGAAATTTACATGCGATTCTTAGTTAACATGTTTTGTATAGTGATATGAACCTATAAGGGTATGGCAATTTTATTATTTGTATTGGAACGATTTATTATTATGTTTTCTAGATTATCGTTAAAAAATTCGTCTGATGTGTAATAGCATTTCGATAAAAGGAATATTTTTAGCTGTTTTATGAAACAGTTTTCTCTTTCGATATTTTTTAGATAATTTGGCAATTTATTGAATATTTTTGTAGCCATAGAGTTTGGGCTAAAATTGTGCATTGCTAAGTTAGACTTTGGTTCTACGAGTCTGGTCGAGTTTGGTCTACATTGCGATCTAATTTTGTGCGATTTATCAGACGCGCTTTATTAAAGTACAGAGTTATACTGCGCGATATCACAAATGATCACACAAATTGAAAGATGGAAAGTTATGCGCAACGTTCTGCGCAAAAGCCGAAATATGGGTACGCGAGGAAGCAAGAGAGACGAAACGCCGGGGCACACCCGCCCGCCAACCTCATGCCTCCCGCGCGCTCCCTACGCCCGAGCTCACTACTTCGCCATTTGTATAGGCATTGTGCACACATGCGCAATAATTAGCGAATCACGGCGAAGGGTCATCTGCTGCTAACTTCTCTTCTTTCAATTTGTGTGGCGCTCAGTATACTTGCTTACCCAATAAACAAAGGTGACGTCCACAAGTGGTATTTTGGAGTGTACAAAAGGGGGCACTGAGCCTAAACCGACCTTCGGAATGCAATGGGATGTGGGAGTATAAGGGTGGGGAAATACTGACCTTGATTCCAAAACTTGACCCCTTGACTTTTCCGCCAGGATAAGTGGACCGAACTTAGTGACCTTAGGCCAAACTTATATAAGATTTGTAGGTTAGGTTATGTTTGAACAGTGAAAACAACGCGCGAGCCGAGCGAGCGAAGCGAGCGTGCTGCGGCAGCGGCCGGCGAAGCGTCAGAAACAATATGTCCTTATTACGAGTTTAGGACCTTCCGTTATATATGTATAGTATACTCTAACATTAACTAACCAACATAATTTAAGCACTTATCTAAGGTATTTTGACTTCAATTGTTTAGGTTAGCCTCCATTTACATCCTCTGACCATTTTTAACGATGGTCGATATGTAACAATCGGAAGACTCATGTATATATTTCAGGAGTCCTCGGAACACCAGATTCTATGGACACCTTAGCATTTTTGAAGTACCTTGTAAGTTGTCCACGGTGTGTTTATTGCTTTCGTTTAAGAAACGTAACTTTTTTTAAATTCACTATAATAAATGTTTTTAAAATCACAAGTATTTTGCGAAAAGCCTTTTGTACACGTAGTATTTTCAATATTTTCTTGGGTCATAAAACCACTACTTGACGCCATTTTGTTTGTTTTGATCAACAGCGACGCGCGTGGAAAGAAACAGAACTAAATACTTTAATTTGCCGCGGCATTATGTATACGGAGTTTCAATTGTTCATCAAATGTTTAGGCATAATATATAATGCCACGGCAAAATACATTTTGCCTTCGGCATTTTACATAACTGCGAGCGTTTTTAAACTGACGACGCCGTATGTAAACGGCGGAAATTGCCTGCAACATATACATCATTTGAAAGCTTATTATATGGGCTTCCCAAAAATATTTAATTTAGATTTTATCACCCCTCCAATTTTTTTTAAATGCGAAAAATAAATTGTATGAAAAATAACAATACAGCTTATAATTTTTTCTAGTTTACCAATAAAGTGCTTCTATCGTTATTTTACTTGCATTCAAAGCTGATTCTTTCACATTCATCTCCTAATTTGCTAAAATTAATAATTATTACCCACCAGTGTGACCAGTTAGTAGTTACAATGTGACAAAAAATCACTTAAATAGTGTGTCTAATTGGTAAAAATGATTTTATTTAACAATTTGGAGGTTACTTAATCAGGGCTGCTAGAGATAAATTACCTATTGAGCGAAATATATTTATTTTTTCTAATAATATCAAAATTATTTTAAAAAATATTGGAGGGCTTTTATTGTTTTTAACTGTTGTATTAGACTCAGAAAAATAAGTTTCTAAAACTAAATAGATGAACTTTCTCGAAATGTAACGAGTGTTGTGGTTAGGATTTTTGATTATTATTATACCAGCCTCCATACATTTTGTAGACATGTCCTTTACTATGGAGTTCGACAAAAAATCAGCTGATTCATACATTATGTCGATTCCCAGTTGCACTCTCGTATGGAATAGCTGATTCTTTTTTCTCCGATTTTGAGTTGGCTCTGTAGTAAAAGTTGTTCATAATAGTGATCTGAATCACCTCCTTTCGGCTTAGTACACCAGTTCTGGATATACTAGTACTTAGTCAAGATAATACTAATGCATGTTTTGTTAATTCCAGGTCTAAATTGTGCTTGCCTGTTCTAAAGAACAGCGATCATGCGCACATCCTGAACCTGTCGCCGCCTTTCAATATGAACCCTTACTGGTGAGAAAATAATTTTAAACTCATAAATTGCGTTTCTACGGAGTTGCAACTATGACCCACTATGTTGCATATATGTTTTGTTAAAATGAAATGAAAAGAGACGTCCACAAATGGTATATTATTCAGAGAAAAATCTAACCCAAAGGATATATGCATCGTTTAAAAGCTTGTTTTATGGGCTTTTAAAAATATTTATTTATAATTTTTTTGATACCTCCATTTTTTTCAAATGATAAAAATAATTTGTATGGAAAATGGAAATACAGCTCACATTTTTTTTCTGCTTTAGCCGTATTAATGTGCTTCTACCGTTCTTTTATTTGCATTATTACCTGATTCATCCATAATTATTTACGTTATATTATGCTAAAATTATAGAATTCATAATGCATTCAGTTAGAGCAATATTTCAAAAAAACATTAAGTTTTTAGTAGTAATTGGGTCTAATTGATAAAAATGCTTTTATTTTAACTATTTCAAGGCTAATCAGAGTTGCCAGAAATAATCTACTTATTCTGTCAAATATATTTATTCTAGGAACTTCAAAATTATTATTTTTTTTAATTGAGGACATTTTTTGATTTTAACTGGTGTAATAGACTCAGAAAAAGATGTACTTTCTCGAGATGTAACGCATATTGTGGTTAGTTTTTTTGATTATTATTATACCAGCCGCTATACATTTTGTGGACGTGTCCTTTATTACCGGTCACAAACATCAATATACAAGATTTGTAAATCATGAGTTATGTAAGTCCTATGTGAAAAAAACGGTCTGCTTTTAATAGTTGCTATGTATAACAGACTTTCCGAAGCCATAAAGAGTGCAGTTTCTATTTTGAAGAATAAGTAAGCTTGGTAGTGCTTACTGAAAGAAGTACCTACATTGATACAAATGTACGAAGCATACAGAAATAAAAATTTCAGCTTAATCGCGCTTTTATGCATGAAATTCAGAAATTCATAATAATTATAATACATAATATTAGTTTTGGTCGATGCACTCGTGTACTTAAATTTATGATGACCTTGGTTTTTTTACGTGACGTGTTAATAATATACACGTACTACCTATTCATTGTGGAAAAACCAGTTTTCGTAATTCAACAATGTGTAGTCTATACCTATGTTAATTGCAGAAAATTTAAGAAAACTTGTTTTTTTTCTGTGGTTTTAAAGCACTTACCATAAAGGCTTTTTAGCATTGAAATGCCTTTTTGCTTCCGCAATTTGACGTCAATAGACATGAAAACAATCATTATTATAATTAGTCCGTAAGTTAGATTATCAAAAAATTTTAGACACGTATTTTTTCTTTTGTCAATCAAACGACAAATGACAAAGATAAACCTTGTCAAAGTTTGGGAGTGGGGGTCGCGACGTCACCCAGAAGTCTATACATTTGTGACGTCACGCGGAACTTTGACGGACTATATCTTCATCAATTTTTGTTTAATTCTCGAAAGAAAAATTACGTGTCTAATTTTTTTTGATAATCTATCTGACGGACTAATTATGTTTTTTAGTCATCATGTTTATTGTTGAACTTATAACATCTAATCATAGCACTATACGTGAATTTCTTTAGAACATTTTAATTAAGTAAAGCACAGGTGTTACTCACGCTATATTTTAGTAGAAAACTGCTACTATGAAAATATAGTAGCGTGAGTAACACCTATGCTTTAATTGATTAAAATTTGCGAAAACCAGGCTAGTTTTCATAGTGAATTTTTTTAGAAGTTTGATTTGGCCGATAACATGTTGCAATATGTCCAGGTTCTCAGTGCACGTGGCTTATACGATGGCGAAGTACGGGATGTCGATGTGTGTGCTGGGAATGAGCGAGGAGTTCAAGCCGTTCAATATCGGAGTCAACGCGCTCTGGCCCAGGACTGGTGAGAAAACAATAGAACATTTTATTGACTGACAGAATATAAAAGACTTACAACAATAGGTAGGTAGATACATTATATCAAAATTAGTTTGTATTATTTGATTCTTTTTTTTATACATAGTTTTCTTACTACTCCGTTTCATCAAATCAGAAACCTTTTTTGGCTCTTGCGCAACAACTTTGCTAAAGATCATCATATGATCTAATGCATAGTTTATTATTCTATAAAGGATATACACGCAAACATTCATTTTTATACATATAGGGTAGCTGCCAGTCCTGCTTCGCCCGGTTACGGATGAGTTAAAGCTGTAAATCTTCCGGAAGAAATATTCTAAAAGATAGTGAAAACAGCATTGCAATCTGTTGTCTAGTTTGGAAGATACAAGCGGACAAAAATGGCGGAAGGCAAAATGGCGGTTTTGCTTTATACTATGTATCACTACATAGTATAAAGCAAAACTACATAGGATTATATTTGGCCTACTCGCTTGATGGCAAACGATTTTGTGTGTGAAGATGGAATATGACGACCTAGAAGAGCCAAGCTAAGCCAGAGTGAATAGGTATATTCACTCTGGCTTTAACCAATGACGGGGGTAGCGCATTCTAGTACTCGGGGGTTCGCGGTATGAAGGAGAAAATGATTAGCCATAATTATTTTTTGCAAAAACTGACTTGACCGACTTCACCCGTGTACAGAATCATTAAATAGTATTAAAAAAGTCGCTTCCCGCTCCCGCATCTTTAAAACTACGCAACGGATTTTGATGCAGTTTTTTTAATAGATAGAGTAATTCAAGAGAAATGTTTATATGTATAATACACGTGTGCGAAGCTGGGGCGCATCGAGATCACAAATATTACGCACGGAACGATGTAGCATTTTTCTTTCTGTTGATTTATCAAAAATGGCTTAGCCGATTTCGATAAAATTTAAATGGGACCAATTTCGAAGTATACCCTTTCCAATAAAAAAGAATTATTGAAATCGGACTACTAAGAAAAAAGTGATGCGTGGTTATACGTAAAAAATATATACGAGTATTTATATACAACATATTATATGTACGCGTCGAATTGTATACCTCCTCCGGTGGTTCGTCGGTCAAAAAGATGCAGCAACAGAGGGATCGACTTAATTTTGCAATGACATAGTTCAAATTGACATAGTTGAAACGGTAAGTGTTGTAGACTTTTTATCCCAGAAGAATATAATAGAATAAGAATAAAATAAAAGGTTATCTATACGATACCACATAAACTACTATACTAAAAAAAAAAAATTATAATACATGTTACTAATTTACTGTGAGAACATCAGGCGTTCTGACAACTTGATTTTGACCTTGATTGAGCGCATTTCGCCTGTATAAATTAATTAATTGTAAGTCAAATCAAACTTAATAGGGCCTGAGACACGGGGCAGTTGTTGTGTCGTTGTACTGCACTGTACTGTACCAGCCTTTTTAATAGTCCACTGCAGGACGTAGGCCTACCCATTAAGGGTGATTGGGCCATATCCGCCACGCTGGCCCATTGTGGGTAGATGGATTCACATACGCCATCAAATTTCTTCTACGGATGTATACAGGTCGCCTCACGATGTTTTCCTTCACCGAAAAGCCAGTGGTGTTAAATTCATAATTTATAAACATTTGCTTTCGCATATGGGTACAGAAAAATAGGATGGTAAAAACAATTCAACAAAATGAACGCCATATTCGACCTTTCGGTATGCAAATATGAGAGAAAGCAAGGGAATATAAGTACAAGTGATAGTATCTTTTGCAGTAAATGAACTCTTAACGCTAAAAAGAAATGAGATCTAAAATTACAAAAACACAGCGAACACACAAGAGTAACTATAATCATATCTGAATAAATATTTACCATTGTTACAAAATATATTAAGCTATCAAAAAGCATTAAATAAAAAAAGGATATGGAAAAGATGCGGTTTTTGAAATCTTGCAGAAATAAAATATATACCAATAGAAAGCTTATATAATTATCTTTTCAAACACATATTTTTTAGAATTTTTTTCATCGCCATTTAATTTTCAAGTGGGTTCTAAAAACATTAGAAAAATGAACTATGTGCTACACCAAATAACTGCATTAAGCCTAAATTGAAAAAAAAAACCTGACAGTGACATTATGAAACAGCAAAAGGAAATGACGTTGTCAATATTGAACAACCAATAGAGGGCTGGTCGCCATGTTTTAAAAAATAAATAAATGTCAAACTCTAAAATACCAGCCCGCTATTGGTTGTTTGAAGATTCCTGTCTGATACGTAGACTACGTAGACCTCCTCTTAGTATTACCAGTTCAGTCTAAATATTTTCTACTTAGTGAAATAAAAAAGAGATATTATAATAAAACGGCGATACACAAAAATATGTTTTTGTGTGAAATAATATTCTTAAATATGGCACTAAACATTAATACAGCTCGCATCGCTGCCGGTTTTCAAGGACCGCCTCCCATATAAAAAGTTTACCAACTCCTTTAATGATAGTCATAATAATTCCGTACATAAATTCCAAAGAACTCATTGGTGGCAAGGCAGGCATCAATACCACTAGACCACCACGGCTTTTGTGTCGTTGCGCAGTAGCAAATTCATGTCCACTCCTCTGAGTGGAGTATTGCGCAGCTTGTAGCTAACATCACAACATATCGCCCTTGCAGCGATCGCGACGGCCGCCATCGAGATGTTAACTGGCGACATCTCCACGAGCCGCAAGGTGGAAATCGTTTCAGACGCTGCGTACGTCATGCTGTGCAAGTGAGTTATTTTTCAACTGACTGCCTCGGTGGCTCAGCGGTTAGTGACCCTGAATTTGAATTGGGGGCGATAAGTCCCGCACCGACGTCCTGCATGGGGTGTTTTGTGCGTTTAGTGACCCTGACTTATGGATCTAAGAGGCGTGGGTTTGATCCTCACCCAGGGCAAACATTTATGTAATGAACATAGGCGTTTGCTCTGTGTCTGAGAGTCATTTAGCTACTATCTTTATAAGTATGTATTTAAAAACCCTGAATTTGAATTGGGGGCGATAAGTCCCGCACCGACGTCCCGCATGGGGTGTTTTGTGGGTTTAGTGACCCTGACTTATGGATCTAAGAGGCGTGGGTTCGATCCTCACCCAGGGCAAACATTTATGTAATGAACATAGGTGTTTGCTCTGTGTCTGGGAGTCATTTAGCTACTATCTTTATAAGTATGTATTTAAAAAATGTATATTATGTAGTATATCTGTCTCTGGCAGCCATATTACAAGCTTTGCTTGGTTTGGGATCAGAAACCGTGTGTAAGATGTCCCCTAATATTTATTTATTTATTTATAACTGTAGTGGATTTCTTGACTAGGCATTTGTCAGCGATCACTGAAGTTAAGCGACGTTCGGCATGGTCAGTCTTTGGATGGGTGACCGCATGTGGCATTTACAACTGAGCCCCACTGTGACTCGGATAACACGTTACATTGTAGGTCCCAGTAATTTAACCGTTTAGCCATGTCAAAAGCTTTCAAGCTGCTTAAAACTCTGACTGGTCTAGCCATCTGATTTATACTATTTTCCCGTTATTTGTGGGCCGATTCTCGAATTTATTTTTTCAATTATACAGGGTTACTGGGTACTTAATATGCCCTTAAAAGGAAGCCCATTGATTGCCAATAACCCTATATACCTAGTAGAAGAACATGACGGAATGGTCCCATAAAAGTTTGGCCTATTTTAGTCTAGTAGATTTGGTGTAATTTCAGATATTTGGAAATTGCAACAATATTGAAATCAAATAGCAAAATCGCTCGAAAGAGCTGATTCCGAGATCGGGCCAATTCTGTTAACCGATTTCGTTACTGAGGTGACACGTTCTCGAACATCTCTCGTTTTCTGACAGTTCTGAGAGCTCAAAGATGTCAAATAACGAGAGAATTTCAAGAATGTGAAACCTTAATCACCTCAGTAACGAGATCGGTTAACAGAATTGCCTCGCTGTGTTGTATAAATTCGATTATAGTAATCTTTATTGTTGTTTGAATTTGAATTATACAAATTTTCAGGGACCCCAAGACTTACACGGGCAACTTCGCGATAGACGATGAAATCGTTCAATCGGCGGGAGTGGCCGACCTCACGCCTTACGCTTGTGACCCCAGTAAGTAGTAGCAGTAGTTTGTTGTCTTCACATCATCATATCATCGGTATGACGTCCACCCACAGACATACAGGGTTTTATGTTGTTTTTAAACTTTCGGCGATTTGAACACAATTATTATTGTAATTATACTCATCATTATCATAATTTAAGAGCAAGACTCTTGTCGTTGGAGCAACTTCCATGTCTTATTATATAATACTACCGGAATAAAAAAATAATTTTAGTTCGCGATTAGCCCCGATGTATATAGTATATAATAATAATACAGGGTTTTTTGCTTTCCAAAGGTAGGAGATTCAGGGGCGTATAGTTGTATAAGCTCATCATTGTGAACCACTTTTACTAAGGAACCGATAGGGAAGTCGCAAAAAAATAATCTGAGAGGTTAGTCCAAGTTTACTCGTAAATTGGAACTACAGTTGTTACAGTACGGCTCTATATATTTTTGTATGCGCCCCCGGTGGAGACGAAGAAGAACTAACCAAAATGTATTGAGCCATAAGCGAACGCGAAAGTTTAAATAAACTACGCAAAATCTGGAATAAGGGCTCTACCCTGTACAAGAAGACATTCATTGACTCACGACAAAATGTTTGGGAACAGCTGATTTTATCCTCGGGAAGTCGCAGTTGGTGCCATAGTGAAAATTGTTCATAATTGTTAATTGATAAGTAAAATATACTAATCTGATTTAACCTTTATTTTGCACAAACTTCACAAATTATAATGCCTCAAAACCATTTAATTACATCAGTTTTACAACAAATAAAAACACCAAAATCTGTTGCTTCCCACATACACGGATTAAAAAATGTGGTTTTTGAAATTATCATTTTTATCTAGGCAGTAGAAAGTCCTGGAATTTGAACATTTTTTTTTTATTTCGAATAGGTTTGCGTTTGACTACACACTGCCTGATGTTTAGCAGATGTGCGGTCTAGGGTATAGCACGCTTACCTAGAAGATACCTATTTACTCGGACACTCACGTTGTACTTTAACGGAAAGACAGACCCAGGCAAAGCATTCTACATTCCGGCTGTTCGTATGAGGAATGAGGATTCGAAACGCTTGGTTCTAACGCGCGGACTTTAAAACCAACTTTAAAACCATTTCATTACATCAGCTTTCAAACAGAAAAATCTGCATCAAAATCATCGCTATATGTGCTATTATATGCTTCTAGCAAAAACAGCATGTAGGCAGCAGGGTGTCCTAATATTTGAACTTTAGAACCGTAACTTATGATACATAAAAACCATTTCATTACTTGAAAACACAAAACAAAAAATCCTCATCAAAATTGGTAATTTCGTTTCTTTCCTATATTAAAAAATGTTGTTTTTTTAATTTTGATCTTGCTTGCAGTTTTTATGCCTAAGGCAATCGTAGCACGTATACACTTATACAGTAGATATCCGTTTGAAGTTTAGACTTTAGAACTAGAATTAAGATACATAAGATTATAATTTAACCTTGAATACACTATCTCTATTCCAAATTTCACTCAAATCCGTTAATTCTATCAGATAAAAACTTCCGTTGATGCGCCTTATCGGATTTATAAAAATTGTCATTCAATAACAAAAATATTTGAAGTCATCAATTAAATTACTGTATTGTTTTGTTATTTTAGACTTTGTAACATAGTTATCATTATCAGCAATATAATACCAATCTACCTTGTAAGATATCTATATGAAATTATTTATATCAATTGTTTATTAACACATTTTTATCTAAAACGGTACATTTCATAGTTTATTTCACATCACATACTTTCTTGGTTACTCCCAATTCTTCAATCATTTCATCATTTTTTTTATTTCATTTACTTGGCCCTAAAGAACGCAGATAACCTACTTTTATTAATTATATTACGACTCCATTTAATAAAAGTCTCATTTGATATGCATGCATGTTGTACTAGATTTCTTGATAAATGTAGAAGTATATAATATACCATATAATATATGTATAATGTTGATTTGAGACCAAGGTATTACGTAGAACAATAAAAATTAACAGAGGCCATCAACAGTTTGTGGCAAAGAGAATCAAAATCTTGAAGCAATCGGTATCGATAACTTGGAGTAGTCAGTATTGACAGCTTGAGTAGGCTAACTTTAATAAGTGGAAGCTAGTTTTTTATGGATACATATCAGGTCTTTGCTGATTGGAATCGGAGCCCCATATTTGCGTTTGTTTCCTCTAATCTTAATATATATAAATCTCGTGTCACAATGTTTGTCCTCAATGGACTCCTAAACCACTTAACCGATTATAATAAAATTCGCACACCATGTGCAGTTCGATCCAACTTGAGAGATAGGATAGTTTAAATCTCAAATTATAGTCGCAATTTTAATTTATTTAGCCACAGCAACGAGTGGCCGGGTCAGCTAGTATAACATAAGTTTTCAAGAGTACCTATACCATAAGTCTAAAGATTGGATCACATTTGAGGGACGCCGCACATCGCGGTACAAAGCGTCAATGTATTCGTAAGTAAACTGCACTATTAGCCACCAAGAGAATATTTTGACGCACAGTCTCACGTTGACCCATTTTGGCCCCAGAGAACGCTAATAACCTGTTACTGGACGGTTTAATGGACGTTGTGACTTGGGTTTGGTTAGGTAATATATTATGTAGATATATAGTGTGATTTAAATATTTATGAGTAGAAGCTGGATTTTTATAAATGCTAATTAGATCCTAACAGGTTTTTAAGAGTATAACATAAAATTCAAAGATCGGACCGTGTTTGAATGGCGCTGTACGACGCGATACATTTTTCTTTTGTCGTTTCATATGTATGTCGCACTAGTGCTGCGCTGCAGTTGGCAGCCTCCTATAGCAAGCAGGGGTTATCAAAATACTCTAGTCCACACCGACCTATAGTTTAGGTACTGCTATGAGAATATTTTGCCGCGCAGTCTCACGTTGACCCATTTTGGCCCCAGAGAACGCCAATAACCTATTGCTGGACGGTTTCCTGGACGAGGCCGGTTCGCCACCGGGCCACAGACACACCGTCAGCTCGGCGTCCGTCCGACGGTACCACACCTCGGCTGTCAACTATAAGGAAAAGGTACTACAGTTGGCTTTACAGTACTACAGATACATCAACATTTGGAAAGAGATACATCTACTACGATACCTCAGTCTTATGCCGCCGGGGCACTCTTTGGACGGTGAGTTGCGTCCAAGCTTGGCTAGGAATTAGATAGCCATCAGAGTCAATTATTATAGTACGGTTTGCATCAAATATCAGTCCACGATTGGGTTGGAACCAATATTACATTTTTTAGCCAATATAGTGTGGCCAATGTGTGGCAACGGCTTTACGAACCATCATTGGACACACCAGGGACGAATATCACGTGGGATGATAACGGTCTACAATCAACATGGACATAGCCTGGGGAAGGGGAAAAGGGGGGCACGGATGGACCTTGCCCACTCTTGAATCTTGGCCATCCCAGGAAACTTGAAAGGCAATTCATTATATTTTTCTGAGGAGGGCAAACATAGCAGTTCCCTCTCCTAGACAAAAAAAATATACCAACACCAATCTCTATAAAACCGAGCGAAGCCCTAGCCAGCCGACTATCTCTTTCCAAAGGCCAAGTGTCCATTCTTTATTAGCTATTACTGTACTTGTAGTTACCGAATAACACGTAAAGATCGCTTGACAGCATTTAACATGGGAGGCCGTGTATTTCGAATGAATTTCTATATTTTTGAAAAAAGTTCGATGGTTATTTTGTCACATTTTACATTGCAACGCTGTTTTGCATTGACGTATTTGGAAAATGTGACGTATTACCGATTTAATGCTATATGTAACTACTACTGCATGCGAAAATAATTCTCCAAACTAATTATCCATTGATCTAGCTAATGACCCTATAATATGAAACTAATGCGTCCAGCGAAATATATATTGTTCTAGAAAATAATACAACAGTCGGTTCCAATTTTTTATTTATAAATCGAACATATTATCTACGTTCTTTGGCTAATGAATTGTTCAAAATTGTTACAAATGGGTGAAGTAATAAGGCACTCGTATTTTCTCATCTTTTCTCTTAAATCATTCATTGACATTTCAATCAACATCACATTTTTCTCTATAATACCCAAAAAACTCATATATTTTCAAATAACATGACATTTCCGATTTCTGAAATTGATACTAAAAATTATTTATCTTCGATAAATAAGGGCATATTTATTTGTCAAGGAAATGCTAAGGCAATATGCCCTTGTTTTACCGAAGGTGCGATATCCCATTTCTGTATTAACATGTTAAGGCCATATTACTTTTGAGATTAGTCCTAATATATTATATTTTATGGTACTTAATAATGTTGATTGTGTTGCCACCTATGGCTTTCAAAATGTGGTATCAGTTCCCTGATATTATCATGCTTTATGTATTGTTTTCAGGTAATTTACAAAACTTGTTGCCCGATTTCTTCCTGGACGCGCCTGGCACTCAGGGCATACAGGCGGCTAAAAAGGTCTGATGACTTGTAACTTGGTATAATAATCCCTAAAAATTGAGTAACATTTTGACAATGTTTGCGAAATTGAATTGAATTTAGTAAGGCAGGAGGGACTTGGTTGCAGGTTCTAAAACTACATTTTTTTGGATCACATCCATTTTGTACAGCTGGATATTAGTAAGAGCGAAGGGCCTTATTTTCTACAGTGGGCCGAACTAAGCTTACTAAAAGTGGAATCATAAAGTGGAGCCTTAACCTTTTGACCCCCTTAGTTTTATTGACAGGCTCTACGCACCAGAACATACATTTTAATAGAATAATAAATTGATTCCAAGAGTTTGATTTAATATTCATCAATAACGTAAATCTAAAATGTTTAAAGAAAAAAAAATTTATTGGCTATTTGGCTATGTCGTCAAAAATCCAAAATTTTACTACTGACATTATTTATATGGCAGATTAATCCGTTGCTTGCGGTCAATCTTATTTACAGTTGTACCCGTCATTGGCGTTCAAAATGTTAAGGGGATACCTATGGGCCATAGTCAAGTATTATACTAGAATCCTCAATTGCGTATAGGGTGTGAGAAAAAAGATGTGTTATACATACTTAGTTAGCTATAATATATACGTTGTTATGATCTTATCATATTTAGACTAGATAATAGTAAAAATCTGCATAATACCAATAGGAGTGACAGAAAATAGATAATCCTACTAATATTATAAACGTGAAAGTTTGTGAGGATGGATATATGGATGTTTGTTAATCTTTCACACAAAAACTACTGAACGGATTGAGATGAAACTTTGCAATAATATAGCTTATATATCAGAATAACACATAGGCTATAAATTATAATGATATATTGCGTATGCGGGCGAAGCCGCGGGTAAAAACTAGTAGTTCATAAATATGTTGATTTACTTAAGCATCTAATCAAAAATTCAACTGTAGTTTTTGGCGCGAAAAATTTGTCTGACTACGACGTCTAGGCCGTGCGTAGTAGTCTGACAAAACAAACGTAAACGTAAATAGAAACAAAAGATTAGTTTCGTCCTGTTCACTCTTTCATATTTGCACATCTCGCCCTCTCTTTCTTTTGTAATTATTATTATTTAGCACCCTGTCTAGTTATACTTCACTATGCCAAAGAAGATATAATAATACTACGTATAGAACGGCCACTCGTTACCCCCCACCCGTTTGAGTCTTCCTCACTTCCACCCCGCGTCAGGACACGATTGACTACTCTGCGCGCGGGCTGCACAGGCCGCTGCAAATACCCGTGTAGCGTTCGTGCGTATGTGTAGTGTCTGTGAATAAATATAGTGTTGTGTGCGTAAGACAGCAGATTTTGTATGAAGAAACGCGGAGTGTCCGGGCTGTGGCTATGTGCCAAATTCCATCTCGTTCTCGCAACTTCACTTTGAAGTTAAATACTACATACTCGATAAGAAAGCCGTGGCCGATCGAAAGGCCGTTAAATTGAAGCCTTTCTTCCCGTGTTCCAGACTGAAGCACCCGCGGCCCAAATCCCGGCGTTGTTCGACGCTATTAGCAAAACTATGTCGGCGGACCTCGTGAAGAAAACCGGCGCCGTCTACCAGTTCAACGTTAAAGGTACGATGTTAGAAAAGATTTTGATGTTCTAGTTATCTATACAGGGTTATTTATAATCAATTAGCATCCTTATACGGGCTTATTCTGTGCACCAAAACTAACAACTTTTGATCTGCGACTTTTATTAATTCTCAAAAAAAAAGTTGTTGTTCCATAGAAAATTATCGTTCACCCTCGGCAAAATTTATGAAACAGCCGATTTTGTTTTTTGGTTTTGACAAAATTCGCAAATTAAAAGTTGTTAGTTTTGATGTACAGAATAAGCCCCTGGAAGGATGCTAATTGATGCATATGTGATCAGGTTTACTACATTATATTCAGAGGTTCATATGCTCATGCATATGAGGTCAGGTCTACTACATTATTTCCAGAGGTTCATATGCACAGGCATATGAGGTCAGGTTTACTACATTATATTCAGAGGTTCATATGCTCATGCATATGAGGTCAGGTCTACTACATTATTTCCAGAGGTTCATATGCACAGGCATATGAGGTCAGGTTTACTACATTATATTCAGAGGTTCATATGCTCATGCATATGAGGTCAGGTCTACTACATTATTTCCAGAGGTTCATATGCACAGGCATATGAGGTCAGGTTTACTACATTATATTCAGAGGTTCATATGCTCATGCATATGAGGTCAGGTCTACTACATTATTTCCAGAGGTTCATATGCACAGGCATATGAGGTCAGGTTTACTACATTATATTCAGAGGTTCATATGCTCATGCATATGAGGTCAGGTCTACTACATTATTTCCAGAGGTTCATATGCACAGGCATATGAGGTCAGGTTTACTACATTATATTCAGAAGTTTCGTATGAGTTCAGGTTTACTACATTATATTTTAATACCATCGCAGGCAAAGAAGAGGGTGTGTGGCACATAGATCTCAAGAACGGCGACGGCACGTGCGGTCAAGGCGAACCGAAGAACCCGCCTGATGCCACTCTCACCATGGACAGCACACACTTCGCTGACATGTTCGCTGGTGAGTCCACACGTGTTATATTATCATAGCGAAGGCACGTGCGACCAAGGTGAACCACAGAACCCGCCTGATGCCACTCACCATGGACAGCACACACTTCGCTGACATGTTTGCTGGTGATTTCACCACACGTGTAACAATCTAAAATGTTTAACTTTAACTTAGGTCGAATCATGCAACTTGGCGGCTGTAATGTTAGCGGATAACCCAATACTCGCGCAGCTGTTACGTGAGCTTCAGTCAGGATTGGGCTATTCGCAGCTTGTAGCTATTACATCACAGCCGCTAAGTTATTCGGTCTATACGTGACATTCCACATAATATTTCTGTTCAGAATTCTATAACGATGTTTCTATAAGATGGCGTTATAGTAGTGCGTTTTTGTGAAAATTCGTGTTTGTAGGGGGTTAGCTACTACAGTTAAAAATTAGAATAAAAAGCTATCAAAATCTTTAAAGCCGTTCCTGAATTCGGATGTGGTAGCATAGCATGTATTTACAGCTATCTCGCAAAACTATCTTGTACAGAGTTCTCAATGTCTGCAAAAACCGGTTGCCAAGCCAGACATTTACAACTTATTGTTAAGAGATGATTTTTTTAAAGTTTGGCTCATAAGTAGAGACTGGATTACTATTATTACTGGATTATACATATGCATGTTTGCATATGCATTTGCATATTTAAGCCATATTTAGCGGTAACAGCATATTTTACCTAAAATCTAGTTATGATGCATATTATCGGTACCTTTACAAAAAAAATCCGAGTTAAATGGACTCACCCTATGTTCCACAATGCGATAAAAGTGACATTATCGCGAATCCCAGTTTATTAAAAATATTTTTAATAACAGAAAACACAATTTGATCACTGAAAATTTTGAACAATGCTTGATTGTTTACGTTTACACAAAAACACTAAATAATTTTAATGTCATGCAATGTTACTGTACCTATTATAGCGTATCAAATTATAATTTACCCATTGTATACTGATTTTGAAATAAATAAAAAAAACGAAAACTTAATTTTCTTTTTATTGTAGGTTGCATATTCTGCCAATTTCTCATGCATATATTATGCATGCTTATAACAAGCTTTTTATGTTGCATATAATCCGATCTCTACTGATGAGTAAATGCTGTGTAAGTACAGATTTTATACAACTGTTTCTCTGTTTCTTCTGTCCACAGGCAAGCTGAAGCCGACAACTGCCTTCATGATGGGCAAGCTGAAGATCAGCGGAGATCTCCAGAAGGCGATGAAGCTCGAGAAAATGATGAAATCGCTGAAAAGCAAAGCTTGAAAGGCTGATTCTAGTTTAAATAGCTTTTTCACCGGAAACATTCACTTGTAATATAATAACTTACATTCAATTTTGAGCATTACGTTACAATAGTGTCTCTTTGAATGCTAAGCATTACGTATAGGCTGATTTAAACTTCTTGGCGCCTGTGATGTTAGATACAAGCTGCAGATAACCCAATTCTGAAGCTCACTTAACAGATGAGCGAAGGTTGGGTTTCGCTCAGCTTAACACCACAACCGTCTAGAAATTTTATTTGCCTGATAACAAATGTAATGCTCGAGTCTCCTCCCTCACTGATGTAATATTCGAGTCTGTAACGTTACATTACAGGTGATTGCTCCCGGTGAGAATATCTAAACGTTATGTCCCAGTGCAATAGTTTTGCATGTATATTTGTGAAGTATTTGAAAAGGTTTTTTTGTATTTGTCGTAACTATTGTTTGTAATATCGAACTATTTTAATGTGCTCAATACTTTCATAGGCTGATTAAACGTCTTCAAACAATGAATTAAGCAGTTGTAATCAAAACCGACTGAAATAATGACTTTCCTTATAAACGAGTAAGACATTGATGTAGATAATTTAAATCGGGTAACACAGAATTCATGTCAAAATGGTTGTTGAAATGAAAAGCTCCCAAAGTATTTAGTATTTCAAGAGATTAACAACTGATTTTAAAAATAAATCTGAAATAAAATTCGTGTAAAAATCAGTTTCTGTAAAATATTTGTCATGAAATACCTACTTGAATGAAATGGAAGACTATTAATTTGTATATTATGTATGATGGTATATGGTGTAATGATGTTATATTTCATTTGATGTAAACATTTTTAAAATGAATTCGATGATATATGTAATAACTTAAGTACAGAAATTATGCAATGATATCACGCAATCTGGGGTTCTACAAAAAATTATTAACAGTTTTACATACAAAAAAAAAGTATTTAATTCACAAAATGATATCCAAAGCAGTTAAGTATTTATAATACCGATAGGTAAAAGTTAAAGATTTGGAATACATTTTTAATTCCATTAATTTCATCTTTATAATTAAGTGTAATATTTTTTTTCTCAATATGCACTTGGGAACAGCCTGAATTATATTATTAGTTCAAAACAATATGTAAAGGATAAATTCTACTGGTGTGCAGCATCATTATGGGATTTATGCTAGTCCTTAAACTTTTTCGGAACAAAACTCCAAAATACTCACAAAAAAGTAGCGAGTGTGTTTTTTTATTTACCATAATATTTTTAAAATTCTGCATGGTAAAGTTTTGTGCTGCACATTATTTGTCGGAATTATGCCTTAGGGCTTTACAGCCTCAAAATCAATATTTTTCTATAGAGAACCAATATTTTTATAAATCCTGAGTATGTTACTAAAGTTGATATTTTTGAAATGTAAATAAAGTGATATTTATAAAGTATGTTTTTAAATTATGGCCTTTTTAACCTCTTCATCATCATCTTAGCTACGTCTGGCGAGAGTCTAAAATTCCTTCCTCCTAGAAGTGTTATTTTATTCAATGCACAGATTTTATTAATTCAAAATATCTAATTAAGCAAATGTGTTGTTTGAAATATTATAGGAAAATTAGCATAGATCCTAACACTATGACAAACCTTTGCGAGGATTTTTAGTGTTACTGGTATATTTGTATACTAAGCGCCACACAAATCGGCGGATGGGAAGTTATGCGCAGAACGCTGCGCAAAAGACAAAATATAGGCATGCGCGGGAGCCAGAGAGACGAGACGCCGGGGCACACCAGCTGCCCGCCAACCTCATGTCTCCCGCGCGCTCCCTACGCCCGTGCACGCATGCGCATTAATTAGCGAATTACGGCTAAGTGTCATCTGCGGCTAACTTCTCTCTATACTTATGTATAAAAAATATTGTTGATAGTAGAAAAATAAATAAAAATTTAAATAAATAACATTTTTCACCAATTATTATTCCTAAAACATTGGCTTCTTTGACACTGGCTGAAAGCTATTTACCAAAATGATTTAATGTAGGAAAAATAAAAGTTAGTTTTCCAACACATATTATCCACGGCAACATTGATCAACAACTCATTGCATCATTAAATTACGTTATTAATTATTATCTTGTTTACTTGTTAGGGGGTCTCTGTGTACTTCATTAGTACCAGCTATTTCAGATAAAGTAGGGTCACTGACTGCCACTAGATGGTAGGTACAAGTAACTCAACCCATAACAATGAAATAAGTTTCTAACGCGTCCTTGCCTTACTTAGAATACTGTAATAACAGAGTGTAACAACAGCTTTCTCTTTATACACGAGGAAACAACCTTAAACACGGTGCTTTAGTAAAGTTACGTAGTAACTGTGAATAGGTACTTTACTTGCGCGATAAGTCCCGTATTAATATAGTAGTATAATAGGTACTTTACGTCAGTCAACCGAGCGATAACCTTGTTATCAAATTCGAATTCTCGCGCCGCCAATGACCTATCTTCTGATAGGTCGTTTTCATTACGCTGTCAGCTGTTTACAATACTTGACGTCGAGCCAAAATATTGTCCGCGAAGTAAACCGTCGATAAATCAAAGAAAAGTGCTAAAATGTTTTCAATCGACGCTCCAGAAGAAATACAAAGTTCCGAGTTTTGTAATTACCGGTCTCCACTTAGCACACGATATGCCTCCAAGGAAATGCAGTACAACTTTAGCGACCAGAAAAAGTTCTCGACCTGGAGAAAGCTGTGGATTTACCTTGCAAAGGCTGAAAAGGTTAGTGCTTTGTAGATTTACAAACGTCTTATTTTTGTTTAGATTCGCGTACTTAATCCTGTTTTTTCTTGGTCATAGTCAATAACATTTTTAGGTTATGAAAATGTTCCACTCTTTATTTACGGATTAATGACCTAAGCTCAAGTGTAGCATAGCTTCTAAAACTATTTGACAGCAGGATAACTATACGAAAATCTGCGAGTGAGAAAAAGATAGCTGCTGGATTTTTAGCATGACGCAACAGGAAGTGAAGTTTTTACTTGTCTATGGAAATTATAAAATGTTTTGGCGGCCCGCGGCATTATTTGAAGGAGTTTTTAGCTTTTTAGTGGCAGGGCGTAAAAATTACTTTCCAATGTTTAATGTATTTTGTTATATGTTTTATTTATTGTTTGGTAAAGTACAAGCGGGATTTAGTTAACTTGTTCAGCTTTTAAGTTTCGATCCCTTTACCAAGACCATTAACTTGACCCATTTTTTTACTCTTTATGGAATGTAATTTTCGACTATGAAGTAAGTAAATAAGGCTACGGTCGAGTAATTTTGACATAATATTGTGTACACAAAATAACCAGCCAGCGACTATAATATTATACTATGCGTTATATATTGTTATGATCATCCGTATAGGTCAGAAGGGCTACCGCCTAAAGCAATAGCAATCGTAATAGCTATCGTTTATGACTTCATTTTAGTCATTTGGCACCGCCTATGTGACGTTAGCCATCAAAGTTGTTCATTCAACAACAAAAGTTGTGCTTTCGCAATCCGCGCAAAGCAATTGGTAGGGGGGCAGGCCTGTCCAAGCTACATACCTTCGCGGGCATATTAAATTTACTACAAAAGCTGGAGGGCCGCAGACAAAAATGTTTTCAGTTTTCAAGTTTTAAAAAATCAGGGTAATCATTTCTTCTTACGTTTAGGTATTGGTTCTTCGTTAATTTATCTTTAACAGTTATATCGATATCAACATCAACATTCGTTGCTTCCAGACGCTTTACAGAACAAACTAATAATTTCCAAAACTATTTTCTTATTAAGTAAAACATGCATGATAACAAGCCGAGTTTGGACAGCCCTAGTAAGGTCATTAGAAAGTTGGTAGGTACTGCTCCTAGTTAGAAACATTGGGTAAAATACACTATAGAGATGGGAAATATATTTAGTAATTATTATTTTCATATTGTACCTATCGGTCAAGTATTTGTATTTTTTGTAATGTAGAATATACCTAGACCCTATAAATGTATTAAAGCGTTTCTAAATTGCTTGATTATCAATAACTAAGTAGGAATCGTTTCTTACTTTACACTTTGTGTAGTGATAGCACGCGGAAAGAAATAAAAAACAGCATTGGTATCTTTAAAATTTAATAAAATAATGCAACGATTACATTGGGAATTAATAAAATAATTATACTAGTTGATGTGGTGTTACAGAGGATATGACATATTATCCATAATTTTGGTGACGCGGGTACCTTTTGTCTGTATTCTATGAAATACGATTATACAGGGTTATATTGTGTATTGTGGTTAAATAAGGTAACATTAGCGCCGGGTACATCTGTTATATTATCAAACTATTTATATTTACATTTCTAAACTTACAAGCAACATATAAACAAAAATATATAAACGAAACAACCTAACCTAGCATACGATAATACATTCTTGAGAATTATCTTGAAAAGTAGGAGAAAAATAACAAACATTTACATACAAAATAAATTAAAAAACTAATTTAAAAATATAACATTAGTTGGAAAAATTAAAGTTAATCAGATCTTAGACAGTGTAGTTTTTTAAATCAAGAATTTTTTTCTAAGGGGCCTAATAATGTTCCACAGTAAAGTGAGTGTTTTTTTTAACAGTTTTTTCGTGTTATTATAATTTAATTTAAGATTAATACTGAAAAGAGAAGAAAAGGTACAACTTAACTACCACTGGACGGATACTGATTACTGCTTTGGTTTATCCTTTAACTTAAATATATTACAAAAATTATACCATAAACTTAAAATTAACTTAACGCTTTGAAAAACTGCTTTTCTGCCATACAAATGTTTAGTACAAGATCTGTAGAGATCAACAAAATATCAGAATAATCTAGATTTAGCAAGTGAAACCTGTAACTCTTTGAAAATGTCATCTAGGTAATTTACAAAATCTTCAATTTTTAACTCAATGAAAAATGTATTATGTTTTACAATTACTCCAAACCTGTTGCTGAAAAAGCGCTCTTCTTTTTTTTTAACAAATCAAATAAAGTCTGAACTTGAATGCATGTATTAGAGCAAAAAGTCAATTTTTAACAGGTGTAATTTCCAATAGTTAATATTCAACTGTTTACATAATATATATTATTGAATTTTGCTTCACATAGAATATAAACATTTAGTTAGGTTTAGTCTTCGGGTATCAAAGCAGAAGTTGCGGTGGTATTAATTCGCTAGTTCAACTAAAAATAACTACAGACTAATTTAACCTGATTTACAAAAAGTTTGCATTACTATTGTGCGTGATTTAAAAATTATACATTTTGCTTAATAAAATTGTGTAGGTACTTAATTTACCTAAAGGATGTAAACTATATTTTTTTAAATTAAAACGCTTTGCATTATTTAAATTTTTAACCTACTTGATTTGGTTTCAGCGGAATGTTATCGTAATTTCAGAGTAACAATTAAATTACTTTTACTTTGATAAAATAATTAAAATAAAATAAAAAAGACAACGAGTTTTAAAGAATCAACCGCAATTAATTACTTAATTACTTAATATATTTACTATATTTTCATTACGATTTATATTTATTTTTCTAACAAAACTTATATCTAAAGATTAAAGAACCTTATAATAAATAGTTTTCAATAATAATACGGTTTTTAATTACGTTCTGAATAATCTATGAATGTATTATTTATTATATTTAAATATTATTTACGAACTTGCACTTTCGGCCAAAAGAAACTGATTATAATATAACTGCTCGATGAGGGCATGTTTTTTTTTATTATATTACTTATTTCAATGTATAGATTAAGTGTTTAATCTGTCAACTGTTTAACTATAATATTTTGATTAGTAAAAAAGTTGCCTAAGATGCTGTCTTCGAATGAAAGCTGCCTTTGTGAACATCAAGCACGATAAATGTCACTTTTATCCAACATGAATCTAATTAGACAATAATACTGACAATTTATAGCTGCCAATAAAAGTTAACAAAAGAATATGATACTACCTCTGAGCAAATAAAAAAATCCAGAGGGAACGTCGTTGAACAGTCAAGTGAAGCCGGTTTTTTATACATGTGTGAGTGCGCCGCCATAGTTTGACTGACAAGCCAAGGCGTAGTTTCATAGTTACCTAGATGTGTGTGTAATTGTCTGTACACGGCGAAGCGTAGTTTTGGTTGGCTTCACTTGTTTGCTTACAACATTCTCTCTTGATTTTTTTATTTGCTCTGAGGATACAAGTTTAATAAAAGTTGGCAATTAGTAATGTAATGGTACAAAGCTGCCTCTTTTTTCTTAAAGCTAAAAAATATTAAAATAATACTTATTAGCTGCCGAACTAGCTAGCTGCCTTTGAAAAGTAATACAATATTAACCTAATTGGTTTTTATGGTTTCTACCGATAGTAAAGCAAAGTTGTTTACGCAAATTTTACTATATAGTCGATTAAAAATAGCTGCTAAAGTCATGTCATAATATTTAGCTGTTTAAGCTAATCTTATATATTTTTAAAATAGCTACCATTTTTCTACGGTTATAAATAGCTCTGCACATGGCGATCATACAATTGCATCAAGACTAAAATAGCCGCCAATAGTAAACCAAAGTGGTTTTTACAAATTCTAAAAGTCAATTAAAATTAACCTGCAATAATCCTTACAATGTTTAAAATAGTTACCTTTGTGATGATTTTAAATAGCTGTATGTCAGTAACAATCATAAAAATACTTTAAAAATAGCTACCAATAGTAAACCAAGTTGGTTTACTCAGATTATAAAAATCCTGCTAAAATTGAAATTAAATGTCATATTGTAGATTGTTGGTAACTTAATTATTTCTTTAAATAGATACCATTTTACTATACTTTTAAATAGCTGCACGTTGTTAACAACCAAGCAATGAAAATAAAAAAGCTGCCGATAGAAAACCAAAACGGTTTTCAAAAATTGTGAACTTAATTTAAAATAGCTCAAATGTATGTGTAATAATTACAGCTTGTGCATAATAATTAGAGTTTTTTGATATTTCTTAAAATAGCTGCCTATATATCTTTCTGCTCTGATTTTAAATGGCTAACAATATAAAGTTGCAATAAAATTAAAATAGCTACCAATAATAAACCAAAGCGGTTTCCACATTTTTTTGTAAAGACAACCAATTTAGCTGCTGAAATTCATGTTATGATTAAGCTTTATGATAAGTAACGTATTACATATATTTCTTAATAGCTGCCATTTTGCAATGTTTATAAATAGCTGCACATTGTTGTCAATTATACAGGGTTACAGGCTAAGTCGACCTATTCCCGTTAAGCGTGTGTAGTTTACTACGTTTCTGACTGATTTGACTATGAAACACCATATCCTAAATCTCACAGTTTTCGAGATATTTGAATTCAAATACTTTTTATAAAAGGTTAATTTTACGGACGATATTGGGTAGTGAAGTCATAAAACATTACTTTACATGTAAAAATCAAATAAAAATAATAATACGACTTACACATTTTAAAATATCTGAGCTGATAGCCGAAAATTGGGAATTTTATAAATTACAATTTCAAATATCTGTTTTTTTTTTAAATTTAGGATAGTGTATTTCATAATCAAATTAGTCTGAAACAAAGTAAACTACACACCCTTAACGGGAATAGGTCGACTTACCCTGTAACCCTGTAGAATTGTAATAAAAATAACTTTCATCAATTAAAAGCCGTTGGTCGAATAAAATAGCGGAATATTTTAAATAATACGTCCTGCCCAATATAGCTGCTATAAGACTATTTAACTGCCTTTAGAAAGTTGTTAATAGACAAATAACTAATAAAAATAAATAGCTGTTCTAGATAGCTGCTATATTATTAGTTGTTAATAACGTTTTTTCATAAATTTAGTGATGTCCAAACATTGAATTTAGCTGCTCCTGATCACAAACAAATCAAGATTTCTTTGTCAACGCGAAGACAAGATAATTTAATCCTGATTGTATTTAGCTACAACTATGGGCAACTTTGAAATTTTTAGCGTCTAATTAAACTAAAAGCAAAAATTATTAAATATTATAATTATCTTAGTCATTAATTAATTTTAAATAGAAAACTTAGTTATAATAGTTTAATGGCTAAATGTGAAACAAACCTTACTTACCTTTGCCTAATTTATGAATAAACGTTTCTTATCTCTACTTTTTAATATCATAAAATATTACTTAAATTACAAAAGCGAAACTGCAAAAGAAATAAATTGATCAAAATTGTAAATGGTTACTAATAAAAAAAAACAGCGAAAAAATTAATTGATCCAAATAGCAAATGTGTATCACAAATAGTCCAATAAATTAAATCACCTGTATCCATTGTTACTAATTAAAAAAAGAAACTGCGAAAAATCCCAGATGAATCTGCTATTAATTTGCCAGATTCGCATACTTATATTTAGGTTTGTAACTGTTGTACATGATCATTTTATTTCTCTTGCAAAAATTAGTAGTTAGTCTTGCTAAATACAGAGGTTAAAAAATGTACACAGTTTTAATAATCGGCTTCTTTTCTGAAAGTTATAAACGCATGGCCGAGGAACACGGCCGCGTTGAGGGTCGCAAACACGCCAGAAGAGATGAGCAGGTCGTAAGACAGCTTGTTCGGACGCAAGTTGGCGTAGTATGATCTGTGCCAATCTGTAAAAAAAGAACATATTTTTAAACTCTACAACAATATCCACATTAAATTTGTCAATTTTATTATATTTAATTTTTTCAAGGATTACCCAGATTTTGTGTAGCGAAAATGTCAAAAATCAATTATTTAGCTGCTGAACGATAAAACGGGTCATTGTGAGATTATTTAACACTAGAGTACACGCGCCATTTTTTTTTACACTAAATACACGCGTGGCCTGCTATACCCTTTTTGAAATGGCCCTAAGTAAGTTTTTTTATAGTAAAAATCAATTAAAATGCAATTGAAATGATGTAGTAATGCATTCTCTTACAATCTAATAAATAATATATTTTTTGTATAAATCTTTGCAAGCTGTGTTTACAAGTTTAAGTTTTTTTAACAATCGTTTAGTTTATACAAAATACTACGCAAAATACAGTTACAGAAAATTAACGGTTTTTAAATAGTTGACGGTTTGATAAAGTAAAAGGAAGCAAAACGACCGGAAGTCTTAGCACCAATCTCCAGAGACAACCATCGATATTTTAATTGAGCGTGGCACAGGCTTCACCTTATACAGCCGAGCGGGCCCAGAGGTGCTGTTTGCATAGTAATAGCAAAAATAAAGGCACTGATAGTTATGAGTATCACTGGTAGATGATTCTCAGGAAATTATAAACTAATACTTTAAGAAACTTTAAAAAAGATAATTTCTCTAAACTCGCCACCCTTAGAGATTGTGTAGGTAGGTACGTTGTACCTACCTCATAGATATACCACCAATAAGAAAAACTAAAATGTTAAATGTTATACAGCTCTATATTAACTGTTTTTAAATCGTGACTGTTGTGTGGAAAACATAGCCTATGTCACTTTCCACCCTCTGAACAATACCCATGCCAAAAATCAAGTCGATCCGTGCTCTGTTGCTGCATGAAAGAGTAACAAACCAATAAACACCCTTCACTTATACCAAATAGACTTATAATAAATTACTTATAGTAAGGAAAAAAAATAAAATTATAACTTGCTTTTAGCATAGCACTACTGTTGAATGTAACCCTGTACCTTCGAGCAAATATCTACAGAGCCACAGTCCCTTAGTGAAAGTAGTAAAAAAATGTCCGAGCGCCGTCATACATACCGACTCAGATATTTATATCAAATAATTCACAATAACTCGTTATCTCGAATCTTGTTATATCATCTTACGCGCAGCGTTGTAGTCGGCTTGCAATCGCCTTACGACTAACTAAAAAGCCTGCCCACTACGTATAACGTAGCTTGGGCAGGGTTTTGGCTCCGGACACTTTTTTTCACGATTGTGACTATATATATTTGCTCGAAGCCCCGTGCATAAGTAAGAGGCTATCACGTTCCAGTATTGTTCACGGCTTATTGAATAAACGAGCGTGGATGGTAATGAACCGACGCACAGTTAGCTTATCAGATATTTAGACCAAATGTTCTAAATCAAGACCATGTGTGACCTGAATTGAAACCTTTGAACTGGGCTGCATGTAACAGTTATACTCAGTCGAAAGGAGCCCGATGTACTTTTCCTTACTGGTACAAAATAACTTTTATTACGGTACCAAGTTGGTTCTCAAATCATTTTTATACAATACATAGGTAATTTAAATTAAATCCTTTTAAAATAGTCACATATTTTGAACTAGCTGACCCGAGGAACTTAGTTTCATGCGATATCTTTATAAATATTAGCCTGTGTTATTCTGATGTATAAGCATTATTATTGCAAAGTTTTATCTCAATCGTTTCAGTAGTTTTTGCGTGAAAGAGTAACAAACATCCATACATACTACAAACTTTCGCGTTTATAATATTAGTAGGTAGGATGTAAAATGACATTAAATTTTTAGAGGCTGTTTCAAAAATGACAAATGTTGGTAGGTAATTGTTAACTAAACTATGAAAATGAAAACGGCCGTAACCAGGATGAGATGTAGCCAACAGATTGATACATAAAATAAAACCTGCAATGATCATTGACTATTATAATAAATATTGAAGAATTACCGATACCGATACTGATAAAATATAACAAGAGCAGCGCCGGATAGTAAACGCTACAGAAACCTCCAATGATGACTACCTAATCATAAAGACTATACCTAAATGATGGAGTCTCACCGTAAAATATGACAGCGGCGGCGGCAGTGAACATGATGACCCCGAGCACAGAGAAGCCGATGGACGTCCGCCAGCCGATCTGTTCGCCGAACAGTCGAGCGATTACCAGCACACCGGTGATGATGACGAAACCTGGAAAGATGATAAAACCTTTAAGATATCATTTTTATATCGTTGATTTTAAAAACTGAAATTCATTTTGCCGCTATGCGACCGATCGATCGCAACCATCTTTAAAGTAGTGCCAAAGAAGATATAATAATACTACGTAATGCGCCTGATTGCACCTTATAAATATTCAGCTAAGGAAACTTAATATTATTTATTCCGTTGAATAATCAGAATTTCCAGAGTTCTTGAGGTCAGAAGGACTATTTCCATAAAAAGAAATATAATTTGCCGCCAGCCTAAAATCCTTTTCCTCCTTCATAGGTAGGCCGTTTAAGGTAGTTGTACGTCAGTATTTGGGAAACCAAAGCTTTTTCCCTCAACAACATGTTTATCTTAACACGTAGGTACAACGCCGTCATCGAACAATGGCAACGCACTACGTACAGGAAACGCCCGGAAATCTAACAATGCCTGTTCACGCATGACCACGATGACGTTTCGACGACGTTTATGAAGGAAGTCATAGCCAACACTCGCGGAGGACGTTTAAGGCGCTGTCCCACTGCTGCGCACGGATAGGCTCAGATTACGCACGCATACGGTTGCGGCACGTAAGTCTAGCGCTGAGCGAAGTGTGGAGGGGATGGCTGGGTTTAGTATGGCGGTCACCATGCACAGCCATCCCCTCCACACTACCCTCAGCGCTACACTTACGTGCCACTACCTGCTTTACTTTGCAATAAAAATATACTTATGTGATAATTTCTACTGCGGCCCATGACTACGCTACGTAATACAAGATTACTGATTAAATGAGTCATTGCTTGTTATCGACATTGTGTGGTTTGCTTGGATGTTGCGCAGTTGTTGTGTGGTTGATCTCAATGCGAGCAATACATACGTTCTAAGCAGGTACCTACATAACAGTTGTACGTACAAACATAAAAGCGGTAAAAACGCAGCTAAAGTTGACCGTAGGATATTTCCACCAGGCCACCGCCACCGATGTTTTTCATATCGACTTGTGAGCGTGCATCAGTGAACAGTTCAAATTGAGCGATTCGAGTTGTGTTTCAGGAAAATACGGCAGGCCTTTACTGAAATACGGCAATTTCAGACTATCGTAGTACCAATCGTCAAATCGTACTGGGAAACCCCTAGTAATTACGATTTTGGCAAGCGTACCTATACGGCAATTTTTCGTCAAATAGGCTCAAACACGGAATTTTGAAAAAGGATTTACGGCATTCCAGGTTTTTTAAATAACACTACGCATGTACTATCTCCGCGCAGCTGTGCTATGTAGTAGGGTAATGCTGCAGTGGGACAACGCCTTTACGATGCAAGTTGCTTTCACAAACGGAGTTCAATGTAACTCTGGTAATCGAGTGAAAACCGAATCGTTGGTGTCAATGACGCTTGATTAATTAGACTTTATTAATTTACTGCTTGGTCCTAGCTAATTGTGTTACGTGGTTGTCAGATCATAATTAAGCTGGTCTAAATGCTTAATTAATTATTTGTGCACTAACTTATTTTGCTACAGTCAAAATCATTGGAGAAGCATTACTTAGGCATTATAAGAAGCATAAATCATAACAATAGAGCTTTCTAATGCTTCAAGCGACTTTTTTAAGTATGGAGTATTTGATTTTGAAAATCAGAAATGTAGTCGGTGACTAAGCGGCCGGCGACCTAAGGTTTTAGAATTGTGCCTAGTAAGAAACTTACTTACTGTAATTTGTACTATTTTTGATGATCTGGATCACCCTCACGATTATTCTATTTGTTTTCCTAATAAATAATATAGCAGCACTAATATTGTTCTTTTAGTAATTGCACTGAAGTTAATTATCTCAGGTTCACTTAATAGAGGTAGGCGTTGAAATAGTTAAATACGAGTATATACCAAGAACTCAGAGCAAATAGATTTTTGGTCTGAGACCAAGAAGTATTAGTAGTATTTACAAATATGTATCAATATTACCCAAATAATATTTTTTCTATCTGTCTAAAACAAAAGGATGATCGCGCGCGGTTCGCAGACTTGGACTCGGACGCGACGCGCGGGTCCGGTAGCGCTGGCGACCATGAAGGCTCGCCATAATATGTATTAGGTACCTACATAATCGTTTTGAATTTTCACTCACTTTTATGTTAATTTACCATCTACTCTGGTATTCTGAGTGAAATCAGCAATGATTTAATACCTGAACTGAGCATTCTATTTGTCTTTTACTTACAAGTATTTATTATTGTTCATTCATTCATTTTGAGTTGAACCATATCTAAACATGACGAAGATCTACCTACGCAGTTGTTGTTTTGCTTCTGCCTGCCGCAGGTTAACAACTCGTTAGAATAAAGTATTAATTAGCAAAAAACCAACTACCTATTGTTAGTGACCAGCCGTTCGTCACTGTCATAGGCTGATCTCGTTATTATTTGTGACTCAGCTTGCTGTGACGGACTCTATAAATCGTAATTACTAGTATTATTACTAGTTCTCCGAACAGTAGACCTCGCGGTACATCCCTTTATGTTAATCTTTATAAGCGTAGTAAAGAAGTCTTCATGGACATCTAGAGGAAAATTAATATCGCAAAAGCAAAGCAGAATCGTCGACTTGAAACGGAGACCTCTCTCACTTCATTCGTTCGGTCAATTATTTTTGTGTTGCTAAAAGTAATCCCGATAGATTAATTAATGTAGAGATAACGTGAACACATTAAAAAATACACAAGAACATCTGTTAGTCAGTCTAAAACAATGAAACTTAACAATGTACCTAACTCTTTCTACTAGAGTGGTGATCTAATTGTACGTTATATATGTAGGTAGAGTAGCCAACTCTACTGTTTTAGCTGTAGAATTAAAGTTTTTTCTTATATATTACAGTTTTCAGTTTAGGCCTTAAAAAAGGAAAAAATGTAGATTCATAGTTTTTTAAGTTAGAATTTACAGTTTTCTACAGGATTTTTGTTTTTGTGAACTTTTTAAAGTATTAGTTTAAGTCGTCGTTAGCAACACTGTACGAGTACCTATGTAGGTAATATTCATAGAAGATTTGAGACATGCATTCAGTTGTTAGCGCAAGACAGGAAAATTTGGCGACAGTAGGAAGGAGGCTCAACATTTACTTATTGATTGTTCTTTCATTTTTATAGCATTCATAGCAATCAAAAACAAGTATCCGAACTAGCTGACAAGAGTAAAGGTCCCTGAAAAGATCTGTACATAAATTAACCTTAAAACTTGTAAAAAATGGCCAAGTGTTGCCAAGAACGGCTCGAAGCCCTGACCCGATTGCTTCAATGGTATTTGTTCTAATCATTCAATTTGCGGACAATTGTTAAGAATCGATTCGGAAAAGTTTCACGGAAGACCGCTCACAGCTACTCGATTAACAAATTAATCTCAATGTAGAGACAAGGCCTTGCACAAATCTTTTTGTATAATCCCTCGATATTTGACAAAATGTCGTATTTCCCAGTCGTAAACGACCACCTTGGCATTTCGTTGTGCATAGAACTTAATATACTCGTAGGAATTATTTTTACGTAATAGCGAAGTTCACTTTGTTTACAATTTTAGTAAATTATAAAATTTCTGTCTCCAAGTAGTAATCAAAAAAGGCAGGCGCGCTTTCCCGCTATGGACAGGATTTTCATGCCCATAACACATACAAATTCAGGTGAGGGACAGTTGCATTGGGGCTGTCTTAGGTCTGTGCCGACTCTTGATCGGTCGATAGGTTTTGTTACGATATGCAACGTCCTTTAGAGTAGTTTGTCTCTTTGTCAATTTAGGTGGCCTTTCATGCACGCTAGATCAGTGATGTTATAAACCCTCTTTTTTTTACGAGTGTGAAATCTTCCAAAGGTGCCCGACCGCTTTGGGGTGCAGTCGGGTTATGTGGGATTGTACCCAGTAAAACCCCCTCGGTGTCCAGCTTATGTGCCTTCTTGGGAGCTCCGGGATCTCCAAAAGGAACGCACCGGTCCTCCCGGCACTTCGTGTGTCTACTCGCCTGGTAGTAGACCAGGCTTGTACGGTCCTGTACGACAGCGTTGCCACACACGCTGCCGTCCTTCTCGGGCCCGCTTGAGTGGATGGCCAGAGCCCCAACTCTGACCACCCACGAGCCCAGGGGTCCCCTTTTAGTAGGCTCTTACTACAGGCAGGGGATACCGATGCAGTATTCTAGTGCCCCGGCATGTTATACACCCTATGCCTGATACGGCTCTTGCTGTATTACACAGCTTTCAGGCCCTCTTGGATCCCAAAATAAGGCAAACTACCGCTTACAGTACCTCTTTCAAAGCCGAATTTTCATACAAATGTTTTGTTCGAAAACTATGTATGGCCAATACCTACCGCCACTGATGTTTTTTTTCAACCGTACCAAATATTTTTCCACTTTCCCCTAAAATACGGCTATTTTGAGATTAAACCGACCACCCTAAAATTGACTTGGAACAACATTGCGCTAGATCGTGATTGTAAAAAGATAGAAGATAGGGGTAACTTACTAGAGTAAGCGGAGTAGATGAGGGCGATGTGCCGGTGGTCGCTCTGCACGACCTGCGGCGCGGTGAGCGCGCCCACCACCAGGCCGATCGCGATGATCGACAGCACCTGCAATTAACGCTCTTATTAGCTAAACTATAAAGGATAAAATGCAATAAAGTCTCCGTGAAATCCCGGTCCCTCCACAGGCCAGAATACATAACGAATCTCTAAAGGTGCCATTTGGAACCGAGCTGCTGACTGCAACTGCCGAAAACACGTGTAGCGGCTGATACAAGCTAGTAGTGCAGCTGTACCAGCCTTTTTTTTAATAGTCCACTGCAGGACGTAGGCCTACCCACGTTGGGTGTTTTGGGCCATATCCACCACGCTGGCCCAGTGCGGGTTGGTGGATTCACATACGCCATCGAATTTCTTCTACGGCCGTAAGCAGGTTGCCTCACGATGTTTTCCTTCACCAAAAAGCCAATGGTGTGAAATTCCGTACATTAATTCCAAGAACTCATTGGTACGGGACCGGGGATTTGAACCCACGACCTCACGATTGTAAGGCGGGTGTCACCACCACGGCTGTATACAGCCGTACAGTAATTAAAACAAAATGAGGTCGGCAGGTACACTACTAATTTGTAAGTATCAGCCGCTTCATTCCATAGGGGAGGCCTACGTCCGACGTCCTACGACTGATAATAATAATGATAGGTATTCACAAAACTAAACTAAATATTATTATCTCTTGATTCTGAAAAAATCGCACGTCTAGCTTTGTCCAAAGTTAAAGTTCAAGCTTTAGTTCAAAGTTATATGGGGTTAAAAATGGCTTCGAGAAAAGTATGGTACGGCGTTGCTGCTCGACTTGGCAGGTCACTGCCCCCAGATGATGTTATTAGACAGCTTTTGTTACGTCACTTTCATGACCAAATGTAATATCACATGTTTTAGTAGTGACACTAACTGGGAAATAGGTACCGCACCTTGGACTGCCCATCAGTAGTCATACATTACTTTATCTACGGAAGCTAGGGCAACTGATTTATGACTGAGTGACGAGTGACGATCACATTGTTGTGCTCCCAGGATTATGAATAGATGTTATTTAAAACTGTACGTAACACCATAGACTAACCTAAAGTTAGTCTGTGGTAATAACACGGATATGTGATAGTCATTCGTGACACTTAAGCCGGAAACATACTATCGGACGCGGCTTACGGACGCGACTGACAGCCGCGATTGATAGATCTAGACTATGAAAGTACATTGAGCCGTGCTCACTATCGGACATCCTTAATCGGACACTATCGGACGTCCTTGAGCGTTCGGACGTCCGAGAGCGATTTGGCACACCGGATGTTTTAAGACTGTGCACATTGCTAAGTCACGGCTGTAAGTCGCGTCCGTCAGCCGCGTCCGATAGTATGTTTCCGGCTTTACATGCAGGTGAGCCAATGAGCTATGGAGAGGGCTATGTTTGTAGTATCTCTGCAATACCGCATCAGAAACGAGGAGATCCGTAGAAGAACCGATATATCTCAGCGGATGTCGCGCTGGATGCAAGCCACTTCCAACCGGTGTTATTGGAAACCTATAGGACAGGCCTATATCCAGCAATGTATTTCCTATGGCTGAAACGACAACATAAAGTCGTGGGTCTTACACCGACTCATTACTCAATTGCATAAAAAAACGATATTTAAGCTATCCGAAGTGGTAACATCAATTTGCCCCAAAAAACACGCAATTCTTTCACGATCGCCGCAAATCCATTGTTACAGTGACGCCAATTTCACACTTTTCGAAAACCATTTAATACGGAAATCTTTTGTAGGCAATGCTCGTCACCGATTGTTGTCAATTTGTCTTGCGAGACAAGTTATTAGACAGCTTTTGTTATATTCTTCTTGAAAATGAATTACAATTGCATCACTGATTTAGTATTCTTTATTTCACTTGAAAATTAATCGCAATTGCAATTATGTACCTACTTTTTTGACCGACGAATTGTATACCTCCTATACAATTCGACGCGTAGGTATACTTTTTTATCTTTTTTTTTTTTGTGTAACCACGCATAACTTTTTTCGTAGTAGTCCGATTTCAATAATTCTTTTCTTATTGGAAAAAGTATACTTCGAAATTGGTCCCATTTAAATGTTATCGAAATCGGCTGAGCCATTTTTGATAAATCAACAATATTGTGAAAAATGTTACATCGATCCTTGCGAAATATGCTTGAATTTTGTACACGGGTGAAGTCGGTCATGATATTTTTGCAAAAAATAATTATTATTCCTGAGTATATTTCAACGTAATATTTTTATCGACTATATCCTACTAATATTATAAACGCAAAAGTTTGTGAGGATGGATGGATGTATGGATGTTTGTTACTCTTTCAAGCAAAAACTACTGAACGGATTGAGTTGAAACTTTGCAATAATATAGCTTATATATCAGAATAACACATAGGCTATAAATTATAATGATATATTGCGTATGCGGGCGAAGCCGCGGGTAAAAACTAGTATAATAATGTTTTAGTTGGTATTATACATTTGTTATATACATTTACTAGCGACCCGCCCCGGCTTCCAAAGGTGTATCCTACTAATATTATAAACGCGAAAGTTTGTGAGGATGGAAGTATGGATGTTTGTTACTAATTCACGCAAAAACTACTGAACGGATTGAGATGAAACTTTGCAATAATATAGCTTATATATCAGAATAACACATAGGCTATAAATTATAATGATATTGCGTCAAAAATCAAAATATCATGCGGGCGAAGCCGCGGGTAAAAACTATTTATACATTTAAACATTCCTCTTGAATCACTCTAATGTATTAAAAAAACGCATCAAAATCCGTTGCGTACTTTGAAAGATATAAAGCATACATAGGGACAGGGAAGAAACTTTATTTTATACTATGTAGTGATGTAAGTGTGTATTTATTTAGTTTATATATATGTATTTCCTCAGTTAGACTGGTTTAGTTTTTTAGACGTAAGATAGATCTTTGTGAAATGGAAACCAATGCGTGCTACAATTTTATTACTGTACAGCTTCATAATTTTTCTTTTCTCTCTATTTTTAGCAAAATATTGTTTTCCTCACTCGATAGGTACTTATCTTATAAATTCTATCGATTCTTCTTGTTTTCAAATCATCTCCGAGTTTAATAACCTCTTCAACTCTACTAGTATTTCGTTTCTGCTAAACCGAGTAGTTTATTAATTTTAATATTATGTTACCGGAGTAACTTAATTCTTTTATATTTTTTAGCTTATTCAATCAATCATCTCAAGTGATGGTGTCTAGTGAAAGTTTATTTTATAAGTGAACGTCGAATATTTTCTCTTGTACACCGCAAACTGATGTTTTTTTCAACATGGTGTTTTCTTAACCTGCACTTACTGGTTTTCACTTTTATTCATCTTTCATTGTACTAGAAAAACCACGCATTTAATAATTTTACCGCGTTCGTTATTTAGTTATATTTGTTGAGCTGTTTTGTCTTACGTTTGAACCGGTTTTTTGGTCTTTTTTTGGATTTTTGATTTGGTGTCAAAATTATTGCATAATGGTAATTATAAACAATTTAACAACATAAATATTGGTTCTGTGAATCTGAAATTATAATTTTTTTTTTTTTAATTTTATTTGACATTAAATTGGCCACAATTTCGTCACCTGCCCTACTCCCCCTACACAAAAATCCAAATCAAAATTTATATATTAGGTGCGAAATTATATAAATCTTATCCATTTACTCATATTAGTATGCCTACACAAAATTGTCGAGTAAGTATTCGATAGTAAATGTATTGATATCCTAAATTCGAATTTCAGAAATTTGAGATTACGTGCGACTTTAATGCACCACCTGAAGGGTAGGCAATGCACTAAGTAAATCCTCCGGTATTGTAGTCATTAAGTACTTAACCAAATTACAGGCTACAGTGTCCTCTTACCATCAGGAGGTCTGTTAGCCAGTTTGCCACTACATTACAGAAAAAAAATCACGTATTGCGTAAATTATCGATGAAAAACATACAGTGTTATTTAATATTTCGTTGACTAAGATGACCACTAAACTAGTGTTATCAGGCCTTATAAATCCACTTATTAGTCTATTTAGTGTAGACGTTCGACTTCCTCACACCATGAATCATCTACCGCCATCAGATCTAGCATAAAACAAAGCTGTTGTAGTATACCGTTGCTAATCGTCGATAATTGCAGAACTGAGAATTCAAGGGCGTTGTGTGAACTGAGGAAGAAGCGTGCTCTATATTCTGTTGTCTTTGTAATCTGTGGAGGCTAGGCTACAGATTAAAATAGAGCAGAGTTCGATTAAAACAGCAAATTGTGGTAGCTAATTGTTTTCTTTTTAATCTGACTGGTATAGCTAAGCTTAAAGCCGGAAACATACTATCGGACGCGGCTGACGGACGCGACTGACAGCCGCGACCTAATAGACTATGAAAGTACACTGAGCCGTGCAGACTATCGGACATAAGTCGCGGACGTCACCTTCGGACGACCTTAAGCGTTCGGACGTCCGAGAGCGATCTGGCACACCGGATGTCTTAAGACTGTGCACATTGTTAAGTCGCGGCTGTCAGTCGCGTCCGTAAGCCGCGTCCGATAGTATGTTTCCGGCTTAAATACTGCCAGTGTAAGACAAAGTTTCATCATCGGAGCAAAAAAGCTATTGTAGGTACATAATATTAATTGTTTGTTGGTCATAAGACACTGTACTACCGTACTACAAATCTACCCAAACTAACTTCCCCGCGTGCACTTATCAGTTATCACTTGACTTAGAAATTTTCTTTTTGTAATATACGAAGCCACTGTTTAAGAACTAGGCAAATGTCAATAGAGCCATCTCCAGCATGGATGTATTTATCCAAACTTTCTTCCCCACGTGCACTTATCAGTTATCACTTGACTTAGGAATTTTCTTTTTGTAATATACGAAGCCACTGTTTAAGAACTAGGCAAATGTCAATAGAGCCATCTCCAGCATGGATGTATTTATCCAAACTTTCTTCCCCACGTGCACTTATCAGTTATCACTTGACTTAGGAATTTTCTTTTTGTAATATACGAAGCCACTGTTTAAGAACTAGGCAAATGTCAGTAGAGCCATCTCCAGCATGGGTGTATTTATCCAAACTTTCTTCCCCACGTGCACTTATCAGTTATCACTTTACTTAGGAATTTTCTTTTTGTAATATACGAAGCCACTGTTTAAGAACTAGGCAAATGTCAGTAGAGCCATCTCCAGCATGGGTGTATTTATCCAAACTTTCTTCCCCACGTGCACTTATCAGTTATCACTTGACTTAGGAATTTTCTTTTTGTAATATACGAAGCCACTGTTTAAGAACTAGGCAAATGTCAATAGAGCCATCTCCAGCATGGATGTATTTATCCAAACTTTCTTCCCCACGTGCACTTATCAGTTATCACTTGACTTAGGAATTTTCTTTTTGTAATATACGAAGCCACTGTTTAAGAACTAGGCAAATGTCAGTAGAGCCATCTCCAGCATGGGTGTATTTATCCAAACTTTCTTCCCCACGTGCACTTATCAGTTATCACTTTACTTAGGAATTTTCTTTTTGTAATATTCGAAGCCACTGTTTAAGAACTAGGCAAATGTCAGTAGAGCCATCTCCAGCATGGATGTATTTATCCAAACTTTCTTCCCCACGTGCACTTATCAGTTATCACTTTACTTAGGAATTTTCTTTTTGTAATATACGAAACCACTGTTTAAGAACTAGGCAAATGTCAGTAGAGCCATCTCCAGCATGGATGTATTTATCCAAACTTTCTTCTCCACGTGCACTTATCAGTTATCACTTTACTTAGGAATTTTCTTTTTGTAATATACGAAGCCATTGTTTAAGAACTAGGCAAATGTCAGTAGAGCCATCTTCAGCATGGATGTATTGATCTCCTGGGTTTATGGTTTTTTAGCATCAATTATACCTCCCTGTACGATATTTCATCCATCTTCTCTTTGATTTGGTCCAGAATGCTCTTCGTGGCCTTTCTTTACATTGTTGTCTTTGTTGTTGAAACAAATATTATCCATGATTTCTCCAAACTATCCTCTCCAATGTATCTTTACTTATGATCCATGATTTTTACGCCAACCTTTTTAGACTTTTGAAGTTCGGTCTTATATTATACCTCTGTAGTAATCTGTGTATAGGTTTGTATTGTACAATCTGGCAGAATGCTCGTTTCCCATACTTACTAGCTATTGTACTTAATTGTTGACAACCGGCTTGGTTCCACGGTACATTGTGTTTTGCATTGTCTGCGTATCGATTTATTAATAACTTATATTAGCTTTACTATGTTGGCCTTGCACTTGGCAATTATTGGTAGTTAACTTGCGGTATTGTATGTTCTAGAACTTGAAATTTTAATGAGTAGGTTAGCTTTTGCACATAGTTTATTCAGTTTAGTTGAATGTTGGTTTTCTTTTTCCGATATTTTATTTAACGAACTGCTTTCGTCTTATAGACACTCCTAGCTACACTAGATTCTAACAATTTAGACAAATTATGCCAGGCGATTCAGGTTGAGCTTAATAAAAAATAAGTTTCAAGATCCCGTGCATTAATCACGTGTGTGTGTTTATGTATTGACGCAAGTAAACGCGTCAGTGTAGCGAAATCAGTTATTTGTTCGGAATTTCCGGGATTTGGCTGTAGGTAGAATAACCCAAAAGAATAACTCACGTTTAAAGGCGGCTAAGGCTTTACAAGAACTAATCATTGAATAAGAATAAATAATGATCGCCAGCTTAACGCCTGCCCATAGTATAGTACTGCTTCAAGGCAGCCGCGACTCTGCTGTCCTGTTTGTTGGACGACTCTTCGCCGCCCGTCTAGGGCTGAGCCTCCGATTCCCTATCACCCACTGAAATAACTTAGATTATAAAACAAGCTAGAAGAATTGCTCACCAGCTCCACTGCCCGTAGACCCACGCACCAGTACTGCTTCAAGGCAGCCGCGGCTCTGCTGTCCCGGTCGTTGGACGAGCTCTCATCACCCTTCTTGGCCTGAGCCTCCGTCTCCCTGTCGCCCGCCGACATGGCCCAAACTACGCGCGCGCCGCCGCCGTACTCGGACACCTTTGGGAAATTGATATTTATAGTGATGATTATTTTAAAATCATAAAACAATAGCGCTCCCTAAATAGTAGATACTTAATTAGTTTATCATATGAGTCAATGAAGTTAATTACTTCACTGACTCGGGTTTGGTATACTTTATATAGGTACTATAATTAGAGAAGAGGACAATGTAAGTATGCAAATCTTGCTTTTGGCTTCGCTTGCGCTTTAACTGCTCTTTCGTTTTTTTTAATTGTTTGCCGCCTATTATCCCCACTATTTATCATGCGGGGTATATCATGCTCTTTCGCTAGTAATACGGATGCTCAGTGTAACAATTCACTCGCGTCTATACAGGGTTATTTCTAATCAATTAGCATCCTTTTAGGGGCTTATTCTGTACATCAAAACTAACAACTTTTGTTCTGCGACTTTTGTCAAACTCAAAAAAAAAAACAGCTGTTCCATACATTTTGTCGAGGGTGAACGATATTTTTCTATGGATATTTTGAGATTTGACGAAAGTCGCAGAACAAAAGTTGTTAGTTTTGATGTACAGAATAAGCCCCTAAAAGGATGCTTATTGATTAGAAATAACCCTGTATTGCCCTAGTATTTAAGGCAAAGGTAGGAGCAGTGGCAGGGTCTGAATGTAAATGCCGAGTTAGACATCCAAGCAAGCTTCAAGTCCATAAAACTAACATTAAATTCAAAGTCATTTATTCATTCATTAAACATGCTACGTACACATGGAATCTCTTATTTTTTCCGCATGGCTTGTCTTAAAAAAGCGTCTGCAGTATAGAGCTGAAAGAACGCGGTTTCATCACTTGGTGTTAATGACATTTCAGTTTGTTTCGTTTCAAAGTCTCCAGTATCTAGCCATCATTATTATTACATCAAATTGCAAAAAAAATGGTTCTTTTAATTCGTAGTAATTTTCTCACTCAAAAACGTAAGGTAAATAATTAATACAAAAGATTACGAATAAAAAGCTTTTCCATTTTCCGAGGTGAAACTTGTAGTGAGTTTCAACAAATTTACGTTCTAAAACTATCATAAATATAAATAGGCATATTTTTGTCCAAAATAGATCGAGTAGAACGGATAACTTCAATCCTCAGTAATTACCCGCTCAAGTACACAGCTGAGCACCTGTTCAATTATTAGGTGTCCCACTTGCGTGCCACGAACAAATTACTAACGTTTCGTCATACTCTAAAAAAGGGGAGTTGTGCTGCTTGTGCTTTTATCTTATTCTGGGTAGGTAGATACTAGGTAACAAACCAAGCACAAGGAGATTTATTTTTATATTAATAGTAGTACATTCAATCAAGTACATATCTAGCTGTCTCATTAATAAACGCACTGTTATTTTGGAGAATTTAAATAGTCGGTCTTTTATCTTTTACGAGCTAATTAAAATTGTCCCAGAAAGAAACAAATGGTTATCTGTAAAGTCGATTTACGGATTTTACGTGATAACGTCATTTGAAAACATTGTTGAATAAACAACAGAAACAAGCCGAACGCTTAGGTCGATTTTCGAGATTTCGAGCTTTGTTCCGCGCTCTTACTTACATGCTCGGCTTAGGTGGAACGTGACACTTTTTCGTGCATGCAGCCGGCGTAAATCGATGTTTTTTATCACATCAAAAAATATAATTATTTTTGCGAAAAATGGCATGACCGACTTCAACCGTGTATAGAATTCGCGAATATTTCGCACGGATCGATGTAGCATTTTTCACATTATTGTTGATTTATCAAAAATGGTTTAGCAGATTTCGATAAAATATAAACGGGACCAACTTCAAAATATACTCTTTCCAATAAAAAAAGATTTATCGAAATCGGACCACTATGTAAAAAGTTATGCGATAATATATAATACTTGTACGAATTGAGTACCTCCTCCGTTCCGTCGGTCAAAAAAACGGATTAACTACCCAAGTTTACTATACCAATCTGCCTTTATTATTAATACGGCAAAGACGAGGCATGGACTTTTCATAAATGAAAACTTGTAAAGGACCTACGAGTACTATTCTACAAACAATCCAAAACAGAGAATATCTCAATAATTTAGTAAAGTTAACAAAAAAAAAATACCAAACACTAACGAAAATTGTAAAGATTCTAAATTCGAATTTCAATAATTTTCCATTCATTCTGCTATCGTCACGTTACGCCAACTAGTACAAGTAGTACATTTTATGGTAACCAAACACATCCGCAAAAAATTTCACGGTCCTTTTGCTAAAGCCAAAACAACGAAACAAAATCAGAGCAACAATTACAAATTAGAAATGTCTGGTTACGCGTATAATTCGATACATAAACCATCGGGTGTGTAAATTCCAATCGTTGGAACGGAACGGGCTAGCACGCAGTACTTTCTATCGGACGGGCGACGTAGAAAAATGGCATGAATATTGCACAGGTTTGCGAGGGAAACTCGAAAATGGAATTCATAGTTTTTTTCTTGATGGCCAGTTGTGTATTAGATTGTCTTTGACTTACTTTTGTTTTTTTTTTCGTTTGGTCTGTCTGTATTTAACACAATGATGATTTATTAATTGCCGTGTTGAGTTTCACTTAATTAAGTAAACTTGAATATAAAGCGTTAAAGAGCTAGTATATGCTTAGCTTTGTTAATTATTAGTTTAAGTTTCAAATAGAGATTAATTTCAAGAATCGATTCATTGCCCGGTAACAAGTAAATTCTTATAAATTATGATAAGTATAATATGAATTTAAATAACGAATCGTTTTCGTAAAAATAGTATCTTCAACCAAAATCGTTAATATTGTAACGAAATGTCGGATACTGTGATTAGTCTAATTTAGTGCGTTTTTTTTAATCTTAATTAGCACTACCTGACTTACATTGCTCTTAGTTATATTTTTTTTTTCTAAAACTATAAGTAATTATTATTTTATACTACGGGACTAATCGCGCACTAAAATTACGAGATAAATAAATACCTCCTCATCCCGACGTTTAAAAACAACACATACGAGTATAAGTAATTAAATATGTATATAGGTTAATAAAATGTGACGTAGTTGCACGAAGTAATAAAACATCAATAATGCAAGCCAAACAAAAAAGCTCACAATATTGACTATTCAAAATAATGTGCTTAGGGCCTTATCAGCATTCCAAAACTACCCAAAGTAATTATGGTAATTATTTATTGATAACAAAACAACACATCACCGTCACTGTTCCCTACAACTAAATGCCTTAAATAATTTGTATATAATAATTTATAATTATTTAACTTACCGAATAAAAATTATCAGTTCCCTTTGAGGAACAAATTAATAGCTCACTGCTTCAATCCAAAAACACCGGCACTTTAAAAAAAGTATTTCGGCGCGTTTTCCCGCGTGCGTTTACGAAGGAGGTTTGACACGAGTGAGTTCGATTTATCGCTCGCCGCGACTGCCGCTCGTCGCCCAGCCAGCGGTCCTCTATGCCTCATCACGCATTTTCCCCCTTTGTCTTCAATATTGTAGTAATGAAGGGGGAAAGGGAGGTCTTGGAAAATTGGCTGTCGATGCGTAGAACCGGTGGCGTAGTACTTGGCGTAGCTTATGAGTAAACAGCTTTCGTTTTTTTGAAGTTCCATTGTTGTTCAAGTGTTTAAAAGGGCTGTTTGAAAAAACGTCTAATTTAAGTTCTGAAAATAATTAGTGTAATCTAATTTATTTTAACTGTACAGATTTATTGGTTTCATTCATTTTTTTTTTATTAATTGTTATAGGAATGCGATTGAGTGTCGTAATATCAATTCCATTGTCCAGCGAAGTTATATTGTTGTTTTAATTTGGTTTTAATAACGTTACTTAGTAGCAATTGTAATCCTTTCTTTCTTTCAAATAAAATCAGCCCTATTCTCTCATCGAATGTTAATGAACTTTTATTATGGGGCAGCCAATTTTTTTCGGGATAGGTATTACAGTTTGTCCAATTGGTAAAACTTTAAAAAAATCAAAAGTTAATGTAATAACTTTAAATTATTTTTCAATGAAATTAGTAGAAAACATCTATTATATATTAATAAAAATCGAAGCAATGTAAAAAAGTGGCTATGAAGTTCCAGCCAGAACTTTTTCTCTTTTTCGCACAACCACGGAGCTTTTAAAGATGGACGCCAGCACGCCAGCCAAACTGCGTACAACCCATCCCGGGTTATCTGTTATTTTAAATGTACGCAGTTTATTATTGCTTTGTTATTTTTAAACTGCAGCGCCCTGATTGACTATCAACGCGAATTAAACCATTCAAAACACTTATTGCGAAAGATTTAATACATATTGTAATGGAATTGAGCAGTTCGGTTCACTGTTTATGTTGCTGTTTTCTTTCATTGCTATTTGATCTATGGGTAGTTGTGGATTCTAAAATAGAAAGATTGTGATAGACAGTACAACATTCTCAGTGCTTTAGATGACCGAGATGTGCAATTGTGCAACGCCCGATATTTGTTGGCGATTTTCTAGTACGGCATTGTTATGCCTATCTGACTTACTTAATTAATTTATTTTCTTCACATATCTTGGCTCCGCGTGACCGACTAATTTGCCATCTTTGTTCAAGACAATAAAACCTTCACATCCTAATTTTGCCAACTTTGATATTGTAATAAGGCCTAACCTTGGCTATTTCACTGATGATAATGTAAGAACTAAAAATTAGTTATAGTGAGTTGGGTATTATACAATTTGGTACCTTAAAATGGAACCAGCACGGCTAGCATACGCACCGTGACATAATTATATCGACGTGTCAAAACTAGATAAAGTTATGTGACACAGATATTTATAAATAACAGATCGATAATGCTGTTGTCACTTGAGGCAATTCGTAACCAGAAAAAATGCATGAAAAATCTTCCAAACTGCTGGTAAAATTGTCAAATAAGTATTGGGATTTGACGTTCCTTGTCTAAAAATCCGACAACAGCCACCGAATCGAGATATTTTTATGTCTCTTTCTAACTCGTGCCATTTTAAATCGATGCATCTCTGTCAGATTTTTTCAATCGACCACATTATCCCTCTGTAACTCTGTGTATGGTGCGGTATATTTCTAATCAATTGGTATCCTTTTAGGGACTTATTCTGTACATCAAAGCTAACAACTTTTGTTCTGCGACTTTTCAAGTCAAATCTCAAAAAAAAATTTTGTTTCATAGAAAAATATCGTTCTCTCGCGACCAAATGTACAGAACAGCTGATTTTTTTTTTGAGTTTTGACAAAAGTCGCAGAACAAAAGTTATTAGTTTTGATGTACAGAATAAGCCCCTAAAATGATGCTAATTGATTAGGAATAAAGCTGGAAACATACTATCGGACGCGGCTTACGGTCGCGACTGACAGCCGCGACTGATAGGTATCTAGATAATGAATGTCCACGGAGCCGTGCAAACTATCGGACATCAGTCCGCAGACGTCACCTTGAGCGTTCGGACGTCCGAGAGAGATCTGGCACGCCGGATGTTTTAAGACGGTGCACATTGCTAAGTCGCATCCGTCAGCCGCGTTCGATAGTATGTTTCCAGCTTAACCCTGTATATGTCTGTCACATTTTCACACGTCGATTAGATTATGGCGTGGAGCGTATGCTTGCCGCTTGATGGCTTTGCTTGGAAGCTATAATAGACGGAATTAAGAAATCTTGACACATACCAACGTGTACCTAACACTATTTTTTGGACAGTAGTAATCGTAGCTATAGAGATATCTCAAGCTAAAATTTCCCGAGAAATATATTGCTTCATTAAAATCCCTTCATCAAACTTTATTAAAAGTAAATTAGTTCTAAACAATATAGCTAGAACGAAACCAGTTTAAAGTGGCCCGATTCCCACTATAACTAAATACAAAGCAATTAATATCCAATATAAATTAAACAAATATATCCCGCACATAAATCAATCTCGTCAAGTAGCCCGCGTCGTTTGAATTTAGGGATGCCGATGTTTAAAAAACTTAATATAAAAAAATTAAGTAGGTACACTTTGTCGATTCAGACTTGCAACTTGCGTGTGGAAATGCTGTTATTTTTTTCTCGAATTCTGGCTCCATAGTAAAAGTTCATAATAATAGTGTTAATACCGTAGATCTAATGAAATAAACAAATACAAATTATGGTCTAATTCTAAATCACCGTCTTCCGGATTATTACTTTTTTTTAATATCCCTGTGTAATATTTTTAATGTGGACGTCCTTTGGCTGATGGATGAATATTTTTAATAAGCAGTTAAAACAGATTTTTTTAATTTGTATTTCCCCTTTTCTTGTAATCTAAGTGCCAATTTTCTCTCTCTCGCGCTTTTTTTCCTTTAATTTTTCTATCCCATTTACTCACAACCCGCGATGTGTCTGATGTCGATATTCATAGTAAGTATAACTTATCATGTCTCTAAGTATGTACAGTTGTTTATACCGTGCATGTATGTGTAGTATGTAGTTTATACTACACAATACTGTAAGGCTGGCAACCCTACTCGCAGTAGGCTCATTATGTAGCTATTCGTGATTTGAAAAGCCACTTTCTAGCGTTTTCCGGTCGGTGCGTGGCGCGTGCATTGCTACGCCGATACGTGTACGTGTGTACTGCACTATAAAGCCAGAAACTAATCAATTACCTAAGACAATGTGGGTGCCAACTTGTCATATAAAAATAATAAGCTGTTACATACCTCTAAATGTTATCCGATTTCAGTGATATTTTTTTCAGCACTTCAATCGCTAGATAATACGTTTGTACTGTTTTCTAAAGTCATATTTTTTCACGCAAAACTGACTGAAAAGTATACATATTAGCTCTGTCCATATACTAAAATCTTTTTGGAAAAATTATAAAATAAGATAGCGATAATAATAATAAAATAGCGTGCAATATTTATTACTGAGGCGATTGACACCAAAAACATAACATTTTATTACAATTTAAGGGGTAAAAAAAGTTTTCTACCGGAACGTAAATTTTATCAAAAATGTATCGAACATTTTCTCGGTGTTCTACAGAAAACGCGAAAACACTGGTCGATACAGAATCCTCTTAAGCTCTAGTTTCTTAGGATAGAGAGGCTATGTCATCATATAACGGCCTTAATATTACCGAGGTTATAAGTACGCTTGCTTATGCTACTTACTACATTGTAAAATTTTCATAAATAATAAAATTGGCCACACTCCTGTGTATGCTGCGCCCATTACAATGGTTATTCAAAAAGTCATAAGTGTTAACATCTATTACACACTACTTATAGATCTAACTCATAAATAGGACACTTATCCAAAATAAATTCATGATATTGAGCAAATCATCGAAACTTTTTTCCTAGGCAATGTATTCAGCCATCCACTTTTGGAAAAACACTTTGTGTATTTTGCCATATTTCCCACCATATTTTTAAGGCATTTCCTTGTAAATAAGGATAAAATGTAACCTCATTCCTAGTTGCGTAAACACTAAGTAGTATTTGTCTATACGTACGTATATTCCCTGAACCCTATTCTTCTCATTCATTCACGTATTCAGTGGGTCATTGGAATGAATCACGGTATTCAGTGAGAAACGTAATATTTACAGTGATTTTCCTTACATTTCAGATGCAAACAAAAGTCGTTATAGTGATTTTGTTTCATTGACTGAACGCACGAAGTGAGCGAATCGTCTCAGTTTTGACTTGATGACTTTTTTACCTGTCCGGATGTTGAATCTCTTCTACGGACCGCATTTTTCAACGAATATATATACGAAACTCTGTTCGTACACAAGTGGCTAGATAGGTAGTTTAATATCAAAATCCTAATAAACAACATTTCTTAATAATAATAAGATTTGTGGGTATTGATGAAATTGGTCAAGCGAGTCGAGATAAACGCTCATGAACGGATGCGAGGTTTACTGTACGAAGGACTATTATTACTTTAATGTTGGAATCAGACACGAGTAGGTAAAATATTGCAATTCGTCATTTGGTTTATGAGTAATTAAATTATGGTGTTTAGTTGTTTACTTATGTTTAGTCATTTATAAGTCATTCATTGGTGACTAAGATGATGCTGTGTCTCCAGATCGTTTGTCATTGAGTTAAACAACATCTTTAATGTAATTATTAATCGTTTATAGTCCTTGAACATACTTTGCAAAGTTTCGCATAAATCGCACAAAACGAAGAGCAATTAAATTAGAGATCTTCTCTAATTTAATTGTGGTCTTTAAGAGGGCTTTACTTGGGGCTCTACTATGAGCTCTTAGCGTGGGTTTGTCTTTTCTTTAGCTCTCTCGGCTGGGGAAAAGTCGAGACAAAAGTTAACGCGCTCCAATCCAGATTATCTCTTATCCAAATTACTAGATATCGTCTTCGTTCGGTTCCTAGAGTTCGGTTAAAATTTACACCATTTTCAAATAACAAAAATTTCGGCATAAAGCCGGAAACATACTATCGGACGCGGCTGACGGACGCGACTGACAGACGCGACTTAGCAATGTGCACAGTCTTAAAACATCCGGTGTGCCAGATCGCTCTCGGACGTCCGAACGCTCAAGGTCGTCCGACTTATGTCCGATAGTGTGCACGGCTCAGTGTACTTTCATAGTCTAGATACCTATCAGTCGCGGCTGTCAGTCGCGTCCGTAAGCCGCGTCCGATAGTATGTTTCCAGCTTAACTGAATTTTGGTAGAGAGCTGGGTTACCAGAAGAAATAATGCGCCAAAAGTTCCCATCGATCCCTTAGTAGCATCTAAACCGTGTAATATGGAATACCTATGGAAATATTCCATACCTAGCCAATGTTTTCAAAATTGCAGTCTTATGGCATTAGACTTTGTCTAGGGCCTCTGGTGATAGAGATTTAATAATACACTATGGTACAGATTACAAATGAGAATAAAAACATTTGTATTTGCGGAAATACCACGAATCATGTCCACGTAATGATGCCGTAATGTTGGTACCACCATGACCGTGATAGAATCTACTGCCAACACTACCAAGGTCTACTAACGGCAGTGGTGGTCACTCAACAGAGGTTTCACTGCAAAAAGCGCTTCCGCTGAATATAACGATTGTGTAATATCAAAAGTATAATATGGTCACCAAAGGGTTAACTTTTATTATCAGACCAACTCCGAACTCACATAATAGCTGTACTAGACGCATTGTTTAATAACCTTTTTTTTTAATTTCAGTTGATAGCGATAAGTTTCATTTTTTATCTTCTGAATTGACAATACTAAGTAAATGTTGTATTAAAATGTTATGCCATTGTTTATGTCCCCGAGTACTTCGGGTCAAGAAGCTAAACGCATACAAAATGTAATATTAGTCCATAACTATGTATTTCATTGCCACGGGGCTGTACTATTAAATATTCTGTATCAGACAGTGCATGCAACTCTAATGCCGGTTGTGTACTCTCGCTCGTCACGACGCTCTAGATTTCTTGAACGTAGTCTGGGCAATTTATTTAGGATAGCGTTATGGCACGCGCAACCGTGTGTACTTAACAGGCCCAATCGGCACCATCGTAATTATAATAGCTAATTAGATTACTTCTGTTTTTTTTTTACTGTAGGCATTCGATAGAGAGAATACTTTTTACGTTGCTATTATATATGACGCCTTCATAATTAGGCCTAATCTATAGCTATAGCTTTCTTTATCTCTCTATGTGTAAGGGATACGACTTCCTACTGTTTTCTTATAGGTACCGAAATACACAAATACACGTGTATCAAAAATTAAAATGAGACATCGGCCCTATAGACAATGAGTGCGTATGATTTTCCCATGATTTATTATGATTCTGTATACCTCTCTTGAAGGTTTACGATCTTCTAAGACTTGACACGGCCTTTCGTAAATTTCCTGGAATTTATGCGAGTTGCAAACAAGCTAGCATAGCTGACACAGTTTTCAATAGATCTGTGCAGTCTGCGAACTATGGAAAACTTACTTAACTCTTGATCTGCAACTTGCATAACACTCCGGGATGTTGAGGTCTTATTCGACGTGGGTGTACCAACGGCATTTGAATAAATAAATCAAGCGTGCCGATATGAAATCACGTATTTCGTGTTCGTTTTGTGTGGTGAAGTCAGTACCTACCTCAAATGCACAACAAATACGAGTGATATGCAAAAATTGCTTAGACTAACCACATAGCAGACATGCTGGTCAGTTAGTGGTCGAACGGGTATTTTACGACGCGACGTTAACACTGTAGACCACTAACCTAAACCCAGAAAACCCCCGTGATCAGTTTATGTAGAGCTATAGGCAATTATATTTACACCATCATTTTCATATTAATTTTTGTCTCGCAATGAATCCATCCATTTTGCATTAGGATAATAGGTATAATGTTATTTTTAAACAAACGGGTACAAAAAAGGTGTAAGTGAAGCTAAATACCAGATTAACTACCAATTTAGTATCTAAGATTATTTCATTATTTCAATTTATTGCTATCATCATCATCCATCCATCAGCCATAGGACGTCCACTCCTGGACATAGGCTTCCCGTAAAGGTCTCCAATAAGACCGGTTGGTAGCGGCATGCATCCAGTACGATCCTGCGGTCTTAATTAGGCCTTAGGTCCTACGCTGAGCTTGCCGATACGTGGTCTCCACTCGTGAACTTTTCGACCCCATCGGTCATCAGTCCTCCGCGCTATGTGCCCTGCCCACTGCCATTTCAACTTGCCAATCCGCTGGGCTATGTCGGTAACTTTGGTTCTTTTACGTGTCTCCTGATTCCTAATTCGATATCTCAGAGAGACTTCGTGCATAGCCCTTTCCATAGCTCGTTGGGCTACTTGGCTTATTAATAAGCGTATTAACAAAGCCCACAATTTATTGCTAAGTCCACAAAATATTTAAAAACGGTATATCTGAAAATCATAAAAATAACTGATCCCTGCAAGAACTTTATATTATTATTTTCATGTTTTATTTTCAGAATTTTCTCTGAACATTTCATATTCATTTTTATGACATTATTGTGTTCTAAACCTACGAAAGTAGTATTTACTCGCACAGAACTATGTATATTTTCTCAATTTTCTCTGAAACCATCAGGATTGTTTTATGACGTCATTATATTCCGAACCTGCGTTGGAACGTTTCTGGTTTCTACCCATTGTGTGCTCCATGAACCATTGTTTAAAGTTTACTCGGAGCCATTAGACACCATGGATGTAATAAATATCGGGAAGTGCCAACAATCGGGCATAACTTTCGTGGTCTAATGTCGAATGGTAGGTATATATTTCCTAAAGTTGATAGCACCCACAACGAATAAAAAAACTTCAAATATTAAAATTGTGATACATATTTGAATTACAATACTTTGAAATAACACAATTATAGTATTTTCCTAAAATGGCAGACTTTACAGAACAGATTTAACAGAATTTACCTTACTTCTTTCTTTTATACATCCATGTTAGGCACCAACAACATTCAACTGGATGTTTGTTCTTGCAAGTCTCAATTTACACGGGATTTGAATGCAATTGCATGCTCGAATAAAAATATAGAAATGTTATTATTGCTGCTAGCGAAACTTTAGTGCTAAAAACAATGGATGTTTTTTCCTACAGACTACAGTGAGACTAAACATCTTTTTGGTTCGTAAACAAAGTTCGTAGAGTCTTGGACTAAAACTCATGAATTCAGTTGTATTGTAAAGTCAACAAGTGATGTTCCAATAAATAAATCGGCCAAGTGCCAGTCGGACTCGGGTTGGTTCCGTACCGTATGGGCTTGCAATACGTTAATACAATAAGTATGTTTTTATAATAATTTATTTTTGAAACGAATATACAACTTAATATTCTGTGAATGTTTGGTTTTTCAAGCTTCTTCCTGTTGCCGTTATTAATATCGGGCAAAAACGGCTAGAAATTCAGGTTTGTTGTATGGGAATCCCACTTAGGTATTAATATTTTTTCTGTTTCTATTACTTGCTTATTACTTATAGAGGCAACAGAAACACGTCATCTGTAAAAAATCAGCCAGATGGACAGCGGAGCCTTATAAGGGTCCCGTTTTTACTCTTCGGGTGCGGAACCCTAAAAGTATTTCGGTAATTTTGGCATATTGACACGACTGACGTGTAGGCGACAATTGGGGGGTAAATCAAAGTAAATAAAACAGTTCTTGCTGGACGTGCTAATCCGTGAATAAATATATTGCACAGATAAACAGTGGTTCATAGTTCGTATTTCATTCACACTTTTATTCGTAGTTTAGAATTTAAACTACTTATCTTTGAAAACAATAAATAACTACATAGTCCATAAGCGTAACAATAGGTAAATCGATGTAAAAATGATAGAGACAATCGAATGTTTTAAAATTCGAATGTACGATTTCCACACGCCAAATGCACAACAATGCGACGCCAAAACATAAGAAGAAGATTTCCATACATTTTCTATATAATGCGCAGCATAGAGTTATCACATAAATTCTGCTAGCCTTACAGTAATTTTAATTTGGACACTATAAAATTGTGTTACGTGCGAAAGAGATAGACAGTAAATTAGCGTGAATAAAGCTCAGAAACTACCCCTACGTTCCAGTGACCTATAAAATTGATCGGTGCGTCTCCCGGCGACGCCATCGCGCCGCCACGGTGACGCCACTTTTGGCGCCGACATTCTGTACCACCGGGGTGCGTATACAATACCAAGTTAACTACAAATCCGGCTAAATAAAGTAACAAATATATTCCATAACTATTTTTCGCCAAAAATCAACCGGCACAACCGACTTTAATCGCATACAAATTCGAATAGTTTGCTTGAATCGATGTACCTAGCTAGGTATATCATTCTTTTTTTTTTTTTCAAGAACTGCTCAGCCAATTTCGATAAAATTTAAATGGGACCATCTCTGAAATATGATCTACCTAACAAACACAAAAAGAATCATCAAAATTGGTTCATAATTGGTGGAGTAATCTCGTGACATAGAGGCAGACGAATTGATAGCGTCCTTTTTTGAACTCTGTTAAAGAGACAGACGGACAGACAAAACTTTTCATTAACAACCACAAAGCAAAAAACATATATCACAAAATATGATCATAAAATGGCGGCCTTTTATAAAATGGCGATCTTCTATAAAATGGCGACCTTCCATAAAATGGCGACCTTCTATAAAATGGCGATCTTCTATAAAATGGCGATTTCTTCCAGGCAACCAAAAATACACGAAAATGAACTGACGACAACAAGAAATAGTAAAAAGCTAAAAAGCTGTCCGAGATAGCGATAGTGCCTCCCCCAATAGATAAATCAGTCGAAGGCTGTTCTGACCCATTTTGATACGTTGTTGGTGTGTAGAACAAAACAACACGGGTTATGAGGCTATCAGGTTTAGGACTCATGAGTAATGTAACTTCTTCGTGTTGGTAAACATTGCGCGTCTACATTCCGCTGTAATGAAACATGTATTACGTTACGATATGATTATTTGTTTTGAAATCTGATGAAATTCAAAGTTTGGTTAAAATGAAGAGTGTATACTCGGTTATTACTCTTTTAGCGCTCACGGCATACCTACCTACTTTGGGATTCTTATTTGAATTCAAGAGATTAGACAATAGACACTATTACCGAACACCAAAGTAAATGAACTGTAAAACAAGTCTTTAAATTAGTGATCGCAGTTGACATTAACAACTGAACGCTACCATGATAATACCTTAACATGTAAGTCCCAAGTCTCGATTGTTTAAACCGCTTAGTCATGTCAGAGGCATTTATTATCTCCGTCATCAGCCATAAGACGTCCACTGCACTGCACTGGACATACATAGGAGAAGCATAGGCTTCCCCTTATGTCTTATGTCTTATAAAACCGATTGGAAACGGGTTCCATCTACGGTGTTTCTGCGGACTTGATTAGAACATTGCTCCGCGTTGCTGATGGACGTTTTATTATTTATATTAGCGAACCAGAAAAAGACTTGACACCCTCTGAATGAAACACATACTCACACTTCTTTTTGCAGATTTTTACTATGTAGCAAGCTCATTGTGATAGATACCATAGTACTTAATTAGATTTTTTACTGTAGGCTTAAGTATCTTTAAAAGTTAACTTTATTTATTTATTTGTTTATAGGCGAGCAGTGTTTATTGATGTGCCTATATCAAGCAGTGTTGAATAAAATTAGTATTTATCTGTCAAGGATATGTTTTTCCTTCTTTATCCAAAGGTCCAGTCTATTCTTGAGTTCTTGCTGAGATGACATCCTCAGGCAACCTATTCCAATTATAGACAACTCTATTGCATTGCTATATGTGTTGTGCAGTGTTGGTTTGTGATAGTGTAGGCTGTAAGAGGATTGTATATGGCGTCTGCTATCGCGCTTATTTTTCTTCAAAGTGTACATGTCGCGGATATCCGGAAGATTATAGAAGCCATTGAGAATTTTGAAGGTCTCAATCAAGTCTCCACGCAATCGTCGTTCTTCGAGGGTCGTGAGACGAAGAGCTTTTAACCTATCTTCATAGGTCTTGCGGCGCAGAGCATAATATGGAATCTTGGTGGCTTCTTTGTGTACTTTCAAGCAAATCAACATCTTTCTTAAAGTAAGGACTCCACACCTGGAACCCATAGTTAGGTTTAAATTCATAATTTGTTAAAATTTTACGTTTTTTTTTTATTTTTACATTCCAAAATTAGAATTATTGTGTATTGGCTGTGTTTACACTAAGCCCTAATGTTAAATACTGAGAGGTCATGTGAACATGACCTCTCATGCGCTGCGCTTTTTTATACTTACGTAGCCTGCAGGCGACCTAAAAACTATAACACCAGCCAGGCTAGCATACGCACCACGACATAATTTCATCGACGTGTCACGAGACAAAACTATTTACCATAGGCCGAATCATATAAATCGGCGAATGTGAAGTTTCCTACAAGCTGCGCAAAATCCAATCCTGACCGAAGCTCACATAAAGTTGCATTGCGTAAAGCGTTGATTGGTTTTCGCGCAGTTTGTAGCGAACTCCACATCCGCCGATTTATATGATTCGGCCTACTTCGGATTCGGATAATATCTGTCACTTTTTCACACGTCAACAAAAATTACGTCGTGGTGTATATGCCAGGCTAGCAGGGCTAGCCACTCTGCCTATAACTTACTTAAGTACTTTAGTTACATAACTCTTCAGTGGAACTATGCACCAACAAAGAAACAATGAACTAGCTAAATACTTGCCTACATATTTGCCCAAGAAACGCGTACGTGCGCCCACTTTTCATGCAAATGGCGTCCCTTCTTCAACCTACGGCTAATGCCGTGCGCACGCGCAGCTCTGTTCTAATGACTTGTCCGTTAGCGGTGACAGCTACTCAACTCACATAAACTTGGAGTTAGTACTAATAATATGAAAGTATTTACTGTACTCGTACGGTATATCTTCAAAATCACGATATAAAAATTCAGACAGTCGAGAAAAAAAAATGAATTATGTGGTCAAACAACTACAAGGTATATTGCTTTTGTGAATTTCTGGAACATTTAGAAGCATATATATTTATCATCATGCGCAAATTTTACTATGAGACTAACCCCGAAATCGCAAAAATCAGCTGTTCCGTACAAAAAGTTTTAATAAAATGTACCTACGGAATAAATTATATTGTACTTAGACAAAAAAAGACTCTCGAATGATAGTATTGTCATTGGTCCTTGATAAGCTGTTTTGTTGATAAGTCTGCTTATTTTAAATCAAACATGGCCGTTTATAGAGGGCTAAAACCAAGTTCATAGGAATAGGTGAAATGAAATAAATAAAAGCATGTTAAAAATAGTTTCTTTCGCGATTTTAAATCGACGCGTCCCTTGTAGACTTTGGTCATAATACTGCAACTGCTCGTAAGGATGTTTACGTAACAAATATAGGCCAAGGAAACCCTACAAAAGGGACACACGGATAAAATGTTTTTCACCCTGTCATGGCAAAGCAAAGAAATGCTTCATTTTACTGAATAATCAGGTCAGCGACTCTACAGTCGACCATTTGTGTTTCGCCATCACCACCAAATTTATTCAGACGATACTGGGTTTTCGTCATAATAGATTTAAGAGTTAGTTTTGCTTGTGATGATAGAGCAGATGTTTGAACAGATTGTGATGGTGTACGGCTGTACAATGGGACATGGAGTTCGTGCGTTGATGCAAGTAATGCGTGACACTTGGCGATGTAAGTATAACTGTAGGTTTGGTTTTAAATAAAGACAATTAATATGGCTTTTGTGATGTATTTGATAGAAAATTATCATCACTGTTATTGTATTGCTGTGGAGCATGACTTTATAGGCTTTATTGCTAGCGTCCCCAGTTTATGCCAATTTCATGGAATTGTCAAAGCAAAATTTATCGTTTAAAGTTTCTGAAATGCGATCGCTACACTTGCTGTCGATGTTGTAGTGAAAGTTTTTTCAACAGATTTGATATGTGCTAGTCCTACAGGAATTACTAAAAACTTAAGGAGAAATGCTAGAGGCAGCGCGCGAAATTATTTTTTTTTTGTTATTAGCAATATTTATTGCTGGACTGCTGATCACTTAAATGGTTTATTTTAACAAAAACTGTCAATAGGTTGAATTTCATTTGATTTGGTTGATTTTTATCTTGCTTCACACACTAGGTGTATAGAAACTTTCTTTTGTTAGTAGTAGTTGTTAAAAAAAAAATGATAAACCACTTTCAATAATTCGACGTTTTCGCAGATAGCGTTCTAGCTTAATTTGGACAAAGCATCTGGGCCGGAATCCCAGAGAGATGCAGGATCAAATCCTGCGAACGCGTCAATTTTTGAAATGTTTATCACATAAAGAAAGGTTGAATTTCGTCGTAATTTAAGTTAAATCAACTTTTTTACATATATTGTTTTTATGGTGTATGTTACATGTTAACACGATTTATTTGTTGCCGCAAAATCAGTTTTTGTAAATCCAGTGGCAGAGGGGTAGAAATAACAAATGGCAAAACACAAGTAGATAACAAATTAAAAAAGACCCCGACAAAATTTGAAATGTTTCGCGCGCTGCCTCTAGCACTTCACCTTAACTAAAGTAAGTCTATGTAGAAAGAGAGATGTACTCGTAGCGCTACTGTACAGCGATAACAGTTTTCTTTCAGTTTCTCAAAACATATACATACCTTAACATAATCGGGATTGATTGTTTTTTCTTCATCACATGCATATGCACTGACAACAGGTCAAACAGAGTCACTGAGGCTCCAAGGGACATTCTGCGAAAGGGACATTTTTCGAAAGGGACATTGTGCGAAAGGGACATTTTTCGAAAGGGGCATTGTGCGAAAGGGACGTTTTGCTAAAGGAACATTTTGAGAAAGAGACACTTTGCGAAAAGGACATTGTGCGAAAGGGACATTTTTTGAGCGGGAGATATTTTGAGAAAGGGACGTTCTGCGCCTGAGCCTTTACAGGGCCGGATACCATTCTCTTTCTATACGGATACAGCACTGACTACAACAATTTACTGTAGATGTTCATAAATGTCCTATTTTGTTTTACAATTTTATGAAGGCCTTGATTATAAAAAATACATTTCCTTCATACTTACGGTATCCGTTAGGGGCGCAATCTTGACGTCTTCGATATCCAGCTCACTCAGGAAATCCTTTAGAGTCGGCGATATCGTCAAAAACGACGGGGAATTTAAGATATCCACTTTCGTGACTAGTGAAAAATCGGTTCAAAATGGTATCGATTCCAATCCTGCCCTAAATCAGTTAAAAACTTGATCGATATCTGCTTATTAATTATCGATATTATTTGCGATCGATATCCCTAATTGTTTTGATTCGATTCCAATGTTTTTTACTTAAAATTTACTAAAAATATCAATCGATGTTTTATTGGACTAGCATTTCAAATCATCCACAATTGTGCCAGAAACGTTCACAATCGATTGCAAAAACTCGATCAAAATTTTAACAACCCCGCTCTACAATTTAATTTCAACAAAAAAATGAGTACCACTTAAGTCTCTAATATTGCAACTGTATCTTTTTTGATGTCTAATTAGAAGTCAGCACGTATAATATCGAAATTTTCACAGCACTAAAAACCAGACTTTCTCGAAATTACGGTTCCGCGTAGACAATAAAAGTTTTTTCGATTCGTTTTAGAAATGAGCTAGACTAGACAGGTACGCCTATTCGAATATCTCGCACAATTGTGACTCAAATTCAGGATTCCCAAGAGGTACCGATTTCTGGACGTCACTTAACCCAGGTTCTGACCTTTGCTGAGTGAGGTGACTTCCACATTGACCCTCAATTATGTCATTTAGGTGTTATGATGCCCTCGTCCGGTCGCGATAAGTGGCTAAATTTTGTCTTACTTTCACTCGACGTTGGGATTACAGTTTGAAATCAATTTCACTCTGAAATAATAGTAAGCAAAATGTCGATATTTGACAAAAAACAATTGGAATCTCTGAATTATTTTGTTTTGTTTTATAATTTCTGAGGTCTTTGGCTTATTAAATATTATTTACGTACTTGTTAAATTTTTGGGGTGAAATAAAGTTAAGTACTAATTAGTTACTAGACTTACTACAGTTGTATAAATTACATTAATAGCAGTCAGTATTTGCATTCAACACATTAGTTTTGAAGTCAGCACGTAATTAAGTACAATCGAATTTATCGATATTTGTTTACAATGAAGATGCGAACAAGCTAACGGGCGTTCAGGTGCTAAGTCACTGCCGCGCCATATTTGGATAACTTCAACAATGAGGAGGCCTATGTCCAGCAGTGGACGTCTTATGGCTTATAGATAGATAGATTCACTTGCCAGAATCTTTCTTTCATCGTAATCAATGACGTCACTGACATGCCAATGGCATTCCTGCAGTACATCATGCGTAAATTCTGCGTATACGCACACGTAGAGACCGTATATATAAAATTACAATGCAGTGTCTCAACCTTTTTAATATTATTTTATACTGATTGTATGAAATCAAAGTCGAAATATTTAAGCATCATCATCAAATGCGTTTCAAGCTCATTTTAACATCGCATAAGTATTAGGTACGTACTTTAAGAAAGCTATCTTTGTGATAAGCATTTCAAAAATCTGAAGCGAACGCAGGATTTGCCTGCCCCTCTCCAACTCTTTGAGATAAAATCTAGTGTGGAAAGCACTCAAAATAAAATCATAACATTTAAGAAAGCTGTCTCAAGTTGCAAGTATTAGTCTACATTTTAAACTTAATTTTTGTCTTTAATTTTCATGATTCGGTTGCTACTAGATATTGATTAGTTACAATATTGCGAGTGTCCTATCCTATGTTACTTCTAGCAAAATCTTCCAAACGGAAATTAAATAAAACTCCATTGTCAGTTTAGTATTTAATTCGAAATTGCAGTATTATAGTAAACTGTCATAAAAAACATCTAACATAAATAAACTAAATAAACACAAAGGTGGGAAAATAGTTTGAAAAAGTGAAAAGGAGAGCTTTTTTAAATGATGAAATATTAGTACTTAGTGCACGTCACTGCTAATTTATGGAAGAATGTACTCAACACAACAATGCACGTGCGTTTTATTTTATTGATAAGGAAAGAAAAACATGGTGTCATCGATAAAACATACAGTTTTATCAATATTACGTTTTTCATCGACAAAAATAGTTTTTCTCGATTTTGATAATTACCTACTTTATTTGTCAATGGTTGACTTGGAAAATTAAATTACATCATTTCATATTAATATTGCAAAATATAAAATAGCCTTAATAGAGATGGCTTAATGAAGCTTAGGTACTATAAATCATTGACTCAATTACTTTTGTAATATGAATTAAAGCGATTCCACCAAGCATCTCCACGTTAACATACTCTATATTAGACATTAGTCGGAAAATGTATGTTGGTTTGGTCTAATTTTCTTTTTTAATTTTCTCCGATCTAATTACGATCACACATGAAGAGAGAAGTTAAACGTAGTCAGAGTATAAATCACTCACAAATGATGTGCCAGAGTTGACTCCAAGTATATTAAAATCTGTATTTGTCTTATCCTAAACGTTCGATATGCTTACAATGTTTAACTACAATTATAATAAAGTAAATTTATTATCTATTCGTAAAGTTGTAAGTTTACATCTCTTTCGTGAAGTGTATGACGGATAGCACCGTGTCCAAGAGGTAGACTGCTCCCTGGATGACGCAAAGAGCACCGACTGCAAGGCCCACCTGAAAATTGACGTAAAAATCTATGAGGTTAACGCAAATATGACCTTTATTAAAAAATACATTTGGAGGTGTTTTTCACAGGTTATTTTGTGCATCAGTCCCCAAAAAAAAAAAAAAAAGTATGTAAAGTTAATATTTGTTAATACATTTGATTTTCTTTGACTTCAAGATCAATTACGGGCAAACTGGGGCTAAAACCCTGAGAATATGTCACTGCAATATTTGTAAGACCACGGGCACGAATTTTTTTCCCATAGTCCTACTAGAGTGCTCGGTAGACCACGGGAAAAAAATCTTGCCCGTGATCCTACCAGTAGTATATCTGGTCCTAACCACAGGCAACAAACGAGCTTAACTCCATTGTTTTCTATGTCATTCAAAAATATCTTAATAGGTACCTAATAATGGCTATTAAATTCAGATTAACTAATTTTCTGTACAAATAATAACAACCTGAACAGTAGCTTCCAGCTAAGCTGTTTATTTTGCAATAATCCCAAAAAAGCTAGTTCAACACGACCAAAAACAAAATTCATAGTAATCATATTATTTCTGCTCTATTCAAATCTCATGTTCAATCTCTGAGTCTCTCTTTGATTTAACGTTCGCTCCTCAATCTCCGGAAAAGTCTTCTGTCCTATCTTCTATCGGATTTTTTCCCTAGCCATTCATTACAATATCTTTGTTGCTTCTTATCTATAATATTTAGTAAGCTCACTGCTTTCTCCACAAAATCTTTTCTCCAAAACGAATCTTAAGTACTTCATGAGTATTTCATACTGCCTTTAAAAGGAATCTCACCTGTTTCTCGGCGAATACGAACTGGTACTGGTGCTCTCCCTGGTAGCCTCCCCAGTAGTGCAGCGCCACGGCTCCCACGGCGATCCACAGGAACACGCCCACGAAGTTCATTACAATTTCTGACATAGCCCTGGAGAACAAACATTAAATCAGTTATCATGTTAATCAAACTTAAGGTCAAGATTTCTACAAAGAATGTCGTCTAAACGCTTCTGGCAACTTCGGCATGATATTTTTCTTACCAAACATGTTGCGTTGCTGCTAAATCCTACCGTGGCTAAACCACATTTAACATCCTTATCAATATTTGTGGAGCTATCAAATGCACCTTAAGTATTTTGCCAGAATATCTTTGAAAAATATCATTCAGCGCTTTCAATAATTCATTTCGTGTCAGACACTACAGTTAAGTCTTTACCAGTCTTATGAACATATTTTGCGTACCGCCACAACTTCAAAATCTAGCAATTCTGCAAACTGTTGAAATATCTATCGTCGTCGTCGTTTCAGTCATAGGACATCCACTGCTGAACATATGCCTCCTCTATAAATATACAATAAGAAGGTTGAAAGCGACTCCCATCCAGCGCTATCCTACGGTCTAGTTATTGCTGAAACTAACCTCGTAATAAGAACAAGATACCTTACCTCTTATGCTCAGTAGTGCCAAACAGGAATGTGACGATTTGCACCAGGGTATAGATGAGGTACCCAACAATGACTCCTGAAGCTACGATCTCAGCATCAGGGTTCTTCTCCTCGTTAAGGTTCCAGGTGCCGCCCACTCCGAGGAACTCTCCATTGTAGCCCGTGCGGTACAGCACCAGGATTACGAAGTTTAGGACCTGTAGAAGTGATTAGATTGGGTTTTATTGTTGCTGTTTTACCACTATTGCTATGCAAAGATTTCCTCGATTCATTCAGTTTCGGCGGTTTTGTACTGCAGTATACTATTCTCTATCTACGGTATCAAGTTCGTTGAGCTGTTTTGAAATGAAATCAAATGTTTATTTGTGGTTTTCAATCGGGTTACATTTTATTTGAAGAGTGCTAAGCGCGGTCTAGCTGAGATGGGATGACACTTAGCATTGGGTGTAAAAATGATTTTGGTTACAAATCGTTCTTGATAATACGGCATAAGATGAAAAAAATATTGCAAAATTGGTGCTGGATCCTTTCCTCATCAAAAAGGTATTCTAATGCTTTTTTGGTTTTGGTTGAAAATATTGCTGCTGGTATTCTGGCAAAATCTCATGTCTCGTCTCGTATGATATTAAATTTCTATTTTCCAAGAAATTAGACAAAAATTCAAAGCGTTTCCTGTTTTGTACCAAAATGAGTCATGCTTTTGATGGCTTCCTGTATCTATGATAATCTCGCCACCATACATTTCGTTTGACTCATTTAGATAACATGTTACTGGGAACTATGTATCCGGAACTAAAAGGACGTCACCTGCTTCGTGTATTCTCTACTTGGTATAATATTGTAGGGCTGAGCCTCAATGAACCTGATAAGATATCGGTCGTCGGAATTGAAAGATAAGTCCGGTTGTTTCTGTAATTTCTCTGTTTGTGAGCGGTTAAGTGTTTATAGATTCTCGTAGAGTTGATACTTAGTATCGATGCTCAGTAACAGGATGTGTAGGATAGGTAGGTTTGATACTGCCTTCGTCTCTATATTGAACAGTTACGAGTGTTTAAAGAAAACATTGTGAGGAAACCCGCGTGGTTTTCTCAGAATGTTTTTCAATACGCACATAACTTACACAATAAAAGCCATGATAATGTTTGAATACGCACAAAAGTAACACGATAAAAAGCGAGATGTTTGGAATTTTGTTACTCAATTATGACTATAGATTTTATGCAGAAAGGGTTTAGAATAGTAATTTAGATGGACAAAGTCAAGATAGTTTGTGTAGTTTCATTTCGTCGATTACTTAAATAAAAATCTGTTGATTTGGCAGTCAACATAAACATAGTTGGAGAAAAAAAATCAGTGACAGTATAAATATGTGTTGATTCAATTTTAGACTAACAATAATCTTCAATATTAGCCCCATTCAAAACCTAACGAATCCACACTATTGTCATCGACAAAATTGTCTCACTTCAATCACTTTGGCATTGAAGGAAACCACGTCCATGCCTCAGGCCAACTGACAAGGCATTCAAACATTCATAAAAACTTGTAAAGAACTATTTCTACGTGACCGATGGTGTAGTTTGTTCCTCTCGGACTGAAACGTCGCCTGAATTACTTATTTTTAACACAACTAGTCGATCATCCACCTTTGAAATTGATTCATGAACATTTTAAAATACAAGAACGATACCTAACTTAAATCTGTACAAATGATCCAAAGAGCGAGAGAGCGCCGCTTTTGTATGTTTATATCACTGATAATTTGAGTTACCCCTGAACGTATTTATAAATTCTGTCACTGTTTCGAAATATGATAAGTATATTATTCTACATGGTCATTCACAATATGTACATGTAATTGTCAATCCCGAACAAAGTTACGGCGGACTATAAGTAGTATTTACCGTACTAACCTTGTACAAAGAAATTGAACAGCCTTCTCATCTTTACCTTATAGTCCTGTGATGTCCACTGCTAGACATCATGTTTAGATGCAGATTTCATTTAAGACTACTCATTTATCTTCGAAAAACCAAGTCCGTGTCGTAGGAACTGAACAAGATTTCGGAACTAGAAATACTTTTGTCTCCATAACTTCCAAATTCAAAAAGTGCGCGGCAAAGATCATTCCGTCGCACTTATTTGTTCCAAATTCAAAAAGTGCGCGGCAAAGATAATTACGTCGCCCTTATAAAGTTCCTTATAGAAAACACCTCCTTTGGGCACACTTAAAGGTGAACCAAGTAGTCCTTTTCGAATAGATGTTTTTGTCCTAAGGTCAGGGTAATCAAACGACGTCCAGTATTTTCCATACATGATGTATATTTTCCATTTTATACATGAGTAAATGAGTTAAGTACACTTTCCATTTTCACATGATGAGTATATTATTATGAGTTACATAACTCTACTATTTAAACCGTTGTATAATTACTTAAAATATTATATGCCTTTGGTAAAATAGGCACGAGTGCCGTCTACTCAGTCTAGTAGTCCTGAAAGCTCTACTGCCCAAATTATCAAAGCCCTGCGATTAAGCTATAGAACAAAGAGGTATTGTACCATAATGCAAACAATGTGAAGGAAAGAGAAATACATACTCGCAAACATTACATGTTGGAATGAGATAAAGTAGCCTTTGTATAGTAACCCTACAGCTCGGCCATCCTACTTCTAGCGAGTCCCATCGCTATGAATGAGTAAGCAAACCTTTTAAATAGTAAAAGTCAAAGATAAACGGCTAATTAACACTCTGACTGTCCAAAATAGTAGATTCTCTATTCAATAAAAGGTTATTACAGTCCAAATTATTCATCGTAGTTTCAAAAATGTACTGTTCTGAAATGCGAAATATCTATTTAGTACTAACTATTCAATTCACGCTTTGTTTATGATAATTATTTGCATCAACTAAAATATATTCAATCATGTACACATTTTATTGTAATTCAACGTCATTTTTTTTATCTCTTAATTTGACAGAGGCAATATTTTTATTCTAGGCCACAAAACATCGAATAAGTGAAATTAACATCAAGTTCAAGTAGTAATGATAAACATTAACATATTTATAATCATATTATATTATGATTGGCTATATAAACCAGATAGTCACTAACTTCACTAAATTATATGTATAACCTAAATAAACATTCATTGCTGCTATAATGCAGTAGTTCAAATCAAATTGGTTCACCATACAGACAATAAATTTCAATTACAATTGACTTTCTTTTATATTCGTGTGTTTTTTTTTATTGGAGGCTCACGTCTGCTCGTTATCACTAGAATTGTTATCATATGATTTGGTTACCAAATCTCTATTAAAAATCGTTCAAAGTTAAATCTTGTCAACTGCAACTACGGTTTTCAATTATATCGTTTACAAGTCAGAAGTGTGCCCTCAATCAGAAATATGTCATTGAGGAGCATCTCGGTAATTCGGTATGGTCCTTGATATTTAGTGGCAAAGTTAAATCTTGTCAACTATTGAAACTTACCATCATGCGGCAGCTATCTCTCCACTCAACTATGTCTCTCTCTTACTGGGTCTTTTTCATTGTTGGTTTGGAGTCTTCCTGCGTTTAATATGTATAAACAGCGCCTTTTATCTGTTGCTACTTAATCTTTTCTCCTGTTTTTCATCTCCTTTCAATTCTTCCATGGGAGCGTTTTTCAAAGTTTTACGAAATACCTCACCTTTTGTTTGGCTTATGAAATTCGGCAGTTCAAGACTTTTTTGTAGTTTTATCTTTTGCTGTGTTGATATCTACCTGTTCGTCAGAAATATGTTCTTCCTAGGATTGGTCGTAGTTTCCATAGCTAAAAGCTGACAAAGTGTCTAGTATTATCCCGTTAAATCGATTTACCTGCCCATTGTACCAACATCTACGTTGCATTTTGGACCTACCTGAATAGTATGTGATATAGTCGTGAAATGTCTTGTTAGTAAGACTAATACTTTTGTCAGTAATAAGATGTGAGGGAACTCCAGAGTAAGTGATGAAATTCTTTATCTTTCACACCAAAGTCGCTGATTTCGTATCCTTTACGAGATGTGCAGTTAAGTACTTTATAAACTCATCAACCAGTGCTAGTATTAATCCTTTTTTTTTATTTCTAATTCTTTTTTTTTTTTACTCCGTCATCGGACAATTGAATCGTATGTACTGCTCAACCGTAGAGCTAGATTTCTGCTGAGGTCATCTTGCGTTTGAGCTCCAGGACGATATTCTATTGTGTAAGCATATTCCTAAAGTTGGACCTACCATCATTTAATTCGGCATACGAAATCACGTTTTGCTAGGGTCAATCTAAAGCCACCTCTCCTTGGAACTACTGGGCAAAGCTTTTCTAGATAGATCTCACTTAGAACCATCGGCATGAAAAAGAAGAGAAGCATTCCAGTCCGTCAAAACTAGTTTCTACAAGGTAGATTCTGAACCGGTTTACCGAAGTGATAACCGCTAATGTCTCCGATTCGTGGAAATGCCAAAAACGTTTGTCGACCGTAGTTTTATGGCTAAAATAGGACTCTAGTTGCAGCTCGTCATTCGAGTTCTTTTCTAGGAGTATTCCTGCCAGACTCTGTTCGCAAACATGCATATGGAGTTCCGTTCCAGCTTATAACAGCATGTTATTAAGTAAGGATTAATATATTATTAAATACTTAACCCTTTTTAATTTACTTACTGTCCAGAGCCACTCGGAGTGTTATTTCATAACCTTTGACAAATCGTCTCAAGAATTCTAATAAACTCAAAAACTGACGTACATACCTCATGTTGATTGTTTGGCTAAGGGAATTCGGAGATCGTTCCTATTTTCACCTGCCTGGACGAATACTGAGCGCGCTTACAACAATTCCGAGGAGATCTATTAATTCGAGAACAATGTGGCACTTACTTTCTTTTAACTCAAGCCCTTCCCTTTATTATTGACTTCGTCTTCGTCTAATCTTTGTGTCTTCATTGAAACCTTCAGACGGTATAAGCACGTTGTCCATGTATAGTGTATACGATAGCATATTTTATGTTACCTTAATTCCTGGAGTTGAAAAAGTTAACATCCTCGACAGAGCAGTGTATAGCAAAAACGCTCCATGTTCGTTCTTGATCTTGTACTGACCGTGAAATAAATAATATACCTTACCTCAAATCAAAACCTCGAAGCCCACCATCAATAATGGACTTTACGATCTATGATCTCCTCCATCAATTACGGAATGCTACAAATGCATAGTCCTCTACAACATATAAGCCAACCATATGTGTCAGATTCTGAACCTCTACAGCAACGTGAGATATTCTCAAACGGCGAGTACGAATTTTCCCCAATACCTCCGAGCATTGATAAATTTGGTGTCGGTTTGAAACTCGTTCAGTGATTTCAAAGTTCAGAGACTTAGTCTCACTCAACTCGATAAGAGAACATTGGCTACCCAAATCAACGTGATAAGAAATTGATGATCCATTTAGCTTAACGTTGAGAATGTATTTATCAATAACCTTATTTTCAGCTGTTAACCCCAAAACCCGTTTTCGTTTGAAATCATTACCTGACACTTTTTGCCCTTTTCTGTTTCGTTTCCAACCCTGTTCCTAGGATAGTTAGATGTTTGATGGCCGAAACGGTTACAATATTTATTGCATTTCAGGGCAAGTTTGTAACATTTATAGCTAGAATTAGCTTTACATAATAGTGTAATATCCGACTTCTTGACAATCGAAACATTTACGAAGCCGTCGTACTGATACCTGGTTTGAAAAATCCCTTATAGTTTGGATTGGGTCCAAACTTTCTTTCATTTAATCTGCGTGTCGCGCTCAGAGTTTCTCTCGCCTGACTGACCTTAACGGTTCGGAAATAATTCAATACCTGTTCCAGATCCTTAAACTGCTCAGCAGGGTGTGGACACCAACCTTTACCGTCCGATCCTCAATGTCATGTAGTACAAATTTACTGCCTGCCTGCCTACTATAGATTTTACAACTATTTAACAAATTCATCTTCATACTTAAAAGTTTCTAAAAGCTCTTCGTACATCACTATTTTAGCTCTCTTAATTATATTTTCCATTCCATTTGCGAATGTAATATCGAAGTTGGACCCTAGTTCTATGTTGTTTGAACACCAACCAGTTTAGGTTTAGAGTAGTGGATATTTTTTTTCTATATCTATCCATACATTTTGGCACATTCTTCTACTTCAGTTATCCATGTCACAGATTGTTCTTTAATTAATAGGTCAAATTCCGGTATCACATTCGTATTGAATGTCATTTTAAGTTTGTCAGTGCTTTTAAATTATTCTAAAATTAACAAAAACTTATCTCTTAGCTTACTATTAAAATCATCCATTCTTCAGATACAAATACTTCAGTGGACTTGCCCTCGTCTGGAACTTGCTCGTTTCCTTCCTTGCATTTCCTGAACCCGATCCCTTGGGTCCTCCGGTATATAAGTGTATGTCCTATCCTTGGACTCACGTCATCCCTCCTGGGCCCAGTCCTTGGGTCCCATGCGCTTATGCGCTAGTCCTGTCCTTGGACTCTCCCTCACATCCCTCCTGGACCCAGTCTTCGGGTCTTACGCGCTTATGCGCTAGTCCTATCCTTGGACTCTTCCTCACATCCCTCCTTGACCCAATTTTAGGGTCCTGCGTGCTAGTCTTGTCCTTGGACCCACATATATCCCTTCATGACCTCATATTCGGGTCATTCACTTCAGGTGCATTCGTCGTTATTCTCCGTTTGATCGAAATCTGAAACTTCCACGAACAGGCTTAATAAAGTGTTTATAGACATAATTTATCACCATATTATTTATGTAATTATGTATAGCTTCATAGTAGCATGTCCTATTCTTTCTATTGGATTTCGCAGTACGTCGTAATTATGTACACTGTTACAGTACGCGCATCAAAATAAAATACCTATGTTAAATAAATATGCCGTATAAAGTCAGCTTATTAACTTGGTAGCAAATATTTCATCCATGCCTATAGTGGCATGACTGCAACATCGCTGTTATATTAATATCGTAATCATAAGATCTGAAAATATTTTTCTATTATACTCCCAATAGCTATACTGGTATACAAATTTTGAAATTTTCGTGTACATTTGGCCCCTTTTGACCATCCAGCAGTAGTTGCCCAACAAACATCCTTGGACTCTAACCTTGATACCGCTTTTTTTTAGATATGTCCTCATGAAACCTTATTTGTTCATACTCATAATTTACAGCTGCCAAATTTTTAAGGAAAAATCCGGATGTGTTTAATTTTCAGCGATATAGTGCACTCCAAATCTTCTTCTGTGCCAATAGAGGCTCTTTAGAAAATGTTTGATCACTCTTCAACTCTATAAATATTTCCGAAAATGAACCTCATCAAGCTCATCAAGAAAAATGAGTCTCAATTTAAAAATATTAAGTGTGTTCTCATAACAAAGGTAAGTACCTACTCAAAACACGATCGGCTATCAGAGTTCGACGTGGTTCGTAACGAACCACGTTGACCAGTAGTAACAATCAATGTAGTACATATTTCCTCGATCAACGTAGCACATGTGTCATAATTATTCATACTTAGGATTACATCATGAGTAAAGCAAAACAAGTAGGTACTCAACAAAAGTATTTCGGCGGCAAGGCAACATATAAACACAAGTTTCAACACAATACTTATGGGTGTAAAATAAACTCTGATTACAAAGACAACACTTCTTTGTTCCAGCCTTCTAGCTTTACCTTCGTCATAATCATCATGTTAATATTATTGAGCGATACGATGTGTTATTTTAGTAAGAACTAAAACCATGGATGTGGCTAATTATGGATAAGAATAAAAGTCACTTTGAAAAATTATCTCTGCCTTAAAACTGCCCACCATAGAATCGACTATGACATTTAGAAAATCAGCACATTCGTTTTTTTATTATTATTATAATATTTACTTATCAGTAAAAACATCGACATGTCACCACCATAGTTTCACGCAATTTTAGGCTGTACCGACGCCATTCCAGAAAACATCTTAGCTTTAGATATTCTACTTTATTTCCGACATCCATGATGCTATTTCAAAAAAGACATCTCGGCCCTTGATATTCTACCTTTTTTCCCATGTTAAAGGCATTCTAGAAAATATTTTGGTGTTAAACATTCTGCCTTATTTCCCATATCCACGACACGACATTCTAAAAAAAATCTTGGCTTTAGATATTCTACCTTACTTTCCACATCCATGACGCCATTCCAGAAAACATCTTGGCTTTAAATATATTATTTCCCACATCCATGACGTCGTTTCCGAAAACATAATTATCTTGGGTTTAGATGTTCTACCATATTTCCACATCCCTGACCGCAGTACGCATTACTTATATGAACAGCAGAATAATTTGCTTTCGACAACTTCGTTAGGATCTATAATATGATCATCGAAAACCACGTTACCATTAAAATAATTATACCATCATAGTTTTTTTTTTTTTTTTTCTTTGTGCATTTCGATCACAGTCAAAGACAGGTCATCCTCCTTTTGTGAGTTAGTTGAAAGAAGGAAAAAGAAACAAATTCGCTGTTCACATTACTTAATAGAAACGACAAAACACAAAGAAAAATCCAGCGTGTCTATACGTTTGGGTTAGTCAAAAAAAATGCAACAACAACTTACGTTTTTCCGAGCGAGCGAGCGTGGCAAGAAAATGATATATTTTCTTGTTATCCCCTCTTCTGACCTTTTGTCCTAAGGTCAGGGTAATCAAACGACGTCCAGTATTTTCCATACATGATGTATATTTTCCATTTTATACATGAGTAAATGAGTTAAGTACACTTTCCATTTTCACATGATGAGTATATTATTATGAGTTACATAACTCTACTATTTAAACCGTTGTATAATTACTTAAAATATTATATGCCTTTGGTAAAATAGGCACGAGTGCCGTCTACTCAGTCTAGTAGTCCTGAAAGCTCTACTGCCCAAATTATCAAAGCCCTGCGATTAAGCTATAGAACAAAGAGGTATTGTACCATAATGCAAACAATGTGAAGGAAAGAGAAATACATACTCGCAAACATTACATGTTGGAATGAGATAAAGTAGCCTTTGTATAGTAACCCTACAATGTGATGAAAAACCTATTTATCTCCTACTCGATTTACGAACCAGCTAAAGACCACACACAGCACGCATATAACTTTGATACTAATGCTTCGTATCTGTACTTGCCTCCGTAATCATAAACGGTCCTTATTAATCCAAGTTATGGGCAAAATGGAAATTCCTTTACGGTTTATCATCTGGGGCAAAGCGTTATTTATGCGCTTGTATCAGAAATACCTAGTTGGTACCAAAGACGATAATACTATACTTTAATCGTCTTTGTTGGTACCTAGACTTGCCTAATACAATTAGGTACATCGCCATTGAACTACTTGAGTTTATTTCACAACTAAATTGACTAATCCAGTTAAGAGACATAAGCTTGTAAAGATTTTGGCAGGGATTAAGAGCTGAGGGAGGTGGTCTGTAATTTTCCATACAAACGTATTGCGCTGTTTTCTTTCTGGAAAATGCTTTTAGAGTTACAATTTTTAGCCATAAAATTAAATTTAGCTGTTTAAACTACCCTGTCTTTTCATTTTTTTGATAAATTAATTATCAGGCAAAATATGATCCTTCAAAGTCTCAAAAAAATTCACCATTTTTACCGACGTCTTTAAAGACCCACCAGAATAAACTTATTCATTTCTAACAAAATATGAAATAACATAATCATGAACACATATTTTTTGTAAATTTGGATTTAAAAAAATACTTGATTAATTTAGTTTTTGATGGAAAAAACAGCGTAATACAAAACGTTGTTTTGCCAAGATTTTTGTAGGTATAAATTGCTCTGAGCTGCAATTGTCCCTATCGCACGATGCGGAGGTAGGGCTGAGGTGAGGGATGTTCAAACCTATACGTACACATGCACTAGGGATGTAGTAATAGACGATATTTTTGTCGATGCTCTAGTGATGTTCATCGATATCGATGTTTATTAAAAATATTAGTTAATTTTTCAAATCTTGTAATTTTACTGATGTATCTTTGTTACTTTTGAAGAAAAAGATCTTATGTATGGAATATATGCGTTTAGTTACTGCAACTTATTGCAGCGACTACACAATTCTGTGTAGTAATTTTTTAGTTTATTTATATCGTGTTGTATCGGCAGACATCTAAATGGTTTAGGTGCAGAATGACCAATTCTCATAATGCCCAACTAATCCGGGAATGCTCAATTCTGCGAATGCCTAATTCTATTTAATTTAATTTAAATTTAATGGCAACATAATTTTAATTAAGAATTTCCTAAAAAATCTTACTTTAAGAGATTTGTGTATTTGTTTAAAATAACCAAAACTACTTTTTTGATAATAAATCAGCTAGATCCCAAATTTTACGTCCTCAACATAAATTCAATATTCGTGTAGTACAAGTAAATAATACTTTGTATCATCCAAGTTCATCTATTACAGCCATAAAAGTGTACAATAGTCTATCTATACCTCTTCACATAAAATTTGTAGATGCAAACAAATTTAAACATAGCTTAAAAAATGGCTCGCTGAAAATATCTTATATAGCATGAAATAATATAATGAATGTACAAATTCTGACTGATAATTATGATCTCATGTGTTACGGTATATAGGTCTTTATGTCATACTTAGTTATGATAATATAATACATATAATATGTTAGTTGCTTCAATAGTAAAACTTGCCTAGAAATTGTGCTTTAATTACCGGTGATTTTTTATAAGAAAATGTGATTTTCCCATTGGAAATTATTTTGTCATTTTGAGAATTGAGCATTTTTAGAATTGGCCATTCATAAAATTGGGCATTCGTAAAATTGAGCATTCTTGGAACTATGTGCCATTATTCTTACTACTTCATTCATTACATTATATTACTGCGTCTAAGCCGAAATAATAGTTCTAATTAGGAAAATCACGTGCCCTCTAAAAATGTATTATAACTGTAACATATAAATCTATCCTTAGTCCACCTAAGCAAAAAACGTTCTATGCTTGCCAGTACGTGAGATCCATTCGAGAAAACAGCCGCATCGGCTATCCGTTCATTGAACTATGTGCCTTGCCATATATCATTTTAACTTGCCAATCCGCTGAGTTTTGCTAAAAAGTTCGATTAGAAGGGCTTTTAATGCTTTAATCTAATAATAATTGTGGATGTTCTATCCTGTATTACTATTATATGTGCCCTACCCACTGCTGCTTTAAATAGCTAATTGTTTCAATTTTTTAAACGTCTTTAAAGTAGAACCAAAGTATGTCAAGCTGTTCTCTAAACAGTAAACCTCGCATTTATTTAATTGAATCCTAAATTATTTTTATACTATGGGACTAATTTCGGCAAATACGGCTATAGGTACCTACAATATAAAAGGTAAGAAGTTTTAGATTAACGAGACCCTATTACTAAGACTCCTCTGTCCGTCTTTCCGTTGGTCACTAGGCTATATATCACGAACCGTAAAAGCTAAACAGTTACAATTTACACAAATGATGTATTTGTTTCCACTATAACAACAAAACTAAAAATAGAGTAAAATAAATATCTACTTCAACCGTGTAGGTACAGAATTCGCGAATAGTGCGCACGGATCGATTATTGTTGATTTATCAAAAATGGCTCAGCCCATTTCAATAAAATTTAAATGGGATCTATTTCGAAGTCAATTTCTTTCCAATGAAAAAAATTCTAACAAAAAATTATCAAAATCGGACTACTGTGTAAAAAGTTACGCTTGGTTATAAATAAAAAATATACGCGTCAAATTGAGTACCTCCTCCGTTTCGTCGGTCAAAAAATAGAATGAAATAAATGTTTTTCATGCCATACAACAGACGTGATTTTTTGCACGATTTTTATTAATGTACACAAAAGGTAGACGCTTGAAATATTCTCAGAATATTTATTAATATAATATATCAATATATCATGTATATAAATGTATCAATTTTTAAAAAATATATAATTGAATCGAAATAATTGGCTCTCATACGGTATGGAACCTTTCGAGCGCGAGTCCAACTTGCATTTGGGATATTTATTATAGATCGTAGAAGAACGACATAATGTAAGATATTTCCATAAAAAAATAATTAATTTATACTTAAAAAGAAGTAATTTCAGTAAAAATATATTATGGAAACTGCAGCGCCTACAGATATCAAATATTCAATTGTATATGATGTTAGTTAGGTACATATTACGTTTTTGTCAAACAATAATTATTTGAAAGAAAATAAATTAGCATATAAAGAAAAATTAACCCATGTCACAAATAATGTAGCTTCCTAACGACAGAAAAATAAATAATCTTTAAAATAATTAATCTTTTATCTTTTTGTTTGCTATCGATCGCCTATCTGCCATACCTACTAGGTAACCAGAGCATACGTAGAATACGCGCAAGACAGCTCTACGTACGGCCAAAATCAGGAACCAATTCAATTCTGCCAGGGAATACAGAATACTAATGAAATAACGTAAGTGGCGCCACGACTCGCGCGCAGAGTTATCTTGCGCGCACTCTACGTAATATCATATTTTGCTACAATTCAAAATAAAATATCGGTCGGCCGGCGAGCTCGTTGGGGCGCAGGTAGGGTGCGGGGAGAGTTCGAGCGCAGTACGCACACAAATACAATTGCATCACCACACACATTGAAGCTCCCTGGTTTGGGCGCATCGCGACGGCAATAGTTTAGTCCAAATACCTATTTCTCAATTTCCTCGTCACTAGTATTTCGCCTTAAGAGGGGATGCTTTGTTCCTTTCCCACAAAGCATTACATAGTATGGCGAATGTATGACACTTACGGGCCGTGACGTCATATTCTGCTATAGTGCGCTCTTTGTCTAGCAAGAAAATAAAATGCTTGTTACTTTCTTTATTTCTAAGTTGATTTTATTTTTGTTTTCGTTAATCGGATCTGTATGCTGAGTGTGAGTTTTGTCGTAAACATTACGCGCTCTACGGCGAGCGCGTAAGCTTGTAATTTGTATGAACTTGTTGTGTTTCAAAAAAGCGCCGCTAGTGGCGCTGTACATTTCTTCATACAAATTACAAGCTTACGCGCTCGCCGAAGAGCGCGTCACGTTTACGACAAAACCCACACTCAGCATACAGTTTATGGTTAGCTGTTACAAGAGGACATCAAAAAAATTGTCAACTAGCTTATTATCTCAAATTCATGAGCTTAAACAAAAATAATATTTTCCAATGAAAGTTGTATGAGTTGATAGGTTGCTTCATAACCTAACTTCCTAACCAAGTTATAGATAATTAGTCCTTCTATCCTAAAATAACAGGATAAAAGCAATTAGCTGATAATGCAGTTAGTCTCCTCCAAGATGGGATTATATCTGCATAGGTCAGGAGTCAACATATTCAAGGAGCCAGGCCCAACAGAGTAGTGGGTGACAGAGAACATTTACAATTAATATGTTACATTTTTAATTTTTTTGTTGTTAGTGTGTGCGTTTTTGTTTACGATTGAGTGACGAAAGAAGCTGTACGCTCCCTTAGAGCTCAATATTTGAAATGTTTGTGAATACACGAACTATACCATTCGCTCTAACATAGTTTTTCAATGCTTGCTCCAGACCATTTACGCAAACGTTCTAGCGGGCTATGTATATAAATTGTAAATTTCATATGTTGCAATAAATGATTGAGTTTGAGTTTGATATCGGTTAAAAATTAGAGAGTTAAGAGGAGTGTGAGATGACCACTGTTGGCATTTTCTGTAGAACATTGAGAAAATGTTCAGTCCATTTTTTATAAAATGTACTCTCCGGGAGAAAATTCTTTTCACCCCTTAAATTGTAACTAAATGTTATATTTTTGGAGTCAATCGTAAAAAAATAATAATAATAAATAATACATATTTGGGGACATCTTACACACGGCCCCTGACCCCAAACTAAGCAAAGCTTGTGATATAGCTGCCAGAGACTGATATACTACATATACTTATTTTTAAATACATGCTTATAAAGATAGTAACTAAATAACACCCAGACACAGAGCAAACACTTATGTTCATCACATAAATATTTGCCCTGGGTGGGGATCGAACCCACGCCTCTTCGACTCGAAAGTTAGGGTCACTAACCGCTGAGCCACCGAGGCAGTCAAAAATATTGCACGTCCGTACGTCTTATTTTTTCCAGAAAAGTTTTTAATTTCTGTATACTTTTCAGCCATAGCTTTGCGTAAAAGTATGACTTTTTAGAGCCTTATAACTTTAGGGGCATTTAGAAAACTGTAAAAACTGAGACGAATAAACCTAGCTATTGAAGTGCTAATTACCTACATGAAAAAAAAAACACTCAATGATATTATTTGGGGGTAAACAGCTTATTGTTTTTGCATGGACAAGTTCGCACCTCACACTCGTTTTAAGTGTTATAATGCCCATGACAGATCTGCACCACATAGAAAATCCAGCTCTACCATTGCCAACCCTGCAGCCTCAGCACTGTGTTTGTCTTTCTGAGGTACGAAGGTATTAAATCCATTCCGTCGTAAATCTCATGTTGAGTGTATGTTGATCTCAGACATGTTGCTAAAAACATTGCCTTTGCACTTGACCTACCTGCCGGGCTAGTAAGCGCGCCACGAATTATTTCCTTCGTAGTGTCAGAACGAGACAGCGTTATGGCAAAGTAAATATCTGTCACTTTTTCACACGTAGAAATTAGCTTGACTAGCTGATCCTAACTAGAGAAGCGGGCTAGGATTTTTAACATAGATCACGCTTACATACTCGTAGAAGGTCACCAGTTTTCTCTAGTTTTAAAGATGCCAAAGTCTAATATGATGCAGCTATTACTGATTATGGAACTAAACTTTTTCTAATCTAGTATTAGTATATTCATTCCTAGTTCCTTGACCAAATATGGTGAAAGTTTTGTCAAGAATTTGACCAATACGAGTATTTTCATTTTACTATCTATCGCATTACGTAATAGAACAAAAAATATTAAGAGGTAGTCACTTTTTGCGTACTATAAATTGAAATGTCGATAAAACTTAAATCGTTAGGTACAATAAGTGGCAGATTTCGTGGCGGAATCAGTCTAAATATTTTTAAACACGCATTTCCGTAAAATAATACCTAAAAATAATTTAGATATTATAAACGGTCGTAAAGAATCTGTATCCATTAGGTTTCTAGCTGTGACCTTCGTCAAAATTACCCAATGAGCAAATTGATAGCGAAAACAAAAACTGCAGGTTTCTAATAATTAATTTTGTACTAAACTATTAATCTAAATTACTTACAATTATTGTTCAATATAGGTAAGGATAGAAATAAAATCATTATGGATCCTTTGTTAGTAATTTATGTTATTATTTTCATAATTTAGTGTTAACAATTACACAATTATTATGTATTGTTTCATGTAAGTACTGATGAGTACATAACCATTAGCGTAATTGTTATCTACTATGTAGCTAGTTAGATGTTTAAACTACAGTAACTTCCTAATAATTGCGAATGTTATTGAGTTGTGAGTTGATATTATACCTACCTAATTGTAAATAGTAGGTATTTATTAGTAAAGCTATTCATATATTACTAAATTGATGTATAATATTTATTTTTTGCAAAAAATGGCATATATACTTCAACAGTGTACAGAATTAGAATAGTTCGCACGGATCGGTGTAATAATTTTTCACATTATTGTTGATTTATCGAAAATGGCTCAACCTATTTCAATAAAATTTAAACGGGACCATCTTTGAAGTATGTTCTACCAAACAAAAAAAAACATTGAAATCGGACTACTCTGTAAAAAGTTATGCGTTGTTATATATAAAAAAAAATATACGCGCCGACTTGTAAACCTCCTCTGTTTCGTCGGTTAAAAAGGTTTTAGTTGTAAAATAAAATAAATATAGTTTAAAAAAAAACTAATAAACGAGTGAATGTTTGGTTACAAGCAAACAAACATACAGGTGAAACTAATAAAGGCGTGTAAAAAATGTAAAATTAAGATTGCAATTTATATGAACACCGGATACAACTCACGATTATTTGAACGGTCGAGCCGCTATGCGTCCGACCGGTTTTAGAGTAGTTAGTACTCCTTCATCAGGGAATACGCGCGCCCCCTACAACGGACGCCCGCGCACTGTCTAGTTTTAATGAAGTAATTAAGATTGCATTTTATATTCATATAATTTTATTTCAATTCTATTTTTCATAAATACAAAATATAGAGCGCATTAGGCACTTTGCCCCGTTGGATTTTGCACTTGTATAAATGTACATATATATCTTATCTTATCTTATCTTACAGAGGGGCCAAGAAATAACTGGGACACTTCGACCCATTGGGATCTATTGTGGTCCCCTAGATAACTTACTCCTCCCCAGTCTCGTCGAAAATTGTCCTCATGAGTTTTACAACGAGACTAGGAGATACGAGCCTATAGTCTTCTGGTTTTGGATATCCGACGCCTAGGAGACTCATTCGCTTACTAGCCATTGCATCGCATGTGCACAGAAGGTGCTCCATGCGTTCCGTATGTTCCCCACACAACCTGCACATGGGTGTCGCGGTTAGACCCATCTTCATGAGCATGTCGTTGGTACCAAAGTGCCCAGTAAAGGCCCCAAGCAGGTAGCGGATTTGTCCCCTGCTCATGTTCCAAATGCATTCCCGGGCTTTAAACGTAGAGCCTAGGAACTTCTTGGAGTGTTGTAGACCGGTATTAGACAGCCAATAAGTTCGCTGTCTGTGATCTGCAAACTCCCTAAATGCGGCTTTCACGAGACACGTTGAAATGCCTACACATGGCTCTGGACCCACAAAATCATTTGCTGAGCCCTCTCTTGCCAGTTCATCGGCCACTTCGTTACCATGGAATCCTTTGTGCCCAGGGACCCACATCAGTCTTACCCTGTTGTGCCTCCCAAGCCTGTTTAGGGTCTGGATAGCATCCAGAATAAGTCCGGAGTCCACTTTGTAGGATGCCATGGCTTTGATTGCAGCCTGACTGTCACTAAGAATATATATGGATTTACCACTGGTTCCTCTATCTATATTCTCTTGAGCGCAGGATATTATGGCATATGTTTCTGCTTGGAATACAGTTGCCATCTTCCCTAAGCTTTTGCTACATTTGTAGCCTTTTGCGTAAGTCATAAGTCATAAGTCATAAGTATTTATTAATAAAATGTCAATTTACACGTCATAAAAATATTACATAAATGTAATACAAAAACAAAAACATCATTTTTTTACATAATGAAGTGAGAAATTAATTGCCTTATAACAATAATAAAAATAAATGGTATTAAAATTCATGTCGAAAGAAAAAATACAGAAATAGTACCAAATATACAATGTCCACAAATAAATATAAAAATTAAATATGTAATTCATTTATCAGAAAACCAACAACAAATCATAATTAAGTGTAAGTAATTAAATTAAGTGTCATATTATTGTACAATAATAATACTATTAAATTAAATATTAAATGAATAAAATTCGTCAAACCTATAATAAGATTGCTCGATAAGAAACTTCTTTAGTCTCGTTTTGAATGACTGTAGACTAGGGGATGACGTAATGTCTACAGGAAGGTGGTTATATACAGTCGGGGCCATGACGTGAGTCAATTTGGATGACCATATGACGTGAGTCAAATGGAATCAGGTACAGGAGCGTATATGCCCGCTCCTGTACCTGATTCCATTTTGGATCCATCAGTGTACCACACCAGACTATCTTGCTCTGGTGGATCAAGTCCCTTCGTCCAGTCCTCTATTGTAGGGATTTGGACCTTAAAAGATCTTTCAAACACAAACACAGTTTGCATTTTATCGGATAACATGCTTGTTACCCGATCTAGGCCTTCGTTTTCGTCGAACTTTGTATGGTTAGTCTTTGGCTTAGAGGCATCCCATAGTCCTGCAACAGCAAGACGATGTAGTGTCTTCCTTGCCTCGAGTTCAACCATCATATGCAGTGGAGGGATATTGAGGTATCTCTCAATCGCTGCCGTAGGTGTTGTCCTGAAAGCACCCGTGATGCCAAGACACACTGTTCTTTGTAACCTGGTGAGTGGCGCTTTGCACGAGGCAAGCTTTGTTCTAGGCCACCACACTATGCTGCCGTATGTAATAATAGGTATTATCATTGTCCGGTACAGCCATCGTATCACTTTGGGCTTTAGCCCCCAAGTTTTGCCGTAGGTGGAACGACACATGCCGAACATATATATACTTATTATTATATACTACGGGACTAATCGCGCACTAAAATTACGAGATAAATAAATACCACATCATCCCGACGTTTCGTTTTTAAAAAAGAAATAATAACATATATACTTAGTTCGAAATTCTGGGTGATACATACATATCTGACTGTGGATTAGTGTAACGAATTAAGGTATGTCCCTAAATAAAGTGAGTCTACGTTAATATCACAGAGTAACAATATTATTATAGACCTCAGCACATACCTAATCATTTCCACACAAAACAACCCATTACGTCTTAATCAACGGCTGGGACAATTATGAAGGCGCCATCGTAATTATAATAGCTAATTAGACTATTTCTGTTTCTTCTTCACTATAGGCATTCGATAGAGAGAAAATATTTTACTTTGCTATTATTTTACGATGGCGCTTTCATAATTGGGCCTAATGTCACTGTATAACCTTGCCCGATGTGTCACTGCTATTTATTTAGGAATTGCGATCTCTGGCTTTCTCTGCTCTGCGCTCGGCAGCTGATAATTACGACTGTAATTGTCGCTTCAGCAGGAAACGATGATTCAAACAATTACAGGCCGACATTCATGTTTTGATTGTTATCAGATTTGCATTCGCGTATGGCTTTCATGTCGTGAGAATGTTTTTTCCTTTTCCTGTTTAGCGCGTCTTTAGTTTTAAATTCTTTGCAGATTACTGCTGCCTGTAAAAACAGTAAATAGAATTCCGAGATCATCTTTGTAATTTTTAAGATTAATGCTCGGGAACGGTCTTAACGGATTATTTATTATTATTTCTTTTATATAAGCAAAACTCACAAGCATAGCTTGGTCCTTTGGTTGGCAGGCGTCAGTGGAGTCGCAGCCAACACTGAGAGACCCTTTTACATAAAATGTTATCTGTTAAGTACATAGAGTGAGATGATTATTATTTATTAAAAATAAAATATTAGCTCACGGGAAACTTGGCCGGTAGAAACACTACATTTTTTAGAGAGTCGCTATCAGAAAATGTGAGATCTAAATGACTCGTAGAAGTCGTAGTATTACTATTACACTAACTTTAACTATGTATTTATTATAAACGACAGAAGTAGGACACAAAAAATTGCATACCTACTTAATTTTCTTCAAATAATATGAACCTTGTAATGTATTGCTGTACAATTACAATACATTTCGATATTTCGTTATTAAGTAAATATGCTACGAGTTACATGTAATATCCTATGATTTCTAAAGCATCACTAAATACAATCTAATTTCTAAACTACTGTCTACTAGTAAAATTATTACTTATAAAAGCTGCCAATATATTTTCATGCCATCATTTTATATATTATATAAACTTCATAATTTATAAACTACTCTACTGCTACAGTAAAGTTGTTAGTAAATCAGATCGTCACGGTCCTGCGCAGATCGCCATTGCCGGCGCGTGCGCATGACAACGATCCTCCAGGCGACGAATTGTCTATTTACCTTGGATATGCCTATTATGTACCGTGCTATTATGTACGTGATCGATTTAGATATAAACCTACTATTAATACCACGGTAGACTATTGCACCTATCAAATAAGAAGGAAGTAAGTAAGGTATGAGATTATTTTTCAAAGATTAAAAGCCATAGGATAGCATAGTTCAGGATTTTGTCATTGTTTATGTTTTTTTTTTATTCCTTGTAGGTTTGCGTTTGACTACATACTGCCTGATGTTGAGCAGATATGCGGTCTAGGATGTAGCACGCTTACCTAGAAGATACCTATTTACTCGGGATTTGAAGACACCCACGTTATACTTTAGCGGGAAGACAGACCCAGGCCTTCCACATTCTGGCTGTTCGTATGAGGAATGAGGATTCGAAACGCTTTGTTCTAACGCGCGGAATGTCCACCATAAAAGGGTGGCGCTTTGGTCGCGTCTGCCTAGCCGTACGATAGACGAAACTACGTCATGTACTGATAGCTACCAACTGGTTCACTGATATCACTTGCTAAAAAGTCAATTTTTCTGGAATATGCAAAGAAATCTCAATTTAAAGAGCATAGGTGCAATTTTTTTTAAACCATGATGATAAAGATATAGAGACACTAAAACACCCCTTTTGTTAGGTGAATCCTTCCCGGTTGTTCTACGATTAGTTCTACTAAACAAACTTATTTATGTATGTCTAAAATTGACATAATGCTTTGTGTGGACTTTGTTTCAGGATCAAAAATCTTAGTCTTAACAAATACAATAAGTACAACTGAAATCGTCAGTTAGTCATCGCGCCACATTACTCAGCTAACAGAACCCATTGTGGCCTAACCACAAGCATTTATGGTGAGTAATGCCACTATCTGATAAGGAATGTTTGTTTTACGCCGTTTCGCAATGCAAGGGCGTCCTTACTCTCGTGGCAGAAGGGCTATAATCATCATTTTAGGCGTAGGACGTTTACTACTGGGCTTAGGCCTTCCCTAAGGATTTTCAACAAAATCTTTTAATCACTTTTTTAGCAATATGACTGCCGTTGTACTTTTATTCTGTTGCTTTTGTTCCTTTTTAACCGACGAACCACCGGAGGAGGTATACAATGCGACGCGTATATATTTTATTTTATGTGTAATCACGCATAACTTTTTTACAGTCGTCCGATTTCAATAATTCTGTTTTTATTGGAAAGAGTATACTTCGAAGTTGGTCCCATTTTCATCGAAATCGGCTGAGCCATTTTTGATAAATCAACAATAATGTGAAAAATGCTACATCGATCCGTGCATAATATTTGCGTTCTAGCGATGCGCCCCGGCTTCGCACAGGTGTATTATACATTAAAACATTTCTCTTGAATTACTCTATCTATTAAAACAAACTGCATCAAAATTCGTTGCGTATAGTTTTAAAGATATAAGCATACATGGGGACAGACAGCGAAAAGCGACTTTGTTTTATACTATGTAATGATTCTGTACACGGGTGAAGTCGGTCATGCTATTTATTGCAAAAAATAATTATTTGTGGTTTAGCTTATTTTAGCAGAGAATCACATGCTATCCTCTCCCATTTGCACAAGCATAGCTTTTCAATGCCCGCTCGTGTTCTAACACGACCTCTTGACCATTTACGCATATGTTCAGCCGTTCTAATGATTAAATTATAGAGCTCCAGATATTTAGTCCACTGGAATCCCTGCGCTGCGTTTGCCGGGACGTGATCTCCATTCGAAAACTCTTAAGGTCACAATGGCCAGTCACAACGGTAGAAGCGTGGAAATCTTCTTTGTTGTTTGGGTGATGGATCTAATTTGTCTTTGAAAGTGAATAGAAGTGAAGTCTTCAAGAATATTTCATGCTTTAAATAACTCATTTTCTATTGGTATAATATATTTTTGTTTGGTTACGTTATTTGCCTTGCTTGTTAGGTGTGAGCTCTTTTGACGCTGTATTTTCGGTCAGATTTAGCGAGAACAATTAGAACGTGGTCGTGACGTTAAGCGTAGCAAAGTTACTAATAAATTGAATTAGTTACCAATAGGAACCCTATAGCTTTCATAAAGTGAATATTGGCATAGAATGGGGACTGCGATAGTCTAATTTGGAGATCATTTGCTGTCTAACATTTAGGTTCTGAGCTTGAGTCTAAGCATACACCTTAATTATGTCTTTTCGCCGCTGCGTCAAAAATTATTCCCGTAATATTCTAACAATATATGGATTGAAATTTTTGACAACGTATAACAAAATTTGTCTTTGCCAGTTTAAAAAAAAAACAAAGTATTGTACACTGGAAGTAATCGCTTAAAGAGATAAAGCCGCCAGTTAGAAACCTATAAATTATACTGTTTTGTCCCTGTAATTTGTTTTTTATGTAATGTGGTTGTCTAATAAAGTGTTATTGTTTGTTTGTTACACTTGTACAGTGCCAATGTTATTGACAACTCTATGATACGGACGAGTAGGTAACTCTTTACACTGAACGTACCTGTATTTCAGTCAGGGTCTTATAAATAACCTCAAAAAAGCCCAACCGAGCTGTGGAGAGAGTTATGCTGCATAGACGCCAATGGGTTATAATTCTCTCGCATAGTAACGATGCACTGGCAAGCGCAGCATCTGTTCATTGACAATAGATATATTGACGATCTCATCAAGACCGATCAACAAGCTGGATGCAAGCCGGTTCCAACCGATCGGATCCATACGGAGGTCTATGTCCAACAGTGGACGTCCTATATGACTTATATGATGAAGAATGTTATTTACGAAATAATGTGTAAATCGTCATTAATTAAATGCCGAGGCGTTGTATCAACGAGGTGCGGCGTTATCAGCCGCGATAGGGAACGAGGACGCGGGCATGCCTCTCTGAAAATTATAACCTCTTTGCTATTAAACCTTCGTTTTTTGTAGCTTCATTCAAGTTCATTCATCAGAATTGTAAAATACTAGTTGCTAGTTATTATGCTACAGCAAGGATCTTTTCTTTCTTTTTCTTGTAAGGGTTAGTGAGTAAGACCCTTTCTACCGGGACCTAAGTATATTTTATATTAAAACATCTCATCATTATGAGAGCATTACAGATTTTGATACTTTGTCATTGCCTGGCAGCCATTGCACTAGATGCTTATATAGTTTGAGCTCAGATATCATGTGGAAGGTGTCCCTTAATATATTTAATAATTTGATCAAAATTCAGAATTTCACTCGTTTTCATTGCTTTTTCAGTTTAAAAATATCTTCATTTGTTTGCTTGAAAACAAACTGTAGCATACAATATAACTTTATATGAAGACAAAAGTTAAAATATCTTGTTGTACGAGTATTATGTCATGGTGATTTATCTAAATAATAATGACTATTTATTGTTCTCAGAAAACTACTCAATAAACTATAAAGATTGCCCTATTTGCTGGTACTAAGTACCTACTTAATTGTACTTATTAGATGCGAGTCAGCCTGTACCAGTCATGGTCCAGTAGGTCTCGATGTAAATAAGTCCAAGGTACTTATTATAATGACTCACACGCATTATTCATTGCGGACAATTATCTCCCCGAGGACTCCGTTAATATAATTATTGAATTAAAACAATAGAATGCTAAATAGGCTGAGAGTGGTGGAGTACTTCTCTACTTATTCTATTCGGTATTCGTAGCATTTTGCTACCAGTTTGCTTAAATATTTTTCATTTGCTAACCCTGCATGAACCTTTAATAGTCTTAAGTTGCAAAATTAAGTTTTTATAAGCCTCGCCGAATCCACAATAGTACCTACATGCCTTACTTATAAATGTATACCTCTAGTATAATAAACTTTATGTTAGGTCCATCGTAATTAATGAAGAATCTTAAAGTGTAGAAGACACTAGATGTGTGACAGAAGAGACTAAAAATGTACTTGTACACAATTGTGTTTTGCATTTGCATTTTGAAGAAAGTTTGTAAATCTTCTTCTTCGTCGTGTCGATGGTTCTAATAGTTTTTAATAGTGCTAACTCTACAAATTTCAACCAGTAGTTAGCCAATGCCAGCCAAGAAGGGGAGGCTTCTATGAGGTCACCCAGTGTGCAGGTTCTACTCGTAGTTTGTAAATAGAACCTTGGATTTACAAACACTGTCTTTTCAGATGCATCAGCTAGCCCTTAAGCCACATAAAGGCCTCTGCTATAACTAATCAGTTTAAACAACCGCTGATTACAATAGCGTTGTATTATAACCCCTAAAATCTACACCTATTATGACAAAACTAATTAAACAAGCACGGTAAAGTGCGAAATATTTTCCAAAAAAGCAGCGTTTATCGATAGTCGATAGTTATTTACAAAGGCGTATCGCTGTCACGTATCGAAGCGTATCATTCGCCATTGTCCTCTCAGTCACACTTTCCACAAACCAACCGAAGCCAAAAAGGAGAAAAAACTTACAACTTTGAAGGTTTTGACCACGATTGTTGCTATCGTCTGTACGGACACCATTTTCACTGATTTTTAACACTTTTTTCTTGCAAAAAAACACCGGTTTGATCAGTTTTTGCGTTTCTTTTGTCTATTAGTCCGTTTTCGCTAACACTCTATTCGTCACTGGATGACTTCATTTATCTTTTTTGTATCGCATTATCAGTATCGTTCAAGCTCCTAATCTTATCTTTTCAGCGAATTAGTAGGGCAGGTTGTAATATTAGGAATTTTATTTTTCATCGCAAATTGGAACTCTATGAAAGTCGGAATAGAGGCGGTATCTTGTACTTTGGCAATTTTATGTTTGACCAAAATGCTATCTTTATTTAGAGCTACCATTCTATTTAGTTTTGCTTGTTTAGCTGTAACCTAAATAAGTTTATTGAGGTCAGAACAAATAATTTATTTCATTGTAATATTAATATAAATATTGATAGATTTCATAACATTATTACCACGAATCTTTTGAAATCTACATCTGCATTATACAATTTACAGGGTTATTTCTAATCAATTAGCATCCTTTTAGGGACTTATTCTGTACATCAAAACAAACAACTTTTGTTCTGCGACTTTTGTCAAAACTAAAAAAAAAACAGCTGTTCCATACATTTTGTCGCGGGTGAACGATATTTTTCTATGGAAAAACGATTTTTTTTTGTTTTGACAAAAGTAGCAGAACAAAAGTTGTTAGTTTTGATGTACAGAATAAGCCCACCTAGACCACACACTATAACAGAATTGGTCGTTATTCTACATAAGTTGCTTAAGATATAATTATTTTAATTATGACTAAAATTTGGAACCTATACGTGAACTAGCTAATCCGGCAAATGATTTTTATTACCATGTAAAAAAATCTAGAGATGCCCCGTATCAACCAGGGGTATGAAAAATATACTAGGTATGACCTATCCTCAAATCTACCAATTATACACAATAAAAAACATCAAAATCGGTCATAGCCGTTTCGGAGGAGTTTTATAACACAGACACTAACACCAATTTTTGATATAGATAATATTATATATAAAACAAAATACTCTAATGGAATTATACTTTAATTCGATATCTGTTTGTTTATATATCCGTTATATACGTATCCGGATGACCTCCGGAACTACTAAACGTATTTAAATAAATCTTTCCCTAGTTATAACTAGGTACACTAGGTATTACAAATGGTAAATAAGGCAACTACACATATTACACTGTAAGAACAGCTGTACTTACTAAAATAAACTTACGGCATACTTAATCTAAATATTATACTTATGACTAATAAAATTGTTCGAGGTTGACAAAGTCGGGTCAAAAGTATACAGGGTTATCTGCTTACTCTGTACTAAGCCTAAAAAGATTATGAACATTTTTATGAACATTTTTACTCTGGGGCTAACCCAGAATTCGAGACAAGAAATCAGCTGTTCCATTCAAAAGTGCAACTCAAAATCGACAAAATGTAAGAATCAGCAGAATTTTTTTCTCGAATTTCGGTTTGATCACATAGTAAAAGTTGTTCATAATGATGGTCTGAACTCTGTCACCTCCTTTTAACTTGGTACAGGACAAGCAAATAACCCTTTATAATGACAAAATTACAATATTTATCATTCCCTTGTTATTCATTACCTACTTACTGAGTTCACCTAAATGGGTCATCTCTATTTATTACATTCTTTATACTTTGTAGAAATGATTACTTGCTCTTCTGTGGTCAACAGAGTCATAAAATGTTATTTGAATATGTATTTTTAGAAAATTACAATGAATTTTGCTCATGATTGCTTCATATTTTGCCATTGCATCATGAAGGCATCTGCAGTAAATTATTTATTTAGTACATCCTATACAATTCAATTGATATATAATTTTAATTAATTACCTTATCTTCAGTATGACTCAGAAATACCAAAAGATAAAACGGGACAGTATTCAAATGAAAGAGAAAAAAACTCCTAGTGGCAGATAAATCTGATAAAGGACTAATCACCTCTAGCATGGCAATGGATTTGATTAAGTAGATTGTATCATATGGGAGCAAAATTATATTTTTACGGCGCGGGCGCTTAGAATCCTGAACGTAGCGAGGGATTCAAAGTACGTCGCCCGAGCCAAAAATTTTTTTTGCGCCCGAGTGGTACACTCTACTTTTCATCACCTCTATGAGAAAATAAAGGCGCCTCATATTTTGTTGTAATATTATTATTTAATAACACGTAGAGTAACAACTAAATTGAAATTAAATGATATCTAATAATAAAACAAATGAAAACATATATTTACATTCTTTTCATTCATTTTCTTGGCGCTGAACACTAACATTACAAAAACTTCCAAATTCAAAAAGTGCGCGGCAAAGATCATTCCGGCGCACTTATAAAGTTTACTTTATAAGTGCGCTTACTTTTTCACTTACTTTCTTAGAGAAAACACCACTTTTGGGCGCACTTAAAGGCGAACCAAGTAGTTCTTTTCGAATAGATGTGATGAAAAACCATTTTATCCAATTTAAATCTCAGTCGTCTATGTCAATGTTTCATTTCCGAGAGCTAAATTGGTGGAAAGACAATTTGGCCATTTGACTAGATAAGGGACTAGGTAGGGTATATATAATACAAATCTAGGTATAACCTACAACCATAGGAAATTCTTGGATGTAAACTGCTTGGTATAAACCTTTAAATTGTACTGTTTTGTCCCTGTAATTTGTTTTTTATGTAATGTGGTTGTCTAATAAAGTGTTATTGTTTGTTTGGTATATTTCCTGTGGTCGTCTAACCGCGGCAGACTGTACCTACCTTATATAGGGTTGTTTTATCCCATTAAGTAACTTAAAACCGCCACTTATTGACCGACGAAACGGGGGACTCCGGAGGAGGTACTCAATGCGACGCGTATATTTGTTTTATGTATAACCTCGCATAACTTTTTACATGGTAGTCCGATTTCGATAATTCTTTTTTTATTTGAAATAATATACTCCGAAAGGGGTTGAAACATTTTTGTATGAAAGCTGGCATATCCACCCGTCGCCATTATGTTTTTTTTATAAGTTTCCGCGCACAGTGAAGTTAATATAAATGGGTACCGGACACTTATACAAACAATAGTACTATGATACCCTATAGCGTCACGTTCTCGAGATATTTGGATGTAAACATCGCAAAGTTCTCGTACAGCGATCTTTACAACCAAATATCTCGAGAAGGTGACACTTTAGGGTACCATAGTACGAGACATTATTGTGTGTATAAGTGTCCTCTACTCATATATACAACTTTAATCGTGCGCGGAAACTTTGACAAAAAAAAATCACACTGGCGGCGAGTGGATATGCCACAAATGTCCACCTTTGTGTCATTTAAATTTTATTGAAATTGGCTGAGCCATTTTTACAAATCAACAATAATGTGAAAAATGCTACATCGATCCGTAAGAGCTATTCGCGAATTCTGTACACGGCTGAAGTTGGCCATGCCATTTTTTGCATAAAATAATTATCATATAAATATTAGTATAGTGTATTCCGTGTGTATCTTCCATGCTATAGAGGCTCGGACACTGTGGGCACTTAAGCAGGTGATCCATGCTCTGCTCTAAAAATATATATAATGGGTTGATACTGGACAGTAGCTAAAATACAGTTCGATTCATCGCTTCATATAATATCTTTCATAGTATAAAATAATTACTATTTAAAAGCTGGAGAGCCAGCGTTAAAATGGCGGTATTTACTGTTGCCGTGACACTTTCGCTGCCCTTTGCTGGTACAAGTCTAACGACTACAAAGGGCCTCGATGTGGGACACTGGGTCACACTCGTGTACCGAATACCACGGTTAATGTGAGCACTGCATTACCGCTGATGAGTTGACGGCATTAGACCGGTATTCTGCAAACGCTTCACTTTTTACCTCCAAAAAGGAGGAGGTACTATGTTCGTCTGTATGTATTTTTTTAATTATTATTATTTGCGCATGTTCATTGATATTTTCGCCAATTGTGCACCGTTTCTTCCCTTTTCTATTTTATTATTATCGAAATCAACTGAGCCGTTTTCGATAAATCAATCATTGATTCGTGCAAACTTTGCGAATTCCGTACACGATGGAATGCGGTGGTTCCATTTTTTGCGAAAAATAATTATAGACAGTACCTACAATTTATATTACGTATAGGTATGTAGGTATTTAACCATCGCGCAAGTTTCTTTTAAAATGCGTACTAACACGCACGAAAGCTATAAATATACCGAATATCTAAAATATAATGAGACTCCTAAAACCAATGTCGCCAAAAGTAGTCCTCCACTCCAAACGCTAAAAAGTATAATTCAAGCTTATAAATTCACATCCAAACAAAATTGTTGCTTCTTTCATAGTTGATTTACAAAGATGACGTTTCTTTCTTTCCAGGAGTTAGGACTAGACATCACTGAAGACCAAATTGCGGAGCTAGAGTCCGCCGTGCACGACATCGACTTCGCGGCCGCGGCGGAGCACGAGAAAAAAGTTCGCCATGATGTTATGGCGCACGTACATACGTTAGCAGCTAGGTACTTTATTTATTAGCAGATCTGCGCATTATCTTGAATTACCCCAAAAATTTTAACAAAATTACATATTGTGTTTATTGATGTTTTTAAGGTTCCGTAGTAAAACGAGAAACCCTAAAAACGTTAATCGCACGCTTACGAGTACTAATTACAAATCCACACGTTCGTTCGTCACTACGGCGCGCCGCGACTGACTAGCATACCGAGAGCATACCGAATTCTGAGGCGCGTAGGTATGATTCGCGTTCCGACCGTTTGTATGCAGACGGAATACTGTTAGATATAATTACTGTGTAATTATATCTTCATTATGTTTAAAAGCCAGACATGTAGTAATAAAAAAGAACATAATTACATTTGTCTTACGATTGGATACTTATTCGCCTATCTACTATTTCCCAGGTGCCCCAAAGCTGCTCCAATCATCCACCTCGGAGCCACGTCCTGCTACGTGGGCGACAACACTGACTTGATAGTGATCAAGCATGGCCTGGAGCTGCTGCTGCCGAGGCTGGCAGCTGTCATCAGCCGACTGGCGCACTTCGCCGATGAATACAAGTGAGTATCTCGAGCTGTAAAATGTGTACTCTTTTCATTCATCGTCATCATTGATAGCTCAATTCGACCCACTGCAGAGAACAAGCCTCCTCCTTCGTCCACCAATCTTCCCTGTCTTGCGCTATTTACATTCAGGTGTTATCGATATGGTGTTGGATTATTTTAGGGTTCCGTACCTCAAATGGAAAAAACGGAACCCTTATAGGATCACTTTATATAAATCAATATTTATAAATCAATCAAATATATAAATTAATATTTTGGGACATCTTACATATGGCCTCTGACCCCAAACTAAGCAAAGCTTGTGATATGGCTGCCAGAGACTGATATACTACATATACTTATTTTTAAATACATACTTATATAGATAGTAACTAAATAACACCCAGACACAGCGCAAACACTTATGTTCATCACATGAACATTTGCCCTGGGTGGGGATCGAACCCACGCTTCTTTGATCCAGAAGTTAGGGTCACTAACCACTGAGCCACCGAGGCAGTCATTTCACTTTGTTGTCCGTCTGTCCGTCTGTGTGTATGTCAAGACTCTTTATCTCGGGAACGCGTAAAGATATCGAGTTGAAATTTAAACTGTATAAGTGTACACGTATATCTATGGTCTCCTGCAGTTGTTAAAAAAAAATCTCAGTTATCGTATAAAAAGTAAGAGCCGTTTATGTCGTAAAAAACGCATATTTCGACACTTGCAAAAATCAAAACCTACAGGGTACTTCCCGTTGACATAGAACTGTGAAATTTGGCGAGAAGCATTGTCTCAGAGTACACATTTAGGAATAAATCTGAAAGCTACATTTTTATTTAAATCACAAAAGAATAGGGCCTCAAAATTCAAAGTGAGTAAATCGTATCATGTAAAGTATCGTATAAAACAACTTCATTAGCACATTCTAAAACAGGTTTTTTATTATTTTCGATGTATGACGTGAAAAGTGAAAAAAAAAACTTTTTTGTCGATGGTTATAGTATAGAAATTTGAACAACTTACTTCACAATTTTGTGAAATTTTTTGGATTTGTACGGAACCCTCGGTGTGCGAGCCTGACTCGCACTTGTCCGGTTTTTTTGTATAGGTTTGCGTTTGACTACATACAACATGAGGATGTTAAGCATATATGCGGTCTAGGGTACGCACGCTTATCTAGAAGATACCTATTTACTCGGGATTTGAAGATATCCGTTGTTAAGCGAAATGACGGACCCAAGCAAAGCGTTCCACATTCTGGCTGTTCGTATGAGGAATGTGGATTCAAAACACTTAGTTCTAACGCCATATGCACCATACCATAGATAGATAGAAAGTTAATCATTTATTTTCGGTAAGGATAATTACATACATTGGTATACAAAAATATACTATGAGCAACACCCAACGAATCATCAAAATAACAATTGTTAATTATGTACTCAATTGAATTATTACGTATGATATTACAATAAATTAATTAAAATTCGGTACATTACATATGAATGTCCACCATAAATGCATAACACAAAAATTGAATGAATAGCAACATAATCATTTGTCGATGTTTTTCGTGTCAGCATTTTCGTTGGGAATCCATAAGAAGTTGTATTTTTAATATCATCTTCCATTGTCCAGATAATTCTATTAAGCTATACATAAATATTCAGAATCACTTCTCAAACGTTTTGCATACAATCGGCAATAACCGTTTAGCTGTCGGTCATTGCGTTATGTATCTATGAAGACCTCGGTTAACGCATAGGGCACTTACGTTTTGTTATTGTTGACGATTTCTTAGAGCGTTTTATGAACTTCCTACATATCATAACTAGTAGTAGTACTACAGCTTGGCTAGGTGTTTTTATCGATACAGCCAAAGTAATTAAAGCACAGCCAGTACGGTCAGTCTTCGGTTGAGTGACCGCGAGTGACATTTACAACTCAGTCATTTCAGTTTTTTAGTTTAGGGTCAGAGACCGTGTGTAAGATGTCCGCCAATATTTATTTATTTCGAGCTGACCCTTTATACCGTCCGTATCGACCCCTCCGGAGTGAGGTAAGCAAATAAGGGAGTAAATTCGTATCTATATCAAAGTTTTTAAGCAGCCTAAACGCTCTGACAGGAATTTGTTGAACTTGAAACAAACCTACTGGACCCACCCCAATTGCTATACATGTCAGAGCTTTCACGCTACTTAAAAACTTAAATATCAGATCTAGATACGAATTTACTCCATCATTTGCTTCCGCACTCCAGAGAGGTCGGTACGGTGTATACGTCTGCTCTATTCGTCTCTATCTTGCACTATACCTGAACCGCTCTCTCAATTAACGCTCAACTCATTTTTCACTGAATTCATCATAGGTATTTTCTTACTTATCGAAATAGATGGTTGAAGTTTCATAAATTGTTGTCACATAGGTCAAATACAAGCTAAAGGTGCATGTATCAGGTCAATGACCTGAAAGATTTTCAAAGAACCGCTGTCTACATTCCAGGTCTATCCCGATCTTGGGCTTCACCCACCTGCAGCCGGCCCAGCTCACCACGGTGGGCAAGCGAGCCGCGCTCTGGCTCAGCGACCTGCTGATGGACGAGCGAGCGCTGGCCAGAGCCAAGGGTGACCTACGTTTCCGAGGAGTCAAGGGTAAAGCATCTTTATTTGATTCCACCTAAACGTGACCACGGTGGGTAAGCGAGCCGCGCTCTGGCTCAGCGACCTGCTGATGGACCCTGGCCAGAGCCAAGGATAACCTGTGTTTCCGAGAAGTCAAGGGTAAGATACGCATCTTTATTTGATTCCACCTCATGACTTGAGCATGACTACTTGTCTACGGGGGGCAAGCGAGCCGCGCTTTGGCTCAGCGACCTCCTAATGGATCCTAGCTCTGGATAGAGCTAAGGATGACCTGCGCTTCCGAAGAGTCAAAGGTAGGTAAAGTATCGTGTTCATTTAATTCCATCTATAGATTAAATTATTTTTACTAAATAATACACCTGTGTAGCGTAACAATACTTTCTCCTATGTATTATTTAATGTTGTTTAGATCATAGAATAAGAACTAAAGTAATAGAAACCGTACTAAAATAGCAAGAGATATAAGTACATCACTTTGTCCCATTTTAAATATGAAAATTAAAAGGTGTTAGAAATAGATGCACCCTACCTTACGTCATTTCGAAGGGTTTCACAAACTAGCATTGAGCTATTTCGGGTGTCCAAATTCAAAAAGGTAAAAAGTAGGAAGTAAAAATGATCAGAGATTTGAACCTTCTAACTGGAACGGGTTCAAATTTCCGAAACAGACAAAAGACCAAGTGGAACCAAATTTTAACTATTTTGACATTCCAACGGGTGATTTTGACGTATGCGACAGACATTGCGTGTTTTTTGTTCCACTCACTCTCGCGTATGCTGTATACCCAGATATGAATAAGACAGCTGTAACGTAGTTTTTATTTGAGTAAAATTTAGCAATACTTCTAATACTTGTCATTCTTCTGAGGTTTAGATATATCCTACGTACTGTTTTACTAGCTTTCACCCGCGGCTTTGCCCTAGCTTATGCACTCGTTCTAAATCCATGCAAAGAATCAATCGGCTTGATTTTGGCACTTGACCGTCGGTTTTATATTTATAATTGATAAAGTAGGTGGGTGGTTATCAAAATAAATGTACGTAACTCACATGGCACTCACATGTATCGTGTCGTTACGAGTCTCACATGTTAAAAATGTAACTCACAGGTTACGTAAGGGTGATTCCATATTGTCAATAAAAATTTAAAAGATCACCCTCCTCAATCGACTTCCGCAAACAAGCAACATTCAGTTCGGTCAGGTCGTGGGTGACCGTTAGTATGTTGTTGGTGTTATTGTTGTTTATGCCTAGAGACTTAATTAAAAATACAAATGAAAAACTTTATTTAGTTTATAAAACATTATTTATTTCCATGAGAACTTTAAATCACATTCATTAAATCACAATCACAATATTTGTAAATAATATCTTGTTTAAATTTTTCTCTATATTTTTCTGCTTTTCAGCATTAGTCATCGGCGCCATCTGCGAAAAGTTAAGATAAAATTATTCTTAGATGAAAATTCGGTCAACTTTTGTAGATATAAATGACACAATAAATTATAAGTATACGCAAAGTATGTAATGTTTACACCTAATTTTCTAAAGTTGATAAAAACGCGTGAGTTGCGCACATATGACTATCAATATTGATGTGAAAAAGCCCTTACATTGGTGAGTAACGTTACGTCCATGTCTCTGTTACTCACATGTAGGTTAGAAACACGACTTGACCTCTAAATCATCATATTTCGATTCAAAAATATGTTGCACATAAGAATGTATTAGAGAAATTATAGAACAAAAGAGATGTTTAATACAACGCATGCTGAGAAACAAAAACTACTTACGTTTAGGAGTTACTCTTCCGTTTTTCACATGTAAAATAGCTTTTTCGTTGATCACACACAATATTTCGCATTAATTAAGGATGCAATGAACAAAGTAGCGTTATTGAAGGCGACAAGTCTTTATGCAAGTCGCTAGCGTGGCGAGCACCTCTACTGAGCGAGAGAGAGATGAGAAACTCAGTAGCGTTGCGTGTCTCTCTTGCCTAAGTACGCGCTGGTGTACTCGCCCCTTAAGACGCTTTCTGTGTGAAGTGCAAGGATTTGCTACTCGAAGATGCCTGAAGTAGCTGATCTGCCGCCGAGGTGCAGGGGTCTCGAAGTAAAACTCCTGAATCTTAATTATTCCTTGGCTTTGAGTAGCCCTTTTATTCACAAATAACCCTGTACAATCCAATCGTTAACTGTACACTCACTTTTCACTACTAGTTAACTTGCCGAGATCAAATTGTAGATTATAACTGTTCACTGTTCAAATTAAGACTGACTATCGGGCGATCTGCGTGCCCTTATATACAAAATCAACTACTTGTTCCTTCTCGTTCCACTGACCAATCAGAACACTCTGAATGTTCGAGAACCTTCCCTTCTTTCTTCGGGGCCTAAGTAGGTTACGATGTAACGGGAAGGTTCTAGAACACATTTCTAGATTGTTCTATAAATCGAACTCGAATGTTCGAGAACCTTCCCTTCTTTCTAAGTAGGTTACAATTTATCGGGAAGGTTCTAGAACACCTTTCTGGATTGTTCTATGAATCTAGCTGGAGTGTTCGAGAACATTCCCTTCTTTCTTAAGTAGGTTACAATGTTTCTAGAACACATCTCTGCAAAGTTCTTTAAATCGAATTTGATCGAACGGCGAGAAATACTTAAAAAACTATTCTAAACTAATTCTAAATCGAAACTTAATCTATCCTACGTTCGAATTAGAGTCGATCGCCGACATCCTCCCCCTCGTGCTCTGCACAAACATCTGGAAGGCGATCCCGTTGCTGAGACTCGTAGTCTGCTGCCTTTTTCTTGAATCTTCTCCAGTCAGACTTTTTCCACTTTCTTGGTAGGTTGACTGGGTAAATCCACTCGCAAAAATCAATAAACTGCATCACTCTCGTAGCTTGACCTAGCCGGTTCCAACTTAAGAGCGGTGCTGAGTCTGGAGTCAAGTACTTGTCAGAGAGCCTCGTGGCGACTGAGAGTACTCTGTTATCTACCTTTGTTGGTTCCGCCTCGAAGCTTCTTGGTTTTGACCAAGATTTTGCCTTTTCTGTCAACTGCTTAGAGATGTCTCTCTTCGTGTCGCCTGCAGAGTTTTCTCGCATCTGTTCATCGTCTTGTTTTAATGGAGGGTCAACTTCTGGAATTCCATTTTCATTCTTTCGGTTGGCCTTCTCTACGTTCTCGAATATCCTCTGTTTGCTGTCTGTGTTAGATTGGACCCCTTGGGATTCTACAGTGAAGTCCTCCCTGATCGTTTTTTCCAGTCGGACAGAGACGTGTGCGCATGTCACAAAGTTAACCGAATTCGATGCCCCCGAGCCGCATCCATGTAGCACCCATCCCAGGCGCGTAAGTGATGCAACGGGCTGATTCTTTCTGCCTTTGCGCGTTCCTCTGGAGACTATCAACTCCCAGTTGTCTTGCCCTATGAGCAACTTCGGCCGTCCCTCTTCATAACACAATTGTTCAGCAATCTTAATCAGGTGAGGGTATTTTTCGATCTTCTTTTTGTCCACCGATTGGGGTGTAAGGCGCAGCTCGTCAATTGTCCGCGCCCCAGTGATGGACCTCTTCTTTGTCTGATGGACTCCACTTATCTTCATGTTGATCTCCATGGAGTCCTTTTTCGTGATGAGCTTCCCGCCAACAGTCTCAATGTTTAGGGCTTCTCTCGGTCCTCGTAGCCCCAACTGATTGGCTATGGATGCGCCTATCAAAGTCACCGTTGAGCCTTCATCCAGTAGTGCCAATACCTTAGTGGATCCGTTGGGACCGTAGACTTCTACTGGTACCATCTTCAGGTATGCTCTCACTGTTCTCGCAGTATTAACCTGAAGTACGTTGTTGGTGACTTCTTTCACTTCTGCCTTCTGTGCCACCTCTGGTTGCCGGTTCTCATGTAAGAGGGTGTGATGCCATCTCTTGCACATATTGCAAACGGGTCTGTTGCAGTTTTCTTTTCGATGTCGACCCTGCAGGCATTTAAAGCAAAGCTTTCTTTTCATTGCGATAACCCAACGTTCCTTGATTGATGCTGCTAAGAACTTATTGCATTCGAAAATACGATGCCTTCCTTCACAGAGAGGGCAGTCTTCAGCTTTTAGTTCCATTGCTGCATGAGTAGGTTCTCTTCTTATTCCAGACGAAATCTTTTTGGTCACAGCTTCCAGCATAGCGTATGGTCCGCACCGATCCGTTTCTCTGTCGAGGAATTTTCCCAGAAACGCCAGGTCAGGTTCTTCAGTGCTGGATGAATAATCATACCACCGAAAACGAAGCACCGCCGGCATCTTGTCAATGATGGTTTTCAACATTTCTGGCGAGTGCAGATATCGCGGTTTCTTCAAGCTTCTGATCGTAGCCACAGTATTGTTGACTTGACTCGCAAACACACAAACGTCTTGTGCACTATCGCTCATTTTCGGCAAGTTCCTCAGCTTATCCATCTCGGCCAGCACCAGAGCATCAGGTCTTCCAAAGCGACGACGAAGTGTTTCCATGACCTCGTCGGGTTCGCAGTCTGAATACAAGAGACTCTTGACTGCCTCTCTTGCTGCTCCCTTGATGGACTTTCGTAATCTTGCCATGTTCTGGATTGAAGAGAAATTCATTGCTGTATCTTCATACACGGTCTTGAAAGCCAACCACTCGTTGCTGGTTCCATCGTAGAACGGTAGCTCGTCTATGTAGTTGGGTACCATTGCGCTTTTCGATGATGCGCTTATCGCTTTGATAATTGCTTCAGCTAATTCCTTTGTCCCACCAACGACCGATGTAGACTCTTCAGGTTTATGCTTGACGCGGTCCTTAAAGGCTTCCTCGCCTTGTTTGTCTGGTGGTGAACCCTCTCCAGACATCCTCTTGACTGTGTCGCTGACCCACTTGTCCACACTTTTTTCTAGGTCGATTGGTTCGCTGATCACTGAGTCATCTTCTTCAAGTTGAAGCATCTCCAAGCGTGCCCTAGCTAGGGCAGATGCGGCTTGTACCTCTTCCAGTTTAAGGCGAGCTAACTCGACGCCAGCTTCCGCTGCTTTCCTTTTTCTGGAAGTTGAAACCTTCGACATAGCCTTGGAGATCTTCGGGCAATTGCCCCCGGTCGGAGTTGTTTCTTCCTTCACAGTGTCAGAGACGGTTACGTACGACGCCCTTGACGGGAAGGTACCTTCCGTGATACCCGATGTTGTCGCACAAAAAATCTCGCGGCAGCCTTAGTAGCGTCCTTCCCGATGCCACCCGTGACTTCCCTCACGACGGCCTCCGCGATGCTCTCCGCTATGACACTCCCCTCGGTGTTATCGGCGGCGGTCGATGTCTTCCGTTGACCGCTTCCCTTATTGCTTTTCGTTACAAACATCTTAATCCTTGATTTCACACGTAGATCACGATGATATCGTCTATGTAGATCTGCGTCGATCCGGCTCGAAGGACCAGCTGAAGGCGACAAGTCTTTATGCAAGTCGCTAGCGTGGCGAGCACCTCTACTGAGCGAGAGAGAGATGAGAAACTCAGTAGCGTTGCGTGTCTCTCTTGCCTAAGTACGCGCTGGTGTACTCGCCCCTTAAGACGCTTTCTGTGTGAAGTGCAAGGATTTGCTACTCGAAGATGCCTGAAGTAGCTGATCTGCCGCCGAGGTGCAGGGGTCTCGAAGTAAAACTCCTGAATCTTAATTATTCCTTGGCTTTGAGTAGCCCTTTTATTCACAAATAACCCTGTACAATCCAATCGTTAACTGTACACTCACTTTTCACTACTAGTTAACTTGCCGAGATCAAATTGTAGATTATAACTGTTCACTGTTCAAATTAAGACTGACTATCGGGCGATCTGCGTGCCCTTATATACAAAATCAACTACTTGTTCCTTCTCGTTCCACTGACCAATCAGAACACTCTGAATGTTCGAGAACCTTCCCTTCTTTCTTCGGGGCCTAAGTAGGTTACGATGTAACGGGAAGGTTCTAGAACACATTTCTAGATTGTTCTATAAATCGAACTCGAATGTTCGAGAACCTTCCCTTCTTTCTAAGTAGGTTACAATTTATCGGGAAGGTTCTAGAACACCTTTCTGGATTGTTCTATGAATCTAGCTGGAGTGTTCGAGAACATTCCCTTCTTTCTTAAGTAGGTTACAATGTTTCTAGAACACATCTCTGCAAAGTTCTTTAAATCGAATTTGATCGAACGGCGAGAAATACTTAAAAAACTATTCTAAACTAATTCTAAATCGAAACTTAATCTATCCTACGTTCGAATTAGAGTCGATCGCCGACAGTTATGTTGACATCTGCTTGTAAAAATTAGTGTCGCCGTAGTAGAATTATGTTAGTTATGGTAGAATACCAATTGTAAATGAGTGAAAACTGCGTTACTCACATGTGTGAGTAACGATCAAAAATCATAGGACACTATTTAAAAAAATAAAAAAACCACTATAAAGTTACACAAAACAATAATTAACATAGCAAAATTCACCTTAGATTCAATGCCAATAGTAATAAAATCAAAAGCTTAGAGAGGTTTTTAAGTGAATCAGAAACTCGTAGGACATCTTTTTCTTGTATGAACAGAAATAGTAACGTTTTGTAACTTATTTATAAATCGATATTTTTAGTACACCAAAACTCTATTAAAGAATAGAATCTGACTGGTCATGAACTACACTAATAATAAAAAAATAAAACCATACATAATAAAGTCACAATTTGGTAGTACAGTTTTTTAAAGACGTAGGTCATCCCATTTTTTTCCAATGTACATTTATTTTGATCACCACCCAGGTATTGGCTGAATCAAACAAGTCGGCGGATGTGAAGTTAGTGACAAGCTGCGCAATATCTCTTCAACGCGCAGCTTTATATGAGCTTTAGTCAGAATTGGATATCGCGCAGCTTGTAGCTAACTTCACATCCGCCGACTTGTTTAATTCAGCCAAATTCAGTTTTTTCTTGTCTGAACAATTCTCGTTTAGAGCAACATCATGTATATAAATTCTTAATTGTTTGCAGGTACCACCGGCACCCAAGCTTCCTTCCTCCAACTCTTCAACGGAGACAGCGCCAAAGTGAAGGCTCTCGACCAGCGCGTCTCCGAGCTCGCTGGCTTCGACAAACGATACCTCGTCACCGGACAAACCTACTCCAGAAAGGTAGACCTAGAAGTCGTTGCCGCTTTGTCAGGCCTCGGAGCCACAGTCCACAAGATGTGCTCCGATATTCGCTTACTTGCCTCAAGGAAGGAGATCGAGGAACCATTTGAAGCTTCTCAGATTGGTTCTAGTGCTATGCCGTACAAAAGGAACCCCATGAGGTCTGAACGCTGCTGCGCTCTCGCCCGCCATTTGATCACTCTACATGCAAACGCAGCGAACACGCACGCTGTCCAATGGCTTGAGAGGACCTTGGACGATTCTGCCAATCGTCGTTTGACACTCGCTGAGGCTTTCCTAACAGCTGATGCTACTTTGATTACTCTACTGAACGTTTGCCAGGGGCTAGTCGTGTATCCTAAAGTTATCGAGCGCCATATAGCGCAAGAGCTGCCTTTTATGGCAACGGAGAATATTATTATGGCGATGGTTCAAGCCGGAGGAGATCGCCAAGTTTGCCACGAAAAGATCAGAGTCCTATCTCATGAAGCAGGAGCTCAAGTTAAACAGCACGGCAAAGACAATGACTTGATTGAACGTGTCAAAAGTGACAAGTACTTTGCCCCTATCATCGGTCAGCTGGGCAAGATCCTAGACGCGTCCACCTTTATTGGAAGAGCTCCTGAACAAGTTACGGAATTTATTGACGAAGAAGTAAACCCTGTCATTACCAAATATGCTGACACTTTGCAGGCCGTTGAAAAACCAGTTACCTTGAATATTTAAATATTTCAATCTTTTACTTGGCATTTTTTCTGTTTATCTTTTGACAAAACACTTTGCTGTTGCTTTTATAATTATTAAGCTGATATTATTTTTAAGCATTTGACATGATAATAATGAATAATACACATAATTGAATAAAATCATATATTTACAAATTACCGCATATTATTTCTTAAATTTACAAAAGTAAAAAATGACTATTTTACAAAGTAACATGCTTTATTAACTAGAATGGTAACTTCAATTTAACCGATATGACGCAACATGCTTGGCAAGTAAGCTGAGTGATATGATTAATAAATAGGTAACTAAGTACGATATAACATTAACAAGATGAAACAAATAAATAAGTTTCTTAAACGAAAGAGAGAGACATCAAACGTAGCTGTAGCATAGTAGATTTTTTGTAACTTGATAAAATGAGTGAGGCAGGAGTAAGCAAAAAAAAACAAAAATTGGTCCAGCAAAAGAGTAAGGTGGGCCCATGTTCTTCAAAATATAGTAAAAACTAAATAGATAAGAATATGAGAAGAGATGAACAATTAGTTATGGGAAAAGAATATGTGTGGGTTACACCCTGCTGGACTTTTAAATGAGATAAGGTACAAAAATATCTACACTATATCTGAAGCTGAGAAGAGTAAAAATTCGTGATCACAAGTTTCTTATCACAATTTCAATTCGATGGCACTTTGAGATTGGCAACGCTCGAGGGCTTATAGCGCGTTGGTAAGAAGGGTGTCGCCTTGGCAAGCTGGGCCTTGGCTCGGCCAGTTGCAAGCACCAAGACTCGGGTCGAAGCTCAGTTGAACCGGGCAGTTAAACACGTGCAGCGTGAACCTCTGCTTAGTGCAGTCCCATCGACAAGCGTAGAACTTGTTACATTGTTTGGGATGACGGAAAAGACCGGCTCGTTTGCAGTCTACGGATCCTTGCAACGTCTCATCTCTGCTTCTCCAGCCGCCAGGACCGTATCTGTCGAAAGATTGCGAGTCTAATGCGGAGACTGCAGCATCGTGGTTAGCGGCCGCGTCACTTTCATCAGACGGGGCCACTTCCTGGTTCAGCAACACAGTTTTGTACGTAGGAGCGACGGTCACGGCCTGGACGCGTGGCCTTATTCTAACCAGCCTTTGAGTCGATGTTACAGCTGGCGTGCTCGATACGACAACTTGAGCTTTCGGGGTAACTGCGACTTCATAGCTGGGCTGGTATTCTTGATAGTAAGAGTCATCTGGTACTATGATGGGGTTGATGGTTGAAGTGATGATGGGCGTGGTAGTGACTGTGGGTGATTGTATTCTGGCTGACTTTTGTGCCCATTCATTGTCACCGATATCTCCACGGCTTGAATCGTCATATTCGTTAGTGTAATCGTCGAAGTCTTGCGAAGTTGGTACGTTTGGTCGTTTTCCTTTCAAAACTAGAACGGGAGACTGACAGCTACAGACAGCACCTAATTTACGGACAAGTAACGGGTTGAAGTCATTGATTTTAGTTACAACGGCTACTTTAGGCTTTGTCCGACGCCTTGGTGTCGGAGGAGGCGACACTTCAAAGATGCCCTGTTGTTCCGGAGCGTACGTTGAAGTCACTCTTTGAGGAGCGACTGTGTAAGACTCGGTGCTCGAAACGATAACAGGCGTTGAGGCAGTATAAGTTTGTGAATATCCGGAGTCTAAGCCTGCGTTGAATGAGAATTGATTAGCCTTAGCAGTTTGGACAACAATATTTTGCTTTCTTTGGACCGGCGCTGATGTCGAGACGATATTTTCTTGATATCTTCCTCTTGACGCTTGAGCACTCTTGGCTCCATAGCTTTCGATGTTCAACTCTGCTTCGTCTGATGGAGGTAAATATTCAGGAGCTTTGTAAGAAGTAGATTCGACGTAAATAGGTGCTTGGGTAGTTGATTTTACAAAAGGTCTGTAAGTGTAAGTGGAAGATACGACTGGTGCCGCTGTCGTGTAAGTGACGGGAGACACTAAACCAGCATCAGGTCCGACCGTGCCAAAACCTAACAGGTTTGACTTGGCCGTCTCAACCACTAAGTTAGGTTTCCTGTACACCGATTTGGCTGTGACTTCTTGCCTAGATTCCTGGTACGGGTTGTACCTTATTTTAGGAGCAGCCGTAACTTGAATATTGTCAAATCCGAAGCTTTCGAAGTTCACTACGTTAACGTCTTGCTCCACGGGAGGTAAATACTCTGATGCTTTGTAGGCCGTAGTCGATTCAGTATATTTGTATGTAGGAGTAGTTGATTTAGCTCTCGGTCTGTAAGTCGATGATGGTGGTAAATATTCGCGAGGTTTGTATTCAGGTTCCGCTGGAGGTAGGTATTCCCTTGTGGTGGAAGCTGTCGTTGGAGGAAGATATTCCCTAGTTTTCGTGGAGTATGTCCGAGGCCTGTAAGTTGTAGTAACTATTGGTGTGGACACAACTGGTGGGAGGTATTCTTCGGCCTTGTAACCGACTTGAACTTCAGGGGTATTGTAAGTGGCTTGCTGGTATTTGGTAGTGACCTTCGTTCCAGGGAAAGACGAGATGTGATAAGATTCCACTCTCTTTGGCTCCGATGCATGAGAGGTACTGAAAGATACTTGCTGTGCAGTATTTTGAACTGTTTCGTACTGTTGAGAATATTCAACAGGTTTCACATACTGTTCTTGTGTTTGGATGTAGCTTTCTTGAACTACAGGAGCGGCAGAAGAAACGACTGAGTAAGATTGCTGGTATTCGTTCTTTGGTGGAATATACTCGGGTGCTTTGTATTCAACTTTAGGAGCTTCTTCGGAATAATGTTGCTCATAAGCTAATGTCGCCGGAGTAGTTGATACGAAAACTACGTCCTTGCCAGAGTCAGATTCGCTTTGAACATTGGCTAGGTGGAAAGTCTGGTGAGAAACGACACTGGCGTCTGAATATGCCTTTCTTGCTGTTTCGACGTTTCTTTGAATTTCGGGCTGGCTGTACGAATATACTTCCTGGTTTAATTGCAAGCTCTGCTCATAAGATTGCTGAGCACCCTCATACTGTCCGGTTTGGACATGACTGACTTCGTGTTGTTGTACAATTGGCTGATAGGTCTGAGTAAATATAGTTGGTTTTACATAAGTAATAGGAGTGACCTTTTGGGTAAATTTGAGAATAGGGTTATCATAGGTCGAAACGCTGGCAGTCTGGTAGTTGAGATCTACCTTGGGAGCCACAGTCGAGGATACAGGCAAGAACTTCTGTGTTTCAAACTTATGAATCGTTTGCTGACTGTAAGCTTGAGGTTTGTAAGTGGAAACTACTGGTGCTGGAGTCGAGTAAGTGAACACAGTTTTCGGAGCCTCTTCAAATTTGACTGCAGGTTTTGAATACTGATAGCCCGATTCAGATTCGTAAGTGTTTACTTGACTAGCATCTACTTTGTGAAGGGTTTGCTGGCTGAAAACTTGAGGTTGATACGTTGAAACTACAGGTTGCACAGCAATCGGTTGAGGTGTAGTGTATTGAATCACTGTTTGTGGCTGTTCATAAGCAATAGACTTCGAAAACTCGTAACCGACATCACCAGAAGAATAGGATTTGCTATTTTCAACTTTGTGGATAGTCTGTTGGCTGTAAGCTTGAGGCTTGTACGTGGGCTGCACATAAGTAATCGGAGTTACTTTCGGTTGGGTATATTTCAAGATGGGATTCTGATAGACTGTGACTGGAGTCGACTGGTATTCATACTGGACCGCAGGAAGAGGTGTAGAAGAAACTGTTACGAGTGGTTTGGATTCAAACTTGTGAAGAGTTTGGTGACTGTAGGCATGAGGTTTGTAGGTCGACACTACTGCTGGAGCAGAAGTTGAATACTGAACTACAGTCGGCGCTGGCGTGGAATAGGTATAAGTCGTTTTAGGGACTTCCTCGAATTTGACAGCAGGTTTCTCATAATTGTATCCTGAAGACGAGTCTTGAGAATAGGTATTGACTCGGCTAGCATCGACCTTGTGGAAAGTTTGCTGACTAAACACCTGAGGTTGGTAAGTTGAAACTACGGGCTGAACAGCTATAGCTGGCTGAGCTGTAGTGTATTGGATTACTGTCTTTGGAGTTTCGTAAGACACTCCAGAATAACCAGCAGCTCCAAGGTTAACTTTGTTAGCTTCCACTTTGTGGATGGTCTGATGGCTGAAAGCTTGAGAGGAATAAGTAGGTTCAGTAGAAGTGAATGTAGTTACGGCCGGACCAGTAGTATAAGCGTACGCTTTTCTAAACGGTTCTTCCGTAACTGGAACTGCGGTAGAGTAATCGAATCCAACAGATTCTACTTTGTGAAGTGTTTGTTGGCTGTGGGCAAACTCTTGTGGATTGTATGTGGAAGAAACTACCGCCGGGGCAGCTGTTGTGTAGGAGATTCCATCTTCAAATTTGATGCTTGGTTTGGAATAGTCATATCCAGAAGATTCCGACTTGGCTGCTACCTGACTGTTGTAGCTCGATGACTGTTGGCCATTGTAGCGACCAGATGAGTAATCTTTACTTTCGAATTGGTATGAAAGTCCTTGGTTAGCTACTTCTATTTTAGGAGTGACGTATTCCTGTTTGACTGCAACCACAGTCGGCTGAACAAACGTGACGGCCGGTTGAGAGTATCCGAATATCTGCTTGATGGTTGACTTAGGTGCTTCAGGCACGAATGTAGTCTTATATGTGGTTACTGCTGGCAAAGCTGTAGTTACAGCGAAAGGAGTGGCAGTCGTAGGTATTCCAGAGGATGTTGGCGTCGTTACGTAGCCATAGCCATCAAGATTTCCCTCATCAGTTCCTACATGGTTGATAGAAACTGCAGGTTGAGATACGAAAGCCACATGACCAGGGTGCAATGTTTGAGAAATGCTCTGAGTGTATCCGGTCTGTCCTTGATACCTTCCTTGATCAATGTAACTGGCGTCAACCAAAGTGGTCTTGCCAACTAGTCCGACATTGATAGCTCCCGCAGTCAATATGTGGCCAGCATTAGCCTTTGAATCGCTGATGTAGTTACCAGCATTTGCTTGGCTGTAACTTTGCAGATTAACATTGCTCGTAGCTGCGTTTGCACCGATGTGCCCGTCGGCTCTGTATACTCCTTCATATTGTCCAGAATTGTCTTGTTTGTATAGTCCTGCATAGTCTGCGTTATACCCATTAGACTGTTTGTAACCAGAGGAAGATTCAACGTATGCACCCGAGTTATCTTCAACGTACTGTCCACTGTTGTCTTCTACGTATGCGCCTTCGTAATCGCTCTGAGATGTACTTTTGTAGGCGTTGGAATTAGCGCCAAAATTGCCCGAATAATCTTTTCTATATGCGTTGGACGTTGCTTTGTAACCAGCAGAAGCTTCATACGTGCCAGAAGTCGCCTTATATCCAGCTGAATTATCAACATAAGCACCAGAATTATCTTGGACATATTGTCCACTGTTGTCATTATACTTGCTGTCATAATCGCTTCCTTTGTATCTGTTGTAGTCATAATAATCGCTTGAAGCTTTGTAGTTAGAACTGTCATGAACGTAGGGCACTGCTGGCGAGTCGTCATGTTTGTAAGGTTCTGCGTAATCCCCTGAAGGATCATGCACGTAAGCACCAGAATTATCAGAGTCTGAATAACTTTGATATCCAGTATTTTGTCCCAAATTACCAGAGAAAGAAGACGTAGAGTAACCTTTATAATCCCCAGCTGTTTGGCCAGAATAACCAGAAGATTCTGATTGACCAGAAGAATATACATTCAAACCTAAAGGCGACACAACACCTCCCTGAGCAACTCCTTGAGCGTTGCCATTCAAAGAACCATGAGAGGTCTTCTTAGTAGGCAATCTATAATCATCTAGAATAAGCGAACCGCTTGTATATTTTTTATCGTTATTGTATTTCGTCGGTTGAACTAGGCCTACGTTGCCAGTGTGACTCGAGTCAACTTGCACCAGGCCGGAAGCTTGTGAGAGATCTGAACCTTGCGAGAGGCCCAACCCTTGGTTTATGAGATCAGCTTGGTTAGCCCCGTTGGCTAGTTCCTGAGACGCGATGAAGTTGGAGTCCAAAGCATCCTGTTGCGAGAGGAACCCTCCCTGGATGCCGACGAGGTTGTCGAGGGCAGCGCCTGAAGCGAGGCTCTGGTGGGCGGCGATATTCACTGCATCAGCCGTTTGTCCGTGGAAGCCCGCTGCTCCTGAACACCAAATGAGAAATTAAGTTTAGTAAGAAATGCTAGTGAAAAGCTGATGAGTAGTAAGTAAGAGAGTAGATGAGTGTGAAGTTCTTATTGAGATGCCGTCAAAGATATCTAGCTAAAAAGTTGGTACAACAACCAACATTTTCGAAATATTTTTGACCAAAGAGAACCTTTACGGCTCAGTCGAGAGCCTAACAAAAATAGGCTTAAAATACCTTAGGCTTGGAATTGATGGCAGGGATTGGAATGCACTGCCTCCGTCATTGTTTCCTGATAATTACAATTTGGATATCTTCAAGTCAAGAGTGAATAGGTATCTTCTAGGTCTACAATACTCCATCTTCGGATCTTCGGCTACAGATTTGCTTTCCATCAGGCGAGTTGGTGGCCAAATTTTGCCCTATTCTACATAAAAAGGCTTAGGATTTTTTCAGACTGCGACAGACAGGGATAGTCACATTTGACTCGAACCGCTTCGAACCCTTCTCGGCAAAGGTGGCTTCTCGCAGTAAAATACGCATAAATCTTATCTGTGAGTGTGGCAGCAGAGAACCCGTGCGCCTCAGCTTTGTATCGGGCGATGTTTTTACAGGCCGGGACCATCTAGAGTCAGTGACATATGACTCGAGGCGCTTCGAACCTCTCTCGTCAAAGATACCTTCTCAAAGTAAAGGTACTCATAAAACCATCGATAGTAGCCAATTACAAGTTCTTACCTGTGAGTGTGGCAGCAGAGAACCCGTGCGCCTCAGCCTCGTATCGAGCAATATTCCCACAAGCCGGGACCAGCCAGGGCCAGTCACACTTGAGTCGCGCCGCGTCGAATCCGAGTCCGAACGGACAGCGGAACTCGTACGCCGTCAGAGGAGCCTTGCCGTGGTCGAGGCACGCGAAGAACCAGCGGCAGTTTTCAGGGTCCGCGTAGTAACCTGGCATAAAAGCAAGCGCTCATTTCAATTCTCAACTTAACAAAACATTTAAAAGTTTTCGTATCTGGTCGCTGGTGGCGCTAAACGTCAGCGAAATTGGTGTGCAATTTGTAATCGTATTTACCTTCGTGTTCAGGGCAGATGAACCTCGTGCGGGGCACGGGGGCGATTTCGGAAGATCCGGGGCAAGCCTGCGAGTCGGGCAGCGAACCCGGCCATACACACACTTCGTAGCGGGAATCGAACGCCAGACCCGCCGGACAGTCGAATTCGAACACCTGCGCAACCAAAAAAAATAAATATACAACAACACTTTACTGACACAACACATAGGAAAACCTAACAGAAGAGACAAAGACAGAAAAGGCACAAAAGGCGATAGACTACAAGGACGATGGTGTAAACGTAAGAAAAGACACAGTTACTACAAATTACCAATAAACAATAAAATAAACTTTATGATAATAGCCATAGACATACATAAATACTTCTAATAATACATACAATAAAAATAAACACACTTAGATTCATAAATATACTACAAATAAATGAATGACGAAGAGTGATGTGAGTGCGCGGGATCACTCCGTCATCGACTGGCCACCGACCGGTTCGAAGTTGTTGAAGTGTTAAACATGAATTCGTTTTTTTAAAGAAAAAAAGGCGTATTTCGCGGAATATCGCATATGCATAGAGATAAACTTTTCCGAAGTTCTAAAGTACGGATTTTGTACAAAAAAAATTTACAAGAATTACTCATTTAAAGATTATTAAAAATATATTATACGAATATCCATTTATTTAACTGAATATTAAAAGGACAAGTAGACCATGAGACAAGAAGACCATGTCAGGTCGTTAAGATCCGTAAGTTGACGAACCCACACGTACTTTTATAATAGCTATTAAAACTGTTATGATAGTGCTTACCATCATCCAGTACGCCCTCACTAAATTATAAAAAAATGCAATGAATTTTTATATCTAAGTATTAGGACATTTGCATCATTGTCTTGTTTCGATAGAGCGCCTCAAAACTTTGTACTAGCACCCTGCCTTTAGAAATTGCTATACTTAAATAACATTTATCGAGTTAAAATAAACTTAGACTATGGTTAAGTGATGCAGTCAATGGGCCTTATTCCCATTTGAATTGATTTATATTCACTACAGAAAAAAAAACACAAATTTTATTGTCATGGAAACGCATTTGTAGCGGTATATTGTGTGAGTGACCTATTTATATCTACACACTCGCGCTACCCAAGTCCCTGTTAATTTCCCCATCCAAGAAAGCTGTAGCATTATTTTTTTATTTACTGCACTTAATGCTAGGCATTACATTTTTATCCTTAAAAACTACGAATTAAATTATTACACAAATTAGAATAGATATTAACATACAATACAATTAATAAAAACACCATATTATTCTAATAAGAATTATTATGCTATCGACTAAACTATTAATTATTATACTGTTTTACCTAACTCAAATAATAGCTAAATAGGAAAATTTTAAATCACAATTTGGCTTCTTCAGTATACAACATAATGTTTTTAGCAATTGCTGTCCATTCGTCAGCAAAGAAATCGATCAGGCACTGGTATTGTCAAGGTGGTGGTGTGCGCGACAGATGGGCGACTGCCAGCGCGCAACAGTGTGCGCGGGTGCCCGTGAGAATAGAGGAAGACGCGCACCAAGTAATGCATGAGTTCCGTTCCGAAATTTGGCTCGCTGTTCGGGCACATTTAGACGAGTAAGTCAGGGCAGTCAAGGTTTGCATGAAATATTCTGTGGACCGTTTGTAGATTGTCGTTTGGGCTGTACATAAATTCCAAAGCACTTATCATAACGGAACCGGATTTAAGCACACAATCTTACACTTGCAAAGCCACGGAAGTAACTAAAACACCGACATACTCCTATATGGTAAGGAGTAGAAATGGCTCAGGTAGATGCTGGAAAGGGAAACGCAGAGGACGAATAGGTAAAGTTTTTTTTTTTTTTTTTTTTTATTAACCTATATTGTCCCACTCCTGGGCAAAGGTCTCCCCCCAAAAGAAAAATACTGAAGTAAATAAAGCGAGTAACCAATGAACTATATGTGATACACTATATATGAAATGTACAGTTGATTTCGATTATGTGTAACATAACAGCATTTGAGCATTGCCTTATATTAAAAATGCATTTCCAAATAGATGAACTGTGAGCCCCAAACTAAGCCCAAGGCTTGGGTCTTGGGGCTCGAATGGAAGGTTGTCAGAATTCGGAAAGATTTAAAAATATTTAAAACCTACAAAAATATAGACTGTATTTTTTTTATACGTTATAGGTATTGACCAAATTTTACCCTCTAGGCCAGAGTTCCCTAACCTATGGGTTGCGATCCACTGATGGCTCGTGACCGAACATTGAGTGCGCCACCACGTTAAAACTAAATTAAAACTGAATATAATTACGAATGACTCACAGTATACTCGGGGGAGAGCTGGTCGAACTTGACGCAGCGGTAGAAGCGCGCGCACGAGCGTGGGTGCACGAAGTAGCCTTGCCGGGAGCACGTGAATTCCGTTCGGGTGTCCTGCAAATTGGAAATATTTCATGTCACATCGGGATAACATTAAGGTAAAATTGGGAAAAAGGGAACGTCCATTTATCACGTGAGGCACTAAAGAAGGGAGAGGTTTGAAATTTATAAGCCACCAAAAATAAATACACGTGATTTCGGGGAACAGTCTAAAACCGCGGCGGGGAAAGATGGTTAATAAGTTGCTAAAAATATCACGTATTTAATTATTTGGATGCACCCTAAAGGAATAGGATGATGGCCTGGTGCTGCAGCAGTGATTGATAAAAGCTTTTTCCGCTTTTATAACTTGTCAAATTCAAAAGTTATCAGCATACATACAAATGACTCGAAAGAAACAACGCTTGACCTTTAGGGTGGAAGAACCATTCCTCTTGCTTTTTCTGAAGCCGTCTGAATTCCTAAAATTTTCCCTCCATCAGAATATATTCAAATACCCGACGGAGTTACCTCTCTGATGGAGTGAATTACCCCATCGCAGTCCACGACCTGGGTGATGCGGTAGGGCGACACTTGCGGCGCGTCCAATGCGCGCGCGTGGCTCGGGGCCGATAGGATCTCCTGCTCCAGAGACCTGGAAATCACTCCGGAAACTAGTTTACCTCTCTGATGGAGTGAATGACACCGTCGGAGTCCACGACCTGGGTGATGCGGTAGGGCGACACTTGCAGCGCGTCCAGCGCGCGCGCGTGGCTCGGGGCCGATAGGATCTCCTGCTCCAGAGACCTGAAAATTACATACGAAAACTTGATTATTATTCTATAGGTAAAGATGTTACAACACGATCGTGCAAAAAACATGACAAAAACAAACTAAAACATAATTTTGCCCAAAAACGTCAGTAGAAAAGTTTGCATGACATATGCAAGTTAAGTTTGCAAGACTCGTCGCATTCAGATCAGCGCCGGGGTAGCACTGGCCGCACTATACTGGCCCTGCTCCTGCCCTCTTTTTAACTACGAGTAGGATAGGTTTTCACTTGACTGTTTTCTGCCTGATGTGATGTGTGATGAAGATGATACTGTAAGCGTCGTTTATACCTCAGTACAGCCGCTCGGGGAGCTCTGCTCTGCTGGTTGAGCACCTTAGCCAGGGACGTCCGCAGGGAGGGACCGCAGGGCGTGTCCTCGTCGCGCTCGGCCCGGTACAAGGCCAGCCCCGCCAGTCCGCGCACTCGGGCGTACTTGCCCTTCACGTCAACTGAGGACGCGTCCTCGAACGAGATCCAAGTTGTATCTCTGTAAAAGAAAAAATACAGTCAAACATATTTACTAGCCCGAGGGGTTAGTATGAATTTATACTATATTAGTATTTGTACATTTCTGTACAGTTATCCGCGCAAAAACAAGAAAACCCACAAAAATGTAGGTATAGATCAACATGAAAACGATAATAGTTTTCGTTTAACTTTGCAAACTCGTACTAAAACGTCGTATCCGTTGTAAAGGCATACTTGCAAACAACAATTCAACGTTAGTAAAGATATTTGATTAGAAAAACATAAAACGAAACTTAGGTACAAGTTTAGCAGTTTGGTATTTGAGTTGGATATCTAGTAGTCTATTTCTATCAGTAGTCTCCCAATCACATTACATATCGTTTACTGAATTTCCTACATAGTAAGCTAACAAATCCTCCTCTTTCTCCAACGTCCACCGATCTCGAGACTCGGACTTCCCGGAGTACTGAATATCTCATTCTGGGGCTGGAACTGCTGAGCCCAGTCCGTCAGCGTTAGAAATTGGTTGATCATCAGATCCCGATCTTTCTCCAAAAGTCCATAAATCTCCTTCGGCTCGTCGAAGGTAGAACTTTCGGAAGTGCTGAGGATTTCGTTCCGGAAGTGAAACTCTGGGACCGAAGCTACTTACTTGAAAGCATAAGGCGCCGACAGATCCTGGTCTCTCTCCAAGGTCCACCGTCCCTTTTGCAGCAGCCTGCAGAGCTCCGCCTGGCCGATCTCCTTCGGGTCATCAACGGTGGGGCTCCCAGGTGTGCTGAGGGTCTCGTTCTGGAGGTGGAACTGCTGCGCCGAGGCGGGTAGTGTGATGACCACCTTCGAGGCCGGCACGCCCAGACCCACTACTAGATCTACTACTGAGTCCTGGAGGAGGCAAAAAATCGCATAAATGTTAATTTGCTAAGAAACATCACATTGGATACAACATCAGGAGTATCGTACAAGGCCTGTTTTAATAAAAATGCATCGATGCAATAGTATCTAATCCACTACGAAGCAATTATTTGCTCTCGTATATAAGTACTAGTGTTGTAAATATCTCAGAGAACTTGAAGAAGTTTTAACATATAAGCCGCGTCACACAAGTTGGCAGAAATGAAGTTAGCTACAAGCTAGCAAAACAATAGAGTACGTTTTGTTTCATAGGGTACTTATTTTATGAGGTGTTTATTCCCGGAACCCTCTTCTTGAAAAGAAAAATCATCTGTACAGTAATTTTCATCTCATTTGTGGAGCTAAAAAAATATTTACTAATATTTATGTTATTCTTTAGAAAAATCACTAGCTAGCTATAGATGGAACATACCATACCACATAAGTTCAAAATTAAAATTCAAAAATCAAAATAATTTATTGTCACAAGATACAAATTATGCAACTTCTACATTTTATACACTATTCCCCAAACTGGGTACAATAAAGCACCCGTATCTTGGGGCCTAGGAATTCTCGATATGTGCATGTAACAACAGAATTCAAAATAAACATTTGGTTGAAAAAACAAATAATGTAATTAATTAAATTGGAATCAACATTTACTTACAAAATTAGAAAAACCTACGAATAATTTATAAATTCACAAAATTTCAACTAAAATGTCAAACATGAAATTAAACTATATATTAATTTGAAATAACTTATGTCAATTTGTATGTAGTGTGTGTGTGTTTGTGTGTGTGTGTGTCTGTCTGTGGTTGTGCTGTTAATTTTAAATATTCGTTAAGAGATTACAGTCACTAAAGCGTTGCAAGCTTTATCCTTATAGATATAATACTGACACAATGCCCATACAAGTACCTAATAGCATCTATCACTTTAAAGATTCCTCTCCACACCTAAATACCTTACGCACCAGTAATTATTCTAAAACTAGATACCAAAGCAAGACCTGTCATTCAATGCGAGTCATTTCGCAAGCCATCGAATAATATTGGCATTAATCTATCAAGACGATCCAATTCATCCATTGCCAATTTCAAAACGATGCACCTGTACCAGTTGCGTATTTACAATTAAAAATACCATTAAAATTAGCATTTAAATCACTGTAAATGGACCTTACATCCTTGGCAATAGAGTTATGTGAGGTGGAGTACGTAAGTAGGTAATTTTCTCAGTACTAGATCACCTTCACCGCTAAGTTGGTTGAAACGTGATCGGCGTACTTACGTTGGAATGATACCAAATTTTTAATAGCAATGGTGTTATAATCCTCTAACCGGTCTGTTGAAATCTCTAGGCCTATCTGACATCCTTTGGTTGCAATATGACTCTGACAAACACTCGCGTAAATTAAAAGGCTTACTTTATAATTATCTATTTAAAAATACAGATTGTACAGAGTTTCTCTAGACGACGTACTTCATATTCCAAAATATTTTCGTACTTATCATTATGACAAACTTTTATTTTTGACAGAGGCTCGGTGGTTAGTGACCCTAACTTCTGGATCAAAGGGGCGTGGTTTCGATCCCCACGCAGGGCAAATATTTATGTGTAGAACATAAGTGTTTGTTCTGTGTCTGGGTGTTATTTAGTTACTATCTATATTCTATGTATTTAAAAATAAGTATATGTAGTATATCAGTCTCTGGCAGCCATATCACAAGCTTTGCTTAGTTTGGGGTCAGGGGCCGTGTGTAAGATGTCTATTTATTTATTTATTATGATATAAATCCCGAAATCAGAAAAAGCGAAAAAAGTCAGATGATATACATTTATCAAGAGTCGATGAACTTTTTGCATGATTTCAGGATCGATCTCATAGTGAAATTTGGTCATAATGATGAGTAAAATGATATCCTATAATATGCCGTCTATAACATTTCTTGCTATAGTAAAAAAGTGGTATAATTCATAATTTAAAAGTTAAGGGTCTAAGGTTTTGATTTCTTTAGTCATTGTACCTATTCTTTTTGTGATAAACATTTCAAAAATTGACGAGCTTACAGGATTTGAACCTGAATCCCTCTGGGATTCCGGCCCAGATGCTTTGTCCAAATTAAATTTAAAATGTTTATCACAAAAAGAACATTTTCTATAAACCCAGTGTGTGAAGCACGATAAAATCATTTCATTGATTGCACCTATTGCCTTTATGCCTTGCAAGAGGGAATTTTAAAATATTTTCCTCCAATAAACTATGACCATTTTGGACATATTCCAATACAAGTAAACCTGTGGTTTGAATACCAACTTACAATCATCTGCTTTTTCACAGCACTTGAATGGAGGTCAAGAATTTTTAGCACGTTTGTGCCCATGTTGGAAAGAGGAAAATAATAAAAAAAAACTAGCAGACGGATACACATTTCAGAAAATGTTTGAATATCTCCCTTGAAACCAACAAATAGAGGGCTATTTTAATTCAATGCGTTCTTATTACAGGTTATCATACTAATAAGTAATTTTATAGTGTAATGTTTTGCTACTATTAAAAGAGGCTATACCTATAGGATAGCCAGGGCATTGCAAGATATTTCTGATTCTTCTGTTTTCTAATTTAGAGTACCCTGTTTGTTTGTCAATATACCCTAATACTTACTAATGCTGATGTAATTGTTGGAATAATTCTATCATAAATATATTAATTATATTAGCAATCGAAAATGATCGTTAGTATTTTTATTGACGAATCTAATTTATATCATAAAAATTAATTAAATGGTTTTAAGATAGATCGATGGCTATTTTATAATCAATTAATCCTAATGGTAAAAAATTACCCAACATCTTACTCTTTATAGAGACTAATAAAATTGTGAGTCCTTGTCCTCAAAATACTGTGCATGAGATTTTTAAACATGGTAGGTATGTCTTGACTGAGCCATTGAATAGGCCTGCGTACTCTAAAAGAGCCTATGTACCTACACCTAGTTATATAAATATATAATCTTTTTCTTTTATCATCTTTTAACTTAGCGAAGTTGACTGCAATTTTTTTAAATTATTTCTTCAGTTAATTACTGTGTAGGTACTTTAAGTATTACGGTTAGGTATTATTATTGGGACTTAGGATCAATACAATATTAACATTTCATGCTTATAACCTAGGTAGGTACTGTCTGTAACCGAACCTATTTCAATAAAAAAATGGTGAACAACATAAATATAGTTTAAAAAAAAAACTAATAAACACGCTTAGGAGTCATCATATTTTTTTTTTATAAATGCATTGTCATCGGTCTTTGATAGGTGTGCAAAGTTTGAAGAAAGTCTGATCGCTCAAAGTAGGTCAAAATCGAACTCAAAGGGGTTGGTTACAAGCAAACATACAGGTGAAACTAATAAAAACGTGTTAAAAATCATCATTTTCAGCGTCTAAATTGCCCAATGCTGAGCATAGGCCGTTCTTTTTGTACATAAACGACATCGAACTTTTTCTTACGCCAAATTAGTTAAAGTGTTAATCTTTTACAGGCTTTACTACAGGTTGCTACAAAATGCAAGGTGTCAACTATTATCTCGCCACTTAGATACATTCGCACATATGGTATATTCTGCGGCGGTGTCACGTTACTCGCTACTGTATTGTGTTACTTTCCTGTGGCATTGTCTCGTATCTGCTCCTTATCGGTTGGATCGCGACAGACTGGCTTATTTCTCGGTCATGACGGACGGCTGTCTATGGGAAACTAAACTAGTTTGGATTGCATTACTTAAGTAAGACTTAGAAGTTGGTTGGTAGGCTAGTTTGAAACTTCGTTTGCTCATTCATGAAGTAATGACCTTTTTTGTTTACTTATCTTTCGAGTTCTTTTTGTGATGAACATTCAATTTGTAACTTCTGAGATATACCTACTTACCTGTACAATTACTATAACAATAAATACATATTGGAGGACATCTTACACACGGTCTCTGACTTAGTATGGGCTAAACAAAGCTTGTAATATAGCTGCCAGAGACTGATATACTACATATACATATTTTAAATACATACTTATATAGATAGTACCAAAATAACACCCAGACACAAAGCAAACACTACAACTATGTTCACCACAAAAGCTTGCCCTGGGTGGGGATCGAACCCACGCCTCTTTGATCCAGAAGTCAGGTCACTAACCACTGAGCCACCGAGGCATTTGAATGTAATAATTTTATACTTATCCGTAATCTCTATTTTCAACACTGTTATGTATTAGACAGTGTTGAAAATATACATTAGTAGTAGTGTGTCAACTACCTTTTCTATATACGCTTTAGAAAACTTCCCTCTTTATGTAATAAGTAGGTATCTTCTTTCTATTTACCGTTACAGTTTTTAAGTAACCGTTCTTCACACGTCTCTATTTCGCATAGCTGAATACCATCTACCCTTTCATTTCATCTTTTTTATTAAAACAGTTCTTTTTTCAAAACTACTCAATATTTCGTTATTTGAAAAAATCTTTTGAAAAATGTAAGTAGTGTGATATGGCTAAAAAAGCTGACGAATAATTTTGTTTTTGCTACATTTGTTTCCAGTATCGTGTTCGCGAGACACAGTAGGTATACTAAACGTATAAGAAAATTCAACTCACAGTGTTCATCATATCCCATAGTCCGCTGAGCCTGCTCGGATGATAAGTCATCTTCTCTGACGCGCCTAGGTTGTGAGTCTGCACCACCATCAGGTCCACCTTCTTCATCAGCGCCCGAAGGTCGTAATATTTGGCTAGGAGTTCCGGGTGCGACGGGAGGGAGAGGAAGAGAGGGCCTCCGCCTGAAGCCGCGAGGGCCGAGCGGGCAGCCTCCACGGCTTCGACGGCCTTGGTTCGATTGAGGGTCTTGTGGACATCGTGGAGCTCTAATCCTTGCACGTGTTTCGATTTTAGCAGCGTGCGGAGATCCTGGAATTAAAGGGCTGGGTTAATATCTTTCGTGTACTCATTTTGTAGTAAAATGAGATTGAAATGGTGTTCCATCAATTCCATTTTAGTTATTTCTATAGGATCAGTTAGGAATCTTTTATCCCCCTGCCTCTGCAGATATTATTTAAAAACAATTGCACAAAAACCTTAGGTCTAGATGCGCCTATAACTAAATGGGTAGATATTAGTGGTTGCCAAGCGCCTGCATTCGCCTCACGATAATAACCCTCAAAACCAGTTGCTATTAAAAACTCTCAAAGAAAAATCGTGCTCATTATCATTAGATACATAAAAAACTCTACAAACCTTCAGTCGAATTAAGTGAAGGTGTTTAATTTCACGATTAGCATTAAGAACCGTATTAATATCTAACCACAACAATGTCTAATGCTCTACCACAAATGACCCATATTTAATCATGGAGACTAACCAAACATTTTATTAGCGGAAAACAGGAACTAAAAATTTACTAGATTGGCTTACAAAATAACAAATAAATAATTTATATCTAAGACAAAATATCAGTTCTTAAAAGTCCAATTTAGTGCACCAATTAACTTACTATCTCTTGTCACTTATCTATTGATATCTTCACCATTTATTTGTAAGGATCCGACTCAGACTACAAACTACAAATGCTACTATTTTATAATAGTCTGAGGGATCCGATTACCAGTTTCGAAAATAAGGCATTGTTTTTCTGTCTATCTTTAAAGCGTACAATCATCGGACAATATTTTTCTATCATTTCATATTTTATGTTACTTCTGTTACCCGTGGTACTACCAGATGTACTACTAGAGTGCTGGATAGGTAAGACCACGGGAAGAAAATTTGTGACCATTGTACTACTAATATTGCAGTGACATATTTTCGCAGATTTTAGCCCCATTTTACCCGTGATTAATGTGTTGACGTTAAATGTTAACATTTGTTTAGTTTTTTTTTAATATTTTGTAGTACTGATGGTATAACTATTATGGTTGGCATGGTTGATGTTGAAAAATAACTTCTAAATTGATGTGCTGTCTCCAAAGACAGTAAATTTAGTAGTGTAAAATATTAACTAACTGCTAACTTTATTTAAATAAAGGGAAAGGAAGATTGAAAAGGATTCTCCACCACTAGATATTTTATCTTATTGAGGTTTGCAGTAAAAACTAGGCAAGGTCTCGGGTCAGTGCACTAAACAGGTGCATCATGGCATAGTATGCCAAAAAAGGCCTCAACTTAATTAGGATCCACAACGCTGGATATGGCAAACGCGTTAATTAGGTATGTGCACTATTACCACTGGTACTAGTGCAACGTGACCTTATGTTTTTTGTAAAGTATATTATAGACAATGTAGTCACATCTTTGATATTCAACCAAAACAGGGCAATTAGTTTAAACATATCTTTCATTGCTTAAGACGCTTCAGTATCATAAATATCCTTATTATAATCTTGAGGTTTCCTATTAGAATTACTTATAACAAAAATGTGTAGGGGTAATGTAGGTTGTGTGTGTATACAAGGTGCCTTTTTAAGGGTTCCGTACCAAAAGGGTAAAAACGGGACCTTATTACTAAGACTCCCCAGTCCGTCCCTCTGTCACTAAGCTATATCTCATGAACCGTGATAGCTAGCCAGTTATAATCTTCACAGATTATGTACTCGTATTTCTGTTGCCGCTATAATATAACAAATACTAAAAACTGAGTGTAGTAAATATTTCAAGGGAGCTTCTATTAAAAAAACTTGAATTTTAGCCGATGTTTGCCCTTTATTAATAACGGCAACAGGCAGACGATTGAAATGTGTACAGAATATTTAACTGTATATTCACTTCAAAAATAAACAGTTAAATTAAATTAAGGCATTAAGGGGGGAGGGTAGGGAACCCTTCGAGTGCAAGTTCGACTCGTACTTGGCTGATTTTTATTTATGAACTACGCAGACGTTGTATTACCTACGTTCTCAAACATTACCTATAAGTAAATATCACTGGTAGGTATAGTTTTCGATATAATTTATAAAAATGAAGATTTCTAAGCTTTGTAACATTTATGTCCTTTTATAAAAACTTCGACGCGTTTGGTTGCTCATCAAAAAAACAATTACATAATCATATGAAGTTCTTATATTCAACTGCCATGGGAAATATCATTTTCATGAAAGCTCTTTAAAAACACCTTGTACAAAACAATGTATGTATGTATTAGTTTCTCCTAGTATAGGTATAGTCTAGTCTAGGCTGTATGTTACGCACGTCGTTAATAAGGGCAACAACAGGATACGAATTCAATAATCTCTGATTAAAGCACCGTTTGAGTAAACTCAAACCAATCGACAGGATGTGGTCTTAAAACTTGTTCAAATTTAGTCTGCCCTGATAAAAACCTCGTTACTATCGGCTAGTTTTGAATTATTATAAGCTGGTTACTTATTGGAGCGATATTATACTCCATAAAATTTAACTTGATCTCTGCGACAGCTGTCAGAAAAATCACGCCTATGAAGTCCTGAATTTCTTAATAGTACAGACAGTACAACTCGGCCGAAACGTCGGGATGATGAGGTATTTATTTATCTCGTAATTTTAGTGCGCGATTAGTCCCGTAGCATATAATAATAATAAATAACACTGTCTCTCGTCGTATTGCAGACATGTCAGAGAATCTGAAAACCCACCAAGTTAAACGGATTTTAGAAAGCGATTTCTTTGCCATCCAACTTGATGAATCCACAGACATAACCAACTTGGCTCAACTTCGACGTCGACAGTTTTGTAAAAGAAACCCAATTGGATTGGTCAAAATGTGTAGGATATGTACTGATGGTGCCAGAGCAATGACTGGTCGTTTTTCAGGACTTGTAAAGCGGATACAATATATAGCCCCAGAAGCAAAATGGACGCATTGTGGAATTCATCAAGAGGCACTGGCTTGTAAAAAAAATCCAGCCAGCTTAGATATTACTCTCAAAAATGCTGTAAAAATTGTTAACTTAATTTAGAAATTTAGTTATTTTTGGTCGAGCAGGGACACGATGAGTACAAACAGATGCTGACTGACTCTTTGTGGGTGCAAAAATTGGGTTACTTATGAATTTGGGACGACAAGGCCGTACTGTACTGTACTGTAAACTTCTTTTGAATACTACTTCTTCGACAGTAAATGAAGATTTAAAATCAGACAAAGTGCCACTTGCAAAATCTGTCGGCGGCTTTACGCAGTTACTTCCCAGAGATAACAATGGAACTGAGATCGCAATGGAACTGGGTAAACAATCCTTTTGCGAACCATCCCGTCGACCACCTACCCATCTCTGATCAGAAAGAATTAGTAGACATCTCATGCAACAGCAGACTCATGAGTAGTTTTGCAGAGCCAATCACTGGGTGATTGGTTTTGGGCTATTTAAGAGATATTTATCATATCAGCGAATCAGCAATATAATATTTACTGCCATTTTGCACGACCTACCTTTGCGAAAGCGGATTTTCAGCCATGACGAACTTAAAAACTAAACATCGTCACAGACTTCAACTTGAAGACGATTTAAGATTGAAGCTGACAGAAGGACAACCAAATTTTCAAGAGCAGTGCAAAGAAAAACGTGCACATTTGCCACATTAGCGTCTGCGCCGATACATTATATTATTCTAAAATAATTTGAAGATAATAAATGTTATTTAAACTGACTTTTTTTTTAATTTATCATTGGTACAATAAGAGGTACGCAGGCTTGAGGTCTTTTTTGAAGTGATACCTACGCAGCATAAACTAATTGGGAACCACTGCCTTAAGCTATTCGCTTCTTTTTAAGATGTGAGGCAGGCAAGTAAGGTGCTTGCAAATAGCATGAGCAGACACTCAGTAGTTAGATATTATTTTATTTAGAATACTATGAACTAATACTGTTGTAATAAGTAATAAATTGTAATACTTGCCTACGCGAGTTATTTCCTCCGTGCAATATTCACATAATACAATCATTATATCATTATTACGTTGTTATCACATGTATCATAGATCAATGTAACATGATCTGTAATATCTCTACATTTCCCAACTGAAGGGAGTGTAGTGACCTGTCGTAGGAGACCGTATTATCTCACCGGTTCCGACAAGCCCCAGTTGCGCCACGTACTACATAAATCCAATATAATAAACTTATAATAAAGCTCAACAGCTCTCTGTATATTGGTCCGTTAAAGTAATGTAAGTTCGTAAAGGCCGGGAGGCTAGCCCTGGTGTCAGAATTTTTAAGCTGCCTGAAAGTATCTGACATGGCTAAACGTTAAAACAACCCGCCCCCCGACCGCCTAAGCAATAGCAATCGTAATAGCAATCGTTTATGACTTTGTTTTAGTCATTTGGCACCGCCTATGTGACGTTAGCCATCAAAGTTGTTCATTCAACGATTGCTTTCGCAATCCACGCAAAGCAATTGATGGCTAACGTCACATAGGCGGTGCCAAATGACTAAAATGATGTCATAAACGATTGCTATTACGATTGCTATTGCTTAGGCGGTCGGGGGGCCGGGCCTACAATTTATAGCGTCATTCGAGCCACAGTAGCGCTCAGTTATAAATGCCACCCGCGGTCACCCATCCAAAGACTGACCGTGCTAAACGTTGCTGAACTTCGATGATCGCTGACGAACATCTAGTCAAACTACGCTATGAATGGTCCTTCTTTTTGAGTTCATAGATGCTCAGTTTTTTTTTATTTTTTAAGATATAACAACAAAAATTATTATGTTATTTTATTTGTTAGTTGTATTAAAATGTAGTTGAGATCTTACGCTTAGTAGGTAAGTACTTATTTGGAAGAAAGGAGGGAAGTCCTACAAATAGCCTAACAAACGAAAAATCTTTCGTTAAAAATAACGGCCCATAAGTATATTATATACTTAGTATTTTTAGTAATTTAGACTTATTGTCTAAAAAAACTTTCAGTGTCTCAAAAAGATAATATTAAAAAAAACAGAGAGCAAAGGCAAAGAAACAGTAAACTGTGTTTCACAACGTTTACCATTTGACTTTCAGACATCAATAAAAAAAGCACCTAGAGTCTACCAAAATTAGATATTACCAAACAACCTCGAAATTAAATCTACCAAAATGATACCTAACTGATAAATCCTCCTTTTACGGCATTTATAGCACGGGTAGATAATTTCAAGAGCCTTTGTCTCATATTCTAATGAATTAATTCATAGAATAATTTATGTATTATTGTATCACCATAAACGAGGAACACAAAAAGGGCGTAACTCTGTCCAAGGGCTACCTTGAGACGAATACCAAAGGAATTCGCTTATGGGATCCCATTGTTTTGTAACAGGAAGTCCCATGGTTTCCGTACCCTGAGATGGTCTGATTGTTTCAAATTTTAATTTGTATAAAGAACACTTCCTATGATGATTAAAGCACCTATGTAGTATTCAAGATCATTCCACAAACTTTTTTTTCATTTATACTAGTATTGCTAATAATTTTAGGTTAGATATTTCCAGCTGTTCTTTACAAATTTGTATTATAACTATCTGAAGTTGATTATGGAAACTAGCGTGGATTTTGTAGTGCTATTCGAGACAAGCCTGCGTGCTAGTGCTCCAATCTTGAAAAAGATCGCCAAATGCAATAGCCCAATCTTCAATCAAGCTACCTTTACCTAAACGCGAATGTTTATGAGTATGTATGGATGTTTGTTACTCTTTCACGCTGCAACAGAGCAGCTGATTGACTTTATTTTTGGAGTGGATATATTTCAAAGGTAGGAGAACACAGAACAGAAGAAGTAGATTTCTCTCTTCTGTTGAGTCAAACATAGAGTAATTACTTTTTATCCCGGAAAAATATAAGGTTTTTAAGAGATAGCACAAAAATCAAAACAAACGCGGGCAGAGCGCGGGCAAAAACTAGTCCTCTATACAGGGTTTTTTCTAACAATTAGTATCCTCTCAGTGCTGTTGTATGTTCTACGACTTTTGTCAAAAAATTCAGCTGTTCCATACATTTTGTCGCGGGTGAACGATATTTTTCTATGGAACAACAACATTTTATTGATAATTAGTAAAAGTCGCAGAACAAAAGTTGTTTGTTTTAATGTACAGAATAAGCCCCTGAATGGATGCTAATTAATTAGAAATAACCCTGTATATTCTATTTGTCACTACAAAATACTTTGGCCATTACCAATTGTCGGCTGCACCATATTTTACTAAAGAAGGAAACAGAGACATTACAATACGATTAATGGAGGCGTGTTACGGAAGACGGCTGATTTATGCGAGGAACGCTGTCCATTCCGCCATTGTTCGGTGAACAGTTGAACACTGGTTAATAGTCATAGATGACGCTATTAGTCTCAGCTAAGATACAGAAAAGTTTGCAAAGACGTTGACGAAATTCGTCGTACGTGAACTTCCCAAATGAAGACCACACAGGCAAGCGCAACGTACGATGACTACATCAAGACTACAAGTCGTATAGGAAATCTATAGGAGAGGGTTTTGTTTGAAGTTGAATTTATTATTTTAATTATAACGAAGGAATAAGTAGAAATGTTACACGAGAATCTATTTTATGACGTACGCGTAAATTACTTTTTAAAATTACCTGAACTGTATTAAGATTTTCAAGTTTTTGACCGACGAACCACCGGAGGAGGTATACAATTCGACGCGTATATATTTTTATATGTATAACCACGCATAACTTTTTTTATTAGAAAGAGTATAATTTGAAATTGGTCCCATTCAAATTTTACTTAAGTCAGCTGAGCCATTTTTGATAAATCAACAATAATGTGAAAAATGCTACATCGATCCGTGCATAATATTTGCGTTCCAGCGATGCGCCCCGGCTTCGCACAGGTGTATTATACATATAAACATTTATCTTCAATTACTCTACCTATTAAAACAAACTCCATCAAAATCCGTTGCGAAGTTTTAAAGATATAAGCATACATGGGGACAGACATCAAAAAGCGACTTTGTTTTATACTATGTAATGATTCTGTACACGGGTGAAGTCGGTCATGCTATTTTTTGCAAAAAATAATTATTTATTTTTATTCGTTCTATTGTATAGTGCTGTAATGTAATGAATAAATGACTATATGACAAATTAGTTTCATATATGTACGAAACTTTGACTACATTTAAATATTTTTTGAAGCTACAGTTTTCGTAGACTTGTAGAAGCGTAGAGAAGAGCGCGTTGATATCTTTTCTATGTTCCGTAGCTGGCCTGCCTTAGTGACAGGATCTGTATATTCTTTCATTTATTTCTTATTTCTACAGTGTTATTTAAAAAAAAATATGTGTGAAAATTATTTATTTTTCCATTACCATATCACTTTTAACCTCCACAAATTTTGATTTTGAAATTAATTCTAAATCGACAATAATTTATTAATCCGCGATCTTTAAAAACGTAAATATGAGAAATGTAAGAAACGAGGGGCGATAAAAATACACCAAAAGAATCACTTTATATCCGGTATCCGGCGATATCAATCACACTTACAGACACATCTTTTGTAGAAAAGAAGTCTGAAGATTGGACGTATCATCGGTTAATCAACATAGATGATAAATAAATAAATATTTTGGGACATCTTACACATGGCCTCTGACCTTTGCTTAATTTGGGGAAACTAAGCAAAGCTTGTGATATACGGCTGCCAGAGACTGACATACTACATATACTTATTTTTAAATACATACTTATATAGATAGTAAGTAAATGACACCCAGACACAGAGCAAACACTTATGTTCATCACATAAATATTTGCCCTGGGTGGGGATCAAACTCACGCCATCTCTTTGATCCAGAAGTTAGGGTCACTAACCACTGAGCCACCGAGGCAGTCAAATAAAAAATAATAATCATTAAAAAAAATTTTTTGGCATAAAATAAGGTACGAGTATCGTACACCAGAAACTAATAAAATCTCTGGCTCTGAACAATAACTGTTACGAGCTTCTTTTCCTATTTACGACAAAAAGTTCAAAACACTTAATCCAGTGCTGTTGTATGAGAGCTACAATAAGCTATACCTATCTAAGTAGCTACCTTAAAAACTTAACGCAACCTGTCTTTAGATCTACCTGTCTAAACCCAAGGTTTGGTAACGAACTGGATATGTGCACTTATTCGAGTTGCTTAATTGCTAAGTTGATGCCTATCTCCGGGCACGTGCATTTACGCAAATTTATTGCATATGGAATACATATTTATTTAACTTATTTATCGTGAGGTTGACGCCTGTAGGTACTTCAAGTCACAATTTCGATTATTCTGAGCTGTAATAAAAATATTAAATAATGACAAGTTTGGCCGTTTACTTTGTAGGCTCTTTACCTTTACTCGTAAACGGTAATTAGGTCATATTCACCATGCTCCGCCTTTTATGTGTAGCAGGTGCCCCGGTTGTGGCCACTGACCCGGTTATAGCCAAAAAGTCATAATTATGTGTCAAAATTATTGCATAAATGGTAATTATAAACAATGTAACAACATAAATATTGTTCGTGTGAATCTCAAATTATATATTTTTTTTAAATATTATTTGAATATTAAATTATTACAGTGCGACACAAAAGAGATGAAATGAATTATTCGGAAAGTAAATTGTCACTTTTGCTGGAACCATATATTCATATTCATATACTTTATTTGCTACTAAGTGTTTTACAATTAGGTCTTATAATTATTTTAAAGTTCTTAAGAACCACAACTTGAGCTGTCAATTATTGTTAACTTCCTAGCATTTTTCTCGTATTGTGTTATTTTATGAATTTAATGTACACGAAAACAGTATCATTATGCTAAAAATAATGAATAATATGCTAACAAAGCGATGGTGGCGCCCTCATTTATTTACAAATCTTTTATGTCACACTGTAATTTATCGTTAAACTTCAAAGTGTCCACATAATTATGTTAGATACACTCACTAAGATGGCCATAACTGGGGAGCTACCCTATATGTCTTTCTATATGTGAACTTTATGGCATCATAAGTATCTTGCAAAGGAATGGGCCAATTTTCGTGCCGTTTTTTCCTTTATAAATCGATGTAATAAAAGTGTTTCTATCTAGTCATATTTCAATTCAGCCAACACCCAGCTAACGGTTATTAATAGCTTTTATGTTTAGTTTAATTTTACAATTGCTACTTACCTACTTATTTTTATTTTCTTAGAAAGTCAAAATTTCGCTCTCACTATCTCAAGCAAATTCTATTTCGACTTTCCTAGAAATGATTACATAAATAAATAGATAAATATAAATACAAATAAACCCCACCCTAAGCAAAGCTTGTGATATGGCTACCAGAGACTGATATACTACATATACATATTTTTAAATACATACTTATATAGATAGTAACTAAATAACACCCAGACACAGAGCAAACACCTATGTTCATCACATAAATACTTGCCCTGGGCGGGGATCGAACCCACGCCTCTTTGACCCAGAAATTAGGGTCACTAACCACTGAGCCACAAACAAACAAATTTTTTTGTATGGAGCTGTCACCTCATTATTTGTATCTCAACATAAGAGCAATAATCTTATGTTTTAAAAATAGCCTAGAATTCTCAACTGTCGCATTATGATTCAGCTGAATGACTCACTATGTTATCAGACTCTAAAAAACGAATCATTGACAAGAAATAACACGTACTCATTCAGATAAAAAGAGTCTACTTATAGTGCGTGTATAGGCATTTATGTAATGACTAAGACAGAGTGATAACTATAAAATTAAAAAGAACATTATAGTGACTGTAGGTATTTAGAAAAAAAAACTAGAGTATATCCGGAGAGTGCGCCCAGGAGTTGCACAATCTAGTCCCCCCTGCCCCTTTCTTCTATCGTACGACTAGACGGACGCGACCAAAGCGCCACCCTTTTATGGTGGACATTCCGCGCGTTAGAACCAAGAGTTTCGAATCCTCATTCCTCATACGAACAGCCGGAATATGGAACGCTTTGCCTGGGTCTGTCTTCCCGTTAAAGTACAACGTGAGTGTCTTCAAATCCCGAGTAAATAGGTATCTTCTAGGTAAGCGTGCTATACCCTAGACCGCGCATCTGCTTAACATCAGGCAGTGTGTAGTCAAACGCAAACCTATTCGAAATAAATAAATAAAATATCCGCTCAAGTGCGTTCTTAACCCTTATGTATGGCCAAAAGCCGCTTCCAACCGGTCTTATCGGAAGCTCATAAAGAAGGCCTATGTCCAGAAGTAGACGTCTTGTGACTAATAATGATGATGATTACAAACGGATAGCTGACTTATCGATAAAAGATCGCCTTTTCACCTTGTCAATCGCCATCCAACGCTACGTTTGTACGTGGACCACCGGCAAACTTGTACTGTACTGTACCGTACCAACCTTTTTTTAATAGTCCACTGCAGGACGTAGGCCTACCCACGAAGGGTGATTGGGCCATATCCACCACGCTGGCCCAGTGCGGGTTGGTGGATTCACATACGCCATCGAATTTCTTCTACGGACGTATGCAGGTTGCTTCACGATGTTTTCCTTCACCGAAAAGCCAGTGTTGTGAAATTCCGTACATAAATTCCAAGGAATTCATTGGTACGGGACCGGGATTTGAACCCACGATCTCACGATTGCAAGGCGGGTGTCATTACCACTAGGCCACCACGGCTCTATACCAGAAGTAGACGTCCTGTGGCTAATAATGATGATAATTCCAAACGGATAGCTGACTTATCGATAAAAGATCGCCTTTACACCTTGTCAGTCGACATCCAACGCTACGTTTGTACGTGGACCACCGGCAAGCTTAATTAATACAATTTATTTTAACCTTAGATTAAGTAAGTTCGTATAGCCCTGGTGTCAGAGTTTTTAGGCCGCCTGAAGGCCTCTGACATGGCTAAACGGTTAAAACAACCGGGACCTACAATTTAAAGTGTCATCCGAGCCACGGTAGCACTCAGTTGGAAATTGCAGCCTTAGATTTGAAGTCAATGAAGGTTATGGGTTAATTTCTCACTTATAACAACAGTAGGTATTATTTTACTATGGAAATTAACGTGGTTTTCACACATTTTATACTATATATAACGGGACTGAACTCACGTGTGGGGATAGTCGTTACGATTATTTATATATAGTATAAAAAGTAGGTATTATTATTTTTAATCGACGAAACAACGGAAGATATTCGCTAGTCGATGCGTACCCAATATTTTGTTTTTTACTTATGTACTTACGCATAACTTTTTACAAAGTAGTCTGATTTCGATAACTCTTTTATTGTTTAGTAGATCATACTTGAAAGGTAGAGAAATTATTTTATCGAAACCGGCTGAGCAATTTTTGATACATCAACAATAATGTGAAAATCAAGTGGAAGTCGGTTAGGCTATTTTCGGAGAAAAATAATTATTTACACAACCAAGTGGGAAACAATCTAGCATAGGCAACAGGAAGAGGTTTGAACTGCAACACCGGATGCATTTCTAATATTGTGGATTACGGATGCATGCCTAGTATTTTATAAACATTCTGTTTTAAACAATCTAATACAGATATTTATCTCTACATAATACATAGATATAATACAAAACCTAACAAACCTTTACAACAACCGAAACAAATTGCACTGTAAATGATATCATAAACTACACCAATGACATTGTTCTTAATTACAAGTACATTATGAAAGTCTAATTATGTTACACCTCACACGAAACATAGCCCTTGTTTCCTGAGCAATAAGTTTTATTATTAAGGTGTATTATGTGGTATGTAATTTATGTACATAATATTAGGTGCAAATGTGACGGCAAAGCTATTAGATTAGCATGTCATGCGAATATGTTTAGGGCCTAGTCGTAGGGCTATAATTTATAAGCCGACTGCATAGACAGGATATTGAATAAGCCCATTTAATTTCATGCTTTACAGACACATGTCATTTATTTCTGAAATATGTGTGTATATTGTGTAATAGTGACCTACTATTTGAGATAGAGTTGTAGAGATACTATATTAAACTTTTAGGGTTTTTATCTACATTTTCAATATAGTAGGTAGTCATCTAATTACGCCATGATATCATTACCTTACTTACCCTATTTTAAAATGACTAACAAAGAAATAAAATACTATTAAAAACGTGAAATTTTAGACAGTCCAAAATAATATATCGTAACAATAAATTATTGTAAAATATGTTGCGATTAACAACATATTTTACAATGATTTTTAAAACTCTTTTTTTTAGGTTATCTAATCTGAATTTCAATTAAAGTAAGATGTTTGGTAAAAATCCGCTAAGAAACATTTTTCCGTTAGGTTTAAATTAAAATTATAAAATCAGGTAGATATAAGGGAGGAGGGGGACGCAACAGGCAGAGGCATAGTCACACATGTCAATAACACCTCTTTTAAAATGTTATAAAAAGAGGTTACATGGGTATATCAATACGAGTTATTCATAAACATACAAAGTACATAAAAGATATAATAGTTACATGAGTTATATGTCATGTCAAGCGCCACATAAACGTTGAAATAGGTCGTTAAGAATGCAGCTAGATTTGCATGCACGCACTGTTTAAAGGGCACGCGGCCGGGCGTGGTCAGCCCTGCAATGTTATTATTTATGCCTTTGAGTGTCCCTATATATACGGGGTGTTTTCAAATGCAACAGGTATAAACAGGGATATAATTGTACTCATAATATTATGAATTCTATTCGCGAAAAAAAGCTTCATACACAATGCTTGATGACCTTCGACTAAATGTAATGTTTAGTAGACAATACGGACGATTTGATGGTAACATTGTCTTAATAATGTTATCCTAGAAAATGGTCGTCTTTTAACAAAAACTCTTTATAAAAGCCCTCTAAAGCTTCCGTTTCTTCTTTTTCCGTCCCCGTTGATGAAAGGGGGATGTACTAATTTTAGCGTGTTTGTTTCCTGTCTATAGCATCTTAGTTCCAAAATTGATTCATAATTTTAAACATGTAAACTCAGAGCAAATAAAAACATCAAGAGGGAACGTCGTTGAACAGTTAAGTGCAGCCGGTTTTTTATACATGTGTGAGTGCGTCACTGCCGCGCCGCCATAGTTCGACCGACAAGCCAAGGCGTAGTTTCCTTGTACGTTGATGTGTGTGTAATTGTCTTTACACGGCGAGGCGTAGTTTCGGTCGGCCTCACTTGTTTGTTCACAACATTATCTCTTGATTTTTTTATTTGCTCTGAGCATGTAAGAAAGAAAAAATTTGATTCTATTTTTTGTTTTTTTTTTTTTTTAAAACAGAGCCAGCAGCCACCACAGTTTTAGCTGGTGTAAATGTATATCTAGACAAACGTACACCATGAGTTGGTTTTCAAAAATGTTCTCTTGATAGAAGTGATAGTATCTAATAAAACGTTTTCGCTTTAGACTAGGACAATGCTTGATTAGTCTCATTGTAACAGACACCGACGTGACTTATGAGTTTTGTATGAGATAAGATTTACGAGCTAACATACTCGTGCATTGTTACCATTAAGTATTGTTACCGAGATTGACAAAGTAGAGCACGGGCGTAGGCTGCACTGGCGCTTTCAGGATGTATGAATATGTAACTACGCGTTAAACCATTAATAATAAAATTAATTAAAACAATACCAATATTGTCGCAAGAACTCTAAATAACTAATATGATGGTAAGCGATAGCAGTAGTCTCTACCACCAATCCACCAGACTACCACTATTTGTCTCTTTCGAAAAGAAAAAAGTGTTGTTAAATAACATAAAATACGCAAAAAAAATAGTAGATTCTGAAATAATATGACAGATGGCATGATATTAGCAATTAATTAGAATGTACTAGAAATGTTAAATAACCCTAGATAATAATTATATTGGTAAGCGATACACGGAGACCAAAATTAGGTGTAGCAGAGTAATGTGAAAAAGGTTACATATTATGCGAGAGGAAGAAGTCAATTCTGAAATAACGAATAGTGAAACGGCAAAGGAAAGATACTGTGCCGTGTCTTCATAGACCTGAATAAGCCTAAGCCAAGGCTTTCTAAAAATCATCTATAAAGAATCTTTCTAAAAATCTATAAAATATGCCCATATTCAGGAGTGGACGTTCTATGGCTAAAATAACAATTAAATAGCTCCCAAAAAATCTATTAGCATATATGGTTCTCTGTACATTTAAGTCACAAGCACTAAATGAGTTATTAGCCTAGACTAAGGTCTCGATAAACGTAATAATTATCAATCGATAAATAACTAACTACACTACACACCCACAGATTATGTAAATGCAGAGGTGCGATAGCCGAAAATGCAAGGATCAGTGAAAGGCCGGCAGACCAGTCACGAATCGCACTTGACACTAAGGACGCCATGACAAGTCATATTTTATTAGTTTTGTTTGATCTGTGACCTATATTTCGTAATTGGTTGTTATGTCAATGATAATAACGATAAAAATATGAGATTTATCGTATACCTAATAGCTTTTACCTGCGGCTTTGCCCGCGTGGTATTTTAATTTTAATGCTATATCCCATGGAAACGTTTTATTTTTCGGGGTTAAAGAGTATAGTATACGTCACTCTCTGTAATTCAAACTATGTCCTTGCCAAAAATCAAGTCAATCCGTTCCTGCGTGAAAGAAGAGCGAACCAATAAACATATTTTCATTTTATTAATAAGGTTAAGAATTATTGTTGTATTTAAGGAAACAGGCCGAAAAATGTCAGTATTACTGAAATCGTAAAGAAAAAGAGGACTATACAGTCCATATCTCCATTTCGGGTGTATAAGTACTTGTATCTATGTTTATAAATACCTACTGGCATATTTTTTAGCATGCTTTCTAAGAATTTGGTAAATGAAAAGAATGGTTATTTTATAAAACTATTCGTGTTATATATTCCTTAAGTACGAAAAATTGAGATATCAATTATATTTTAAAATGTTAATTTTCTATGCAAGGTTTTGGGCATTATTAGTACGACACTATCACACTTCAACGATCTATTAACCTTTCTATACGAAAAAAACAATAACAAGTAAAGCAAGTACACGAAAGATTGATGACCATAATTAGTATAACACTCTCAATAAGTATTTGTTTGGTATACCAATGACAGCTGAATGAATGAATGAATGCCGGGGCGCGTACCAAACAATTATTTACACGGTAATGCACACAGAGTATAAAGAGAGCTGTCAAAATTGACAATAGGCCAATCATGCGGCCTTGATATGACCTGTCAAATGCAAGGTCAAGATCGCGCATTGTGAAGAATTCTTATGTGAATCACGCTGTGCACATGCTTGTTTCTTGGTTTCTAGTACATAGAGAATGAACGTTTTATAGCTTTTGTGAGAAAGCTTTAGAGAAATTTTATTCAGCTATGGTTTCGTATAATAAAAGGTTTACAATTGTAGAATGCCTAAAAGTAGATCGTGTGTGTAAAATATCTATTTAATATATTCAATGTCGAAGAATTACACATGATAATGATAATGGTTTTAAAGGTTTTCTTATTTAATTTTAAGGATCATGATTGCTAGCCGATGGACATGTATATACATACCGTCTTACCACAAAAGTTTTACGCACGCTTTAGACAATGTTTAACAGTACAAATTGCACGGTTAAACAGAGTTTAAAGCGTGCTTAAATATTTTGTGGTAAGGCGGTTACTTTCTAGAGTAGAGACCACAGACCGGCAAATGCAGTAGGTATAAAGTGTCTAGTCCAGGGCTTCTGTACTGACTCAAGTCACAGAAGGAATATTAAACAATCTGTTCGGATATTTGAAAAAGGAACCGAAGAGTGAACTTTCTACGATACAATGACGGTGATGCAAGTCTTTGCACGATTTTAAAACTAACACCAAAAACCATACCTTACATTCTTCCAAAATAATGAATATTAATTTAAACGCTATTAATGCTTGCTCTCCTAAAATCTTGCATCCGACATGTCGTAAAATTTTCCCACATGGCCTACCCACGCTCCAAACGGACAAACAGATGCAGAGACATTGAGCAGTCAAGTGTAACACCCACTATGGTGCTAAGTGCTTATTTTGGTATGAAAATTGATAAATGTAATTTTATTGTATGTAGAATTATAGATTGATAAGTAATTTGAGATAGCAATTTGGTACTATAGTAATATTAAATAATAACATGGATTATTATAATGTAGTACCATGATATATCATGGAGATATATAGTAGGCGTACCGGTTGTGGCCACTGACCCGGTTGTGGCCATTTGGCGTCAATATTATTGTATAAATGATAATTTTAAACAATTTAATACTATAAATATTGCTTGTGCGAATCTAAATGTTTGAAAATGTCTTTAACAATATTGTTTTAATATAAAATTGTCTTGTACTGTACTGTACCAGCCTTTTCATAGTCCACTGAAAGACGTAGGCCTACCCACGAAGGGTGATAATAAAATTGTCTTATTAATCCTTAAAATTCAAAGGGGCCACAAATGATACACAGATGGCCACAACCGGTGCATCTACCCTGTCATGGTATTACATTATAATAATCCTTGTTACTTAAATAAGGCGAAAGTTGTTTAGACAGCATTTGTCACATGAAAACCCTATACATTTTATCGGTGATATAAATCGAGTAAATTTGAGAATTTAATTATCGATAAGTAGGTATGGTACTAATATTTTTTCATGTTGGTCTATGGGTATTATGTTTTGTACTTCACTTAATTTAGGTAATATGCCTTACCGCGCTTTTTAACTTCCATTTATGTTTGCATTTTTTTGCAACCTTTGTTTTTTTTATTCCATAATCCGCAATATTTTTCAACCCAATTAGCAGTAATCTTAAATAAGAACAAAAATGTTTAAGTTGCTAAACAAAAGAAACGTCTAATAGCCAAAGCCAACTTCATATTATTTCGAATATGGTCAATGATCATAAAGAGATACAATCTCAGACAATGAACTTATGACAATGAAACTTATGTCATATATTACTTGCCCATTTGACCACATTGAACCACACTTACATCTAACTGTATCTTTGCGACCATAAAAGAAAAAAAAACACAAGAACTTACGTAATCTTAATCAATAGTTATTTTACTTAGATATCCAGAACCAGATGTATAAGATAACACTTTATAAAAATCGATGGTGTACGAACCACAATGATAATAAAAAGGCAGCGATCAGAGATGAAAGGAGATTGAATTCACGCAATAACTCCATTTGAAGTTATATCACTATGCTGCTTACGTTTGAACAAAAACGTTTTAAGTGTTTCATGTGCCATTGTGTCATTGTAACATTTTTACCAAAAATGGAAACGTGCATCACAAAATTCTTAGGTGCCTTCCATATAAGATTCTTTTGGAAATTTGAGATAGGTGTCAGGGTTCTGAACGCGTACCTAATGTTATGCACCGCAAAAATCTTTAAATATGCCAGATGATTAAAATAATATAGTAATAAATAAGCCCGTTAGTAATTACAGTAGGTATTAAAAAAATAATAGACGCGTACTTTTTCTTTTGTCAATTATTAAAAAATACATAAAGATCATTAATTCATAATCGTCGTGTCCAATTATAATTTAACTAACGGTCTTATCATAATGATATTTACTTTATTCAATTATCTTGCTTACTGGATGAGTTTAAAGTTGGTAACTTTAAGATTCTAAGTTAACATGAGCATATTATTGAAAAAAAGAACCTTTTAGCACGCTAACAGATGAATCACTTTCGCATATATTTACTGAGATTTTATAGCTTTGTATTTCGCTCGATAATTTATTTTATTTACCAAGTTAATTCCATTTTGTTTATGTAGTATGGACATTGGACGTGACCTCATGTCAGCGTCCTGATTTCATCTCATCACCTAGTAATTAACCTCCGACTTGACCGTGATTAAATCGATGAACATATGCACTTCCATGAAATTCAGCTCATTAGCGCTACTTCCGTTGTCAGTCTGTCCAAGGAAGCTTTTAGTAATTCGTGTTAAACATACAGATGTTTTAAACCGTTTTTTGTATGCTAAGTAATTGAGACGGCATGTCCGCGCACAGTTTCAATATTTCGTGATTTTAAATAATCAATGATTTTATTTTTATAGGCAGATGATTCGACACAATTTATATTTTAATTCTATTTTTCATCTTCAACTTTCCGAGATTGACCTGAGATCTACCTTTCTTCTAACAATAAAATACTCGATACCTATTTTTTCCCTGATATTATATTTCTGTCAATATCGAAACAAATCGTAGAAAAGGCTTCCCACAAACAGCTGCGGCCCAGGCTAGGCTATCTGAAGAACGGAAACTCATAGGTATGTTATCCGGAAATAGAAACGACCAATTACCTATATTTTATTTACCCAACTTTAAAGCACGTTACATTACAGTACATTATAGTTGACACGCGTGGCCTCGCCCGCGGGCCAGCGGCGGCGGTGGTGGCGACTTGTATGGCAGCTTGCTACGCCCTATAGGGATTAACACCAATTGCGCAAACCCTAGACGTAGGTGGCAAACTGTCCGTCTCGCGACTTTACAAGACCCACCCGGAATAAGCGTGTTTGATAGGCATTACCAACATTAACCATTGATAAGTATCTGTGGCTGGCCAAAAATAATATATCAGTACCTGTTGAGCAATAAAATCAAAAGAGCAGTTTCAAGCTATACAAGTTCTCTATTATATATGGAAAATGAAATGGAAGATAGCATAAATACTGTGGCGAAATGATGTTTTTCGACGACGCCAACGGACATAAATAAAATGGACATAAATCTAAATATTAGAGGTAAGATATCGTTGTATTAATTATTTTAACCACCTTCGAATCGCTGATAAATCAAGCTTTTCCTACAAAAAAACTTTAATTGGCCTATGACTAAACGGATAGAGCAGAATGCATTTGTTGAATCCAACAAAAGAAAAAAAAATCCAAAAACATGTAATCTGAAAAATAAATAGCTTTGATTTGGATTTGATACACAATACATACAAAAAGTACACACTACAAGTTTGGATTAGTTAATTTAGTTTAAACAGGATATTAAAGTTTATATTTTTATGTTATTTAAGTTCTGTAAATAAAAATTCTTGAGTGTTATACACACATCAGATTATATAATTCTCACGAGAGCTGTAATGACTGAGGAATAAATCACTTTGAATTGAACTTAACACATACATATTATTACTCTCACTACAGCTCCCGAAAGATTGAATTAAACGTACACACACAAGTATAGCCATTCAAGATTTCCACGCACACGCGGCAAGAAGATCAGCGCAACATTCGCATTCAGCTCGGCACCTACAATTAGTCATCCCATGTAAGTGTAATTAGGTGTTCCACGCTACAAGTTACAAAACGCGGGTTTCCCTCGGAGAGAGCCACCTACTTTTGACTTGTGTGGTTTTGAAAATTGTGCCATATCCGTTGAAGATTGGCCCAAAAATTGTGTCATATCATGGTCATATCCTTTGAGCATCGACTTGGCATTTCCTTCGAGGATGGGTGTGACAATCTTGTTCATGTAGATTTAGACAATATTGGCACCTAGTGTATTTGTGCACTAAACTGTTTTTTATTAGGGTTCCGTACCTCAAACGGAAAAAACGAAACCCTTATAGGATCACTTTGTTGTCCGTCTGTCTGTCTGTCCGTCTGTGTGTATGTCATGACTCTTTATCTCGGGAACGCGTAAAGATATCGAGTTGAAATTTAAACTATGGTCTCTTGCAGTTGTGTAAAAGAAAAACTTCTCAGTTATCGTTTAAAAAAGTTAGAGCCGTTTATGTCGTAAAAACCGCATATTTTGACACTCACAAAAACCAAAACCTACAGGGTACTTCCCGTTGACATAGAACTATGAAATTTGGCGAGAAGCATTGGCTCAGAGTAGAGTATAGGAATAAATCTGAAAACTGTACATTTTTATTTAAATCACAAAAAATAGGGCCTCAAAATTCACAAAACATGGGTTCAAAATTCAAAGTGAGTAAATTGTATCATGTAAGTATGGTAGCATATTTCTTCCCAATTTTGTGAAATTTTCTGGAGTTGTACGGAATCCTTGGTGTGTGAGCCTGACTCGCACTTGTCCGGTTTTTTTTAATCAAGTTCGTTTGATCTCATTTAACATAGACCACGTTGTCTAGGTGCATGCTTATGAGTATATTATGACGATGTTACGTTTAATTTATAAACAACAGATTACAACAATTCCAGCGATATGCGAATCTTTAAGATTTGCTCGATCCAAATCTACGCTAGTACGCGTGGATTGTAGGTAGGTATATCAGGTTACTAGGCTACAAAAAGTCTACAACAGCGCAGATGACACAGACGCCTGATTTTAACGCCAGTGAATTATGGAGTGATGCCACAGTGCAACGTACAATAATCACACTAGCACAGAGCTTTTTTCATTCGTGAAATGAGGAGTGTTGCCTCAGTGTGTAATGTGTAATGAGGGTGACGTCACCGAACCAGTTCACACGATCGGCCTCGCCTCTGCCTGCCCCAGTAGCCGGGACCTCGATATGAAGTAATACGCAAGTACTTGCGGTGATATCACTTCATGGCGTATTATTTACCTTCTTACTAAAAAATCTCTTTAAACTAGGTCGAAACCAACAATTACAGCTAAATTAAACACCAAATTGTTTTCAATTTGGCGCCACATTTGCATATTAATTTTAGCTGGAATTGTTGGCTCGTGATTACGTCCTAAATTTTTACATAATCATATTAAGCAGAAATAGCTTCAAAACTTACCGAACCGACGATTTTATAGGCGCTCACAAATATAAACAAAAGCATTATAAAAGAGAACAAAAATTAATGCCAAAAAAAACTATACCAAAGTAAATTTAATTTGTATTACGGTAACTAAATCGAGACATTTTCATATTAATGATGAAGTAACCAAATTAGTTGCGAATATTATTTTTATTTATTTATTTCTTTACAGGCGAGCAATGAAACTGCTCACTTATGTACGACCATATTACTCGTATTATCAAGCTGATCCAATTGCGCATCAGTAAAGTCACATACACCATCAAATTTCTTCTTGGGTTAATGCGGGTAACTTTATAAATAACATTTTATTTCTGTTCTGCCTTGTTTCTTCTTATAGCATAAATCAAAGTTTCTTCCCGCCGTATGCACGCTTAGATCTTTTATACTACGCTACAGATTTTAATGCGTTTCTTCAATAGGTAGGTCCAAAGGAACGCGTATCAATAAAACATGGATTATTAAAGTAAAAAATAACAGATCGGTCCATCTAAAACTAAATAAACCCATTCAAAACAGCTGAGAATTTCAAAGATTTGTCATTCAGCGCGGACGACATAGGGACCGGCGCAAGTCATAGTCATAAAACGCGCGATAAACACTAGTTGTGATGCCATAAATCAAGTAGACTCACAAATAATAAAGCCAGGTGTTGAATCGACTGTAATTTAGGATTTAACGAGCGCCGCAACCACAACACAAAGTTACGTAATGAACTTGAAACTTAAGTAAGCTCCGTGTAACTTGAACTTGACTCGGATGTCGCACAAAAACTGCAATTAAGTTACGTGTAATTTATGTGTGTTGGGACAGTTGACAGTTTTATGTAAGGATCAAGAAGAAATTTAATAGAGAATATGAATCATCAGCCCGCAACAGGCCTACCATGATTAATTTGTAGTCTTAAACTGCGCGAGCACCGGTGCGTTCCCCAGAAGATCCTGGAGTTTCCATGAGCGTGCAAAGGCTGGCCACCTGGGCTTTAGTGGGTACAATCCCACATAACCCGACTGCACCCAAAGCAATCGGGTATCTTTCGAAGATATCCCCCTCGTAAAAAAGGCCTCAGATCACGCTTTGTGAGTAGACATTAACACGCTCATAAAGGCTGCAGGATTCCTAGTATTGTTGGTACCACAAAACATACAAACAAGTACTAAGCCCAGCCCACCCGACCGCCTAAGCAATAGCAATCGTAATAGCAATCGTTTATGACTTCATTTTAGTCATTTGGCACCGCCTATGTGACGTCAGCCATCAATTGCTTTGTGCGGATTGCGAAAGCAATCATTGAATGAACAACTTTGATGGCTAACGTCACATAGGTGGTGCCAAATGACTAAAATGAAGTCATAAACGGTTGCTATTACGATTGCTATTGCTTAGGCGGTCGGAGGGCAGGACAGATGTTTAAATTCATCACACAAATTATTTATTACTATATTACTGATACTCAAAATAAATGACAATAAAGAATATATTACCCCGGCAGGGAATCGAACCCATAATTCGCTGCATTGATTGCACCTACTACCAACCATGCTAACTAAGAAGATCGCTCAAACAACAATACGAAGATTGGTCGTCATTTTAAACGATTCTATTTTCAAAAAAGTCATAAATTCGTATCGTCATCACTATCCATAAATTCTTGGGCCTCCTCTAAGAATTTTTTCGACCGGTTTTTTCGTTACTTGTTTATAAAGAGTCTTTTCCATACCGGATATGGCAATTCAAGTGCTCTAGATACACCAATTCATTTTCATTCGAAATGTCTTGCGTAAGGTCAAGTGTACCAACTACCAACCAGATTTTAGGGTACTTATAAAGAAAATACATAAAAAATATGACCGCGTGTGTATTAATGTGTTGATAATTTGAGCTGTAATAATTATATTAGATTAACTCTAATATCCAGTTATTTTGTCTCTGTTAAGTAGCTAAGTACATCGTTTGTTTAATTGACTTGATGTTTGTGCTTAAATTTAAAAATAAAAACTTTTATAATGAACCCTAAAATATGTACCTAATTCGATTTAATTTTAATTCATTTAATTAATAATAATAAATTTTTAATTAATGTATGAATTTAAATATCTTAAAAAATAAATAATAATCTAGTTTATTTAAGTAAAATTAGCTTAAGGAACAACATTATGATCACGAAATAAATTATTCTTAATCTTATTCTACTTATAATTGTAATATAGGTATTATTATAAGAATGATTGCAAAAATAGCGCTTAGACGTTTACCGAAGAATTTACATGGGAGCGCTACTGTGGCTCGGATGATACTTTACACTGTAGGTAGGTGCGAATATTTTTCAGCCTTAGGCTATAATATTTTTAATCGGTTTCAGAACTTTAAGTCTAGTTTCAGAACTCTAAATCTAGCTAAAATACTTTCATAAACGGTGACTTCATAGATCACTTGAAAGAATTCACTTTATTCACTGAGGTGACCATTTTTACATTGTTGGCCTATTTTACAAACCATATTTTTTAGAGTAGGCACTTGGCTCTCACTCTGACACGTCTAAACCAAAAAAAAAAACAAAGATTTTTCGAAATTATTTATTAAGATTATTTCGAAAGATTCGAAGCTGAACTTAGCGTTCCTACTAGCTTTAGTGTTACAAATGTTACAATTTGCAGAGCGTCTGCTTAATATTCAATGCAAGTTGCTATGTACGGAATCCTGCTAAGCGAGATCACACGCACTTGACCGGTTTTAAATATGACGTACGGTTGGCAGCTCAATTAGGCCCAAATTCCAACTAAGCGGAGCGGAGATGGGCTGAGCTGAGCAAGGCGTTGTAGTGCGTAAGTTCAATGGAGAAATGACATATTTGCTTAGCGGTGAACAAAATACAACTCTGCTCTGCTAACGATTGTATTTTGTTTGTTGTTTCTCGTTACGCAAATATGGCATTTGAGAAATAGACTTACGGACTACAACATTTCGACTGTCTTCGCCCAATCTCTGGTTTGGTGGAGTCTGGACTTAGGTATTTTTGATGTACATATACCCATTGCAGAAATACATATTTTCTGAGCCAAGAATAAAACAGATCACGACAGTTTTGTTTCTCGCTAAGCAAATATGGCATTTCTACAGAGACTTACGGATTACAACGCTCCGCCCAGGAGCTCAATTTTTGAAACTAGAATTTGACTTGTATAATCGCATGCTAAGCTGTCCCGTTAGCACTAACATTTAATTCGATTTATGATTCTCGCACATTGTTCTTACTAGGTGTCATGAGCATACATCTTGGCGAGCTATCATATCGGTTCAAAAATATAGCCCCAGTTCCGGTTCACTCCACTTTGGTGGAGCCTGAGCTTCTGGCTCTTTTGATGTAACCAAGGGCTGGCATGCCTTACTATCTTCGACACTCATTAAGTAACCTGTCTATTCGACTTGGCCAGGCATTAAAAATATTTGGGTCAGTTTTTCTTCCTTCGCGTGCGACCCTTCGGCAATATTTTGTAAGAACTTGATATTGTAAAAATACTGGTATAGTGATACTTTTTGGTAACTCGTTGTGTTGCGTACTTTTGTTATTGGCAAATAAAGAGGTTAAGGAAAGAAGTTTTTGCAAAACTATCATCTATTGTAAAATGTAAAAGAATGCAAGAACAGGAGCGCGCATTAAAAGCCTATGTTGTTAGTGCAAACGGGATAACTTAGCGTGCGATTAAAAAAGGACATTTTCTAACATTTCAATAATTATTTTTCGCAGAAAATAGCATGACCGACTTCAACCGTGTACAGAATTCGATGTGGAATTTTTCACATTATTGTTAATTTGTCAAAAACGGCTCAGCCGATTTCGATAAAATTTAAATTTGACTAACTTCGAAGCATACCCTTTCCAATAAAAAAGAATTATCAAAATCTGACCAATATGTAAAAAGTTATGCGTGGTTACACATTAAAAAAATATACGCGTCAGATTGATTAAAAATTGAGATGCTGGGCGATGTATTCCGGTACGCTGCAGAAATGTCATTTTGCTTGGCGAGTAACAAAACACAGTCGTAAGAGGAGCTGTTTTATTCTTGGCTGAGCAAATTTATTTCTGCAATGGGAAATGCTGAGAGCCGTAGGAATGAGGTGGCAGATATCAGATTCCGTATAATCAATCTCAAGTGGCGTTGGGCAGGGCATTTAGCTACATGTGGTGAAGGCAGGTGGAGTAAGGGGAGGAGGCGTATGCCCTGTAGTGCTGAAATTATCACCTTTAATCCTACTAATATTATAAACGCGAAAGTTTGTGAGGATGGATGGATGTTTGTTACTCTTTCACGCAAAAACTACTGAACGGATTGAGATGAAACTTTGCAGTAATATAGCTTATATATCAAAATAACACATAGGCTATAAATTATAATGATATTGCGTCAAAAATCAAAATATCACGCGGGCGAAGCCGCGGGTAAAAACTAGTAAATAATAGATCTACATATAATAATAGATCATCATCTATTGGTAGGGGAGCCCACGATACTAAATGGAGATTTACTCGAGCATTATGGAGACCTAGTAGGTTGCAAAGCTTACATGATAAAAAGAAACTACATATTAGTAGCCAGCTCTATATTTATTGCATTTTGTTGTAGTTAATATTTATGAACTAAGTTCGTGTTGACAATGTGGCTACCCCTGCAGCCCCCCGACCGCCTAAGCAATAGCAATCGTAATAGCAATCGTTTATGACTTCATTTTAGTCATTTGGCACCGCCTATGTGACGTCAGCCATCAATTGCTTTGCGCGGATTGCGAAAGCAATCATTGAATGAACAACTTTGATGGCTAACGTCACATAGGCGGTGCCAAATGACTAAAATGAAGTCATAAACGGTTGCTATTACGATTGCTATTGCTTAGGCGGTCGGGGGGCTGGTGTCTGATTTTAAGCCGCTTGAAGGCATCTGAATTGTACTTGCCCTAGTAAAATAAATAAATACGAAAAACTATCTCATCATTATTAATATTACAAGTCCTAAAGTGTGATTGTTGTTTTGTTTGTTACTTTTTCACGCAGTAACTAAACGTTGCATCAAGTTGATTGTTTGCATGCACTTAGTACGAAGATCGGAGAGTGTCATAGACTAATATTACGCGAGCAAAGCTGCGAGTATAATACGAGTATATATAACTCTCTTGATTTCTTCTAATTTAGGATAGAAATAAACACATGTGTTGCTACTGAAAAACAAAGTTTAATTCTGTTTTAAACTAAAAGGTGCAATATCATGTTCTGAATGACGTAACGGTTACTATTTATTAATCTGTGGTAACGGCTTCATTTTCATTTCAGTTAGGATTCTGAGCGGAGAGCGATAGAAAAGTCCGGTCACGATCAGTTTCCGCTCTACGTCACTCATTAGCATTTGAAACGTAATAGTCGTGAAGAGATACCAAGTAACCTGTGCAGTTGGGGGAAATAGCGAGTGTAGTATTTTCTTAAGAGTAAAAAAGACGATTTTATCAAGCGATTTTTTTCAGAGATGACAATAATTACTTTTCTCAAAAAATGGCATGACCAACTGCAGCCGTGTACAGAATTCGCGAATATTTCGCACAGATCGATGTAGCATTTTTCACATTATTGTTGATTTATCAAAAATGACTTAGCCGATTTCGATAAAATTTAAATGGGACCAATTTCGAAGTATAATCTTTCCAATAAAAAATTAAAAGAATTATCGAAATCGGACTAATATGTAATAAATTATTCGTGATTATGCATTAAAAAAATATCTATGTACGCGTCGAATTGAGTACCTCCTCCGTTCCGTCGGTCAAAAAATAAGATAGAAAACTTATTTTGTGTCAGTGTTAGAAGTCTGTATTTATTTGTTTCTTTATAGATTTGTATATTTGTGTTTCTGCATAACTGTATGTGGCATAAAAGCTCCCAAATGCATGAATCAATTGTGAGGCTGGTTTTTGTTTGAAAGCCGATGTAATATATGTAATAGTTCTTAGCTATATTTCAACAATATTTGTGGATTTTATACTCTTATTATTCTCGGCCATATCAGGGATATTATTTTATTATTATTTTGCATAAACATATTTTGCATAAGCATAGTTTTTTTAAATTTTAAGTTTGGCTAACTATAGTATGTTTAATTGTTTGGAATTTATGAAATATTATAATTAGCATATTTTTCATATAAAATATCGACTGCTACTAATATTTATATACTTAAAATCTATAATGGTATAATTAATTTATTCAGAAAAGTTTGTTTCTGTTTCTGTTTGCTTGCAGAGTGAGAAAGAAATAAAACAGTTTCCAACGTCAAGATCGAGTTAAGTATTTAAATCGGGAATTATATATTTTATCCAATATTTTATTTTTGGACAATCAGTACCTATACGTAAATTTAACATTATATTACACGTAGGTACGTATCCTACCTATGAGGTGGACACTGGACAGTATAAATTATGTTTTTGACGTCAAGATAAAAAAAAAATGTTCCCTTCATTAACCACCTGCATGTTTAAGTTTGTCGGGCAGTAATTAGCGGTTTTCAAACCGCGTTCACTGTCAAAATACTCTCTTTTGTCTGCAAATTTATACAAAGACACGTAAGTTCTGTTGTTTTGTATGGATAGCGCGTCCAGCGGAAAACTGCCTTATGTAACTAACCGCCTTACTACTAAAGTTTTTAATACGCTTCAAACACAGTTTAACTGTTCAATTTGTACTGTTAAGCATTGTCTAAGGTGTGCGTAAAACTTTTGTGGTAATGCCATTAGTGTTTTGTTATCGAGACGCGTTCTAATCGACGGCAAAGTTCTAACGCACCTTAATGCAGGACAAGAAAATTGACGTGATAAAAATGAACATTATCATTATTATAAAAAATCGATGTACGCTGGCTGGATGAACGAAAAAGCATGATTCATTGTCGCGTTCCGCCAGAGCCGCGCGTGCAAGCGAGAACTCAGAACAAGCGATAAAGAGGCACGAACGGTCTAAGCGTTCGGCTTGTGACACATACCTATTTCATTTCATTTATTTGTCAACAGTTACAGCTATCATTACAGTAACCCTGTATGAAGTCATCACGTAAAATTATCATCCGTAAACCGACTTTACAGACAACATGTAAGTCACTCATTATTCTCTTGTCCAATATACCTACTCGTATGAACAAAAAACAACGTATATTTGTGTTTTACAAGATTTGAGATTTTACATAATTGTATCACAGCTAAAAATAATTATGAACTAATTTCAGACATGTAACCAACTAAACAAATATGTATAATGATTCGCAAAAGAAGCACAACTGACTTCAGCCATTGATATACATACAAAATTATTGGTTTATTTGTCAAAAACCAATTTCGACAAAATTAATAATTATAGGATCAACTTTAAGGTACCTATACCAATAAAAAAGAAATATCAAAATCGGACTATCTACTCTGTAAAAACTTATGCGCTTTCATACATAAAAAATATATTATACGCGTAACTTGAAAACCTCGTCCGGTACGTCGTTACAAAATCAATTGAAGTGCATAGATTAAGAAAATTTCAATTATTTCTTCCAGTTGGTAAGCTTGAATTAAAATAGGTCAGTTATAATTATAATTAAAAAAAAACATCAAACTAAGTCGTCTTAGGATAAATAGCTAGAACAACAAAATTCTTATAAAAAATATTATAAGGAATTAAAACACCTAAATCTACTGATAGCTTATTTTGATACCTTTGTAACAAAACTCGTCTTACTCTTCATAAAAATACTGGAATACTTTAACGCCTTGTTTTGGACCTGCAATAGGTCACTACAGCCTCGTAAACAAACAATCAATTAGAAAAGAAAAAACACTCACCTTATCCACTTCACCAACACGCAGCACAATCTTAGCCCTCGGGTTATATCTCCTGTACTCCTTCAGCAAAGCATCGAGCTTGTCGCCTCTCGCGTCTCCCGCGTACACAATATGCGTACACTCGTGTAGGTCCTTCGCAGCACCCTCAACGTAGCAAGCCAACCGGGCGGCGCCCGCGCCAGCGCTTTCCGCGACCGCGGCCGCCGCGGCCAAGAAAAACAAACAACCCCACATATTTACAGCGCTTGCATACTCAGCGCGCGTATGTCGTCGCAAGCGCAGTACGAGTGGCTCAGCCTCCGTCCACTCCCGCGCAGATCGAATCCCCCGCCCTAGCACTGGAACCAGCAAGGTCACGCTCACCGCCTCAGGTCCCCTATAACTTAACATGTTACTTATGCCAGCACTGTCATGTGTGGCATTTCTGTAGCATTGGGTTTGCGAAGCTGCGGGACAACTATCGCCAAATGTTTGCCGATTCGGTGCAGAATTAGAGTAATGGAAGGTTGCACCATCGTGGTGTCATTTTGACAGTCAGAAGCGCGGAAAGGTATCGATGGCTTTGATCTGGTTTTATTCTTAATTGATACTAGCATTAGGCCAGTTACATGCTGAATCAATCAGTCTACGATATAAAGCTCTCTGAATCAGAAAACCGAAACTTAAACAGAAAGAATATATTTACTCCTAGCGGAATCTCAGACTTCTCTACAAAGTTTTCACGTGAAAATGGCGCATGTTAATATTCTTACTTTCATTACATATAATTCAGAACAAAAATAGTAAAAATATCTGTTTGAACATGAGTATAATGAATGTGAGGTCAAACCGAAAACTGGACCACTTTCCTCTATTTACTTATGACTCTCTAACTCTCTTTTCAAATGTGAAGTCAAAATATGGTCGAAGTATCTCTCTGAATAAAAAAAAACTATGATCCTAAAAACCGTATTTAAAAATCATTGCTACAATGCTAAAAATACAATGTCAAAAGCACTTAATTTTAATTAAGTTTATTTAATTGCGTGTGTCATATATTGAGATAAATGATTGTATCAGCATTTACACCCACAAGTGTCATTCTGGCTTACAAGTTTCATAAATTGAGTCTCCTTATACATAAGTGGTTCACATTACTGAGAGGAAAACAACAATTAAGAACCTACAATAACAACCAACTTACAGACAAAAAATATATATCATATAACTAAAAATATATCATCAGTTCCGCTTGAACTGATCATGTCCCTGACATTAACGTTATGTGATATTACAATTTATACCATCTCGATAATATTTTAATAGTAACCTGCAATAGAATGATCGTAAATCGATTATGATCTTGTAATCGTTTAATTCAGTTTAAAATTCCGCTCACAAAATACCTAAATAGATAATATTGTTGCTAACACGTTGAGCGCGCTTTTAACGAACTGGTAGAACTTCTAAGCGACTGGTAGAAAGCAAGCTAGAGCATTGATTTATCTCTGGACCGTCATCGCCTCAGTCTGTAGACTATGCGAACTATCTAACAGTTGCAAGACGTCCACTGCTGGATATAGGCCTCCCTCATGGATTTCCAATAAGGCCGGTTGGTAGCGCTAGCGGCCTGCATCCAGCGCGTTCTTGCGACCTTTATTATATCGTCAGTCAACCTAGTCGGTGGACGTCCTTCGCTACGCTTGCTGATCCGTGGTCTCCATTCGAACCATACGGCTCCATCGGTCTATGCGAACTATTTTCATATATCTTTTTCTGTATAGAAAAAAACACCAAACATCACTCCCGAGTACTTAGATCTGGATATTCAAAGTCGGGTGTTTTTAAAGATCCAGATCAACTAAGACAAGACAAGTGACTCATCATTACGAGTGCTAGGAACAACAATAACACCTCAAAATATCATCATATCAATAAAATATTAACACAGCTTGTAAATTGTTACTTCAAGAAGAAGCACGTAGAAGCGAAGAATCAGGTGATGCTCATTCAGAGTTACTAGGCTATCAGGAATAAATAACAACCGGGAAAAGTCCAATCCGAGCGTGGACGATGAATCCGGTAAACTGAAAATATCTATTTCTCCCTAATGATGGTTCGAAATATAATATATTACACAAGAGCAACAAAGATTTTTGCAGGCGTCTGAGTAGTTGACAATGCATGAATAGGTCAGACTCTAGAAAAGTAGCAGAGCATAGAGATTAAAGAAATAGGTGCACTTTATCGAGCAACAACTAGACTCAATGTCTTCAAGTGTAAAACATTTACAACTAGCGACCCGCCCCGACTTTGCACAGGTTGTTCCGACGTTGCACCCCGACGTTGTACAAATCCTTCTTCTTGAATCACTCTATCTATTAAAAAACCGCATCAAAATCCGTCGCGTATTTTTAAAGATATAATCATACATAGGGACAGACAGGGAAGCGACTTTGTTTTATACTATGTAGTGATAGTGATTAAACATTTTTTATAGTATTATTACAATTTAATAAACTAATATCATTCAAATACTCAGAATCTGTAGGTTCCGTAGAGCGAGAAATACACTACAAACATGTTCCGCCTTACCACAAAAGATTTAAACATACTGTAAACACTTCTTAACCGTACCATTTGTACTGTTAAACATTGCCTAAAGCGTGCGTAAAACTTTTTGTGGTAAGACGAGTTGTTTTTACTAAATCGCCATTACATAAAATTACCAACCAGATGGCGTGATGAAGCCATTTCTTTATATAATTTCGTGTTCTTTTTGTCTCGTGACTGCAGCTTTGGTAAACTAAGTATTGATTTTGCGAGTCTTATTTGTGTCATGCAGGTCTTATCTTTTAAGGACAGGTTTTTGATGTTATTTATGAATTCAAGTACTTGTACCTCTCTATGAAAATCATTGCATTCGACTTTATGCAACATAATAAACATAATGTTGACATCGAGAATTTTATAGCTGACTTGGCTAAAAGTAAACTGCTACCGAGACCTAATTACAACTCAAAGTAGAACTGGTACACTAAGCTGAAAGGAGGTAATTCAGACCACCCTGATGAACTTTTAGTACCTATAGGGTCAACGAAAAATTCGAGAAAATAAAAATATAGTTTAAAAAAACCTAAAACACACGCTTAGGATTCATCATTTTTTTTTATAAATGCATTGTCATCGGTCTTTGATAGGTGTGCAAGGTTTAAAGAAAATCTGATCGCTCAAAGTAATCTCATAATCAAGCTTTTTTTTATTTTTTTCAATACTACACTACTACTACATAGAAAGCAATTGGACCATCCACATACCCTTGAAGGTCTAAAGATAATCCAAGTGCTCAAGCCCACTGCCAGTTGGCAGCATTGCCACGCTGAATGGCAATGCTTATACGTTGCTTATATATGTATCAAGCTTGCTTGGTTACAAGCACATACATACAAGTGAAACTAATAAAAGCGTTTTAAAAAATCAGCTGTTTCATAAGTTTTGTCGATTCCGAGTTGCAGTTAGGTATGTATTTGATACTGATTTTTGTCTCCAATTTTGAAATGGCCCCATAGCAAAAGATGTTACTAATTATGGTTTTAATCACCCCCTTCTGGATACAAGGCAAACTGATAATCCTGTATAGATACATAGTTACATAAATTCCTTTTTTTGGTCTAATGTTATATTTAACCCCAAGAAAACCAGCCCTGAGGTCTAACGCAGAGAAATCTCTCTGTTATTTTTCTTATACCTACTATAGGATAAATCGCGCACTGATATTACGATATAAACTAGCTAACTAACCTACCCCGACGTTTCGACCGAGTTACATCGATCGTTGCCACGGGAATACTGGTTAAGCAAAAACGGTCGAAAAATTTCGATCACTGGTCGAAACGTCGCGATAATTAGGTATTTATTTATCAAGTATTTTCAGTGGGCGATTAGTCGCGTGGTATAAGAGTAATGTGCTCTAAATTATTGTTCATCGAGGAAGTGTGGGAGAGAAACATTAAAGAAATATACCCGAAATGTTAATCATATATTATGTTTATGTGGTAGAGACAAACACTTTCTAAGACAAAACATCGCAAAAAATCAGCAAAGCATCATTATATAGCAAAAAAATGCAACACCTGCCATGACTGTTTGCATTTACCGATATGTGATACGTTTATCATTAATTATTCATTATCTTATTTCATTACATAATCACACAATATCTACGTGAACCACGCGGTTTTAAATGCGAAAAGTGGGTAAATTTGCGTAGGTCGAGTGGCTAGCCCTGGTGTTAGAGTTTATAGAAAATTTACAGCCGCCAGAATGCCTTTGGTATGGCTAAAGTGTTAAATAACTGAGGCCTACCTAGTCATAGAAGCGCTCAGGTGTAAATGCCACCCGCGGTCACCCATCCGAAGACAGACCGTGCCGAGCGTAGCTTCACATCACAGGAACAAACTCTCTACGATATAAACGCTACGCTACTATGATGGTAAGAACGTGATAAATGAATGATATCATTCGTATGCAAAGTAGGCAGTACTTGTGCAATTATCATGTTCTATTTGTTCTACAAATCTGTCATACTTAGCTTAGTCATACTATTCATAGTACAAGGTATCTTCTAGGTAAGCGTGCTACACCCTAGACCGCACATCTGCTTAACATCAGGCAGTGTGTAGTCAAACGAAAACCTATTCGAAATAAAAAAAAAAGTAGAACATAGTAGTTCTCACGGTTGCCGTGCCGTTGTGTTCTGCAATAAATTATTATTAGTTACCTATTCTTCTAAATTCGTTTTACGACTTACGACGTATCATTTTATTATATGATTAAGAAACAATTTCAGGAACAAGCTGAATTATGTTACTTTCAGACAGTACTTTTTAAACATTTAAAAAATAATTAAGCACAATACCTATGCTTTAGATCGCGAAAAGTGGAAGGAGAAAGCGGTCTTTACCTAAGCGGGACGAAACGAGTTCAAAATAAATAAAAATAATGATAATAAAGAACTATGCTGGGGATATCCCACAAATTAGGTGATGATGAAGCATTTTCACAGTCAAAGGCACGTCCATAAAATATATGGAGGCTGGTATAATAATAATCAAAAAATCTAACCATAACATCTCGAGAACGTATAATTCTAATTCTAATTAGGGGCGATGAGTCCTGCACTGACGTCCCGCATGGGGTGTTTTGTGCATTCCCCCTCCAGCGTCTACCCGAGCCAGCCCAGCTCCTTAAAGTAACGGAGCGTGGCTCTGGGCCGCTGGCATAACTGCTTCAGTAGCTTAGATGGTGAATGAGATGATAGCGATTCAGGCAACAAAGCTGATGATAGTGCAGAAGCATCATGCAATCCGTTAGCTATTCTAATGTCTTCTGTGGCTTTGCAATACCACAGAACATGTTCTACAGTTTCGTTCTCCTGCAAACAGCTGCGACATAGTGGGCTGTCAGTGGCTCTCAGTTTAAACAAGTGACTATTTAGGTTGCAGTGACCAGTAATGAGGCCTACCATAAGTCGAAGGTCCTGTCGCTGCAACCTCAACAGGTCATTTGTGATATTTCTATTAAGATTGGGGAAAGCAGCCTTAGAATGCTCGCAATCCTCTCTCTTGTTCCCTATATAGTATAACGTATAGTATATTTTTCTGAGTCTATTACATCAGTTAAAAGACCATCGATTTTTTTTTAATTAATTTTGATTTTTTTAGAATAAATAAATATATTTGACAGAATAGGTAGATTATTTCTGGCAAATAGCTAACATAATTAAAAGCATTATTACCAATTAGACCCAATTCTTAATGATTTTTGACATATTGCTCTAACTGGATGCACCAACTTTTAATGAATTCTATAATTTTAGCAAAATATGACATAGGTAAATATGGATAAATCAGGTACCTAATAATGCAAGTAAAAGAACGATAAAAGCACATTAATATGAATAAAACAGATACAAATGTAAACTGAATTTCCATTTTCCATACAATTTATTTTTATCATTTAAAAAAAGGAGAGATCACAAATATAAATTAAATATTTTGGAGAAGCCCATAAAGCAAGCTTTCGAACGATACATATATCATCTTGGTTAGATTTTTCTCTGAATAATATACCATTTGCGGACGTCTCTTTTCAAATAACAACGACAATAAAAACACACAAGTACAACATAAAATTTTAACTAATCTACATAAAGATAATTCTGTGATAAAAATGTGATACGAAATTTGAAGCAAACCTTATCAGGCATACCGATATCAATACGACCCTGGGTACACGAGGTGTACCAGTCGTGCGAATCCGGTGGAGTCACGGTGATGACAACATAAGAATCATGTCTTTTTCGGGAAAAAAATACAGACGCACGCGACATGAGAACATAGAGGAGATGTTGAGGCAGCCAAGTGAGTTCGGTTCCGTGTTTATGTGAATTTGCGTTGAGAAATTCTAGTGAAAATTTGGTGTCGAAAATAAATTAGTGTTATGTTGAAAAGTGCAGTGCAGATTTATATATTTGATATTTGGAGGTTTTTATGTGTGTGTTGAGTCGAAGATTTGCAAAATTGCTATATGACTGATGTACCTACTCGTATTAGTGAAAAAATATATAATAGGACTTAGATAGATTATACTATAAATATATATATCTCTACATATACATATACAGGATCATAGGTATTAAACGCAAAACCTTTTAAGGGCGGGTCTAGTACATCTAGACAAATAACTTTAGTTCTAGGACTTTTGGAAAATCAAGAAGAAATAATTCTGCAAAAAAGCTCGTCAACGCGCAAAATGTATGGAGAAGTGATTTTTTTTGCGAATTTTCAAGGTTGTAGTACAAAAGTTTTTAGTCTAGATGTACTAGACCCGCCCTTAAAAGGTTTTTCGTTTAATACCTATGACTCGCAGAAAAATTTAATTACATACACTTATTAAATACACTTTGATTGAGACCACTTCAAACACAAAGTACGACGGCAATAAAATGAGTATATTCATAAGAGCTTTATAGCATAGAAATATCATCATTGGAAATCCTTGACATCTCATTTTCCACCATAATAACAATCAAATGGTCATTATAAATTTCCAAAGAACAAAGTATGAGAAAAATATAAACTTTCGGTAGGAATTTGCAATTCACATAAGAAATACAAAACCCAAAACATACACAAAATACACTGTCACAAAATACTGTGTCTAGAGTCTAAACAAATTACAACAGATGTTGTGTTCTGCTAATAGAAGGTATGTAGTTAGTAGTATGATAGTATGGTAGTATTATGATCAAATTATAGTCACAGACCCTATACAGGGTTATTTCTAATCAATTAGCATCCTTCTAGGTGATTATTCTGTACATCAAAACTAACAACTTTTGTTCTACGACTTTCGTCAAAACTTAATAATTTTTTTTGTTGTTCCATAGAAAAATTTAGTTCACCCGCGACAAAATGTACCTATGGAACATCTGATATTTTTTCTGTTTTTGACGAAAGTCGTAGAACAAAAGTTGTTAGTTTTGATGTACAGAATAAGCCCCTAGAAGGATGCTAATTGATTAGAAAAATATAGAATTTCATATTTATTTATAAACCAATCTTAAATGATGCCTGAAGCAAAAAAATAAAATGTAGGATTTAGTACCTTACCGCCTTATTAAGATAATGAACTAAGCGCAAAGTTTAGGTTTTCAGAAAAAAATAATCCATGTTTTGCCTTTTACAAGTAAATTAAAATTTTTAAAGAAAGAAAAGACAAAATATGGACTTACTTCTCGGAAGTAAATATAAGATTAATAAGGAGGTTATGTGCCTACTGTTTCATGATTTTATGTTAAATAAAGAATATTTGAAACTGAATTGAAAATGGCCTAGGTAGTGGTTAGTGACCCGGCCTCCTGGGCAAATTGACGTGGGTACGATTCCTACCCAAGGCAAACATTTATGTGATGGATATAGATGTTTGCTCTGTGTCTAAGTTTATTGATATTATCTATTTGTATTTAAGCTTACAGACTATAAGGGGGCTATAAGATTTCCCCAGACATTTGTTTGCTAGGCTTTAGATTATGGCCCAAGAGGCGATGGTTGAAACTATAACCATGTTTGTTCCAGGTGAAAATTCCCAACAGCTGAGATCTATTATGAACGCCGCCCCTGTGTTCTCTTTCATTCGGCTGGATGAGAGGACGTTCATCTTCAAGCTGATCCTCAAAGAGAAAGTCATGTCACATAAATTCCGCCTTGGGGAAGAGTTTGAAATGGAGAGGCTCAATGGCTCAAAGGTATATTTATTACAATATTTACAACTAGCCGCCCGCCCGGCTGCACCCGGGTAATAAGGATCCCTAATTTTTTTGAAAATATAATATAGCCTATGTTCTGGGGATAGTGTAGCTTCCCATCAGTGAAATAATTTTACAAATCGGTTCAGTAGTTTCGGAGCCTATTCAATTCAAACAAACAAACAATCAAATCTCTCCTCTTTATAATATTGGTATAGATGGTATAGATATATTATGTAAAATGACTATAACAATGGACAAAACCTGAAATTGAGAAGAAAATCTGTTTTTTTACACTAAACATTTTAAGAGGTAATCGACATTATTACACTCCGGATCAAAATGACCAAGTTTTACTTGGGACCAACTCAGAATTCGAGAAAAGGAATTAGTTGTTCTGTTTCATAGAAAAATCGGCCACTGACAATCGTATGATAATGTAAAAAATTGAGTCTCAAAACCTGATTATTTTCTCGATTTCAGGTTTTGTCCCCATAGTGACTTATTTTATAATAATGAATACAATGATATCCTAGCCTAGCCCATGAGTATTGCAAGTGTTCAACTAGTCAGCCCATATAATGCGGTCTATCAAATAATAAAAACATTTCCGGTTAATTGATAAAAAACAGGTTTAAAACAGGACTTATTTCAACTTTTTTTTAAAGGGCAAGGGCCTTTGTTAACTACCACTAAATACATGATCTAAAACTACATAAACTACTACTACATAACAAGCAATAGGATCAGCCATTGACCCTTGAAGGTCTAAAGATAATCTAAATGCTCAAGCCCACTGCCAGTCGGGTACGCTCAGTATGCCGGCAGCATTGCCACGCTGAATGGCAATGCTTATACGTTGAGCCAAATAAACACCAGCATTTTGGTCACAAGTTGCGTCCACCAGACGCTCAGAAAGACTTTTCAACTTGGTCTTGTGATATGTACTAATATTTTTGTATTTTTTTTTCTAGGTTAAAGTCACATACACATTAGAAAGCGACAATATTTTGCACCAAGTCATAAGGCTTCCAGACGGCAGAGTGGCAGAATTTAGACGTGAATTTGGAGAATTCACAAAAATGGTATGAAAGTTTCTTTAACATTATAACATATACGAGTATGTTAGATCAGCTAGACTAGTCAAGCATGCTACCACGAAAAGCCACGAAAAGAACTCGTTTCGACGTTATACTAACCCGGCAGGGTTAAAAAGTGGTTATTTTATCTATTGTTTTCTATCAAAAAATATCTTTGTTAGGTTGGAAATCTTACTTGAAACTAATGCAGCAAGCCTAATTATGATCAAAGATCTGATCCTAAAATGTTCGTGAGAGTACTTATCTAATATTCAGGATTCTGAATTAGTAAAGGAAACAAGTAAGTAAGTATTCTTTGTTTATTCATATAGGTCATGGACCCCGAGAGACGGTACTTCATTCATTGAATGACTAAGTCACATTCGTAAGGCCCTAAACGATTGAGAAGAAGTATCAAGAAAATCAGCGCCATCAAATTTTAGTCTTTTGTTACAATGTCAAGAGTTCAAATCCCGGTCTCGTTAGTCTAGTGAGTTCTTTGCAACTTGTGTACGGCTTTTCACACTACGGGCTTTTTGGTGAAGGAAAAATGGCGTAGGTGATCCGCAATCCGCACTGAACCAGCGCGGTAGATATGGCCCAATAGCCTTTAGTGTGTAGGTCTGTGTTCAGCAGTAGTCTATTAAAAGTACAGTACAATATACCGTAGCAAATCCGTCATAATTTTTACATTTCGATGAGAAATATAAATATATCCTATTTAATATTATAAACGCGAAAGTTTGTGAGGATGGATGTATGGATGGATAGATGGATGTTTGTTACTCTTTCACACAAAAACTACTGAACGGATTGAGGTGAAACTTTGCTATAATATAGCTTATATATCAGAATAACACATAGGCTATAAATTATAATGATATTGCGTCAAAAATCAAAATATCATGCGGGCGAAGCCGCGGGTTAAAATTAGTTTACAATATGATTATAACATGAAAATATTCATTGTTTCAGACAATATATATGACAGGAATGAGACAATGCGCAGTGGTATACTATGAATGCGTCGACTGATATGGGACAAAATGATAGAGGAATAGCAAAGAATTTAAACCCCTATGAACCATGAAATAATTATGACAATCATGGAATAGACTACAAAAGTATAAGTACCCTATTGGAAAGGGAAAATGAATCATGGGGAAGACAATGTTCGTCCAAGGTATAGAAAGATTTGTAGACTTACTAACAAATCGACACAAGAACCCTGACAATAATATCATAGGTCACATTTCTATTACGAAATGTTTGTGATAAATATAAATTATAGCACTATCTTATAGGTATCTTGAGTAATTACTATAAATAAACCAATATTTATTATGACGAATTATATTGAGAGCCATAAATGTCCTATTTAAAAAAAAAACAATTAATTGCGTTCAAATACGTATATTCGTTTAATTTTTTAGCCAATATTATGTCTATAAACCTCTTGAGGTAGAAGCTAGAGAAACATTGTTATTCAATATTTTCCCCATCTACATATTATTTGTACACCTAGTTTCATAGACCAATAAAGTCATTGTATCAATTTTTAATCATTTATTTACAATAGGTACAACATTGGCATAGCATTATGTATATTTTATTTATTTTGTAAATAAGTATCTCTAAGTAGTACTAATTTGTAAATATCTAAACCTGACTGAAAATACTCTTTAGTGCTATAACTAAGTATTATAGGTATTATTAAACTATGTAATATAAGTATGTACTCTAAAAATTAACTTTTTAATTTGTAATAAAGTATACTTTTTTAAGCAGCTTATATTTTTATTTTTGTTCTTAATCTCTTATTAAGGCGGAAACCAAAATATACAGGGTTATTTCTAATCAATTAGTATCCTTTTAGGGGCTTGTTCTGTACATCAAAACTAACAACTTTTGTTCTGCGACTTTTTATCTCGTAATTTAAGTGCGCAATTAGTCCCGTAGTATATAATAATAATGTGTTCAAATCACAAAAGTTTAAAAATAACATCCATCATCCGGATTGAATATTTTCTTATACAATAGAACCTCGATTATCCGGCCTTCAGTTATACCATAGACAAACCTACTCAAGGTTATACGGATTCGCGATTATCTGGACGTACGAATTACTACACGTATTCAACAAATGGTTCAACAACGTTCATTTTTCAATTTGAATCCAGACATAGACGGAAATTTCAGACGTCAGCTCGCCCGCGCCTCGCTCTTTCTCTTCGCGATTTGTTATTGTTTTGGTTTCTAAGTGTATTCCGATGCACTGCGTCACTGCACGATGACAGACAGACAGACAGACAGACAAAACTCTTTATTTACAACCACAATAAGAAAAATAAACACTATTTACACATATACGACAAAAATATGATTATAAAGTGGCGGCCTTATCACCCATGGCGATTTCTTCCAGGCAAGCAGGCGATGTCTGATTAAAAGAAAATTGAGACGTAAGCGAGTGGTGTATTCGCTTAAAGATTAAATCAATATTATTGATTCATTATAAAAGAGAGAAACTGCTCGTAAGTTTGGTAAGATATTGAAAAAAATAGCTGTTTTCATTCATTCGGATAATCATCCGGATTTTCGATTTTTCCAAATGTCAACGACACGTATTAGTCCGGTTAATAAATGCTCTACTGTAATATAGAGCATATTTCTAAAACTAATGCTGATCTAGCATATTTCATTTCAAAATATTATTATCATATTATATCCTGGACAAAATAACACTGAGGTATACTATCTATCTAGGTATTTGTAATTTCAAAGCACATTACGTTTATTATCTTATCATTGATAAGAATATCGCAACATGGCGTGATGCAACTATTTTATAGTGAGGATAAAAAATACTTCCCTTGCTACCATTTTCGACACGTATGTATACGGTTATCATTCTTGGTATTTTAGTCGTTTACTGCTCATTAACTCAGCGTGAGTTGACAAAAACTAATGTTGTACCAGGACTAAAGTTCTCGAATGGAGGCACTGATAAGCGCAACGTAGGACGTCCACCGACAAGGTAGACCGACGATCTAATCAATACCTGAACACGCTAGATGAAAGCTGCTTCAAACCGTCTTTATTGGAGACCTACGTCCAGCAGTTGAAGTTTTACGGCTGCTACGGTTGCTCATCAACAGCAACCGTATCAGGCGTAGAAATATATTATTATTATAATATCTAAATATACTGAAAATCCAAGATCAAAGAGCTTGCATACCCTACACTAGGGGTGTATTTACACAAAAAAATAAGATGAAAGTGAAATATGTACCTGCATTGTACTATCTGTAGCCACACTTTATCTTTAAGTACATACATAAATGATAATTTCGACAGTCTTATTTCAATCAAAGAACGTCTACACATATGCCTTATAGATCCCCAATAAAACCTGTTGGAAATCAATTGTGTCAAGCTCGATCCTACAGTTTTGGTGAGATGGTCTGTCCACAAGGATGGACGTCTTGCGCTGCGCTGTCATCAAGCCTCCGTGCCCTGCCTATTGCCATTTAAACTTGCCAATCTACTGGGCAATGTCGGTAACGTTGGTTCTACTACGGGTTTCCTAATTTCGCCAGCAAAAAGTAAGTATGTAAATGACGTAAAAATTGCGTTATCGTATTTTTTTTGTGAAGTCAGGATGAGTATTAGAGCTGTAGATAGCTAAATAAAAAAAAATTGGCCCGTCGATCAAACACTTGAATCGGTAAGTACTTTGATGATAGTGAAAATCATCTATATTAATAATTTCGTCAAGGGGTACGGTAGACTCGATTGAAACTTTATCTCAATGATAAAACATAAAAAAATAATGATTTCGAGTCGACAACATATATGCGGAAAATTCGGATTATCGAGTATTTTAATAAATTATAACGGTGCTGACAAACAAAAACACGGTGTCCATATTGACACCGGATGACGGATGACAAAAATTGAGAAGTATTGCCAACACCACAAATAAAAAATCTGCTAAAATAGTGTTAAAATTTCGACAAAATAATGCTATATAAACATGTTAAAAATTGTGATAACATTGAAATGAAACGTAACAATTATAAAATTATTATTAATTAACAAAATATGTGTCTTAATCGACTATGACCTATTATTATGTTATCAAATAAAATGTAAGTATCTTGGTCTTCATCTACCACTAATGAGCTTGAAGACGAGGTTGAGTCATTGCTCAGACTGTATAACTCCCCTTGGTACCTACAGAGCGTAGTGCGTTCTCTGGAACTGCGTAAGACTAGCAGCATTTCGTTGCCCTTTTTAAATCGAATCTTATAAGTATACAATAGCATTTAAAGTTTTTACCGACAAACAATTGCGTAGCATAATTTTTAATACAATCATTTGACTTAAAGAAACCCGTTCAATTTCGTCATTTGAAAGTGGTAGCGTTAAAAACGATATTGCTGACATAAATCTGCAATTCTGCATGTAATTTTAATGGTAAAAAACTTATTGTACAATTATTTTACATGCTAAAAATATGACGTATGCTAAATTGCAAATAAATAGGTATCCTAAACAAGATGAAAATATGCTAAATTTAGCATAAAAATGCTAAATTGGCATCACTGATCTTCAGCAGTCAAGTCTTTTATGTTTTGGCGTCGCATTGTGGTGCATTTGCCAGTGTCAAGTATTAAGTTTTAATAATTTTTGATAATATTGTATCAAAATAGTCACTGTCGTAGTCACGTTAAGGTCCAACCTTTGGTTAGTACCACAGATATCTAATATACTAGGTTAGTACCTAACCGAAGGTTAGGTACCTACTTAATGTTTTCAATGATCCGAAACATAAAATAGGACAGGAGTGTAGGCTATTAATTTTGTGTATGTAGTAATCAGACTCCACTGGAGAAGCAAAGGATACAGGCTACATAAAGTACATCATAAAATATCACCAACCGGCCTTATTGGAAATCTATGAGCCTTATGTCCAGCTGTGGACGTCCTACGGCTGATAGATAGATAATCATAGAAAATACTTATAATACTTGCCATACCTAATCTTTAAAGTTGACGTTGCCTTTCTTTTCGTTTTATCAGAATGTATAGATACATTTTCAGTACTTATTCATTTAGTTTTGAGCAATTACTTTGGGATATTGTTTACACCTATCATTACGAAATTACCTATTTTTTAAAATTTATTTCTTTCATAATTGTTTTGCTTGACCTTCATCATTTTGTTATCAGCCTAATCTCCTTGCCATAGATTAAGGATAAGTTTTCGCTCAGAGCGAAACGATCCTTCTTTCATATATGCTCCTTGCATTTGGTAATCATTGTCATTGATTGTAAAAAAATGATGCAGCGAAGAGCTCTTCGTAAAGATGGTGATCAAGTAAAATTATGATGAGTGTGTGTGTATTATAAGTCATATTTCACCCGAGCGAAGCCGGGTTGTCATCTAGTATTATATAATGTCTACTATCTAGGTATGTATTCAAAAGGATAGTGTATTACAAAAACGTGCAAGATAAATAATCAACTAATCCAGTCCAATGTATTTATCTATCAGTTTGTTTTTCTTCAACTTCACCATACATGTGGTGAATCAAAGTTAAAGTGCTTAGGTATAGTATATAGTTCGAAGAAAAAGAACTGAAGAAAACAAATATTTTTTTTTCTGTATACTAGCTTGCTATTGCTTCTGCCTCTGGCTTCGCCCGCTATATTTTGGATATTTTGGTTTTTGGGTTAACCCATAGGAAACTTATTTTTCCGGAATAAAAAGTAATCTACGTCGCTATCTCCTCTATCGTTCGTATCGTTCTATATATGCGTGTCAGAGTGACAAAGCAATAAAGACTACACCTACACATAAAGAAGATTTTAGCCAACTTCTGGTCCCAAAATGATTTTGGCCGAAATGTATTAAATTTGAAGTTTAAGAAGTTAAAAAGTCGATGAAACCTGCTCACTGCTTTAAGCGTTTAATTCGGTCTATATTTTGCTTTTAGAAGAAAATTTATGGAAATTAAATTGGACTATTGAAGAGTTAAATTGAGTGTGGAGTACTTAATAAGAATAATGCAAATTGTACTTCAACCTTAGACTGCAACATCGTAAACTCGAAGCACACTTAAAAAAGAAGAAATGATTAAGAATCTCAGTGATAAGCCCATAATTTTATTATGAATTTATGCCATTAAACTATGTAGGTATAATAAATTCTAAATTACGACAGGTGTTCGAAACAATCGACTAATAAATAAACATAGCACACTGTCGCCGAGTTTAGCATAATTACTTCATGTGCAGCTTAGCATATACGAGTACAACACCCCTCTATTGTGTGCATTATCGACGGCCTATCTCTACAGTTCATGTCTTTGATACACTCCAAAATATACCTATATAAGTACATACAATAAAGAATTTCTAACCCTAAACGTGACATTATAAATAGACATTACTTGAGTATACAGAGTTATTTCTAATCAATTAGCATCCTTTTAGGGGCTTATTCTGTACATAAAAACTAACAACATTTGTTTTACGAATTTTGTCAAAACTCAAAAAAAAATGGTGTTCCATAGAAAACTATCATTCGCCCGTTGATTTTTTTTTTTAGTTTTGACGAAAATCGTAGAACAAAAGTTGTAGGTACAGAATAAGCCCCTAAAAGGATGCTAATTGATTAGAAATAACCCTGTATATTTTTAATATATATTTTCGACTAATTTGTGTATTGATTTTGTATGACATTGAATTACATTAGTAGTACCATCACTGGTACTAGTGACAGAAAACCGAATTTTTTGTCATTTTTAGGGTTCCGTACCTCAAAAGGAAAAAAACGAAGCCCTTATAGGATCACTTTGTTGTCCGTCTGTCCGTCTGTGTGTATATCAAGACTCTTTATCTCGGGAACGCGTAAAGATATTGAGTTGTTTGGCGAGAAGCATTGTCGCAGAGTACACATATAGGAATAAATAAGAAAACTGTACATTTTTATTTAAATCACAAAAAAATAGGGCCTAGATTCACAAAATATGGGTTCAAAATTCAAAGTGAATAAATCGCATCATGTAACGTATCAAATAAAAGAGCTTTATTAGCACATGCTAAAACAGGTTTTTAATTACTTTAACAATGTGTAATTTTCGATTTATGACGAGAAAGGTGAAAAAAAAATTATTTGTTGATGATTATAAGTACAGAGATTTTAACAACGTATTTCCCAATTTTGTGAAATTTTCTGAATTTGTACGGAACCCTCGGTGTGCGAGCCTGACTTGCACTTGTCCGGTTTTTATTTTAAGTTATTTGTGCTAAATTGTCTAAATTACTTTAATTGCTTAAAGGATTTGTTCCGTTACCGGTATTAAAATAAATAAAAATTCTAACCAGATCAATGATTGCTGTTTTATAAAGAGCATTCAAAATGTAATTATTATCTGATAAAAACATATTTTTAAAGCCCTGCAATATTTAGAAAATCGATAATATATATTTGGGGTATGTAACGTGAAACGGAACGGATATCTCGTAAAGAAACACGCTAATCTGAAAAAACTCAAAGCCAATTTAAAAAAAAAGTATAATAGAAGTGTCAATGTCAAAGGAAATTGAATTTTAATTTGATTTTCGATCAGTGTTGCCACCTTAGCCCTTTTGGAGCTAGATCTAGCACTGTTTACTGTAGGTGAACCCCTTGTATTTGTTTATTCATTAGTGTAATGATTTAGACCGGAAAGGGCTATCTAGCGCTTATTTGCCCTATTTATTTTCGTAGAAAACATTATTTTGAATTTCCAATAATTATACTTTTATAAAATAACAATTTAAAAAAAAATCAGGACTATATGTTATTTTTTATTACTCCATGGAGCTTTAAAATTTAAGTACATTCCTAGAAAAATTAAATGATCTTGGTTAGAATTTTAATACCGAGTTCCTTGTAAATCAGGTACAACTCCTTTAATTAGTAACCATAACAAGGGATATTTAAATTGCATATCTACTATTGTTATAATTGACTTATACAACTACACATGTTTGTACAAATAAATGAGTATGAGTAGCATAAATAAACATCATCTATCCATACGTTCGTTCACCCAAGTCGTCCAATGCTGGACAGAGGACATAGTCCCCTATCTCCAATAAGATAGTTGGAAGCGGCTTATATCCAGCGTGATGATGCGGTCTTGATGATGAGTGGACAGGTCCGCTTCGTGGGTGGACGTCTTACGCTGCGCTTGCCCTTGCACTGCCATTTCAACTCGCCAATCCGCTAAATAAACATTATCATATTTTTTGTGAATAAAAATATCGCGAGGAAACCTGCAAACGTCCATAGAAGAAATTCGATGGCACATGTGAATCCACCAACCCGCACTGGGCTGTGTGGTTGATATGGCTCAATCGCTTTTCGTGAGTAGGCCTATGTCCAGCATAGGTACTATAAATGAGACCGATACAGAACACTACATTTACCCATAGTCAGCTAAAACACAATAATTAATGCAAAAACCAAGCACTTTTCATGATGTAACTAGGTCTTATAAAATGTAGGGTATTTTAGTAGCATTCTGAGAATTGAATATAATAATACGATCCAATTGACAGTAAAATGTGGTGTAGATGAATAAATAACACCAATTTACACATACGTTGCGGCACATGTGCTAAAGGTGCGGCCAGAAAACGGACCATAACGCAGATAAAGCTCAATTTACATCACATCTTCTTAAGTAGCACCGACTTGACGATAAATAACTTACTTGCCGAAATTGACTTCTCCTTCATAGCATGTCATCAAGACATAGAGCTTTAAATTATATGGGATGTACCAACAGGACCCAGGACGGTACACACATGCCCGCACAAAGAAGAAGACAGCCAAAAGAAACACCACAATTACGTAATAAAATTCATTTACCGTTAGCACCTCTTGAGTGCGGCTTGGCCTACCCAAAACGAAACTAAGGTTACCTACGTTCTGATGAAAAGAGCTCGACGCGCGTAGAACGCGCACAAAATTTTTGTATAGTTTTCACATGACACGCGCTTGTCAGGCGTTGAACGCGCGTTGCCGCGACCGCTATAGTTCAGTATTCAGTAGAGTTTTTACAGAAAAATTAAAGAATATAGTCAAAAGTTTATTTGTTTCATTTATAAATAAATCCGTATGAAAAGCTTCGGATTCCATTTCGGACGATATCTGGACGGACTGTAGACTGAAGAACCCTTAAATACGTATATCCGCTTCGATAGCACGTATACGTATATACAGACCACCAAACACAGAGTAGGACGTCCACCGACTAGGTGGACTGACGACATAATAATAAGATCACAGGAACGCGCTGGATGCAGGCCGCTTCCAACCGGCCTTAATGGAAATCCATAGGGGAGGCCTATATCCAGCAGTGGACGTCATACGGCTGATGGATGGATGGTGTCGTATATAGCGCGCGCTCACCTAAACGGAAATATAGCAAACCTATGACGCGCGTTGACGCGCGCTGACAACAGTCGAGGGCTAGCGCTGCGTTCAACGCGTGCGGTTTATACAAACGCACGTTAGCAAGTGTACGATCTAAAGAAAGGACATGTCCTCAAAATGTATGGAGGCTGGTATAATAATAAACAAAAATTCGAACCACTACACTCGTTACTTTTCGAGAAAGTTCATATTTTTCCGAATCTATTACATCAGTTAAAATCAAAAAAGAGCCCTCAATTTTTTTAAAATTAATTTTGAATCTTTTAGGATAAATAAATATATTTGGCTCAATAAGTTGTTTATCTCTAGCAACCTTGATTATGTAACCTCCAAATTGTTAAATAGAATCATTTTTATCAATTAGACACAGTTTTTTAAGTGATTTTTGTCACATTGTACCTACTGACTGGTCATACTAGTAGGTTATAATTTTTAATTTTAGCAAATTATCATAAGAATGTGGAAGAATCAGCTACGAATGCAGGTAAAATAACGATAGAATCACTTTATTATTGCTAAACTAGAAAAAATACAAAGCTGTATTATTATTTTTCATACAATTTGTTTTTCACATTTAAAAAAAATGGAGGGATGAAAAAATCTAAATTTAATATTTTTGAGAAGCCCATAAATCGAGCTTTCAAATGATGTATATATCATCTTGGTTCGATTTTTCTCTGAATAATACCTATACCACTTGTGGACGTCACCATTAATGTAGTTAATGCGCGTTATCAAAACGCGCGTTGAGCGCTTGTTATCTGAACGTACTCTAAGGCGATTGTTGTGATGCCAGACTATAATTTCGTGAATTGCTAAAAACTGTAGCTTTAGCTAGTAGGCTTTTATTACTGCCTAATAAAATCACACCTAAAGGGACAGTTTCATACATTCTGTAAAGACCCGGGGTTCAATGTAGTAGGAAGGTACCAAATTAGGCTACGAGGAGTTTTAATGAGAACAATTTGACACCCTCAAGCATTATCCTAAAAAAAACCCTATTTCAAAACAAAATGAGGAATGTAAATCGAGCCTCAAAGTAGATTACTGATAGTAATACACACATTTTAGTTTCCATTCTGTTAATCTCGATACTCTCGGCCCAAATTGCGTAAATATAATACCTAATTTACATACACATTACGTAGTATTTTATGATTTTACGTCACCACAAGAAAATGGGTGGTTATTTGGACCAATTCTGCTTAATTGTTACAATTATGTACCGCGTAGGTATCATTGGTGATAATATACAATTAATTCCGTTTGAGTATTTCTCATCTGATACTTCTTGTTATCTTGATATTTGTCAGAGATATTATCATCTATAGTCATGAAAAGGAATGTTGTGCAAAGGAAAATCTCATCCAAAACATAACATATGCGCTAGAGAAATCAAATTTTTCATTCAATATAGCCAAAAAAATAAGTAGGTAGGTATATAGAGTAGGTAAATCAGCAAAGTATTAGTAGTATTGCAAGCGAGGCGCCCCGCTGCTTTTGTCGCCTACAAAGCAATAGTGCATGTCGTAACTACAGTCTACGTAGGCATATTCTATTTCATGTACGACAGATACAATTTATGAATCCTAATTGGATCAATAAAATATATGTTAGCGTTTTTAGATACTTCTCTTTAAACTCACATTAAAGACAATGGAAAAAGATAAACAACCTACTTTGATGTAAGTTTCGTAGGCATTGCCAACTTCATTTTTATTTTATAACTTAAACTGCAAAGCTTGTAAATATTTTATTACATTTGTTTTATGTCTCTGTCGGCGACGGATAAACATATAATAAGACCTACTAATCATTATCCACCTTACCACAAAAGAATGAAACACGCCACTGTTTAACCGTGCAATTTGTATTGTTAAGAATTGTCTAGAGCGTGCGTAAAACTTTTGTGCTAAGAGGGTTTGACTTTTACGAACTTGAAGCTACGGAAAGAATTCTGCTGTTCCGTAGAAAAAAGATATAGTTATTATTTTGTCTTTTACAACGTAATTATAATTGGCCAAAAAAAGAAAAAAACTTAATACATTCTATAAACTCCTCCAAAAAAAACTCTGCATTGTTTTACAAGCGAAGCTCAAATCGTTTTGACGCAGAAAAATCTTTTATGGATACAACCGGCTAAGGGAGACCGGTGGTTATGTGGGAGTTTTCGGTATATTACCGGTATACCCACTAAAAACCTGGGGTGTTTTCTATCTGTACCGGACCCTCCTCTAGCAGGCGTCATCAGGCGTAGACAACCAGCTAATATAATGTAACCAGCGACAGAGGCTGCGATGATAATGATATAACAAAGTATTACATCCCGCCAGCCGGCATTGAATAACACATATCGGGACAAGATCAACAAACAGTAATAAGATTAATGAGTAAGCGATTACAATCAGGGCATTTAAGATCGTATCAGTCTGCGGGGGCATTGTCACGACCAGTTTGCGGATCAGACAACTAAAATCGGCAGACCAGTCGGATGGAGAACTTATGGTAATGCTTTAGGCTAAACATGAAGTAATGGAAGAGATTTAATAAAAACTAAGCAGTTATAGAGCTTTTGGAAATACAAAATAAAAACAAAAACGACTTTCTTAGTTAATAATATGTAGTTGCACAAATAAAGCTATACTGGTATGAATCTGTGGGGGCACTGTCACGACCTGTTTGCGGATTTGAATGGATCATAGTGTCCATTATCTGACGGACTTGACTTGGGGCTAAGTAGTAGATAATGGGAAAATAGCAAGCTTAAAATACAAATAAAACTAAGCAGCCAAGCCATTACTAAAAACAACACAGAACCCGTAAAACAGTTGGCCGATGGGGACGTAAAGCTTTCGCATGGAAACCATAGTACGGGCACTGTGGGACTGTCACTGTGAACAATCTGGTCAGGACTGCAGGAATAGGCGTTCAGACAATGTAAGCCGTTTGAACTGATCTTATTAAAAATCTATAGGGGAGGCCTATGTTCAATAATAGCGAACAACCTGGGTATCACACTGCTAGGTATGTAGAGTTCCAAATTCGAGCAATCGGAAATATATTTTTAATATATTTATAATATACTAGCTGACCCGGCCACGCGTTGCTGTGGCTAAATAAATTAAAATTGCGACTATAATTTGAGATTTAAACTATCCTATCTCTCAAGTTGGATCGAACTGCACATGGTGTGCGAATTTTATTATAATCGGTTAAGTGGTTTAGGAGTCCATTGAGGACAAACATTGTGACACGAGATTTATATATATTAAGATTTTTTGTGTACCTACCTAATGATACTGATCTTGTAAAATTTAAAAAGTGTGCTTATTTATTTATAGTAAAAATTTAATTAAGTAGAACTTTTAAAAATAGTAACTAGACGATTCCAAGTGCCTGTATTGTGTCTACGGAATAAAGAAATTTTGACTTTGACTATAAGGGGAAAACTCGTCACATAAAAACATGGACATATCTATGATTCTGTTTTTTATTCAGATACGAGTAGCTATATACATACATACAATGGATAATTAGGCTAAGGCAAAAGTAAATACATTATTTAGTAATTAATAATAGGTACGTAAGTATTACCTACAAAATGCAGGTGAGCTTCATAATAACTTGTCATCACTACCTTTCAGATTTCTTAGTTAACGGAACTGTTTACCTACCTATTTATCTATACCTAATCATATTTATCGAAATTGAGTACCTAAAGTCGTAGGAAACGATACGTAGATGATAAAAATACTTTAGTTACTATTGTGAGTGCTTGTCACTCTGAGACTATGTTTTTCAATACTAATACTGTATTTGTTATTATTGAGAAATATGACAAACTCAGTAGATATAATTACGTCATCTGATTGAATAATGTATACCTATGACTCATAGGATCATACAGTTTTTGAATAAAGACTACGGATACGCAATCGCGTGATAAAGAATCTTCCTACAATGTGGACAGATGACATATAAAGTCACAGGGAGTCGCTAATAAACCAGTTTAGAGGTGCATTTTTCAACTGAGCGCTACCGTGGCTCGGATGACACGTTAAATTGTAGGTCCCGATTGTTTGAACCGTTAAGCCAAGTCAGAGGCCTTCAGGCGGCCTAAAAAAACTCTGACACCAGGGCTAGCCATCCGGCCTAACAATTACTTAGGGGGACTTCCACAGCCTATCATCCATCCATCCGTCCATCAGCCAAAGGACGTCCGCTGCTGGACATAGGCCTCCCCTATGGATCTCCAATAAGACCGATTGGAAGCGGCTTGCATCCAGCGCGATCCTGCGGTCTTAATGACCATGCACAACCACCTTGTGGGTGGACGTCCGACGCAGCGCTTGCCGGTACGTGGTCTCCACTCGAGAACTTTTCCACTCCACCGGTCATCAGTCCTCCGCGCTATGTGCCCTGCCCATTGCCATTTCAACTTGCTACTCCGTTGGGCTATGTCGGTAACTTTGGTTCTTCTACGGATCTCCTCATTCCTGATTCGATCCCGCAGAGAGACTCCGAGCATAGCTCTCTCTGGGCTACTTGGAGCTTACTAATAAGGCCCATAGTGAGAGACCACGTTTCTGTGCCATAAGTCATCAGTCATCACCACAGCCTATAGGGGAAGCCAATACGGCTGTAGACATCCTGAGATAATAATGATGACGGAACACATAATATTATACTCATACCTACTCTATCACGTTTACATTAGCGCTATATAGGTTACACGTGAAGTTTGGAAACACAGAAATGAGTGAGTAGGCACAATTACCTATGAAACAAAATTGGGCCCAACTCAGCAAGGCAATCGCAATTCTGCTTAATAAAATCCTGATTGAATTTAACTCATTAACTATTAAAGGCTTGCGTGTCGCCGGGCAGGTGATCTCTTGCCGATGTGAACACTGCAGTGGCATACGTACAGTCGCGATGAAAACTGATTTCTTCTTCGTCTTACTACAATACATTTCGCGCTTATGTGGGGTCGGTTTAAAAGAATCGCCGCTCATATCCATCCACCTACATACATGCGAGGCCTACTATAAAAGATCCAGCCGTTTATTTTCTTTTTGACAGCACCAATAGAACGTAACTGCGTCATGTTACGCAAAAGTTCACTTTTAAATGCGAGGTTTTAAAAACATGACAACTGCCTAAGTTTGCTCCTTGATCCCGTATAATAATCATCTTTGACAAATTGAGTCCATAAGTGCAGTAGTTTTTTGTAAATTACATAAAATAACAAACGTTTTTAAAAAATTACGTTCTATGGCTACGTACACGATAGCCATATTGTCATATTTTTAAAACCGCGCATTTAAAAGTGAACTTTTGCGTAACATGACGCAGTTACGTTCTATTGGTGCTGTCAAAAAGAAAATAAACGGTTGGATCGTAATCGATCCACTGCCAACTTCTTGATCCAATCCAATCAAGATCTTGTCAAATCAGGACAACTGTGTTGCTGGCTTTTAAGGCTTGTCACTGGCCGATTGCTGGCGGGTACAGTGCAGATAAAACAAAAAAAATATCATGACAGTTATTACAAAGAATTTGGCAGCCTTGATTCAAGTAATGTGTGCACTATTTCTCTTCACTACCTACCAAAGAGGTACCTACTTGATTGAGAAACTCATCCTACGTATTTTTATCCTAATTGATCAATAAAGTACTGTACAGCAAGATCGTTAAAAGAAGTAAAGTAGAGCGAATTTTAAAAATCAATTAATAGTCAGTTCCATTCTCAAATTAAACTGTCAAAATAAAACTGGTCAAAGGTTACCAATAACCGCTTGTGGTGTGTGACCGTACCCAGTGGTCAGAATAATGGCCTTTATGTTTTTTTCTGTCTCGGAATCTGGATGGACTACTTTCGAAAACGTGCGCTGACCCAAATTTCAGGACGCAAATGTAAATCAATATTCTTGCATTACTCTACGACTGAACTTTGTTTTTAATTACTCAAAGTACTTGAAGTGATAAGATGCATGACTCGTATTAGGTGTGAAGTAACTTGTACTCTACATTTCATTATGATTCAAATTTAAATATTTAAATACATTAGATTAGGGCAATGTTTCACCATGGTGTACTTTTGACATATGTTTTGCATAAGTGCCTAATTACCTAATAACAACTAACAAATATCATACTTTTTCGTTTCCATGCAAAAACATCTGAAAATCAAAATATCTAAATCGTGGAAATAGAAAGATGTAGAATTGCCATAAGATATTTTGTCACAATGTTAAATGCTAGATACTTTACTATCTGCTAGATAGTCCCAGTCTGCAAGGCAGCAGATTGAGCGTGTTTTTACGCGAATAGAAATTTTCAGTTGGCAAAAACTCTAGCAATAGTTAAACGTCCAATTCCTATTATCCAAGTCACCAATAGTCAAACATTCACGTCAAGATTAAAAAAAATACAGCTTAACACAAAATCTGGGTACCAACAATGACAATATATACCTACCTACATATTTATTTCCAAAAAAACATGTACAAACTTTTCCATTTATTGCGATCAACTAGGCTTTAAGGCTGGTTGGTGTTTCAGGGTTCTAGGCACGAGGTGCTAACAAAATGCACACCTTATGGTTTATAACAGCAGCAGTTAACTTTAACCAAAGGTGTTAAAACTGGTCACAGAAGTTTTATGCAGTGATAGGTGTTCTTAATCTGTCAGTAATGCAATTACTTCAATTCTTATTCATACAGTTGCGTCAAAATAAGCACTGGCAGGTCATGAATATATAATTGAAGTTCTGACTTGTAATGTTGGAATCATTTAATGTTATGTCCGAAGATCAATGAGTGGCGTGCCTTGGGAAGAATCCGGTTCTATTACTCTAAGGTCTAGTTGACAGGTTGCAAACCGATGATGGGTTATTGATGGATTTCAAAAGATCTATATATTTTTGTCAATCAATAAATCTCGGGTCGTGTTTCTTCTTTGTGAAGGCCTGAAGGGAGAGATTAGACTTGATTGATCCTCATTTCTGGAGTATAGGAGGTGTGCGGACGGTGTGAGTCACCCAGGCACCCGCGAGGATGAACGGCTTCTCAGCACCTTCACAACCGGTTGGCTGGATTGCCACCATGGCTTTTGAAGCCTTCTTCTCTCTTTTTTCAAGAGCCTCATGCTAGGTCCCCTGGGACGCACGGATGGACCAAGATCCTCGGTGTTTTTCTCGGTGAACTTTCTTAATCGTATGATTTTTCAAGTCTAAACTGTGATATATTTTACATCGTGATACAGTTGGCGAAAAGTATGAGATCAATGTTCTAAAGGTGACGTCCACATGTGGTATATTATTCTGAGAAAAATCGAACCCAGATGATATATGAATTTGAAAGCTTCATTTATGGGCTTTACAAAAATATTTAATTTAGATTTTTTTAATCCTCCATTTTTTTTAAATGTGAAGAATAAATTGTATGAAAAATAATAATAGTTTTGTATTTTTTCCAGTTTAGCAATAATAAAGTGCTTATATCGTTATTTTAATTCCATTCGTAGCTGATTCTTCCACATTCATCTCTTAATTTGCTAAAATTAAATATTGTAACCTACCAGTGTGACCAGTTAGTAGGTACAATGTGACAAAAAAACACTTAAAAACTGTGTCTAATTGGTAAAAATGCTTCTATTTAACAATTTGGAGGTAACATAATTAGGGTTGCTAGAGATAAACTACCTATTGGGCCAAAATTATATTTATTTATCCTAATAGATTCAAAATTAATTTTTAAAAAACGGAGGGCTCTTTTTTGTTTTTAACTAATGTAATAGTCTCAGAAAAATATGAACTTTCTCGAAATGTAACGAGTGTTGTGCTTAGAATTTTTGATCATTATTATACCAGCCTCCATACATATAGTGGACACGTCTTTAGAAAAAAAAATGCGAATAAACCTGCGTTCGTCTTAATTTACATTGTATAATGTTAAGCCGAGTTAAGGTATAGGACCTATACCATTGATTATTTTAAGGCATTATTACCTATAGTCTTTCTAAAGGTAAAATTTCTTAAAATAATGACTTTGGCACGACGGAAGTGATAAATATCAAGGAGAATTTAGATGTATAAAAGAAGTAAGTACTGAAATAGCTTTAGACTGCCGATGCTGGGGTAATTTTTCTTGAACATTCGACATTAGCTCTGTCCCTGTTTCTCTCACTGCAAATGTGATGAGAGTAACCAAGAGGGGCACAATTTCGAATGTTCGAACACTTTTAGTGACAAATGTCAGCGTAAGGACTACCGGAGTAATACGGCCTTTCTTCACCTACTTTAAATTATGTAATATCGAAGATAAGGTCAAGTTGCGTCGGACAGGTGCGGAGATTACCGAATTTTTTCTTTATGTGCAATAATTTTACGGTACTGTAAAATCGTTGATTAAACTTTACTTAATCTATGTTTCATCGTCATCATCGACAATCTGGTATTTGTCCATTGTTGGACACAGATCTCTCCTAAAAACGTCATAGTTATCTTCTACCTTACGCAGCCATTTTTCGTAGGCCATAAAAAATTGGAATAAAAAAAAAGCAACTTTCCGTCCATCTGAGTGGAGGTGGGACCACCTTTGACTCAGATGATCCGAAAGGTACTTTTTTTTTATTCCATTTTTTTTGGGACTTTTATATATAATACATGGCAGTCCCATTATATATTCTAGCTTACTAACTACTTAATACTACTAGCTACGTATATCGGATCACTTGAGACGACTGACCAAATCGAATAGCGCTCTGGCTGCGTCAGAGCTAGGATCAGCGAAAGGTGGTTGAAAAGGAGCATTCACAAGTTTTGAAGTTAGTTAAGTTCCATATCTGGCAGATGCGCCTGTTTTTACCCTACTCGCCCTATACCAAATTTTTATTAGTCCACTGCTGGACGTAGGTCTACCCACGAAGGATGATTACATACCTATCTATCACGCTGGCCCATTGCGGGTTGGTACGCAAACGCCATCGAATTTCTTCTACGGACGTACGCAAGTTGCCTCATACCTAATGTAGTTTCATTTACAAAAGCCAGTGATGTGAAACTCTCTCTCTCTCTCTCTCTCTCTCTCTCTCTCTCTCTCTCTGTACTCGCTCAAATCCATTTTTTTTTAATCTACCTTCGTTAGCCCCACAACACAAACACACGAGGTGGACTGGACAGACGGTCTGATTAGAGCACCAGGATCGCGATGGATGTAAGCCACACACAACCAGTCCTGCGGGACATAGGCCTCTCCAAAGGACCATATCCAGTAGTAGACGTCCTAAAGCTTTGATGATGATTTTCACTAGAAATCGAAGAATATTAAATAAGTAGGTAGGTTTACGTCATTTGTTAGATTATACATTTGTCCAAACAACAAATACATACCATTTAAATAATATTTTGCAACTGCATCCATAATAATTCATACATTGCAAATATTTTAAATAAATACATTCAGTGTCATTATGGCTTACTTAAAATAAATTAGTCATACATTATTTTGTAATACTTCAAGCAATGTTACACGAGGCGGCGAAAAATCATCTGTTCTAGCGGCAACATTTTTCATGAAATGTTTAGGCCTTGTCAGCCATTGAACAATTAATAGACAAATGGAAGAAACGTTCAAAAGCATGATGAAATAAAAAAAATACATCAACACTCGTAATTTGTGACTGCACCAATGGCAGCCTAACTCAGATACCAAAGAATTTCTTTCCCGTAGTTACTGGGTTCGAAATTTATTTTAATTTTATTAAAATAAGCAAACTATACAAAGCAATTCATAGAATAGTTAAAAACAAATAAATGTAGTACTCGGTAGTATCTATACTTTTGTAAGAAAAATGAACTACTATGTAATAATGGCTGCAAACAACTGACTAAATTAATTAAATCTGTGAATAACTATGGGCGTGGTTAATGCCGTGGTTCGAATATGGGCGCTCGACTTTTGTCATCAGTATGAGACATGAGTCGTTGAACTAAGGCTGGAGAGTCACTAGTGCGTTGCTCTAAATATCCAGTTGGAGACGTCCAAAACGACCAAAAACAAGGGTTTTAAATTCAGTATTATTGCTTAATTCAGCCTAATGCTGGGTATAAGCTTTTTTTTTAATTCTTATAGGTTTTCGCTTGACTAATAGGTACTGCCTGGTGTTAAGCAGATAGGTGTTAGGGAGTGGCACGCTTACCTAGAAGATACCTATTTACCTACTCAGGATTGAAGACACCCAGGTTGTACTTTAGCGGGAAGACAGTCTCAGACAAAGCGTTCCACATTCTGGCTGTTCGTATGAGGATAATAATAAATTAATAACATAAGCCCCTTCCCTCTTTCGTCAATCTTCCCTGTCTTGCGCCAGGCTCATCCAGATATCACCAATGTGCTTTTGGAGATCGTCGTGCCATCAATGGATTGGTCTTCCAGGGTTGCGTTTCGTATCAGAGGCCTGATTCTCTATCGGCAAAACGTAACGTAACGCGGTAAGTATTTTTTTTATTTCAGTGAATTTAATATGGAGAAATGTTTGATAAATGTAAAGTTACGTTAAAATAAATTAGAAACCGAGTTTAAGTTATGTTATTAGAAAATAAATATGTTTCAAGCGAATATCTTAGAAACAAATAACATGTTAGAGCGCGTTACATGCTTGTTTTCATACAGAATCACCCACCAGGTTATATTTTTTCATCGTCCCATTGCTTCAAATTAAAAAGTAGCAAAGTAAAATAAAAATCAAGTTCTACTTCATGTACCTAAATGGAACCAAAGACTAATTAGTAGAAGGATATGACCGTGACCATGAAAGGCAGTCATGAATCACGCTCTTAAAATAATGATGATGGCGTCGCAACCACAAATGCCCCATCAAAAGTGCTCTGAACACGTTAATTATTCTTTTCAACTAGACATAACCTAAATACGCTTCAGTAAAATGAAGATAGAATAGATTCATTTTATGTCTTTACTTTAAACTGGGCTTTTGGATCTAATCGCTGTATTTAAATCTCAATTGTCTATACCTTTGCATGAGTATACAGAATTTACCAACTTATCTTTACAGTTGACTGAGCATCACTATCGCTTTTTTCTATGAAAATCGATTGATCAAAGTTGGAATGAGTTGAGGTCTAAAAATATTTTTTTTAGTTTAGCCTTTTTTTAGATCGTTTATTTGGCTACATTGTCAAATAGCTGCCTGCTCTATGGTGCTATGGTAAGTGATCCTATGGACACAGCTGGTTGTCGTAACTGGTCTATAAATAAAACCGGACAAGTGCGTATCAGGCTCGCACATCGAGGGTTCCATACAAATCCAGAAAATTTCTCAAAATTGGGAAGTAAGTTGTTAAAATCTCTATACTATAACAAACGACAAAAAAGTTTTTTTTTTTTACTTTTCTCGTCATTCATCGAAAATTACACATTGTTAAAATAATTAAAAACCTGTTTTAGCATTCTAAAAAGAATGAAAGAATGAAGTTCTTTTATTATGATACCTCACATGATACGATTTACTAACTTTGAATTTTGAACCCAAATTTTGTGAATTTTGAGGACCTATTTTTATGTGATTTAAATAAAAATATTCAGTTTTCAGATTTATTCCTATATGTGTACTCTGAGACAATGCTTCTCGCTAAATTTCATAGTTCTATGTCAACGGGAAGTACCCTGTAGGTTTTGATTTTGTGAGTGTCGAAATATGCGGTTTTTTACGACATAAACGGCTCTAACTTTTTTATACGATAACTGAAAAGTTTTTCTTTTACACAACTGCAAGAGACCATAGATATACTTACGTATACAGTTTAAATTTCAACTCGATATCTTTACGCGTTCTCGAGATAAAGAGTCTTGACATACACACAGACGGACAGACGAAGAGACGGACAACAAAGTGATCCTATAAGGGTTCCGTTTGAGGTACGGAACCCCTTAAAACGTAAGTATTTCTCAAATTCTCAAATGTCTGTCTACCTATTAGTAAGTAGGTATATAAACAACATACATATATCTTTACAGTTGACCGAGCGTTACTATCGCTTTTTTCTATGAAAGGATCAAAACTGAAAGATCTATAGACAACTTTTTGTTCGCTTATTTAACCGCATTGTGAGATGAGCTGGTTGTTCTAACTGCTCTATATTCGTATTTTCAAATTACGGTAATAACTACTCGTAGCAAATATGCTCCGATTGTGTTGAGGTCTAAAATATTTCCTATTTTTAGTTCGTTTATTTTATTTGGCTAGATTGTCATATGGCTGCTCTATGGTGCTATGGTAAGTGATCCTATGGACACAGCTGGTTGTCGTAACTTGTCTACAAAAAACGTAAGTACATATTTCTCAAATTCTCAAATGTCTGTCTACCTATTAGTAAGTAGGTATATAGACAACATATATCTTTACAGTTGACCGAGCGTCACTATCGCTTTTTTCTATGATAGGATCAAAACTGAAAGACATAGAGACAATTTTTTGTTCGCTTATTTAACCGCATTGTGAGATGAGCTGGTCGTTCTAACTGCTCTATATTCGTACTCGTATTTTCAAGTTACGGTAATAACTAGCAAATATGCTCCGATTGTGTTCCCGGAAGTTAACCATGATTCACATCGGAGTTTCGTACCAGCTTGGTACAATATCTTTAAATCACTTCAGGATGTTGAAAGGTGAAGGCGCCTTAAGGACGGTGGGCTTTTGTTGAAGTAAGCTGACAGCTTTCGGATTTATTTTGAATCGTTTTGTTTTAATGATCGATATTGAAATACTTCCTGATGCTGTGCGACGTTGTAAACAAAATGATGTTTTTTGTTTCGTCGTCGATTTGCTTGCAAATCGTTCACCTATCAATAAGTAAGTACCAAAAAAGTAGGAAAAGGCCCTTAGGTTGAAAAGTTTAGCGCTAGCGCCTAGTTACCCTAACTTCTGGGTCAAAGAGGCGTGGGTTCGATCCCCACCCAGAGCAAATGTGATGAATATAAGTGTTTGCTTTTTGTCTGGGTGTTATTTAGTTACTACGATGTATATAAGTATGAATTTAAAAATAAGTATATTATGTAGTATATCAGTCTCTAGCAGCCATATCACAAACTTTGCTTAGTTTGGGGTAGAGAATACAATCCCGAGTATGTTTTTCAATCCCGGGACTATTCTGGGATTAGAATTTTCTTCGTAATTTCTTAAAAATACGTTTTTATAAACGTCACAAAATTACACAAATTAAAATAGACAAAACAAAAAAGTATTTTTGCAAGAAATCTAGAAGACAGAAACAAAAAAAAAAATGATTTTCGAAACTACAATAGCAGAAATATCAGAGCATCCAATGTTTGATTTCCGATTCCAAGCCTACTTCGTAGTTCATTGCCAACATCATTGAGCAGCAGCTGAATACGCTCGCTCAGATTCTGCGCTGGTTGGAGGAATAGACATATAGACAATAGTTACTTATATACTGATTCTAAGTACTATCTGGGAACTCCTGTGCAGTACGTATCGTGCCGCATATCTTAGGTTTGTTTTTGTAGATATGTTATATTTGTTATTAAGGTTTGTGAGAACCGCGAACTTGGCCATACAAAACCAATAAACTTTTATCTACGTTTAAAAATTATCCGGTTTGAGTGTTTTTTTTCCTGCAACCAGCACTTCAATCGCTACGATTAAACGTTTTAGCATTTACAGTATTATAAATGACCAAAGTCATATTTTTACGTAAAAATGTTGGCTGAAGTATATTTAAATTATAAACTTTTGTGAAAGAAATAAGGCGTCTCATATCATACGTCCTACGTGCAATATTTCTTATTCAAGCGATTGACACCAAAAACATAACATTTTGTTACAATTTAAGAGATGAAAAGAGTTTTTTCCAGAACGTAAATTTTCCCGAAAATCCCGGTATTAGCCAAGTACAGTCCCGGGATTTTCGGGGCCAGAAAACGGTCGGGATCTCGAGTCCCGGGATCCCGAGATCGTATTCTCTAGTTTGGGGTCAGAGGCCGTGTGTTAGATGTCCCTAATATTTATTTATTATTAGTTCTAGCACGGTAGCGCTAAGTTAAAAATTCCAACCGCGGTCACCCATCCGAACTCCCAACCCACACAACTGGCATGTTGGTGTCTTTGGTTCATCAATTCATTTTTTTGATGACCAGTACATTTTGTACCTTATTAGATCTGAACTATACTTCTATAACTTCCTGCTGCTCTTCAACCCAGAACACTACTTACCGTTTGTTTAAAAAAATATCTACTACTCAGCGATAAACTAGCTATCTACTTTCCCAGACAGGCAAACTCTACCAACAATACGAAAAAAGTTAGTGCTTACGTGTTAACGAGAGATATTTGTTTACTTTAGGTTCGTATATTTGAAAATACCTAAGTCTAAGTAGGTGAGTGTGTAATAGTGTAATGCACACCTAGGTGGATTTCACAGGAATTCAAGAATTTTGAATGTAGGTAATTTTTAACCTTGTGGACATGAATTTTTACGTCGAAAATATTATTGTTATAAATATTATGTACTCATATGTATTTAGTCAACTTAGTGTTCGAATAGTGATGTCATATAAGAAGTAAATTGATGATTCATTTTCTTTTCAGATGGGTAACCTACACGACTTTTCTTTCTGACTTCGATCAGTTCGATCTTACGTTAGCCTTAGAACAACTATACTTTTGCCTATAAAGTGAGTATTTCTAGACTACATACAATATGTTGGATGATGATGATGTCAATATATTCATTATTATGACGAAGTTTTACTACGCAGCCAGACCTGAAATCGCGAAAAAAATATTTTTAGCATTTACAATTTCATTATCAATTTCAGGGTTGGCTTCTTCGTAAAAAATAATTATAAAATATACTCGTAAAGTCTAGATTCCACACAATTAGGATATAGGTAGAATAGATCGTAGGAGGGGTGACGGGGGGTGGCATTTCCAAATGTGGCTCGGATGGCTCGTTAAATTGTTGTCTTCGCCGTTATACTATAAAAACGTCTATCGTCTAGATTCCACACAATTAGGATATAGGTAGAATAGATCTTACTCGTAGAAGGGGTGACCGTGGGTGGCATTTACATCCGTGGCTCGGATGGCTTGTTAAATTGTTGTCTTCGCCGTTTAGTCACGTAAGAGCATTTCAGGCGGCTAAGAAATTCTGACGCAAGGCCTATACGAATTTACTAACTTACATATAATTATAGTATGGATCTATCTAAGGAACACGGGTTATCCATACAAATACCTATTAACGCTTATCGAATAATTTTATTCTACTTCCCTTGACAGAAAAAAATTCTCACGGAAAACCTAGGGAAACCGGAACTGTTACTGACACCGCGAGCTAGAAGCCTAATGGCGGCGCACATGTATCATTGTTACCGCACATGCCAGATGTATAACGTAATGGCACGGCGCCGTGTATGGCCAGCTTTACTCCGCTTATGGTGCAACGTTCCGAGCTATGAATTTCTTGAATATTTTTGTAGTGACACCAAAGAAAGAAACAAAGCTGTAGAGTCGCTTTATTTGTGATTTTTCGTACTATAGGTTGGTGTCATAACATAGAACGGCAAATCCAATCCCAAGACAAAAAACAATGACAGGTAAATGTTTGTCTGAAAGCGGCAGTTAAACGTATTAAAAAAATAAACAATATTTTTGGGTAACCAAAAATGTTACTGATACCGCGAGCTAGAAGCCTTATGGCTTGGCATGCCTCATTGTTACCGCACATGCCAGATGTATAACGTAATGCCGCGGCGCCATGTATGGCCAGCTTTACTCCGCTTATGGTGCAACGTTCCGAGCTATGAATTTCTTGAATATTTTTATAGTGACACTAAAGAAAGAAACAAAGCTGTAGAGTCGCTATAATTGTGTTTTTTTTCTACTGAAGGAATAAGGGAACGTTAGTGTCTTAAAAAATAAAAGCGAATCCAATCCCAAGACAAACAATGACAGGTGAACTTATGCCTGAAAAACATTGTCCTGTTGTTAGGCAATAAACGTAGATAAAAAATACGTATTTTTAACGTTTAACACGGAAATCTTAGGAGAACCGCAAACTTTACTGATACCGCGAGTTATAAAGTCTTATGGCGGCGCATACCTCATTGTTACCGCACATGCCAGATGCATAACGTAATGTCGCGGCGCCATGTATGGCCAGCTTTACTCCGCTTATGGTGCAACGTTCCAAGATATGAATTTTTTGAATATTCTTGTAGTGGCACTAACGTAAGAAACAAATCTGTAGAGTTGATAGGTTTGTGAAGTTTTTTGTTGAAATAAACAATAAAAGTTCCAATAAAATTTTGCAAAGTGCAAAAACCAAGAGCAAATATGTATATTCTAAGTTTGGGTGCTTCATATTCAACCACAACGTCGCTTACCATCAGGCGATGGTCAAGCGAGAATTTATGCGAGACAAAAAAAGTCAACAGATAGGTACTACTAGGTACAACAACTACTAGGTAGTACAACGGATGCTTAGAAAAGCCAAATCATTCGAAATCATTACAAAAACTGAAACATTATTCAATAATTATTTTTTGCAAAAAATAGCATGACCGACTTCAACCTTTTACAGAACTCGCGAATATTTCTCACGGATCGATGTAGTTTTCACATTATTTTTCAGTCAAAGTTTTCAGTCATCAAAAATGGCTCAGCCGATTTCGATAAAATTTAAATGAGACCAATTTCGAAGTACACTCCTACCAATAAAAACAATTTATCGAAATCACACCGATACGTAAAAAGTTATGCGTGGTTACTCATAAAAAATACGCGTCGAATTGAGTACCTCCTCCGTTTCGTCGGTCAAAAATATAAACCACTTACTGCTGTATGCCTTTTCTGTTCTGGATAAAACATAGAACTGATCTCGTCACCAAAAGTAGAACGCTTGGGTAACAACAGGTGTGCTCCAGAGTGTCCGGTTCGGGGTGCCCGGCCCAAACCGGGACCGACAGTGATATGTGGCCCTTTTACTAAATCGTGGGCCTAAATGCGTGTATGCAAATATCAGTGAGTTGCAAAATTACTCGAGGCAAAGCGAATGCAATCAATTTACTAGAGAAATGGTCCAATATATGTACCTACATGATCTTAAACGCCATGGCTAAGTACTCTTAGGTATATAATATTATAGTTATATAGACTCTCTGTTTGTACATAGACTCTATTGATGCTTTCATTATTAATAGAGATGAAATTTTTGCAAGATACTTGGGTGCTTTGGAGTGTAGCTGGATTAATTGGAATAATCCCCACTGGTTCACTTTAGGAATTTATACAGAGTGTATGCTGAGTGTTAGTTTTGTCGTAAACATGACGCATGTAATTTGTATAAACTTGTTCTCGCACAAAGTGTTTCAAAAACGCGCTAGTGGCGCTGTATATTTTTTCATACAAATTACATGCTTACGCACTCGCAGCGAGCGCGTCATGTTTACGTCAAAACTCACATTCAGCATACTGAGACGCTCTCACTCGTCTCAAATCGTCTCGTGACTAGTGCGGACGAGCGAGCAGGAGCTAGAAGTTGTAAGTTTGAAAAAACCGTCTCATCCTTTTTCAGTTGTCCGGGATTTTGCCGCCTTTATCTGGGCCACTGCCGGCCCCTGTAATAGGGGGGGGGGGGGGGGTAATGAGTAGGTATATAATACCTACTCATTACCTATTCAAGTCATCATAAATGCCTCGCTAATAATTTGCTGGCTGCCTCGACCCATGCTATTTATCTGGGTGATCGATTTAATGCTCTTATGATTTTAATCAACTCAAAATAACAATTTCAAAGGAGATAGGCGAGAACTGACAAAAAATTTGAACAAATTTTAAACGTGTTAGCAACCGTTAGATGACGAAAAAGTATTCTGTAATTTCGTATTTCGTAGCTACTGCTAAAATGATGATGATTAAAATATTAAGACTTGGATTCCAACAAAATCACTAAACGGCTCTCGTTCGGCATCTTGGTGTTAAGCTGTGATCATTGATGATTATATTTTACAGCAAGCCCTAATTAAACATCTCGATTGCTCGCTAATGTCTCTTTACGTAAACCACAGCATAGATTAAGCTAATCTGCATATTAATAGGTTCAGCAATTAGAGCGACTATCGAGGCCGCCTGCACACCTTTTGTTTCTGTGCTGCGCTGGCGCCGCCCCTTTGAACACTAGACTATATTGATTGAATTAGACACGCTTTGACCAGCTTTCCGGCATTTAAAATAACGAATGATTCACAGTAAGTTCATAGAACACCGATAAAATTAAAATGCTATATCCATACAGAAACTCACGCTCACCAAACAAAAGGCTACGCTCTAGCGACGTCATATAGCGCTCATAGCGTACTTTGACCAGGTGTTTCTTAGCGATCAAGCAAGTTCAGCAACGCAACAAGATTCGGCACAGTTAGTTGTCCGATGCTTGGGTGACCACGGATGGCATTTACAAAAAAGCACTGCCATGGCTTGCATGACACGTTAAGCTTTGGGTCCCAGTTGTTTAACAGTTTAGCCATGTCGGTGGAATTCAAGCGGCTTAAAAACTCTGACACCAGGGCTAGCCATCCGGCCTATAGAAACGAACTTACTTTATGTGACGCGTATAGCTGGCATACGCGACATACCCGTGAAGACTGAAGACGTGATGCGAAGGTCGTGAACAGTCCATCTGTTCGCGGTATACGTTAGCAAATAAAATTTTCCCAAATTATTCTTTTAAGATTAGAGGTATATAAATCCTATTAACATACATACATTTAGATCAGAGTCAAAACGACTGGAAATGATATCATATACCTTATGTGATGAACTCAAGAATACTTAGGTATCCAGGTTAGTCTAAATTTGAAGGCACTTACGAAATTCCGGGACCTGAAGGTTATTGGCGCTCAACATCTAAGCATAGAACCAGACAGCATGTGCAATTTTGAATCCGTGACCAAAATACCAAGTCTACAAACCCCAAATAACAAGTAAAGATAAATCTATTTCACCACCTACTACAGCTATAACAACATCAAAGAACCGAGCGACATTGATGATATCAACTTGGAAAACAGCCCAGAAACACCTAGTTCAAGACAAAGTAAAAACAAGTACACCTTGTAGTAAATACATAAACATAGCAACGATAAATTAAAATTTAACTATCTACCGCGGCCTTGGAAGGCTTATAAGACCACTTTATTAAGTGGCCCGCCACCTACACGAGGGAACCAGATCCCGGGGCCCGGATTCTGAGACGTTCGATATAAATTAAGGCGTAGACACATAGTATAGGCCGAAACAAACTTCTTGATGATTGTGAACTTAGCTACAAGGTGCGCAAAACCTTTCCATTCATTACGGCTAGAAAGGATACAAAAAAGATTCTTATGGCACCTGGCCTTCTCATCAAGGAAAGTAAAAATATTAACTTCTTACAAAAAACGATTAGCCTTTTTCAAAATTAAACCTTTGGAAGACCGTCGAAAAAAATTGGATTTAATTTTCATTCACAAATAACTGCACAATAGCGTTAATAGTCCGATTCTTCTAGCCAAATTTAAATTCAGATTTCCATTTAGGTACCCGCGCAAACCCATAACTCCTTTCGCTCCTATCTTCCGTAGAACCGTGTTAGGCGCAAATTCTCCAGTGCCCAGAATAAGTAGGCTCGTTAACGAATATCAACATAAACGTAATTTGGATATATATGGAGACAGTTTGTCTAAATTTAAAATTAATTTGAATTCCATAAAGGCCGAAATGGCCAAATAGAAAATGTTAATTTAATTTATTTTTTAGATTAGTTTAGTCTAGTAAACTATCTGAAGATTATGAAATACTAGTACTTAATCTTATTTTTAATAATATTCTTTATTGTTATGTAAAGTTAAATGCATGCTGTGCTTCCTTAAAAAAATAGCACATTAAGTTAAATTATATTGTAAGTGTTTATAACTTATGTAATAATGTAGTTATTAATGTGAAGCCTTAATAAATAAATAAAAAAAAAACACCTAATCCTGACTGAAGCACAGATAACCGCTGCGCGAGGATTGGGTTTCGTGCAGCTTGTAGCTAACTTCACAGCCGCCAAGAAGTTTGATTCGGCGTGTATGCCACCGTGCCACGTACCGGTAAGCGCAACGTAGCATACTGTGTGTTGAACCAATATAATCTAATCAAGACTGCAGGATCGCGATGGGTCAAGCCGCACTTTATTGCAAATCCGTATGGGAGGCCTAGGTCCAGCAGAAGACATCCTACGGCTGACCTTTTCGATAAACTGTCATTCATACTTACGAAATTACTGAGTAAGACAAAAAAAATATGAAATTAGTATGAAAATGAGGCGAGCCAGGAGGCTGATTGACAACGACACCTTGACTAAGTCACAGCTGCAAAGTCTTGAGCATCGTCGCAAGGTAGCGTGTTTGTCGGCCTTTTACCGGATACACTTCGGAGAGTGTGCCCAGGAGTTGCACAATCTGGTCCCCCCTGCCCCTTTCTTCTATCGTACGGCTAGACAGACGCGACCAAAGCGCCACCCTTTTATGGTGGACATCCCGCGCGTTAGAACCAAGCGTTTCGAATCCTCATTCCTCATACGAACAGCCAGAATGTGGAACGCTTTACCTGGGTCTGTCTTCCCGTTAAAGTACAACGTGGGTGTCTTCAAATCCCGAGTAAATAGGTATCTTCTAGGTAAGCGTGCTACACCCTAGACCGCACATCTGCTTAACATCAGGCAGTGTGTAGTCAAACGCGAACCTATTCGAAATAAAATAAAAAAAAAGAAAAGTTACGAGCAGCACCACCATTTAACACCATTTTTTAAAGTTTTCCTATAAATCCGCCAATAAAGAAAAATAATAACTCGCTTTTATCTAAAAAATTTGAAATATAATTATAATTTCTAATGATTTGATATGATAATTTTCTATAAGTATACGGTAATGTTTTTCTTCAAAAATGTCTGCAGAGCAGTAAGAAATGTTTGCTAGAGTATGTCTCTACCGACCGGACCGTGTATCTCCACCCTAAAAGCCCTGTTTTTCTAGATAATTAAAATATCTGAAATAGTGTAGAGCATGTGAGAATAGCGGCGCATATTACTTCACAATCGGTTTAATATAAGAAACCATCGTTAATTTTTGAGGTAATCATTATTTCGTTGGGCGAAACTTAATTGTTTTTTTATTGATTAGTTATGCAAACGGTGATGCGGCGACACATCGAGAGCTTTGTTAGGCCGTTAATTTCTTTGTTTATGTATTTGAATTGTAGCAATCGACGCTCGTCTGTGATCGTAAATAAGTTACTGGAAAATTTGTGTCAGCGCCCCAAAGCCGTTCTTAAGTTACTGGAAAAATTGTGTCAGCGTCCCAAAGCCGTTCTTAAGTTTTTGGAAAAATTGTGTCAGCGTCCCAAAGTCGTTCTTAAGTTTCTGGAAAAATTGTGTCAGCGTTCCAAAGCCATGTTCGATTATTGGAGTCATTGGAGCTGAGCAATACATAAATCCAAGTAACTACCTAATCAGTTCATGGAAGGCTTCGAGGATCCACCAAAGTAAGTGACAAGTATCTACTTACTATACTGTCCGTCCAGAAATTCACGTTACCCTATAGTTTCGTGGTCGTGGCTGGCTAAGTCATCAGTCATCAGGGATTGTAATTAACATGCCATTAATAACAATATTGTTTTATTTATGCAGGAAACCTCTGGGTAGAAACCTCTACAATGTGTTCACCTAAGATCAAGCAGTCCCTCGGCGGGATCACAAAAGATAAAGATGAAATATGGCGAGACGAGCCTGAACTGTACTGCAACGGATGGAACACAAAAGCATTCAATTAAGAAAAGTAGAAAGAGGGACGAAAGGCACTTGTACTATGGTACTTGTATTATGGTTTCAAGGCGCCAAAATTGTAGTAAAAAATCGGATTCGCCAAAATTGATCGGAAAAATAGACACTCTCTCACGGAACCATGTCTGCTTAATGATCCAGAGACCAAAGGTTCGATTCTCGAAAAATAGACGAGCTAAAGAGTAAATGCATAGATAAAACTCTGTTCAACTTTGATTCACTTCGACTAACTGCCTAAATAGTATGAACCATTTGTAATCAGAAAAAGATTAATAAACTGACCTGCCATCAAAACAATATGTTGACCTAACAAATACTAATTGAATTTTACGTTCTCAAATACCGGCAATACAATGATAGAGCTTTTCCGCACTAGCCATTTAGCAATGAGAGAATCGTTAACATGTAACAAAGCTCTATCAACGGTAGCTGTCTCGCGCGGCCCATCCATCATAGCTGGGCCTTATCACATTAGCATATAACCTGCGATAACATACCTACATGTTATAGATGCACAATGGGTTAGGGTATTAGCGCACTAAGTGTAACCAAAGGTTGGACTCTCTCCCATCATTGTTGGCGTTTGGCGGTTGGCGTGTTCCTGTGATTATGTTGACGTCCTAACGCTCTGCTTGCCGGTATAATTACGTCGTTTCCATTAGAGAACTTTACGGCCCCATCGGCGATCTGTTCTGCCAACAGAGCTTTCAATATCTGTTATTTTTCTTCTTCTCAGCCATTAGGACGTTCACTGCTGGACATATGCATCTCTTATAGATTTCCAACAAGAAGGGTCGGAAGCGTGTTCCTGAGATCTTGATCAGATGATCGGTTTACCTAGTCTTTAGTCCGTAGCGACTAGAGACCTCATACTGCCAAGTACAGCTTAGAACGTCCATCCTCAAGGCGGACTGATAACTTTAGTATCGTAGGCATAGCGGAGCCTTCGATCCAAGGAAAAATCTGTATCCGGGAGTGTAAAACGATTGTAATAGTGATGATGATTCATATCTTAGTCCAGTGCACGAATACCTCCCCATACTTCACGGTACTCTATATTAGTATATTGTAACAATTGTTCTCACGGCGCTGCGGCCGAATACAAGGCGGACGTGGGCGAGCGAACCTTGGCTGCACTAGTATAGTGCGCGAAATCAGAAGAACACTTACTATGATCTATTATAGCTTATACCTACCTACATCTTATATACGAGTACATACCTGTTTCTTAGTACAAAATTTTGATCTCATAAATGACAAACATGATGTTCAAACGATTTCGATGAAAGATTTAGGTGACTTTTCTTTACCTGTTGGCATAGGCGATGCGATATTTAAAGAAAAGGCGATTCTCGATTTTTAACCAAATTCCAAAAAGGAGGAGGTTCTATGTTAATCTGTATGTTTTTTTTGTATGTTCATCGATATTTACGCTAATTATGAACCGAATCAAAAAATTCTTTTTAGTCCGAGGTGGTCCCATTTAAGCAGGGCTGAGCCGTTTTTGAAAAATCAACAATAGTGTAAAAATTGTAGGTATACCTACCTGCATCAATTCGATGCGGCCTATTCGAATTTTGTAGAAGATGGAAGTCGGTTTTGTCATTTTTGCCTAAAATTATTATATTGAAGAGATTCGATGGCGTATGAGAATACAATAGCCCCTGAGACAGTGTAATGGATATAGGTAAAACAATTCTCTTCGAGGATAATTGAAATGATACAACCTTTTCTATCGACTCACGTCTACTATTGAGATAATCTCAACCAGAAACTATAACACAAAAAATAGATCGCGTATTCATTTACGCCGTGATATCTGAACCTATTGTTACTGAACACATCTATAAAAAAAACTGGACAAGTGCGAGTCAGGCTCGCACATCGAGGGTTCCGTACAAACACATTGTTAAAATAATCAAAACCTGTTTTAGCATGTGCTAATGAAGTTCTTTTATATGATACCTTAAATGATACGATTTACTCACTTTGAATTTTGAACCCATATTTTGTGAATTTTGAGGCCCTATTTTTTTGTGATTTGAATAAAAATGTACAGTTTTCATATTTATTCCTATATGTGTTCTCTGAGACAATGCTTTTCGCCAAATTTTACAGTTCTATGTCAACGGGAAGTACCCCGTAGGTTTTGGTTTTTGTGAGTATCGAAATATGCGGTTTTTTACAACATAAACGGCTCTAACTTTTTTATACGATAACTGAGAAGTATATCTTTTACACAACTGCAAGAATTCATCGATATACATATACAGTTTAAATTTCAACTCGATATCTTTACGCGTTCCCGAGATAAATAGTCTTGACATACACACAGACGGACAGACGGACAACAAAGTGATCCTATAAGGGTTCCGTTTTTTCCTTTTGAGGTACGGAACCCTAAAAACCCTACCTTGGTATGAATATGTAACTCTGATGTTATGGTATTGATTTCGCAAAATGATATCATCGATTCACAGATCGTATGAAATGAATACGCAATAATCACACTTCCTGAAATAGTTTTTACACGTTTTTGGTACGGATAATTTGCTCTGACATTTAAAAGTCCTGTAACAGGAGCTTACCTACATTACGCCATACATTCCGTAAACAGAACGATGGGGCAGGTTTATAGATTGCTATGAATTAAACTCGCTCACGATTCGTTAATTGCGAAAATTTACTTTTTGTTATTACATAATGTTAATAAACTATGTTTTAATTCAAATGTTATCATCATCATCACATTAGCTGTAGAACATGTACTAGCTGCTGTAGATACGCGTAAAGACTTTTCCAACAGTTTTCTAATCAAAGATAAAATAGGTATCAATCGACTTGCATCCAGTGTATTCCTACTACCTCAGTAAAAATAGACGTTTTTTTTGTCAACTATGCAATATGCGGTTTTTTATGACATAAACGGCTCTAAACAATAACTGAGAAGTTTTTCTTTTACATGACTGCAAGAGATCATAGAATATATAGGTACTTATACAGTTTAAATTTCAATGGATTGGAAATTTCCGATCCATTTTTAGGGTTCCGTACCTCAAATAGAAAAAACGGAACCCTTATAGGATCATTTGTTGTCCGTCTGTCCGTCTGTGTGTATGTCAAGACTCTTTATCTCGGGAACGCGTAAAGATATCGAGCGAGTCATCAGAGTCCCTTTTCCGAAGACTGCCTGTGTCAACCGGTGCTTAACTTTGATGATGGTTTAAAAAAACACCTAAAATACGCTCTACGCCTTCTCCACTGGCATTTTAACTTCCTAATCCGTTGGACTTGTGGACGTCGTCGTCGCGTCAGCCAAAGGACGTCCACTGCTGGACACAGGCCTTCCCTATGGATCTCCAATAAGATGGCATCCAGCGCGATTCTGCGATTGATGGGGTCATCTGTCGACCTTGTGGATGGACGTCATACGCTGCGTTTGCCGGTACGTGGTCTCCACTCGAGAACTTTTTGACCCCATCATTAGTTCTCCGTTCTATATGCCCTGCCCACCGCCACTACTTACATACTACTTGCCAATCCGCTGGGCTATGGCTATCTGTTAGACTATATCGGTAATCACTTCATTAAAACTCGCGTGAGAATTCATTATACTAAAGAAAACACCGGTTTTTACTCACGTATAATATCGCGGCCGGGCGCCAGTCGGGTTCCCAGCGGGCCGGCCGCGATATTATACGTGAGTGAAAACCGGTGTTTTCTTTAGTATATCGGTAATTTTGGTTCATCTACAGATCTATAGTTCAGTAATTTGCTTTAGCAATCAAGTAATCATAATAATTCATAAAGCAATAATCGCGACATGACCCGCGCCCGCCAAAGCCGGGAGGTCGCGGCCTTGTCGGGCGGCGCACGCGCACCGATAAGCCGCCGATACGATCGCTGATCTAGATGCCGACTGATTACGCAACCACTAATGAAAACGCATGTTTGTATTGATTGTATTAACACTTGCTTGTATGGGGTAGGCGCCTGGTGACAACCGGTGAGAAGGACTGCGACATTTTTGTGTGTGTAATCATGTCGATACAGACATAAGGCAGTCAGTCATTTCGCAAGAGGCGAGAAAATCTTCGAAAAAAACTTAATGTAAGTGACTGCATGAAAATAAAAGATATAGACATGATAGTACCTACATAGTTTGGGTCTCATTGTAAAATTAGTATGATTTAGGCGACTTTGGACCTGATCGACCAATCATTGAAGGTGATGATCAATGTTAGAACAGCTCATACCTATACAGGGTTATTTCTAATGAATTAGCATCCTTTTAGGGGCTTATTGCATAGGTACTTCAAAACTAACAACTTTTGAAAAACGACTTATGTCAAAAATCAAAAAAAAATTTTGTTATTCCATAGAAAAATATCGTTCACCCGCGACAAAATGTATGGAGCAGCTGATTTTTTTTTAGTTTTGACAAAAGTTGCATAACAAAAGTAAGTTAGTTAGTTTTGATGTATGCAATAAACCCCTAAAAGGATGCTAATTGATTAGGTATAACCCTGTATACATTTATATGACTTCCAAAATTTACAAACCATTTTTTGATCCCCCATGACATGGGTATCAAAGGATAAGCTAAAGTAAGGGGTATAGGCTGAAGCCCAATCCTGGCAGAATCTCGCATTAACAGCTGCGCGAGGATCGGGTTATCCGCAGCTTGTGTCTAACACTACAGCCGCCAAAAAGTTTGATTCGGCCTATAATAAACCTAGAAAAAGCTTGATTCTAAAAGCTTTTTCTTAAGGCGCTGCCCAAAGACAAAAATCTGTAAAACGCCATGTTTTTCGTCGCACAGTTAGACGTAACTGTTACTAATACAAACTTGAAAAAAAAAATACAAAGCACACAATAATAGTTCACAAGAGAGACTTTTACAATAATATTGCAAAAAAATTATTGAAATTTTGTAAAATTGAAAAAAAAAATCACAAAAAAAAGCTTCAGAAAAAAATCTTTCGTTTCGCATTTCTCAATATTTAGATCGATAACCACTATATTTTTAGTAATCATAAAATAGGAAATTTACTAAACTAAAGACATATCTATATATTTAATCGCAAACACGGCTTCATTTTTTTTTAAACGAACCAATACTGCGAAAATTTATCGAATTCTCATCTCGAGTTTCGTCTAAAAACAAACGACACGCGATTTTAGACTCTATTTGTATACTGCAAGACATTATTGTAAAATACCTAAAAGTTTACTGTCGGAGCGTCTTAAACTTTTCATAATGCAAAACACAGGTTGTAATTAAAAGCTTGGACGGCCTTTATTGAACAGAGGTCTTCTGGCTTCTAGGAAGAACTCACCGCTGTGTAACCTTTATGAGAATTAACTACTGTGCTTTCATTAATATAATTAATATTATCTCAAACACACGTGTTTGATTCATTTGCGCAAAAATGCGTTCACAACACGAGTGAGGCCATTCTATTGTTTACAATGGACCTTAGACCGCATTCATCAGTCAAGCCGATACCAGCGTGGCTCAATAGACTCAATCAGCTTTGGCTCCATTTGGAACAATAACTCCGGACAGGGTAGACAGCGCTACAGTATTATTTTGTAGATCTACTGTTATTGATAGGTATATCTAAGTAAAATAAAGGGCAGTGGCGTAACTATATCATCTGAGGCCCGTGGCAAATTCTTTAGATGGGCCTCTCCCAATAAAAATTGTCGCGTTGTAATTTAATTTTAATAAACCACTTAATCCACACGTTGTAATTTAATTTTCATAAACAATTACCCAACAATATTAATAAAATTATGTGTATTTTAGTTCAATACCTAGTAAATCTTATTTTCTAAAGCAGCAAGCAGGGGACACAAAGACTTTTTAAATATTACTTTTGGAATTAATTACAAAATCTAGCCATATAAAATCTGAGCCAACGGGAAATCTTTCACGCGAGCGCAACGAGTACATTTTTTGTGATTTTATTATAAACTTCAAGTTTTAATTTGATATAAACATCAGATAAAGAGAAGTACAGACAAAAAACAAAAAATAATGAACATAGAACGCGAGCGCAGCGAGCGTGAAATTTTTTGGATGTTTTATATAGTAAACGGAAAATTTGAGATGAGATGCGACTAAAACAAATATTTCGATTTGTACAAAGCGCGAGCGCAACGAGCGCGAAAATTTTTCTGGTTTTTTTTCTTTGAAGTAGTAAAATTTAGAAATTTTGTTCAAAATGTTGGGTTATGGCATCTTGAGCCGGGGCCCCTCGGGTCGCGGGCCCGTGGCATTTTGCCAGCCCTGCCACCCTATAGTTACGCCACTGATAAAGGGGCTCTTGATATCAAAGAAAATATTTACTCCTACTTGATATGCCGGAAACATACGAAGCAAAAAAAGTTTCTCCATAGAACAGCAGAATTTTGCAACATTTCAGGATTAGTTCCTGGCGGATCAGGCAAAGTTTGGTCTACAATCTACAATGGACCTTAGATAAAAATATGACTTTAAACTCGATCAGCTTGGAACCATTTGGAACAATCTAGGTACGTACTGGGTAGACAGTGCAATAGTCTTATTTGCAGATTTACGGTTATTGAGACTTTTTTAAAAGTTCGTTCTTGTGATCTTATAATATTTTATTTTGTAGTTAAGCGTTTTAGTTATGTAAAAGGAGCTCTTGAATTGGCCGTATATATTTTATTTAATAACTTTGGTCCTTAGAATTAATAACTTTGGTCCTATGCTTTGGTACATACTTGCTAAGAACATTTACAGACATGGTTTTTGTATTCATAGAAGCTGTTAATTTTGTTTAAGTGCGTTATATTTTTCACAGTAATCAAGAGCTTGAACTAAGTGCAATTCTCAAACTGAAAATCATCTGGTTACTATTATAAATAGCATTTTCAACAGATTTTCACGAACCCATGACTGGCAATACCGTCCACATACCCGCCGTGTCACAATTTGTATCGCTTTGCTATGACATACGTGGCCAAGCTTTTGACAAACGATGCAGTCAAGTGTTATCAGATTGGCCTTGGACTCACGTTGGGCAAAGATAAGCGTGCCATTTGTTGGGGCAGGTAGCGTTGGTCACGTTTAGAGGAGATAATTTATTAGAATAATCGCCTTGGCTGATCTTACTGATAATTATCTATAAAGATCTTTGACTCATTGTATTTGTCTCCGCTTCGAAAAGTGGATTAAATAGATATTATTACATCAGAAAATTCATTCACTCATACGTTTTATTAATGTTGAGGCGGCACGAAGCCTTAGTCAACACCGGCCTTTGAGCCTTTCGGCAAACTTTGTTACTTTTTTGTTGTTTTGTAGTGTTGTTGTACATTACACATTTTTTTAAACTTGAAATTGAACATGTCATACGAGCCACGGTAGCCCTGAATTGAAAATGTCGCCCACGGCCACCCATAAGAAAAAACTAGTCCAGTTACGCTCACTGAAATTTCCGAACTTATTTTTAAAAGTTATCTAAACCTAAAACAAGGGCCAAGTCTAAACATTGTTAACTCCTGATTTAAAGGCTAGTTTACTTTAAACGTATCTTTACACGAAACAATCTCATCGCCCGGTTGCTAAAAAGGCGTTCAAAATCTCATTTTCCTTATTCCAAAACTTAATTTCTCAACATCAATTAACGTATAATTTACAAATTCAATTCCAATGAGTCACCGGCACGTTAACGATCATTTTATACGTTTAACATTGAACGAGATACGCTGTTAGTGGCGACAAGTGGGAAATGTGGCTTGCCCTTACCGGGCGTGTGTCACATCGTCCACCATTCCAAAATGTACTACGAGAACTTGCTTACGCCGTAAGGCCAACTGCACACTGGCTTATACGCGGTTAGCTTAGCTAGTCTCTAGCTAGCAGTGTTTGTATATTTCGATATCTTTTGAGTTAACAAAATACATCGAAAATCAATTAATTATGTTATTGATTCATTTAACATTGAACAAGATACGCTGTTAATGATGACAAGTGGGAAATGGGGCTTGCCCTTACCGACCGTGTCACAACTTCCACCGTTTCAAAATGTGCTACGAGATCTTGCTTATGCCATATGGATGGCTGCCCAGTGCCCACTGGCACCAGCAGCAAATGAGCAATAGTTGGAAGCGGTTCTTTGCATATTCATTCGTCCGAGCATAAAGCCTAACCATTTGGTAACCGCACCACTTACCTAACGCGTGTCTATTTATAACTCAAAAGTCATTTAGTATAATTGAAAATACCGTCTGACATAATCTGCTCTTAAATATCTAGAGGTTGAACGAGGGCCGTCGTGGTCTATTGGTAATGACAACCGCCTTACAATCGTGAAGTCGTGGGTTCAAATCCCGGTCCCGTCCCAATCAATTCCTTGGAGTTTATGTACGGATTTTCACACCATAGGCTTTTCGGTAAAGGAAAATAATTATCGTGAGGCAACCTGCTTACGTCCGTAATAATAAATTCCATGCGTATGTGAATCCACCAACTCGCACTGGGCCAGCGTGGTGGTTATGGCCCAATCACCCTTTGTGAGTACCTTAGGCCTACGTCCTGCAATGGACTATTAAAAAGGCTGGTACTGTGCAGAACGTAAGCAAACCAAATCTAAACAACCGTTTGGATGCGATCGCTACTCGTCTGGTAACTTAAAACAGTCAGTGTGCGATCGGCCTAAATATGATTCAATATGTTCACTAAATGTATTAATTTGCGCAAGACCTTTCTGACATGAGCGAGTAAAGTAGCTAGAACGTAAATATTTATACAAGGTGCTTTTTAACAATCAGCTAGAGCTCACGTGAGGATGATGTAATTATACAATATAAGCTCTAAATCGTTATAAATAAATACAACTATATGACCTTTATTTACCTCATTAAAATTGACAAAGAAGTGACACGCTGATGTTACTTGAGACAGAAGTATTTGAAATGAATTACTAAATGAATTGTTATTTTTTAACCCATACTATCCCACTTCTGTGCAAAGGTCTCATGAAAGGAATTGTTAAAATTAAATTTATTTTTGAGACCTATCATTGGATGCAGCTATATTAAAGATAGAATAGATAGTGATTTTTTAATTTAAAGAAAAATGGAGAATTTCTTAGCTGTCGCGCATTCGCTACGAACTATGGAAAACATAATAAAAATAAATTAGGGATATAATAAATAAATTATAGAAATACCAGTGATAAATAAAATACCAGATTACTTTGATTATAAATATATTTCCTCGTGTTTATTTCTATGAAATAAATAACTGTACCTATATCTATTGCTAAATCTATACTATAACTAAATCTAAGTATAAATGCTTCTATGGCTTAATTCATATCTAGGACAGCGAAGGAACAAATCGATTATTTTGTGAATAGATTTTAAACAGAGCTTTATTCATATTCTTAAACAACTAAAATATGTTCTATCTCGTTTTCTCAGCGTACAAATAACATCAGTAAGAAGTAAATAGAACATTCATGAGTTTTAAATTAAGTAAGTAAGTTCGTATAGGCCGGGTGGCTAAACCAGCCCCCCGACCGCCTAAGCAATAGCAATCGTTTATGACTTCATTTTAGTCATTTGGTACCGCCTATGTGACGTTAGCCATCAATTGCTTTGCGCGGATTGCGAAAGCAATCGTTGAATGAACAACTTTGATGGCTAACGTCACATAGGCGGTACCAAATGACTAAAATAAAGTCATAAACGATTGCTATTGCTTAGGCGGTCGGGGGGCTGGTCAGTTTTAAGCTGTCTGAAGACCATTGACTAAATTAAATTAATTTATTGACCGTGTATGAATAAATAGAGCAAAATATACAAATCAATTTACCACTAAAAAAATAATAATACTACATACATACCAATTTAAGATCCATTTAATCTTACCACTAAATAAAAAATACTACATGGTAATTTAAAAATTGCTACTACTTCTAAAAAAATATATAACTTTGTTGCAAAATAAATAATAGATACATAGTAAGATTGACTTTTTTGAAAAACCTAAAAAAACAACTACATACGTTATGATGCTAATAAAGTGGGACAAATCAGATAATCCCTTAAGAATTATGGGCATTTTAAAGTATAAAAATAAGAAAAAAAAAATTGAATGACGACACAAAAAGATAAATTAAGTAAGGACGCGAATTTATGACTATAATAAGTAAAATTAAACATTTATCTTACAACTTATCAACCAGAATAATTACATTATTAAACTGGCGTTACTGCTGTTTACGACGTACTTAACCCGACATTTTAAATATATTGCAAAAGAAAGAAGTTGTCATGAAAAATCAGACAATAAAAAATACCTGAGTCAAACTTAGGGGCCAGTTTTGACCACATTCGGGCCATTTTGGGTCTGGGAAAGCTTTTCGTTGTATTAAAAATAAAATGACCACGTTAATTTTCATAATAAAGTCGTTACACAATGAGATAGGTATTAGTTTAAAGCATGTTTCTTTATCTTTATCGTTTCTATTTGCTATTATAATATTATTTACCTATTGCTCTTTATATTTATTTTTTAATTATATTTTTCCACTTATTTTGTTATAATCTATGATTACGATCGAAAAATTCGGCATACTTTCTTTGATAACGGCTCGATTAAATCGAAATTACTAGATAAAGGCCGCGCCAAACAAGTTGGCGGATATGAAGTTAGCTACAAACTCCGCAATAGTCTATCAACGCGCGGCTTTATGTGAGCTGCAGTCAGGATTGGATATTGCGCACCTTGTAGGTAACTTTACATGTGCCAACTTGTGTGGCGCGGCCTATACATATACGGAATTAAAACGATATTTTTTCCGATATCGATCATCTCCGCAATACTATTGTAAATGTACAATTTCCATTATTATATTAAACATTGTCACATTTGAAATATATCATGTGTATGTAAAATTAGAAATGGACAGGTTTCATATCAGTAAAATAAATATTATTAACGACTGTACTCATACACTTATGACAAGCATATTTAGTCCAAAAGAGCTTTGCCTCGCTTTAAGCACGTTACATGTCATATCAGATAGAAGTTAACAAGTACTTTATATCATATTTAACCAATTATATCTTTAAGACAAAATGATAAGGATCAAATTACCTTACGATTACGATCCATCCTGGTTATGCAACTGCTTCAGCTGTTTCAGCACAGTGTCCAGGAGCTTTCTTCTGTCCCTTTCGTTTTTCTTCAGTACGGAGAAGACAGAAGCTTTCTGCTCGGCTTCTTTGAACTTCTCTAGAAGGGAGGCGGCGTCGCGCGGCGTCACTAGCGCATATTTCCCGCCCTCTATGCCCACGTCGTGGAGATAGGATGACCAGTCCCAGCCGGTTATGAGGTCCAGTAGTTGCCTGAGAAGAAAAAATATAAACCTTGTGGAAAGATATCTCAGCGATAATTAAACGGAATGACAACGGAAGTAAGTTTTTGCTATTGATACTTACGCGTACGTTAAATTAGTTAAAGAAATATGAAAGAAAGAAAAAAATAACAATGGGCCCTAAACTCGGCTAGACTGGTTTCGGAAGTTCGGAATGCACTTGAATTATGGAAGTATAATAATTATTTCGAAAGTAAATCACTACGGACTCTTACGCCAGGGCTAGCCTGTACGAGATTACTTACTACGGAAGGTACAAGTATCAAGTAAAGTTAGACTTGAGCCTACTGTAAGTTGGCAAAATGCCCAAGCATTCAATCAACCACACTTGTAACTTCCACCAGTCTTCAAATACAGAGTTAGCCATAAACTACCAAAATGCCCGAGCACGTCAAAACCAACCAGACCTGTATCTTTATCCAAAATTCTCACCGTAAACTGGCGTATTACCAACCAGCTAGGTAGACCTGACCTGAAATGTATGCACAATACACTTGCCAAGTTAGTCACGAAGGACTCATATCGGACGACATTGCGGTACAGGCTGGTGTGCGGCAAGGATGTCTTCTCTCACCTCTGCTGTTTCTGATAGTTCTCGATGGCATCATGAACCGGGTAAACAGTAACAAGCGTCGAGGTATAGAATGGGGGTTGTCAGAAATGTTGGACGACTTAGACTACGCTGACGACCTTAGCCTTCTTAGTCACAGGTGCGCAGACATGCAAGTAAAAATCGAGGATCTCAAAAGAGAAGCAGCAGCAATAGGTCTAAAAATAAACATCAAGAAGACGAAAGAGATGCGGACCGGAACGAAAAATACCACTCCCTTACATATTGGCCAAGAAAAGGTGGAGCGCGTTCAGCAATTCACCTACCTTGGCAGCGTCGTGTCTGAAACTGGAAGAACGGAGGAAGACATCACTTCGAGAATAGTTAAAGCTAGAGCCACTTTTGCGCAACTTCGCCCCGTATGGCAATCACGGAAGCTGACTAGACACATAAAGCTAAAAAATTTTCGGTCCAACGTATAAACCGTCCTGCTCTACGGGTCCGAGACGTGGAAGGTGACGAAAGACCTCATGTTGAAGCTCCAAGTGTTTGTCAACAGATGTCTTCGCCAAATACTACAGATTTTCTGGCCTAACAAAATCTCTAACATAGACCTACTACAGAGATGCCACGAAAGTCCAATCGAAGACCAGGTAAAACGCCGTAAATGGAACTGGATAGGTCACACGCTGCGTAGGCCTCCACACCACATTCCAAAACAAGCTTTGGACTGGAACCCGCAAGGCAAGAGAAAACCGGGCCGACCAAAACACACCTGGCGGCGTTCTATCATGGCGGACATTCGGAAAATTGGCAAAACATGGTCGGAGGTGAAGCATGAAGCCCAAGACAGGCTGAGATGGAGAGTCTCTGTGGACGCCCTCTGCCCCACCCTGGGGACCTAGGAACTAAATCATAGGTAGACCTGCAACTCCTACCAGTCTTCGAACCAGCTTCCCATAAACTGTAACGTATCGAGCACAGACCTCCCAACTAGTAAGACTCACCCACCACCAGCCTTCGGAGCCAAGGCTCGCTATAAACTGGAAAGGTGGCAGCTTCAAACTACCTATACCTGTAAGTTCCTCCAGTGTTGGAACCCAGAGCTCACCGTAAGCTGGCGAAGTTTTCCGACAACTCTCCTTCCCTCACCGCCAGTCTTCGGAGCCAGGGCTCGCCACAAACTGGCAAGGTATCAGGGCTGCTCCAAACTACCCAGACCTGTGATTCCCATCGAAGTGTTCGAAGCAAGAGCTGACCATAAGCTGACGAAGTGTTCCAACAACTCTCCTTCCCTCACCGCTAGTCTTCGCCACTGGCTTCAAACTGGCAAGGTGTCAGGGCAGCTCCAAACTACCTAGATCTGTAAGTTCTAGCAAAGTGTTCGAAGCCAGACCTCACCGTAAACTGGTTTATTTCCCACCACATTCCGGTTAACCAGACCTGCAACTGCCACTAAAGTCCCTAATCCCATAGCTTACCGTAAGCTGGCGAAGTGTTCCAACAGCTCTCCCTCTCTCAGCCCCGGCACAGGCTCTCCCGCCGCGAACTGTTCGCACTGAATCACGTCCAGGTCCAGTTGGTAGAGAGCTCCAGAGGATATCTGCTTCACTGCCGGATCTAGCAGTAAGTTGCGGAGGCGGGTGGCGATGCGGTTGGTCGCCGCTCGCACTGCAGCCACTCTAAAGTGAAAAAGAGGAAGCAAATAGGAACATTAACGAAGCCAGAAACGATTTCAATTTAATTAGGACGAGTTTTTGTGCCTTCCTAAAAAATGTTTGATTCAAGTTCTTGATGCTTAAAAACTTAACAAACAACAACAACAACAAACAAACTTAAATAATGAATTGTGCCCAAAGAATGAATTAAATAATTAAGTAATAATTAATGAAAAAAAACCAGACAAGTGCGAGTCAGGCTCGCACTCCGAGGGTTCCGAACAAATCCAGAAAATTTCACAAAATAGGTATACTCTACAAAAAATAACTTGATCTCTGCGACAGCTGTCAGAAAAATCACGCCTATGAAGTCCTGAATTTACTGTATTTAATAGTACAGACAGTACCTGTCAATGCCATACTTTATGAACATGCCGATTAGTGATGGGCGACGAATGATCGTGACCACAGAGTTTTACATAGAGTTTTAATTAAAATATCGATAGTTTATACTGACGATATTTTAAATAAAACTCTGTGTAGTGTATAATTAATATCATAACATTATTTACATGTGTACATACTTGATCTTAAATAATAGTAAGTAAATGAAATCCAATTTCTCACCTTCAACTACTCATTCGATTTCATTACAACATTGTTTGAAAATCGATTTTTTTCCATCACTATCTCAACTCTAAAAATGTCAATCTTCTACTGTCGCAGAGATCAAGTTAAATTTTATAGAGGATAGTAAGTTGTTAAAATCTCTATACTATAACCTTCGACAAAAATGTTAAGTAAAAGGTAACATTGGGAAATTATTTTAATACATGTCTGAACTATTAAAATGTGAAAAAAGAGATTAGACATCGGACAAAATGAATAGATCATTTACCTGGCCCGTTCTGGCAACTGCTCGAGTGAAGTGAGAACTCCTTTCAAATAACTGATCATATCAGTTACGAACGAAGACGCTTGCCCCGTGGGTTCCACTGAAAGAACAAATAACTTAAAAACCACTAACTTTAGTTATTATAAAGCTAATAGAAATAGTTATAGTTCAAAATCTTACAGACGATTGTTTCAAATCGACTGTAAGATTTTTATAACACACTCTTACAAATTAAAAAAGATGGTTCATCGTTTTATGAAATTAAAAGTTCACAAGCGCTATTATAATTTTTATTACCATGATGGATTTGCAACAAGAGCACTGCACTAAAGTACCTAAATCAAACTTTAAAAGGACCATTTCGAGCAATGTTCCTACGGATCGAAAAATAAAGTGAAACGCTCATCTCACCCAACAGCCAGTCGTAGTTCTCGAGGTCGAGGAACTCGTCGACTTTCTTCTCGAGATTCTCGCAGATCTGCTGCTCGGCGTCGTCGCGGGCGGCCTGGAACATGCTGCCCGCCGCCTGCACCAAACCAAATTATACTTTAACATACAGACATAAGTATGAAATTAAATAAATAAATAAATAAATATTGGGGGACATCTCACACACGGTCTCTGACCCCAAACTAAGCAAAGCTTGTGATATGGCTGCCAGAGACTGATATACTACATAGACATATTTTAAATACATACTTATATATATAGTACCTAAATAACACCCAGACACAGAGCAAACACCTATGTTTATCACAAAAATGCTTGCCCTGGTGGGAATCGAACCCACGCCTCTTTGATCCAGAAGTCAGGGTCACTAACCACTGAGCCACCGAGGCAGTCGTTCACTAATTCGGCGCCTTCGCAGATAGCGTTTTAGCTTAATTGGACAAAGCATCTGGGCCGGAATCCCAGCGGATGCAGGTTCAAATCCTGCGAACGCGTCAATTTTTGAAATGTTTATCACAAAAAGAAAGTTTCTATACACCTAGTGTGTGAAGCACGATAAAAATCATTTCACTGATTTGTCGAGTTTATACTTCTCGTCATTTCTACTCAACTAAACAGTTTAGTTAATGGAAGTGCATAATGCATATACAATAGATTTATTCGTCGTATTTATTTAGCAACGCTTGAGTCAAAGAGTTACAAACAAAGTCAATTAATAAGAAAGTTCTAGATCGTGCTTTGCTTTATAGACATTTTAAGGGAGAGATAAAAAGAAGACACTTAGTAGATACATCTTATACTCAGCCTTTTCTTCAAATTTATGTCTAAAGGGTCTGAAAGAGTATTTCGATGATCGAGAGCTGTCCACTTTTGAATCAAAAGCAAATCGATACATTTTTTTTTACTTTTTGAGCAATAATCGAGTTGAGAGTATGTGCACTTGATGTAATGTGTTCCTGTAAACATATGATACACAACAAAACAGTTGTTCAACTAAAAGTTGTATGTATATTCGCTAGCCTTTATTTGTAATATTTACCTGTGTGGTGACCAGCTCGGAGCCAGTGATATTGCTGATAAACTCGTACAGGTATATGGTCGCATCTTCCAAGTACTTCGTGTCTACGATTATCTGGAAAAAGTTGATTACAACTTTCAACTATTTTCAATCGATTTATAAGACAATATGTCGAGTTTTCTTTTTTATTTGTTTTACGATAAGAATAAAACATTAGACCTAGTGTAACATCTTTATGACTAGTTCTTCATAAGCATACATCTCGACTCGTTCTTGACTGATTTAGTTCGTCCTTATTGAGGGTAATAAAAATCGCAGACGACAAAAAACAAGCATGAATACATAGTAATGATTTTTATCGTGCGTCACACACTAGGTGTATAGAAACTTTTTATTTTTTTGAAAAACATTTCAAAAATTGACGCGTTCGCAGGATTTGAACCTGCATCTTTCTGGGATTCCGGCCCAGATGCTTTGTCCAATTTAAGCTAGAAACGCTTGTGTGCGAAGACGTCGAATTAGAGAATGTCTATCATTTTCACCAACTAGTTACTACCAAATTTAAGTTCAAATCCTGCGAACGCGTCTATTTTTGGAATGTTTATCATAAAAAAGATAGTTCTGAATACATAGGACCAAATTTAGTGAGATTCGTTGAAGATGCGACTTGTAGAAAAAATCAACATCCCATAGACGCAAGCGAAATTGTAGAGTTGAAGCAAAGACCTTCGCTTCGGTCAATAACGACAAGAACCATATGATAGTGATTTAATTTCAATGTGTTACGCATGGATTCCTACCATCCGTAGCTTCGTTTGATATAGGCCGCGCCACACAAGTTGGCGGATATGAAGTTGCGCAAGCTGCGCAATAGCCAATTAAAGCGCGGCTTTATGTGAGCTTCAGTCAGGATTGGATATTGCGCAGCTTGTAGCTAACTTCACATCTGCTAACTTGTGTGGCGCGGCCTTTACGAAGTATTTTTCCAGTGGTTTGTGTTTATTAGTCATAATTATTTTTTGCAAAAAACAGCATGACCGACTTCACCCGTGTCATTACATAGTATAACACAAAGTCGCTTTCTGCTGTCTGTCCCCATGTATGCTTATATCTTTAAAACTACGCAACGGATTTTGATGCAGTTTGTTTTAATAGATAGAGTAATTCAAGAGAAATGTTTACATGTATAATATACCTGTGCCAAGCCACCTGCGGGGGCATCGCTAAAACGCAAATGTTATGCACGGATCGATGTAGCATTTTTCACATTATTGTTGATTTATCAAAATTGGCTCAGCCGATTTTGATAAAATTTAAATGGGACCAATTTCAAAGTATACTCTTTCCAATAAAATAGAATTTTTGAAATCGGGCTGCTATGAATAAAGTTATGCGTGGTTATACATAAAATATATATATATATATATACGCGTCGAATTGTGGTGGTTCGTAGGTCAAAAATTAAAATACCTGTACAAGTTGCATGAGGGGCAAGGGTCGTCGGAACAGCGCCTCTAAGCAGCCGGTGAAAGAGCGGCTCAGGAGCAATGACGCCGAGTGGCGCGCCGCCGCCGCGCGCCTGCCGCCGCCCATGCCCAGCCCTGACAACATGCTAACATTTTACTTCACAAGGTAAATAATGTGAATAGTGGATATAGTTTCTTTTTTTTTTTATTTCGAATAGGTTCGCGTTTGACTACACACTGCCTGATGTTAAGCAGATGTGCGGTCTAGGGTATAGCACGCTTACCTAGAAGATACCTATTTACTCGGGATTTGAAGACATCCACGTTGTACTTTAACGGGAAGACAGACCCAGGCAAAGCGTTCCACATTCCGGCTGTTCGTATGAGGAATGAGGATTCGAAACGCTTGGACCTAGAAGATACCTATTCACTATTGACTTGAAGTTATCCAAATTGTAATTGTCAGGAAACAATGACGGAGGCAGGGCATTCCAATCCCTGGCGGTCCGCACTATGAAGGAAGAAGCGAAACGATTTTATACTCTATAAATTTAACTTGATCTCTGCGACAGCTGTCAGAAAAATCCTGATTTGTTTGTAATATATTTACGTGTAAGTATGTTTATTTTTATTGTATGTATTATTTGAAGTATTTATGTATGGCTATTATTATGTAGTTTATTTTATTGTTGATTAGGAATTTTTGGTTTTCATTATTTTATTATTATTATTTTGTATTTACGTTTACACCGTCCTTGTCGTATTTACGTTTCCTCGCATCCAAGAGAGGTTGTCTGGAAGAAATCGCTTTTAGCGATAAGACCGCCTTTTGTGCCTTTTCTGTCTTTGTTTCTTTTGTTATGTTTTCTTGTTGGTGTCAATAAAGTGTTGTTGTATTGTATTGTATTGTATGAAGATAGAAAAAAACCTATGAAGTCCTGAATTTCTGAACTGTACAGAGAGTACCTGTCAATGTCATACTTTATGGGCATGCCGATTAGTGATGGACGACGAATGATCGTGACCACAAGTTTTAGATAGAGTTTTATTTAAAATATCGATAGTTTATACTAACGATATTTTAAATAAAACTTAATTTATTATTAATTTTATTGTGTATTTTAATATCATAACATTATTTACATGTGTAATTAAATTAAACCCAATTATATGTTACATTAGCATCGATGATAGTGAAAAAAGTCGATAAATACTATCGTTACATTATTATGAGTGTACAAGTTCGCTACTTGTTAGAAGGTGTCCTCAGGGGAGTAGTAATAAAAGTCTCAACCCAGTGGTACAAGCTTAATTTATTCGACCGTTAACAAAAACCCTTCCATTTGCCGAACACAAACGTTTGCGCGTTTTAATTTGTATAGTGGCGCCATCTCTTATCGTTCGTTAAAACTAAAATTGGTTCGCTGTACAAATCGCTTGAACATAACCGCCCACCAAGGACGACTGTCCTTAAAGTACACAACAAATGAAGTATACCACAATATTGTAAGAATGCTAACATTAAACAAGTCTATAAACTCTAAATTACAAAATCTATTCTAAAAAAACTCTTTTATCATACTGTGGTGGGTAAGACACAATGTTTCGATACAGGTCGTTTAAACAACGAATCCTTAAATTTATGGATGACGACACGCGTAACCTGATCCAAGCCAGGGTGTTTTTCGACGATTTTTCCCATAAGCCATCTAGCAGGTGGCCAACCGTCTTCCTTCACAAACATGATATCTCCCAACTCTGGCTCTGGTGTATTAAATTTCCACTTGTATCGATGCATAAGTTGCGTTAGGTACACTTCGGACCAACGCCTCCAAAGTCTTGGCACAAATGAGGTAAGTATTGATTTCTTTTTAACTTCTTTTTCCTTCTTTAAACTTTCTATTTCTTGATTAAAGTATTGCTGTTGACATTTTATAATCAAAATATCTAATGTTTTATTTATTTTTTTTTCTTTTAGGAGGTAAGTATGTCTAATATTTTTATGTTTCAGAATACGTCGACAGAAGACTGCTACCCTCAACAGTTTGGTTAATGATGAAAACTTCGTCCACAGCTTATCATTGCTATGATTTGCAGTACTGACGCCGGTTTTTCTTCCAGGTTAGTAAAACTTTTCTTTGGATTCACGTAATCTATCTTCTTTTTTTTTTAGTAATCCGTTCATTTGCTTGTAGAATTCTATTGCTTCTGTATGATTCATTATTAAATATTCTTCAAAAGTTTTCTTGTATTCTGATTTCAGGTGTGAGTCTTTCTCCAACCTCCGTTCCAGCGACAAGAATCTCTTCAGTGCAATTTCACTAGAATGTCCGTTAATACAACTTGGATTTTCATCTTTAAAAGGCAGTTTCACTATGTATCGATCACTTTCAACCCGCTTCGTAGTCGATGTAAATATACCCTCACAGTGCTCCTCTTCATCCGATAAAACCTTTTTTGTAGATTTTGGTGGCTCTTCTAGCTCCCAAAATGAGTTCAGACGATCATCTGAGCAGACGTGCATGCTAACCATATTTCCTGAGGTAGGTTCTGACTTATTCCGTCCTGACAGAATCCATCCAAATATTGTTTCTTGAGCTAACAAGGAACCCGAAGGACCCTTTATCAACCCTTCTTTTATTATCAACCCGTAAACGTCCGATCCAAGTAACAAGTCAATCTTGTTCGGTACGTTAAATTCTGGATCAGCTAATTTGATATTGTCCAATTTTGGCCATGACTCGATTTCAACTTTACGCGGTGGTAATAGCCCTGTTAGCTTTTCCAGAATGTATGCTTCCACTCGAATTACACATTGGGGATTCTGGGAGGAGTGAAGTATAACCTCCGTCTTAGCTCGCGCTGTCACTGACGGTTCTTCCCCTAATCCCGATAAATGCTCCTTAATGTGTGTTCTTTTTAATCCCAATAACTGAACACTTGCTTCAGTTACAAAAGATAGATGAGAAGCTGGATCAATGAGAGCTCGTAACTGTGATGTTGATCCAACTGTTGATTCTGCATCTACTAATGCTGTTGCCAACAAAGAGTATTGATGTAAGCCCTGTGATAAAAAAGTACTCTTTGGTGGTGTTTCCTCTTCTGATGGTATTGAAACTTGCGCCACATGTGCCATTCCAGCGCCATCTGGTGGCAGTTTTACTACTGATTTCCTGTCGCCTGATGCCTGAGGACCTTGGCTCGAATGTAAAAGTGAATGATGTCGTCTTTGACATAATTGACAAGAGGTTGTGCTTCGACAGTTTCTCGCAGAATGATTGTTTGCCATACAATTAAAACATAATCTGTTCTCTTGAACAAAGTTACGCCTGTCATCACCCGTTAAGTTTGTGAACTCTTTACAGCTGCTTATTCTATGATCACGTTTACAAAAAGCACAAGATATTTGAGATACATGTAATGCATGAAGCCCGCCAACCGATTTATCATTGTTTGATTGAGGTTTTCCTCTAACACTTTGCAACTTAGGATCTAGAAATTCCAATGAATGAAACCTCTTTTCCAAAAATTCCGTAAATTGCTCTAAGTTGGGTAATTGGTCCGAATTGATCATAAGTTCACTAACTTTCGCTTCCCAGAATTTTCTAGACTCATTATCCAACTTAAGGCTTACAATGTATATAACAATTAAATCCCAAGATTTTGTATCAATTCCTAAATTTGAAAGACCATGCAACATGTTTGTGGTATTATCGAGCAATTGTTTGATTGCTGAAGCAGACTCTGATTGAATATTACGTTGACTGAAAAACTGTTTTAAAATACAATTAGCAAGATACTGCTTATTGTTATACCTATTGTTTAACAAAACCCAACATTGCTCATAATTGTCATTAGTAATTGTTATATGTTCTATCAAGTGAGCCGCTTCCCCTGTTAAATGGCTTTTGAGATATTGATGCTTTTGAACATTATCGATTTGGTTATTGTTATGAATAAGCGAAACAAAGAGGTCTCTAAAGGTTATCCACTCTATATACTGTCCAGAAAAGATTGGAATACTAATTTTCGGTAGTTTTACAAATGAACATTGTTGGGTTCTGCTGGCAGTGCTGGCACTAGACCCGAATTTATTTAACATTTCTAATAATTCAGCCTTGAACTCCATGTAAAACTCTTCCGCTTCTCCATAAACATCGTTTTCAATGTAATCGCTTCCTTCTGTATCATTTCCTCGAACAATCGCATAATGATTCTTTGTGAATTCTTCCCATTTACTCTCTATAGTTTGCATTCTTGTTTCTATAGCATACTTAGTTAACCGATCTTTTGGGCTTTTCTTCAGGTTCACTTTGGACCTTTGAATTTGAGCAAGTATATTTTCTTGAATTTTGATGAGATCCATTTTGTATATTATCGGTTGGTAAGTGTTATCTAAACCAATCGACAATCAATTCAAGTTCAATGCAAACTTCTTCAAAATTTTCTAAGTCGATGAAAAGTATTAAAAATTATTCTAAGTGTTTGGGAATTCCTTCACAATTTAGAAAATCGGGCATAGGTTCCCCGTCTGTCACGATTTCTTGAAACTATTCTAAGTCCCTAATCTCACTTCACTAAATTTTACAAGTCCAAATGGTAAACACTTCACTGAATTTAGCTAAGTCCCTGATCTACGTAGTTAATAAAGAGTACTCACAGTCTATGTTCACAAACTTTGTATCCTCCTTGAGTCCGTTCCGCGGTGATCCTCTCCTTTTCGGTCTCTGTGGTGCCTGCCGCTCTGGTACCACTCCGATTCCGCGCCGGGCGTCCTCCTTGACTCCAGAATCCCGAAAATCCGCGTCGAACCCAGGTTCAACCTCAAGCCGCCTCCGGCTACGAAGGACCATGTACAAGTTCGCTACTTGTTAGAAGGTGTCCTCAGGGGAGTAGTAATAAAAGTCTCAACCCAGTGGTACAAGCTTAATTTATTCGACCGTTAACAAAAACCCTTCCATTTGCCGAACACAAACGTTTGCGCGTTTTAATTTGTATAGTGGCGCCATCTCTTATCGTTCGTTAAAACTAAAATTGGTTCGCTGTACAAATCGCTTGAACAATGAGTATTTAATTAATATCATAATAATGTGTACATACATGATCTTAAATAATAGTAAGTAAATAAAATCCGATTTCTCACCTTCAACAGAACTACTCATTCGATTTCATTACAACATTGTTTGAAAATCGATTTTTTTCCACCACTATCCCAACACTAAAAATGTCAATCTTCTATCTCAATGTCACTGTCGCAGAGATCAAGTTAAATTTCATAGAGTATAGATACTACACGTCTGCAACGTAAACGGATCCCAAACACTACACCCTGTGCGGTACTGTGCTAAACGAGACGCGTCCGCGCACTTTGACTAATATAGGCCGAATAAACTTCTTGGCGCCTGTGATGTTAGCTAACCCAAACTTGAATAGAGCTCACGAAGACTGGGATTCTCGCAGCTTGTAAATACACAGCCGTCAGGAAGTTTGATTTGACCTGCAGGCTGTACTAGCTTACGGATCAGTTCGCCGTATGCATTTACAACCCGGTCACAATATCTATGCACCTGACCTCGTGACGTCATATAGTCTAAACTTAACAATAAATATTAAAAAAACAAAACATCAACTAAGCGAAAATATCAAAATGATCGGGACGTGTATCGGCAACGAAGATGCTAACCGTACTGTCGCACCGGGGAGTGCGCGGAGAGGTGACAGGGGAAGCGGGAGAGGCGCCGCATTCCAGATATTCTGACCGGGTTGTAGAACATAATCTATACAGGTTTACAATTTAAAACCTTACATAACACCTTTACATCAGCCAAAGGACGTCCGCTGCTGGACATAGTCCTCCCCTATGGATCTCCAATAAGACCGGTTGGAAGCGGCTTGCATCCAGCGCGATCCTGCGGTCTTAATGAGGTAATCCGTCCACATTGTGGGTGGACGTCCTACGCTGCGCTTGCCGTTACGTGGTCTCCACTCGAGAACTTTTCGACTCCACCGTTCATCAGTCCTACGCGCTATGTGCCCTGCCCATTGCCATTTCAACTTGCTAATCCGTTGGGCTATGTCGGTAACTTTGGTTCTTTTACGGATCTCCTCATTCCTGATTCGATCCCGCAGAGACTCCGAGCATAGCCCTCTCCATAGCTCGTTGGGCTACTTGGAGCTTACTAATAAGGCCCATAGTGAGAGACCACGTTTCTGTGCCATAAGTCATCACTGGCAACACACACTGGTCGAAAACTTTCGACTTGAGGCACTAAGCACATAACACCTTTACAGGTGTATATTTAAACGAAAGGTGACGTCCACGAGTGGTATATTATTCAGAGAAAAATCGAACCAAGATGATATATACATCATTTGAAAGCTTGTTATATGGGCTTCCCAAAAATATTTAATTTAGATTTTTTCAACCCTCCAATTTTTTTTAAATGCGAAAAATAAATTGTATGAAAAATAACAATACAGCTTATTATTTTTTCTAGTCTAGCAATAATAAAGTGCTTCTATCGTGATTTTACTTGCATTCGTAGATGATTCATTCAAATTCATCTCTTAATTTACTAAAATTAAAAATTATAACCTACCAGTGTGACCAGTTAGTAGGTACAATGTGAAAATAAAATCACTTAAAAAGTGTGTCTAATTGGTAAAAATGCTTTTATTTAACAATTTGGAGGGTACTTAATCACGGCTGCTAGAGATAAACTACCTATTAAGGGAAATATTTTTATTTTTTCAAATAAAATCAAAATTAATTTTTAAAAAAATTGGAGGGGTCTTTTTTGGTTTTAACTGATGTAATAGAGTCAGAAAAATATGAACTTTCTCGAAATGTAACGAGTGCTGTGGTTAGAATTTTTGATTATTATTATACCAGCCTCCATACATTTTGTGGACATGGCCTTTGGCGCTCGTGTAGGAAGCGGGCTAGCTCAGTTGGGAGAGCGTTTGCTTTAGATTTTTGAAATACTTATCACAAAGATAATTCCTTTAAATTATTCCTTATTAGATCAACAAGATTACAAAAAAGACAACGAACCCGTAGAATATTTGAGCCACGCATAGATGAATTCTTTCACTTGCACGTACACTGCTGGCACCACTGACGAGAATGGAAACCTAAAAAAATCAAAAAGTACCTCAATATTTCCAAGATTAGAGAAACGTAAAATTTGTAGTTCAAATCAATTTCAATCAAATTGAAGGTTTTTTTTTTTGTTTCTTATACGTCTGCTTTTGGCTATATACTGCCTGATGTTGAGCAGATATGCGGTCTAGGGTGTTGCACGCTTATTTAGGATGATACCTATTTACTCTAGATTTCGTTGTACATACTTAAATATTTTATAATCAATGGTGAAATATATTTGGTATTTTTGAGCAATTTTTGATTACCTTCTGGGGAAAGGTTGCGTCTCCAGCTCGTCTCCGTCGTAAGGATACGTGTCCATTATACCGTCGTACTGTTCTTGATTCTCCACCTAAAACATTTTCATTTATTTCACTTTTAGACTTAGTTTTAGACAAAAGCTAGGTGTTATGTCGGTGATAAGGTCGAAAATGGGAACGGTAGCCCAAAAGAAATCTAAATTTCCAGTAAAAATGCCAGCGCATTTATAAGCCGCGTATCAAATTATGAACACAAATAATATTATTTACGTATACAATTATAACATGTTGCATTGAGCACAATGAACTGCAGTTACATTTAATAATAGTAAAGCACAAGATAACACACATACAACTTATATGTATAGAGCAAAAGATACAACTTAGCAGAATTTTATGACTGCCTCGGTGGCTCAGTGGTTAATGACCCTAACTTCTGGATCAAAGAGGCGTGGGTTCGATCCCCACCAGGGCAAGTATTTATGTGATGAACATAAATATTTGCTCTGTGTCTGGGTGTTATTTAGTTACTATCTATACTCGTATAAGTATGTATTTAAAAATAAGTACATGTATATCAGCCTCTGGCAGCCATATCACAAGCTTTGCTTAGTTTGGGGTCAGAGGCCGTGTGTAAGATGTCCCAAAATATTTATTTATTATTTATTTATTAATACAATATAATCAGTAGCGTGATAATTTCTCGATAAACGGAGTTTTCAAAACATGAAAACCAAAAAAAAAAAAATATTATAGATGAAGGAAGTTATGGGAACAATCCGAAAATAGGATGTTTTTGGTAAGTCTGATTGGTAAGTTGTAATCTAATGATAAACAAAGGAAATAAAAAATAAAGAAAAAAAAATAATAAATAATAAATAATGATAATAAAGGAACCTCGATCAGCTACTAGAGAGTGCCACAGGAGCCGATGCAGCTAGGCTCAGGGCTGTGTCTCAAGCTGAGTCTGGGGCATGGTTGCATGCGTTGCCATCTCCTCACTTGGGCACTTTACTAGACGAAGACTCTTTGCGTGTGGCGGTGGCCTTCCGCCTGGGTGGCAAAGTCTGTGAACCGCACATGTGTATTTGCGGTTCTTTGGTGGAGGCCGACGGCCATCACGCACTCAGTTGCCGTCGCTGCACAGGTAGGTTCCCGAGGCACCATGCTCTTAACGACATTATACGTAGAGCCTTAATTTCTGCTAACGTTCCCTGTGTCCTTGAGCCGCCAGGCCTTAGTAGATCTGACGGAAAGAGGCCGGATGGTTTGACTCTGGTGCCGTGGAAAAACGGCAAGTGCTTAGTTTGGGATGCCACTTGCGTAAGCACTGTCGCGGCCACGCACCTGAGTCGCACCATTCGTACTCCAGCGGCAGCGGCTGAGGACGCCGCCAATAAAAAGAGGTTTAAGTACGCGGCAATGGTGCCCAGCTATTATTTCGTGCCCGTTGCCGTGGAGACCATGGGTAGCTGGGGCGCTGAGGCCAAATTGTTAATTTGTGAAATAGAGCGCAGGATTCGGGAAAGAGGAGGGGACTCCCGTTCTACCTCGTTTCTGGTGCAAAGAATGTCCATTGCCATCCAACGCGGCAATGCAGCAAGCGTTATGGGCACCTTTGCACCAGGAACGATGAGGGGCGGGTTATTTGATTAATTTTTTAAGTAGGTGTATATGTTTTATTTTCTGTTATTGTTATTATTCATTTTTATTGAACCAAATATATTTATTTATCTAATGATAAGAAAATAATAAGCAAAAAATATTTTCATCAAAATTTTCTAAATATTGATAGAACAATAAAATTACCTCAATGGGTGTGAAGGTAGCGTTATCCAGTATATCCCTGAAGACGACCACCCATCGCTGCATCAGCACCTCGGTGTAGTGTTCCGCCATTTCTTGCAGCAGCAGCGGCAACGGATCAGTAGGTAACCCGTAACACCTAACAAATGTTTAATTAAATTAAGTACAGATTAAATAGCCCAGTGGTGGTGAATGCTCGCCTTAATCGTGAGGTCTAATCGCCGTACCAATGAGTTGTTAGGAAAGTTTTTTACACCACTGAAAGTCACGTAAGTGAATCTGCCAATGTGCTCTATGCCAGCGTTGTGGGTAAGCCCATGTTTATCAATCGACTAGGGATTAAAAAGGCCTATACAGATAGAGATAACCTCCGAATAAGATATATGGTTCCAGCTGATTCCAGCTTTTGTTTTTAGCAATGGCGATTTTCGAAACTGCTCTACGTACAGTTTGGCTTCGTTCGTGTGCTTTCACATAAATATCCTGTTCTTATCTTTATGGGCAAAGTAGTGAAGCATAATATGGTACATTATGTGTTATTGCCTGGACGCCACTTTGTTACCGACATATTCCACGTCTCTACTAACTAAATAGTCCCGATACCGAGTATTACAACGGTACTCACTTGAGAGTATTGATGAACAGCATGATCTGATGTTTGATGCTGAGCATGAGCGTGGGGTCGGTGATCAGAGAAGTGTTGGTGCGCAGCGTGGACGCCACTTTGCTCACGGACATACTCCACGTTTCTAGTAACCAGTCCTGAAAACAAGTATTATCATTAAAAATGTTTGATTTGGACCCTTATTGCCTAAGTGTGGCGCGTTCCCGCACATTGAGCAAATTTCTTTGAAGGCTGGGATCCGCGCCACGGAACTCCAAATTTCAGCAAGATTGAGTCGAGCTAATTGGGATCGGTCTCATAATAAATAATAAAAGTTGTTTACAATAAGGAGTACATTATAACTCAAGGTCCGTGCACTCTGCAAAGCATACCTTGTATACAAGAAATGGTGCTAATAAATAATATAATAAATAATAAAGATTGTGTAGTTTTTAAATCCTAACAAGATTTGCGTGTACGAACCAAATCGGTCAAGAGCGAATCGAGATATAAACTTATGAAGATTCAGTTAAAGAGATAATAATATGTCGCGAGGTCTACTGTTCCGAGAACTAAGTACTAGAATCAGGATTTTCTATTTAAAGTGGGTTTACCTTGGAAACGAGTCCCGCATCAGTATTGAGGAGATATTCCTCCAAGATGAAGAAGCCGAGCATGCGATGAGTTTCTAACTCCCTGGATAGAGTCGTGTAGGTTGGCTGATGCAGGGATAAGGAATAAGCGGACTTGCTGTTTGTACTATGCTGTGATAAAATAACTATTCTACAGACTTATCTGCTTGTCCTGCCCTGTAGTAAGCTAAAAGGGGGTGTTTAAGACCATTACTGTACTGTACTGTAACAGCCTTTTAATAGTCCACTGCAGGACGTAGGCCTACCCACGAAGGGTGATTGGGCCATATCCACCACGCTGGCCCAGTGCGGGTTGGTGGATTCACATACGCCATCGGATTTCTTCGATGGACTTATGCAGGTTTCCTCACGATGTTTTCCTTCACCGACCATTATTATGAACAAATTTTACTTGGGACCAACCCAAAATACGAGAGAAAAAATCAATCAAATAATTCATACAAAACTATTAGACAAAGTAACAAAATGTGTGAAAACCACGAATAACAAAATCATACAAAACTGCAACTCGGAATCTATAAAATATATAAAACAGCTTTTCAGTTATTTTCCTCGAAATCCAGGTAGTAAAAGTTGTTCCTAATGATGATCTGGATCACCTTTCGAATTAGTATACCAGTTCTGGATTAACCTTTATTAAAAGTGGGTTTACCTTGGAAACGAGCCCAGCCCCAGCGCTCAACAGATGTTCCTCCAGTATAAAGAAGCCGAGCACTCCGTTGAGATAGTTCCTGACTCCCTGGATGGAGTCGTGCAGGTTGGCTGATGCAGGGATCAGGACTAATCGCGCTTGTTGTTTGCGTTGCGCTCTGATAACAACAGATTAGGTATATCGATAATATTCATAGAAGAAAAAATCGTAGCGGCCAGAGGGATTTGTGCAAGTGTATAATGTGAGAACGAAAACTATAGTACTTTCATTTCCATACATTTTTATACACAGCTAGCAAAATGAGGAAGAACTAAAATAAAAGAGTATGGGTCATACGAAAATGATTGAAATTGAAATTGAAAAATCTTTATTCGACATTACAAATACAAGAGGCATAAAAAAACAATAATGATATACAAATAAAGAATTAGAAATGTCGAAAAGGGCCCACCTCAGAATGATGCTGAGTGCAGGTAGGAACCGCACACTCAGCGCTGGTTTTCAGGTTAGCCCTTTTTGAGGGCAGGAACAAAAAAACATAGAATAAGAAATAAGTGAAAAGTTATTTGACAAACAGTGCAAGGCTAAGACAAAGGAAAATCGAACAAAATAACGCTAAGGTTAAGGAACATGAAATAAACGCAATAAATATATATTTTCACACACAAACACAATATAAACAACAGTGATAATTATGATGATAATTAATCTACAAACTTATGTAACGAAAAAGAACAACACAAAAATGAGAAGAAAAAAAAATAACAAAAATACATAAATTGCCAGCAAAAAATATCTAGAACATGGAAAAAGAACGGAGTCATTTATAGAAAGGACTGGTCGTACACTATTAATCCGTGCTGAAGTTGTTTTGAAATAAGATAGCGTTTCAATTGTACTCGGAAAGAGTAGAGACTCTTCAACTCCCTAATAGGAGGAGGCAGATTATTCCAGCATTTGGCCGCCGCATACCGGAAGCTACCCCTGAAATTGACGGTGCGAGAAGGCGGCATGGCCAACTGCTGGGCACACAATCGGCGATAACGGTGCCTACTATCAGAAATCCACTTAATTCTCTCCCGCAAGTAAGCAGGATTACCGTATGCAGGATCCGTATGATAAGAGGTTTCATAGACTATGCAAACTCATATGTGTAGACTAATATAGTAATGTAATATTATTAGAATATACACACCTGTAATACTGAATAAAGTCATTCTTAGCCCCCAACACGCTGTGGATGTGCAGGCAGCGATGCAGGGGACTGAAGTCCACCAGCTCGTGCGGGCACTGCGGCCCGGTACACTCCTTGGCTGTGATGCCTAGTGTCGCTTTATCTGCAAATGTTACAATTTAACTTAACTCAATAGGCCCAATCGTAAATTTAATAGCAACGTAAAATAGTGTTCTCTCTATCCAATCCATATAGTGAAAAAGTAACATGACTACTCAAAATTACTATTATAATTACGATGGCGCCTTTAAAATTGGGCCTATTAATCCTATTATCATTTTAGTCCTAAAGGTAATCCTTACTAACATGACAAATCCAAAAAGGCTTGTTAGTTTTTTGGTTTTTTTTTTTTTGTTTTTTTTTTTTTTACACAGCAACATAGCAACAAATCGACTTTAATTTTAGGATGAATATAGTTCAAAGATTGGGGTGTTGTAGGCTATTTTTGATCCAGGATAAAAGTCACAATCCTGGGCAAACCCTGGCAACCCGTCAACCCGGGTAAGGCTAATGTGGAATATTTAGAGTATTTCAATGAGTGAGTCATGTATTAAAGCCCCAGAAAAATCGTGCGGTTTTCAGAGCGTTTTTTGGGCTAAAGCCCATGGTAAAAGATGGTATTAAAATACCATCACGATTCGTGGCTTTTGAATCTCAATAATTTCCCAAACCACTAATATTTTAAATAAAATTTTACCTTTCTTGTTCTTGACAATAGTAGCTAGGTTTCTGCCCAACAAGTCTTGAGTCTGTTTTAATGCCATCGCGCCAACCTGTTAAAATAGCTCAGAATTATAATGACATCCTAAAAAATTGTTACAACAAAAACTAAACAAGCTTACAGGACGCCAGGTTTCTACTATAAACCACTACTAGCACAGTGATCATTCGACTCATAATCATAATCAATTTATTGATAACAATAGTTAAGCTTGAAACATACTATCGGACGCGGCTTACGGACGCGACTGACAGCCGCGACCTAGACTATGAAAGTACACTGATATGTACGTGCACACTATCGGACATAAGTCGCGGACGTCACCTTCGGACGTCCGAGAGCGATCTGGCACACCGGATGTTTTAAGACTGTGCACATTGCTAAGTCGCGGCTGTCAGCCGCGTCCGATAGTATGTTTCCGGCTTTACAGGTCATTGCAAACATTGAATTTCCAATTAGATACATAAAAAGAAGGTACGGTATTGTACCTGTAATTAAGTAAATTTGTCCTCTTATAAAAATAACATTTCTGAGTAAGTATACATAATCCATCAAAAATAATCACATATAATATGTGACTTATTAAGGGGAATAATAGGCATGCACGATGATTAACATCATGCGAGAATAATAAATACATGACAATGTCTCATCATGCAATTGTTTACAAATTATATTTTCATCACATCTATTCGAAAAGGACTACTTGGTTCGCCTTTAAGTGCGCCCAAAAGTTGTTTTTTTTTTCTATGAGTGCCGGAATGATCTTTGCCGCGCACTTTTTGAATTTGGAACAAATAAGTGCGCCGGAATGATCTTTGCCGCGCACTTTTTGAATTTGGAACAAATAAGTGCGCCGGAATGATCTTTGCCGCGCACTTTTTGAATTTGGAACAAATAAGTGCGCCGGAATGATCTTTGCCGCGCACTTTTTGAATTTGGAACAAATAAGTGCGCCGGAATGATCTTTGCCGCGCACTTTTGGAATTTGGAAGTATTTGTAATGTTAGTGTTCAGCGCCAAGAAAATGAATGAAAAGAATGTAAATATAAGTTTTCATTTGTTTTATTATTAGATGCCATTTAATTTCAATTTAGTTGTTACTCTACGTTTTATTAAATAATAATATTACAATAAAATATGAGGCGCCTTTATTTTCTCATAGAGGTGATGAAAAGAAGAGTGTACCACTCGGGCGCAAAATATATTTTAGGCTCGGGCGACGCACTTTGAATCCCTCGCTACGTTCAGGATTCTACTAAAGGTGTAAAGGAGTAGAATCCCGAGCGTAGCGAGGTTTTTTTGAATCCCTCACTTCACTCTGGATTCAAAAAAGCGCCCTCGCCGTAAAAAAAATATTTTGCTCCCATATGATACAATCTACTATTATATTTTCGTCCCTGTTTTGAACTGCCCTCTTGTTGAGCATGACCCTCTTCTGAAGTACGAGTTTAGGTACACTGACAAAATATAGGTTCGTAAACTTTGATCCGCGTAGACCAAGAATGAGATAGGTTGACGACATTAAGATATTAGGGGGCATCAAATGGATGGAATTGGCAAGTGATAGAGGTGAAAAGCATTAACAAAGGAAGGCCTATACCCAGCAGTGAGTTATTAAAGGCTGATGATGATAATGATGATGTAACTTTAATCTTAGAGGACTGTGTAAAGTGATTTCCGTGGTACATTCATGAGCTGTTTTATAATACCTGTGGACTAAGTTTCCGTATGTTTTCTAAGAAGTCCCTTAGATCCGCCATGGAAGCATCCCTGATAGCCTGCCGCAGCCGGGGGATGTCTCCCGATATGGTGGCGCACCATTTGTAGGGCCCCACTCGGGGTAACAGGACATGCTCGAGTTGCTCCAGGGTTTTCAATGCTGGGTAGTATCTGGAAACAGATTTAGTTCAATCAGTTGCTAATTTTTGTTACTTCTATACATACTTCCAAATATAAAGCATTGAATTTTATTTTTATACTACGGCCGTTCAGAGAATGCGATCCTGACACGTCGCGATTGAACTGACGATGTAACTTTGTAATGGCGTTGCAGTTACGATAAAAATATTTTTGCTGGTTGTTTACCGTTTTAACAATTGATGAGCATTAAAACAACATTATTACATCAATAATCAATGAATGTTATAATTTTGTGCCAAACTGAGTGTCAAATAACTTGGTAAACAATATTTTTCTAAATCTACATATACTGTGCTATTACAAGGTTATGTCAGCTTTATATTTGTAGTGCTATGTTAACAATAACAGCAGCGGCAAAATTGCAGATATTAATATTACCCTTTTTTGGTTTCCACTTAAATAACTAAAATATAAATTTTAAGTGATTCCGCCAATTTAAAACGAAAATAATCTTAAAAATAATGCGGCGGTTCATTTTGGAGGAACGGCAACGAACTCAGTGTTATGTTGTGTCCAAGTCGTGATTAACTAATAGGTGTCAGGAACGCATTCTCTGATCGGCCGAACTTTTAGTATAAAGCTATACATAAAAATAAATTACAAAGAGTATGTACAGATGTCTTGCACAGTTATCATCAAAGCCTATTTAGAGAGCCTAAAAAGTATTATAGTGCGAATTAAAGATGTTCAGACACAATGTCAAAATGAATAAAAGCTTTTTGAATGTATCCTTACCTTTTAGCTTCGACTTGTGACTTCAGTTTGGAGTATGTAGTCAGCAGCGGCAAGCACAGCTCCATCTTCTCAATAGTGGCTGCAATGTTTAGTTCCACTCGTCGAGCTCTGATCAGCTCTTCTGCTTTCACGCAGAGACCTGGAAAATTACAATAACTATGACAATTTTTTTTATATTCTGGATTTGTTAAGGTTCCGTACCTCAAAAGGAAAAAACAGAACCCTTAAAAGATCACTTTGTTTGATTTGTTTTTTTGATTCAAATTGTTCAATTTGAATTAAACTTTTATATATTATTATTTTTTTTAAATCATTATTATTTTATAATTATCTCCCATTTTCTTCTTTATTTTTGTTTCTTTATTTATTTTTACTGTTTTTCATCTCTTGATGATGTCATGTTTCATTATATTCTATAAAGTAAATATAATCTTTCAGTTGCACACAGGTGATCTTGAATTATTTTTCATTTAATTATTCCTTACAATCTACAGTAACATTACAAACAGTACAAATTTTACTACCATTATAAAAAAAATAATATAAATGGCACCACCCACTTCCACCGTGTACAGAATTCGAATAGTTGGCATGAATGGATGTGACATCCATGTATATTATTATTGAATTATCAAAAACGGCTCAACAAATAGGGCCACCTCGGGAGCATACCCTATTGAAATATTTTGTTTTTTAAATTGGTTCACAATTGGCGAAAATATTGATGAACGTACACAAAATATCTCTTTTTTGGAAGTCAGAAAAACAAATAGTTATAATTTTGTTTAGTGCAGTGCAGTTACTGTAGCAGTCTCAATGCAGTTAACATTTTACTTGGGTACAAAAAAGCTAATTCAAATAATATGATTACAGACAAACCTTCAGTGCTCTCTTTGACATTAGCATCAACATTGGATATCTCCGCGTGCAGCTCCTCAGCATGTGAGCGCACCTCCAGCAACTCTCGGATGGAATCTATGAAGCCCTGAAATAATTTTGTTTTTAATTAAGTTTGAAGTGCTTTTTCTTTTGAACAAATATAATTATTTTAGCAACAGCATTCTGGCTGAACTGCTGTTGGACTCAGGCAGATTGCTGTTCAAACTAGCACATAGAATATAAATAACTTTAAGTTATGTATAAATTTAGACCGTAAGACATGAAATTTTGCTCTGTACCCTAATTTCTAAATTTTATTGGAAATAAAAAATATCTTATCTTAAATTTTAAGTAGCTAACTTAATCAGAGTGACTTAAGAATCTATATATAAAATATACATATAATATACATATAAAAAAAACTATTAGCCATTGAAACGAAATGATGATGATGATGATGAAGAATCTATGTTTGTGTCTCTTAATTCACGATATGATCTATAGTAGCCTCTGTTCAGTAGATCTTTCTGTTGGGAAGAAGATGACAGTAGTTTATTCTATATTGTTGTTTTCAGTAGCCACAATGTCCGAATTATATAAGATACTAGCGGACCCGGCGAACTTCGTTTCGCTTTCCGTAAGAACCTTGTACAGAGTATTGGAAAATACAAAAAAAAAATAAGCCAAATCGGTCAAGCCATTTTCATGTTATGTCGTGACAACGGAAAACGGGTTTCATTTTTATATATATATAGATAAAACAGGTTACTTAGCTGTTCATATTATTAAACCTTCCTATTAGTTTTCCTAATTTTGTAACACCTATACCCATGCACGGTGCCACAGACCGTAACTTCGGAAACCTATTTTTTATTGTTAGTAGAAGAAGCTATATTATGTAACATTTTTTCCGGTAGCAATTAGATTTAACAACAAAATAAACTCAATGGATTGCACAAATAATTTATTATTTTACTGAGTATCAAATGTTGAAAAATTAACTAAAATATGTAGTTCTAAAAAATGTGTTAAGTAACTTATGAGTACAAACCTAACAAGATTTTAGACCAGAAAAAAACCCATTAACTTATAATCCATACAAACATTTAAGAATAGACTGGACCTTTGGATAAAGAACGAAAAAATTTCTTTGACAGATAAATACAAATTTTATTTGATTCTGCGTGATATTGGCACATCAGTATACACTGCTCGCCTGTAAGCAAATAAATAAATGAATTTCATACAAATTTTATTGTTGCACTTATACCCGTGTCGGTCTCACAGACCGATTTTCGCCAAATACACCCTCACGCCATACTCTGCACAAGCTCGTTCAGCATACTAAAGTGAAGCTAGCAACAAATGAGGCAGCTAGCAAAAAGCTCAAAGTCGGTGCATTGTTTGAACATAAAATAATTGCGAAATAATATTTCTTTGGTCACACAGACTATACTCTATAAAATTTAACTTGATCTCTGCGACAGCTGTCAGAAAAATCACGCCTATGAAGTCCTGAATTTCTTAATAGTACAGACAGTACCTGTCAATGTCATACTTTGTGGGCATGCCGATTAGTGATGGGCGACAAATGATCGTAACCACAGAGTTTTAGATAGAGTTATAATTAAAATATCGATAGTTTATACTGACAATATTTTCAATAAAACTTGATTTATCATTAATTTTATTGTATATTGTAATATTTTAACATTTTTTACATGTGTAATTAAATTAAACCCAATTATATGTTACATTAGCATCGATAATAGTGAAAAACGTCGATAAATACTATCGTTACATCATTATGAGTATATGTATAATTAATATCATAACATTATTTACATGTGTACATACTTGTTAAATAGCAGTATTACAGCCAACCTTTGCTAGCTGGAAGATGTTTTATACATATAACTATATTTTTCTGGGGATAGACTGCTGTTATGGGTGAGCCACAACCCACTAAGCATGAAACTTGCAATAAGTTGTAGTAAGTTTGTATATGGCACATTTGTAAATTTCAAACATTGTGTTGCAGGAACATGACAGTAACATAGATCTTATTGTTAGGTTGAAACTTATTAAAAGTTATTTAGTTATGTTAATGTTATATTTCACAAGAAAGTTTACATTTCGACTTTGCAGGGATATAGCCTCCCAAACCTACCTAAATAACATAATCACATATAATTAACATTGTTGCAGTAGTGAAATTAAAATATTACAAATAAAACTTTGCAGCAATATTATTATACTAACTTCACTGTCTGGCATAGCCTGTACCTTACAATTGAAAGTAACTGAAATGTTATACAGTAACATTGCAAAAATACTCTTTCGTTTTCAACTTTCCCACAACATTACACATTTCTTGTTATTTACTTAACATATGTAATGTTGCTGGAACTTTATTTTCGAAAGTAGCCAAATGTTACTGTAGAGTTACTTAATACACATTGAAAAACTATGGCGTTAGCATCGCACATTGAAATCCTGCATCGCTGTGGCGTTGTGTTTGCAGAAATTGGTATCTCCATTTGATTAAAACACTGCTTGGTACAGATAAAGAAAAAGACAGGCCCTCCTCTATGTCTTGCACTTAGAAGTTCCAAGTGCAAGTCAATAGTTCTAACTTAGAACTATTGCCTCAAGAAAAATAAAAAAAAATGTTTTTTAGAAACTGAAAACCGACCAATGTAACTTTGCGACAACTAAAAAAAAGGAAGCCATGTGCAAGTTTCATTTGTAACCTTTCGAAGATAGGTCAAACAAGTTACTATTACCTTTCAAATTTAAAGTTGTGGAAATGTATAACATCATACTTGCGGAAAGTTAACTTTACAACTTTCATGTGTAATGTAAACAACTTCACTTTTTAAAGTTAGAAAAAATTTTGATTAGCTCTAGGCAAGTTACAGGATTTATCTACAGCGTGGCCGTTAGGGCTTTATTTCAAGCTCGCTGTAAGCTTGCGTGAACGTTGCAACCTTATATTTGTAAGTAACAAGCTTGTTGACGTTACTTTCAGTAATGTTATTGCAACTTTTGCTTGCTTAGCGGTAAGGTACACTCTAAATACAGGCTGCCAGTTGATGTTCTAAGATCTCACCTGATAATGGAAGTTGCAAAGTTTCTCGATTTCTTTATCATGCTGTTTGATTCGCTCGTCGAGCTGCTGCACAAACGCTTCGTGGCCTTCACCTTCATACACCGAACGGAACGCCGGCCCCCAGTAGTCATCTATTCCTTCGATTTCCTGCAAAAAATTAAGTTTATAGAGCTGATATTATCCAAGATACTAAATAGAACGTTTCGCTTCTGGAATTGAACCAAAACAGAATCGCATTGTAGAAAAAATATTACGAATAATGTAGTGGGAGTTTACCTGTATCGTTGCATTCATTTTGTAGTTTTTCTGTACGCTGAGTCAATAAAACAAAGTACTTAAAAGGTGTAGGTGTAAAATCTACCTGATAAACTATTTTTCTAAGTCCCTATCGGCAAAATTATGTCCAAAAAAACACGAAAATATTTTTGCAAACCCAAATAATCATCAATTTCGATTCGGAATTCAGTAGTGTGACCATATTCGATTAAACCATAAAGCTAGACCTTAGTATCGCTAGATGCTCAAGAAATTGTAGTAAATCTGCAGGTGCCTTAAAATTGTATACTAGAGTCTGGCTACTGAAAATTGATACTCCTGAAATCATAGCCGCCATGAAGTTTGATTCGGGCTCTGCGCAGAGTTTATGCAGCTCTCTGTCGATTTTTGAAAACTAATCTGCTCTTTTAGCTCTTGGGTTCATGAATGACTTTTAGTCTAGATTGAGAGTTTGGGGCTGGCAGCATTGAATGACATTGACATTCTTTAGTCAATTATTGTGAAGCTGTTATGGATGTATTATTTAAACAGGACTAAGCACTGTGAAAGAAAAACGTACCGACCGACGAACGTACCATGCCATGGACAATGACCTGGATATCTCAAGACGGCTCAGTCACAAATAGAACGGCCTATTTCTAATAATCTAAAACTGTAATTTTTGTATATACTGTATTACCTATTAGTTGTAAGTTTTCATATCATTTTCATAACCCACTCTACTGATGTGTTTTATAATTTTGCTTGTAAATTTTCCGTGCTTCGTTTCACTACCTTGTAAATAAAAAATAATTCCGTCATCCATTTGAACTGGAATATGTCAAATGCGCCGATCGCGCGAAGCCAAATGCCCCAAATGGGAAAAGAAGAAAAAAAAATGAAACAGTCCCTCTCAAGGAAGTTTCATACGAGAACTGGAATGATTACGAGCATCCCGAAAACGTTCCGAAGAGTAAAGCACCAACATTGGAATATATCTCTTTCTACTAGTGTATCCATACAGTAATTTCATTTAATAGGACAATCTACAAAACACTAAGTATATACCAACAAAAGAATGAGGGAAATCATTTGTATTTCAGGTGGGATAAATCTGAAATTCAAATATTATTATAAACAAGGTTATCTGCTTACCCTGTATTAAGTAAAAATGATTGCTTGATTAAGACCATTATTACGAACGTTTACTATGAGACCAACCCGAAATTCGAGAAAAAAAGCAGCTGTTTCATGCATAACTGTAACTCGGAATCGAGAAAATGTATGTAACAGCAGATTTTTTTCCTCAAATTATAGTCTATTCTCAAACTATAGCCTTATCCTTTCGGCTGAGTACATCATTTCATTATAATATTATCTCTACACTATCATCTTAATGCCCTCAGCGCCTCCCACCCGCTAGTAGACATTTTTGCCGACGAATGGACAACAATAATTGCTAAAAATATTTTTTCATATTGCGAAATCAAATTGTGATCTCAAAATATTCCTAAAATTTAACGGTAGGTATAGTTAGCGTAAAAAAATAATAACACATTGTTGTTCTTATAACTTTTAATTCATGTTGTATTTATTCTGTCCTATTTTATGTATTTTTTTAATTCGTAGTCTTTAAGGATAAAATATAAAGCCTAGTATTAAGTGCTGTAAGTTACATTTTCTATAAATAAACAAATTGAAAATCTCGACTCGCTTTTGACCAGTTTTGCTCATATTTACAAATCTTGTTAGAATATACTAAACCATCTTGCGAAATATTATAAAAATTAGCTGATAAATAGCGTGACAGCAAATTATATCTACCCGTAGTTACCGAGCTGTACTAGTTACTAAGTACAACACAGTTCATTATTTTGCTATTATACAAGAAAAGTGCATAGTTCATAGAAGTAGGTTCTTAATTGATTACAATGACTTACTAACGTACATAGTATTAGATTATATTATATAAGTAGTAATTACTTCTCTCTATAACCTAACAACACATTCCCGAAATGTTTTGTTGTTATTGTCACCCTACACAAGAAATTTGTAAATAAACCAAGAAACTTACCTAAAAAATGAAATTCCACAACCAGCATAAGCTTCACTATTATAGCCCTTAACGCAACAATTTTTCACCATTTTTCAACTTATAAAAATATTAAGCAGCAAGCAGAATGACGACTTTTGCATAAATTATCAGCCATATTGTTTTAGGAAGCGCCATAGGTGCGGCCGTGCGTAGTTGGTAAATTACTACTAATTCTACTAATATGAAAAAACAGTTTTTGTATTGCAAAAATAATTGCGTACCAATATTAAAATCAGAACATTATCGAACTTATTACGTTAATTAGAATACATTTTATGCTAATCTTTTTATTAACATGTACGATTAAATGCGATTTAATGATTACCATAATCTACCATCCGATAGTTTTATTAATACTGGTAAGTTTCGAGAAAGGGACAATGCCCAACAGTTGTTGCTGTCCTGCTCGGAATGTTTTTCCCATTTGATAAGTAAGAAACAAATGTGAACCTTTTGCGTATAGAAAGAAAGTACATTTTTCTTTTTTAAATTTTGCTTCGTAAGCGTTCCAGTTCTCGTATGAAACTTCCTTGGTCCCTCTATAATCTAAGAACAGTCCAAGTTTTTGACATTTGACACGGACATTTTGTTTTTAAACTGTCAAAGCAAAGTGATTAGGAATACCACCCTGCATAAAATAGTTACCTCATTATTCATCACACGATCGTATCGAAATGGTGAGTAAAAATGATTAAAAACTGAAATCAATATAGGTACATTCACCCATGTTTTCAAAATAGTTGTTTCTGATAAACTGACCAGTTATTTTTTGTATTCTACGGTTTTCGGGTGGTATTTTCTTCGGACATTCTCAAAGGATTTCTGTAGTCTGTTAATTCTACTATAAATTCTTGGATTAAATTGGTGTTCGATAATCAAACTTTTTATTATTTCCTTTTATTAACTCTTAAACCAATATTTTAGGGCGTTTTCGCTAGTTTTACTAATTTCGTTTTACACTACAGCGAGATAACATACATTTTCAAACCTAGAATTTGACAACATAATATATTTTGACGAGTCAAAGAGTCATTAAAACCTGTTTTTAAACCCAATTTTTAAAAATAAATTTAAACGACTTTAAAACTTGATTTTGACTTCGCAGTATTGCCAACGCTGCAACTATTTATGTGTTTTACGGCTTTAGGGTGGTAATTTCATCGGACATCCTCAAATAATTTCTGTAGTCTGTTAGTTCTACTATCAATTCTTGGAATAAATTAATGTGTGAGAACCGAACCCTATTTTAATCCCACTCTTAACCCGCGTTTTTATTTTTTTCATTAATTTCGTTGAATACTATAGCGATGTTCCATACATTTTTAAATTTCGAATAAGTATTATGATAAAAATTTTCATCTGCGGTTTTCAAAACCGACAAGCGTGACTCAACAGTAAAGCTAGTGTGGCCGTTTTCAAAATCTGAAAACTAAGTAATAAACGTAAACAGTTCTTAAAAGTAAACTTATTCTTCTACTAATTCGACCTCGCCGTGATCCGAAATTTCATGGAAGCGTCCCAGAACAAAAATCGCATATATTATGGATACCAATGTAATCAACTGATTTTTAAAAATTTACTGTACCTAAATCTATCGCACTACCAAATGTACATCGAAAATCTACTATAACAGTAATCAGTCCAGCGAAACTTTAACATTTACAACAAGATTTCATTTTTAACGTGTTTTTAAAACCAAGTTTTAAAAACGAAATCTTTTGTACATCGATCAGATGCTTTAGATTACCGCCAAAATTGACCAATTTTGACGAGTTCTTTATTGTGAAGGCAGAAATGGCCTAAAATCGACAATTATGGAAATAAATTACTAATTAGTTTTACACCTTTCATGTCATAATAAGCAAATCTCGTTGAGCTCCCTCACTTTTGTGAACACAGTAACAGTCAAGAATCGGCAGCTTCGGAGATTAATCACTTTTAAGCTTACTGCTGACAACTCTAGTATAAATTTTAGAATATAAGATTAGAGTTGTCATGTTGACGTCTGTCATTTTTGAAGACTGATCGCGCCGAACGTTGTTTAAGTATGGTGATCGCTAACATACACCTAGTCAAACTGCGCTGTGAGCGCTACAATACAAGTATAGATAACTTATCCATAAAACATAAAATTTACGAGTCAATATTGTGATATTATGTACTCAAATTCACTTAAAGCCAACATTTCCCCAAAAGTTGGGAAAAACTCTTAAGAACTCGACTGACAACTCTGTCCAATTAAAACAAGCTACAAAATATCGAAACGAAATTGTGTTCTGATAATAAGATTGACTAATTACAAATGGAAAGTAATCTTTCACATAATATCCTTATTTCTAGCACGATTATGGCACAATATCAGTGCACAAACTGGCATAGTTAAAATATTTTCATGAGCTCATTATCGCGTAGTGAATCAAGTTACACTAAAGTAGCAAACTAAATTATGGACCATAAATGGCTCCTAAATTTTGGGCCATTTTCCTTAGCTATTGCGCCGTCTAGACATATTTTATCCAGGTCTTTGGCCAGACGACTGTGTCTCTTTCTAAGTAGGATGACCAAAACATCTCGATGATCCCAGTATGTAATATATCTATTCGGAACGTTATTGCACGCAGAAATCGCAGTTATTAGACCACTAACTCGTCGTCCTTTGTCGTCGTGAGTTTAGCTATAGGACGTCCAGTGCTGGACATAGGCCTTCCCTAAAGCTCTCCATAAAACCGATTGGTAACGGCTGCATCCATCGTGATCCTGCGGTCTTGATGAGATCCTACGTCCACCTTGTGGGCGAACGTCCCACGTTGGTTCTTGTGGGTGGGTTAAATAAGCAAACTTATACTTTAGCTGCAAAGAAATTGTTTATTATACATACGAGTACAACTCTAACACAATTTTTGTTCATACTAGTCTATAAGTCTGTAGAGATTAGTATTTTTTACTCTGCAGTAAAAATAAGTTTAAAAGGAACAGTTACATAAAAGAATCAAATTGGTCAAACTAAGCTCAATCTTGTGAGCCCTGATTTGTCATTCTCTGTCCCGCAACTTTTATCAACTTTCATCGATTCAGATAAAAGTAGTAAAGTAAATAGTCACAGACATTTTGTCAACACTGCGTGGCGAGCCAAAATAAAACTATCAACTTTTTTGACGAGCCCTGAGCAAGGTTGTCGGTTTTAATTAGCGTTTCAGTTGACGCGTTCTTGTTTTACAGTTTGCCGTTTCTTTTAAAATAGTCATGTCCAATACTAAAGCGTTACGTGAAATTGATAATTTTAACTAAAGAAAGATGTATTTTTTTCGCGCACCACTTTAATACTAAACACGGCTATTTTAAAAGAAACGGTAAGCTGCAAAAAAGAAAAGCGTCAAATGAAACGTAAAAACCTTTTTACCGTCGTAGTCTATTGTAAGTCGATCAGGCCCTTTCTGGTTACTATTTCCTAAGCTGACTATGAGCTTTTCGTCTGTGCTCAATCCTGTTTGTAGACAACATCCTTGGAAGCTGTATTAAAATGCTGCCAGAACTCAAATAACTATTACCACAGTTGGGGCAAATAAAACGACAAATTATATACAATAAATATAGATTGACAGATTTACATCCAATATGCTACATTGAAATTGAGTTGAAATGCTATATCTATAAATACAATTATGCTAAAACAGTTTAGTGCGATTTTCAGTATCTTTACGGAATCTTCGATGTGCGACCCTGACTCCCACTTGTCCGGTTTTTTTTTCTTTTATAGCACAACAACGCATGGTCCACTACCAACAGTAATGCTGTCAGCTGTGCTCATTTGCCGCCCGACTTGGTGACCCCGACGTGATCCGGACCCGGACTTGTGCCCGGGGATAGCTATCCGACAGGGTTAACTTAGGTCTTGATATGGTTCGGCCGTCACTGTATGTTTGCGCGATGCAGACTCCGGCTTAACATTGGCTGAGGCGCGGCGATACAGCTTGTGATTGGTTGCCGGACGGTGCGCGTAGCTAGTGCCATCTTGTAGCGAATATAGTGAAGTTAGTCGCTACGGTTTTTTTGTTTAGCTGTTACCACAGATATCTGTAAATGCCGCTACAAAAGACAGGCATAAAGTAACGATTAATAAAACAATTAATTATTTTAAGGTCGAGTATGTATCTGGGTACGAAATTGAATCCAATTGGCATCAATCTGTATACTTCGTAAAGGTTCGTGCCAATAGGTAACTGATTTTGTTCTGCTGTCGGCTACATTTAAAATATAAGGTGTGGTTATTTTTTTTGTTATTGGGATGTGATTCTTTTTTATAAAACTACCCCCATTTATATATAATACTTAATAATACCTATCTGATAATTTTAATTAATTTTAATGTTTCATGATTCCTTGATATAGGGACTATTTTATAATGGCAGCTTTGATCGCGCTGTCAAATATTAAAAAAAAACACCAATCAATCTGCCAAATTGCCAATTTGTGAATACAGTGGTGCGGGTTCGGTCCCAAAATTTTTTGAATTTGTGTCTATTCTCATTTTTAGAAAGACGTATTATTCGTCAAATCCATGTTGCCTTTATTTAAATAATTTATAATTATTGTTTATTACTTATTCGGTGTACTGAAGTCCAGCAACCATGGCTCACTGTATGAGAGTTTTGCATGGCCAAGTAAGTTCCCGATTATTCCACGTTGAGTAACGTATGGATTATCCAATAACTTATAATGTACAGTTTAAACTGTCCTATTGATAATAGGTAGTATTTATTTACTATATTATCAGTCTCGTAATCGTTTTCGAATTGCCGATAAGTCTTCAATGAAGGGGTCAGGTCATGTTAAATAAATTACACGGGGTCAAGAGGGTTATTTATCAGTATTTGTAATGATATTGGCGACATTTCTGCCCCTTTTGAGTTAATTTTTCTAAGAAACAAATGAGTTACACGAAAAAAAAAATGCGACTTGTAATTTTGAATTTCAGGGTGGCAGGACTAGGACGGTTCTTTTGGAGATCCAGCAAAGATGTTTCAGCGTGTCTCCGCTCACGGCCGCGGCGGCTCAGGTATCTACATCCCCAAAAAAGTGTTTTCAAAAGTGATTTCAGTGATTTAGTAAAGTTGTTATGTAACCACTTTAGTGTCAAAAGTTTGAAAAATTCAGTGTGTAAACAGCAATATGGTGCTCCGTAGGTCGCTATGTCGAGGTTCGACCCGGCTCCCCTGCCCTACGAAAAGCTGACCAAGAATTTGGAAGTTGTCAAGAAGAGGTTAGGTCGTGACATGACCTTGTCCGAAAAAGTTCTGTACTCCCACCTGGATGACCCTAAAGGACAGGTAAGTCTTCTTAATCTTATTTTAAGGATAATTATTGGGTCTGACCTTTAATAAGGATAATGAAATGAGTGACCTTTAAAAGGATGCAAGTGGAAAACTTTTTAAAAGATAACTAGGGTGAACCAGCCAGTTCACGACCACTTAGTGGACTAGTAATCTTTGAAGTGACATTATTCACTATAATGATAATGTTCTGATTCAAATAATACTCAGAAGTTTAGAAAAAACCTTAAATAATTGAAAAAACATAAGGTTTTTTGTATTTTATGTTAGTAAGTATAAAATAAATAATGATTTATCAAAATGTGCTATTTTTTAGTTCCCGACCACATGTGGTCAGTTAACGTCCGACATTTTCGTTAGTTGACGTCCACTCAAAAGCCATTGAAAAAAGAGCCTTAGAGCATGTTCTTAGGGTCGTAAATAATAACAGCATTAAATAATCATGTTTAAATGACATTTAATTTTAGTTATCTAATATTATTCATTCAATTATTTTATGATATTTATTATTCATATATTCACACTTGTTTAGTAATTTTAATAATAGTATTATTTACTTATTTAGTAATTTTTGTACGGCATAAGACACGTGGTCGTTAGCTAACCGATTGTCGACCACCGAAATAATGCTTTATATTTTAATGGTAATCAACACATTTTGCTGGTCGCATTCTGAAGTGTACATAAACCACGTCCTAAAGATCAAACTGATAAAGATTAAAATGCCGTACCATGAAGTATCAGTTAGAAAATTTATGAAGAAGATCGATGGGAAATAGTCATTTGCCGACCATGTGGTCGTGAAATGATGCATACAAAATTTTAGTAGGTTAGTTTGCCGAACACCTATTATTTTAATTAAAAGCGCATATTTTACATTAAAATGACCCTTTAGGGGTAAAAACGTGTTTTTATAAACATTCCAAGCTACATTTGGATGCGTGAATCTCGACAAAAACTTGTTTTACTTGCGGTTGAAAAAGTGTCCTCTCACTATTTTTATCGTAAATATGTGCAACCAATTCCGACACGTCCACTATGGGTCTGGTTCACAGGCTCATTGAAGTGCATCACGTATCAGAAGATAAATCACAGTGTCGCGGAGGGGAAGCGATAGACTAAAGTATCGTTCAAAAACCAAAACAAACGTTGGCGTGCTTTTATTTAACTATTTATAGTGGTTTTATGAAAAAGTGGTCGTGAACCGGTGGTGGTCGGCAAACTGGCCTATTCACCCTAGTATAAATATTTGATTCTTCTTAAGGAATGAAGTTGATTGTGTAGATTTACTGTGGCAATCACTACATGGTATAAAACTAAAGTCACTTCCCTGTCTGTCTGTCGCAATATATGCTTATATCTTTAAAACTATGCAATGGATTTTGATGTGGTTTTTTTAATAGATCGAGTGAAAAGAAAGGTTTATACATGTCAAGAGAAAGGTTTATACATATGTATAATACACCTTAGCAAAGCCGGGACAGGTTGCTAGTATTAGTATAATTTAGTTAGCCTATGGGCTTTAGGTCAACTTTGAAAATCTTCAAATTAAATTACCAAAAACAACAGTATTAGTTTTAAATGACTTTATTAGTTCATAAGAGATTAGAGATTCTGGATGCCCGCAAACAAAATTAAGATTCATATTTTGATATGATATACATTTTGTTGAGCAACTTTTGTTACTTTTCTAAGCTTTACAATAAGCCCGAATACAGAGGCACCGTCGTAATTATAATAGCTAAATAGCATAGTTCTATTTCTATAGAGAGAATGCTTTTTACATTGCTATTAAATTTACGCTGGCACCTCTGTAATGGGGCTTATTATTCCCATAAATTATTAAAGCAAGCACTAGCCATTTGGCTAGTGCTTGCTTTATTAATTTATATAACCTACCAAAGCAAATAATATACAAAAGAGACATTCATAAGTGGAATATTATTCAGAGAAAAATCTAACTAAGATGATAATATATATGCATACATTATTTGAAAGCTTGTTTAATGAGCTTTTCAAAAATATTTATGTATATTTTTTTATTCCTCCATTTTTTACTGGTAAAAATAAATTGAATGAAAAATACAGCTTAATATTTTTTCTGTTTCACCAATAATAATGGGCTTAAATAGTTCTTTTACTTGCATTATTACCTGATTCTTCCACATTCATCTCAACTTAGCTAAAATGCGAAATGTACTTATATGAAACTACTAGTGCATCCAGATAGATATTTCAAGAAAATGATTGGGAATTGTGTTCAATTGATAACAATGCTATTATTATTTTACCTAAATTTTGAAGGTTGTTATTTGAATATTGCTTAATCATTTCTAGAAATAAAGTACCTATTGTATTATTTTATAACTAAACTAGTTTTTACCCGCATCTTCCCCGCATAATATTTTGATTTTTGACGCAATGTCATTGTAATTTATAGCCTATGTGTTATTCTGATATATAAGATATATTATGCAAAGTTTCATCTCAATCCGTTCAGTAGTTTTTGCATGAAAGAGTAACAAACATCCATCCATCCATCCATCCTCACAAACTTTCACGTTTATAATATTAGTAGGAATTAGTAGGATATTTATAGTACCTATTGTTTAAAATATATTTACTTACCCTAAGAAATAAAAATTAATTTAAAAAATAGGGTATTTGTTATTTTTAACTGATGTAATAGACTCAGGATAACATTCACTTTCTCGGGATGTAACAAGTGCTGTGGTTAGATTTTTTATTATTATTATACCATAGCCTCCATACATTTTGTAGACATGTCCTTTACCTTAAAATATATTTTAGTCAAATTTGTAACCTTTACAAACTTAATAAAGAAAAATTAATTTGATGTATGTTAAGATTGGTATTAAGTTGGTGTGACCTTGGTTATTAACCCTTAAGGTAGCAAGATAATTTGAAGCTAAATAAAACAAAAATAATATAATAACTCCTTTATTAAGACTCTAAGGCACACAGGAAAAATAAAAATAAAAATCAAAACATCACCATTTTAAAAAAAAAGGATGTATAATATACTATACAGTGCTACATATGTAGTGCAATGTATGAATATTGGCATGTATAGTATAATATACATCGCTACTTATTCCGAAACGTTTGAATGTATAGTATACTATACATAATTCAATAATTAGTTATTTTGGTGACAAGTCATAAAGCAATTTCTACCCTTGACTTAGCATAAAATGTACACTTAGTGCAAATAGTAATTGCTTGTACTCCTTTGCAGTGTTTGCATCGGCGCTGGCAGTTTGCTAGTTGAGGCCAATGATAGAATTGATCATACCTCACATCATCTGTGGGTCTTACTGCCACAGGCTTCGGGATTTTCTTTTCTTCAGTTTCAGCTCTTTGTGGTGAAAAATCACAAGATATCTAAGATTGGTTTTTCATCTATAGCTCCGCAAATATTTCATATCTAAAGTCTTTCGGAAGATCCGACTTCTTTATTATTTTCTTTGTTTGCTGGTGTCTTCGACTCAGATGATCCCTTTCCTTTCTTCTCTAGCTCTTTGTCAGCAATCAAAATCTTGTCTCCTCCTTGTAGTCTACTTTTCCTGATGGTCCCAAAATACCATATTCTTCTCGCAATAAATGTACAAGTTTCAGTGAGGTAAAATAATATTGACAAAATAGATTACACTAGCTGGCAATTTGATAGTCTTGCACAATGCTTACACATTTGCACACCTTTCTAGGTCCCCATTTTCAGGGTTTGTTGGGATTGTACTGACGTCGGCTAACCGCTTTTTTGCCCTTGTAGGGTACAACCCTACAGGGGTTCATAGACGCTATATGAAACCGAGGAAACAGCGAACAGATCACAATTTGTTAACCTCGGAAAAACTTTGGCAAGTAGGTACTGAAGTGATGAGAACGGGTAGGTTCTTTCTAAAATCTCTTGCTGAGCCGAATCATTTGCGATAGTAATGTTTTGCTCTTCCTCATCTGCACAGTGTGGGATTTCAACCGGGCTGTCTAGTAAGTTGAGTCGTTCATATGATGAATCTAGAGACGATTAGCTCGCCATAGATCCACGTATTTCATCTTCAGAGCTCTTTCCGTCACTTTTGTCAGAGCTAGCACTTTATTGGAGCACGGGTGATAAAATCCGCCTAGCATATTTCTAAAACAAAAATAGCATCCATGCAAGCAAACCAAAACCAAATAGCAAATGTTAGCGATTAAGCAAAAGAGTAAATATGCGGCATAATTTGATGTTAGTTGCAATGTTTTTTTTATCTAAAATTTAGATAAAAATGTTTATGCAGGTTACTGTACCTACATTTGATGTTATTTAATTTTTGTGAAAGAAATGATTAATTCAATGTTTTATAAATCCCACACATGTTCACAAAAATTTAAAAACACATGCGCCCTAAATGTAGCAATGTATGGTATTCTATACACAACAAAAAAACGCCAATTTTGACGAACTGTAGCCATGTATGGTATACTATACACTGAAATAAAACACAAAAAATCTGATGAAAAACTCGGTCCCAAAAGCGTGTTTTATGCATATGCGTAATTATCAAATATTTGTTATTAAATGTTATGAATAAAAATGGTATTATTTGCAGTGAAAATTATAAAATGAGAATATTTTACCTTGAACATCTCGGTGCTCCACCGCTTATCTCAAAAGTTTGCCATTAAAATCTAACCGCCAAAGTCAAAGTCGTTTTCTTTTTTAAAAATAGATGCACCAGGATACTATTTCACAGTACCAATCAAAATAGATCGTAAACAAACACGAACGTTCAAACTAGATTTTTTCTAAATTAATGTATAGTATATTTAACAAAACTACCTTAAGGGTTAATAAATAAAATGTACTAAATGAACTCGTATAAAGCTAAAACGTAAACAAATAGTAGACTATCCATATCGGGTGGTAACTTATTGAACTTTTTGGTTTATCTGTTGACTCAGGCTTGTTTTTTCCATTTGCAATATAAATTAAAATAGCCAATGTCAATCATGTTGGATGTCAACGACCATATAACTGTGTGGAAACTATCTCAGTGTGGCTATTTTTATGCTATGTAATTATTTTAACTCTGTAGGTATTGAACTTTTAGCTTTTACGATAAATAACAACTTATCGTCGTCGTCGTTTTAGCCATTGGACGCACACTGCTAGACATAGGCCTGCCCTATAGATCTCCAATAAGAGGTTCGCATCCAGTCCAAACCTGCGGTCTTGATGAAGTCATCTGTCCCCCTTGTGGTGGTGGACTTCCTACGCTGCACTTGCCAGTTCGTGCTGTCCACTCGAGAACTTTTCGCATCGGTCATCAGTTCTCCGTGCTATGTACTCTGCCCACTGCCATTTCAACTTGCCAATCCCCTGGGCTATGTTTGTAACTTTGGTTCTTCTATGGATCTCCTCATTTCTGATCTCGCAGAGAGACTCCAAGCATAGCCCTCTCCATGACTTGATGTGCTACTTAGAGCTTATTAATAATGCCCAAAGAGTAAAACCATGTTTCTGTACCATCATCAATGGCAACACACACTGATCGAAAACTATCGACTTGAGGCATTTTATTTGTGCTTGTTTAGAATTAAATGAATTTGTTAACTCCATTTTTACTTAAAATAATACTGAAGCATAAATCTCTAAACCAAGACTAGGACAAAAGAAAATAGAGAAAAAAAAAATCTTATTTTCAATAAGTTTGAAGAGAAAAGTTCTTAAGGCCGTAAGAGTTTAATGAAACAAAATTTTCAAGAATAAGATATTTTTTCTCAATTTTTTTGTTGTCATAGTCTAGCTTCGTTTCTCTAATTTCATCCAACTTCACTGCAAAGTTTTGAACATATCCTGCCTGATATGTAGCAGTAGTATGAATAAATAAATAAATATAAAACTTGTCCCTTTCACATTTTCCTAGATCTGTAGAGGAAGCATTTGTCCATCCTATAGGTAGAAACGACGACGACGACAAACTTTTGCATATATACATGGAACTTTTTGTACGAAAATTGAACAGATTTTCAAACGTAGATTTGACTGAAATTTTATGCTACCACTTTTCTGGTCTAGGAAATTGAGCGTGGAACCTCGTACCTCCGCCTGCGCCCCGACCGCGTGGCCATGCAGGATGCCACCGCTCAGATGGCCATGCTGCAGTTCATCTCATCCGGCCTGCCGCGCGTCGCCGTGCCCTCCACCATCCACTGTGACCACTTGATCGAAGCCCAAGTCGGCGGGGACAAGGATCTGGCCAGAGCTAAGGTAACAATGTCATTTGGGCCACTCTAAATTCTAAAGGGTCAGGAGTATGCAGGATGCTACTGTTCAGGTGGTGATTCAGGTCATTTCATACGATCTACTGCGCTTCGCCGTGCCCTCCACCATCCACTGTGACCAATGATCAAAGCCTAGGTCAGCAGTGAAAAGAATGTTGCCAGAGCAAAGGTGACAAAATCTTACTACTAACCTGACACTAACAAAAGAACCATGTACCTAAGGTGTTGCCATTTAGATGCTTAAATGCTTCAGTTGATTAATTATACCTCTACCAATATAGCTAATCAATGAACCAAAATTCAGAATATAGCCAGAAAGAGTTTTTTGTGCTGTAGGTTGGTTTTGTGACCTTTTTTTGTGGTCTTAAGAAGTTGATCTCAGCGTGATGCCTTCTCTGCCTTCGATGGGGGTTATGAAGAGGTTTGTTGTTTTTCTTTGTTCACATTTCACCCTGACTCACGGAATCATAATTAGACTGATGAGTGTGAAATGATATTTATTTTTAACTTTACCCATCAGGACCTCAACAAAGAAGTGTACAAGTTCTTGGAGACGGCGGGCGCAAAGTACGGCGTCGGTTTCTGGAAGCCCGGCTCCGGCATCATCCATCAGATCATTCTCGAGAACTACGCTTTCCCCGGCCTGCTCATGATCGGTACCGACTCGCACACTCCCAATGGAGGTGGTCTCGGCGGCCTCTGCATTGGTAAGTTGTTACTTGCAAAAATAACTTGGGTGAAGGTAAAGCTGCATTTTTGATGATTTTGGAAGCTCGGCTTCGACATCATCCAACAGACCATCCTGGAGAACTACGCCTTTCCCGGTCTACCCATGATAGGTACCGACTCGCACAGTCATAACGGAGGTGGTCTCGGTGGCCTCTGCATTTTTTTTTTGTCATCTTTTCACAGATTTAATAAAAGTATAACGCCACTACTACATTTACAAGGTAATCAGAGGTAAAATGCAACTAATCTAGATATCGTCCGAAAGTTGCATTGATTTGCTACAGCACGAGTTGGAAAGAGACACATCTCGATGGGTGAAGCTTGATTTTGTGCTCAGAATCGTCACATTTCTATAGTTCTAGATTTTTGATGATTTTGATGATATCAAGAAATCCCATGTGTATACACTTGTACGAACAAAAGCGCAACGACCCATAAAGTCTCTGTTCTCCAGTCTCCAGAAAACACCATCCTTCCCGATCTACCGCTGTCTCCCCCCCCCAAAAATGAGGGAAGTTTTGATAAATACATATTTGGCATGATTGTTTAGTATCAAAATCGTTAACTGTGAAACTGCGGTAAATGCGAAATCGCAAATATAATTATGTACTTTTTGTTGAGAGTCGATAACCTTTTTGTATGGAACATCTTTCGTTCAATTTGCAACAAAGTTGTTCATAATGATTATATACACTTTAAAAGTTCATGTAAGTAAATAACCTTGAAGGGAATTTTGAATGGAATTTAAATTTCTTTTTTTAAATATTAAAAACTAATCTTTCGTTAAGGTGTGGGCGGCGCCGACGCCGTAGACGTGATGGCAGACATCCCGTGGGAACTCAAGTGCCCGAAGGTCATCGGTGTCAAGCTCACTGGTGAGTACTGCTGGTTATGTTATCGCAAGACATTTACCATGAATCGACCCATACATTTATCTTACAATGTTTATCAACAAAACTCCGTGTCTCTACATGGTATAATGTAGCTTCCTGTGATTGTTTGTATGTACGGATAGTAAGCGTTCTGGTTTAATTTATTTAGACTGTCTACATTTGGCCACCAACTCGCCTGAATGATGGAAAGCAAGATACCTATTCACTCTTGACTTGAAGATGTCCAAATTGTATTTGGATGGCGTTTCACTTAGTTTAGAGAAAACTAGCTATTTGCCCGCGGCTTCGCCCCCGTGGTATATTAATTTTTGTGCAATCCCATGGAAACATTTTATTTTTCTGGGATAAAAAGTAGCCCATGCCACTTTCCCTTTTTCAAACTATGTCCATGCAAAAAATCAAGTCAATCCGTTGCTGCGTGAAAGAGGAACAAACCGATAAATTAATACACGTTCGGATTTATAATGTTAGTTTGGATTTCTTCGGAGAGATTTACAGGTATACATTTTTTTATCATGGCGGCTGTTGCTGGTTTGTGATTATATAGAAACGAAATTGCGAGATCCCAATTACTTGCCTGTGTCAAGTAGTAGACGTTCTGTGGCTGAAATGATAATGACGAGTGGTTTTGAAAAAAAAAATACGGCCGCTTGTTGTGGTGAGCGAGCTATGCAGGTCACTCATTGGATGACTTAAAAGTGGGCGGATTCTTTTTTTTTTATTCCGTATACGTTTGGTAGTTTAGCTAATCGAAATGATTTTCGTCAACTGTTATTGCACGAGCCTGTTAGCGCAAAAAACGGTAGCCAAGCCAAATCTCATTATAAATATTCAAAGTTTTCCATTGACTAAAGTTTTACGACCAGGCAAGGTTATCCAAGTTATCATTAACTGAAGTTTACCAGTATGAAAAGTTATCTAGTAACTTATTATTATTTAGTTATCCTATAAATATACTTTACTACTAAAATACTAAAAAGATATAAGAATTGTAGACTTGTGGCAATGTGTGGGATAGAATGACACAAAAAATCACTCTAAAGGATCGCGCACATCATGTCGGGCTGCAGCGCAATATTAGTAATCGCTTTTATGTATTTTATATGAACTAACGCACACTGTGCCGGGGCGCAGCGAGCCGCATTTTCCGCATTTCCACACTAATATTGCGATGCGGCCCGCTCCGCCCCGCTACGGCCCGACATAATGCACGCGAACCTTGAAGGTGCTATTTGGAACCGAGATGGCAAATGCAACTGCCATAGTAGTGCAGCTGTGGCCAAAACAAATGATGTCGGTCGCAGCTACACTACTACAGTAGAAAATTTTAAAAATCCCGTATGTGTCTTTACTTTGACCTTGTGAAATGTTTAATTACGTAGATATTGCTGCACCAGATAACGAACAATTACGGTACATCATATAATATATATGCACATGTAAACTTAAACAAACTGAGTGAATTCGGCTCCCTCCACTTGGATCCACAGCTAGGTTCCACTTGTGGATCCGCGGATACCTTTTTCTCCTCTTAAATCCACCGTGGATTCATGGATACTTTTTTTCCACTTAAATCCACAAGTGGATTCATGGATACTTCTTTTTCTAACTAAATCCACAAGTGGATTCACTGATTTTTTTTCTACTGCGATATCCACCAGGTGGATCTGTGGACAGTTGTATTCCTTTTCTTTATAACAATATTAACAATATTTTTCTACGGAACAACATTTTTTTCGAGTTTTGACACAAAAGTCGCAGAACAAAAGTCATAAAAGGATGCTAATTGATTGTTCACCCGCGAGAAGACTTTCTCAAGTGCTCAAGTTGAGGATTTTTTGCTCAAGTGCTTCTCAAAGAAAAGGAATACAACTGTCCACGGATCCACCTGGTGGATATCGCAGCAGAAAAAAAATCCGTGAATCCACCTGTGGAATTAGATGGAAAAAGAAGTATCCATGAATTCACGGTGGATTTAAGAGGAGAAAAAGGTATCCGCGGATACACATGTGGAGCCTAGCTGTGGATCCAAGTGGAGGGAGCCGTAAATTCGATTAAGACGAATGATAGATATGGAAGAAATCTGCTCCGACCCCGACAAATAAGTAAAACGAGGGTGACAAATGACGATGGAAATGTACACATCATCATCGGCTCTGTCATGGAAAGTGCACTGACTTCATCCATCAACATGTGTATGAATATCAAACAACATCGTAGTTTTTAATTAATATTTATATGGCCATAGTTTTAGGAAACAACTTGCACCCGTCAAAATGACCAACGCACATGTTTATTAAAAGACAAACACAACCATTTTATATTTCAAAAATATATCATACTGAGGAATATTTTTAAGGGAGCTTTTACTGATTCTAGGGAAAGTTTTCTTACACGTTCCTACTATATATATTTATATCTTATCCCACACATATTTGATCTAAAAATGCTATCACGTGTGCCCGTAACTTTTGACCGGCAGTTGCATCTACTATGTACGAGTAGGTATGTTGATGAAAGTGTGTAAAAATAGCCAGATATTTCGTAAGAGAGCGGGCGCGGCGCCAGCGGCCAATGTCAATGTGCATAGATAAATTCGCATGGTTCGATGCATAGAGCAGAATATCATATTAAGACTCAAATGCAATGCCTTCATCATCATCGTAAATAGGCTTCTTTATTCCACTGCTGGACACATGCCTCTTTCTTACTGTGCCATCTGCCTCGGTTTTGTGCTGATCGAGTGCTGGTTCAATCCGCAATTTCAACTTCCTATATTTAAGTTTCTTACGTTAACCACCTAAGGTCTACAAAATAACTAGGTAGGTAACTCTATTCGTATTTACAACTGAGCGCTACCATGGCTCGGATGACACGTTAAATTGTAGGCCCCGGGTGTTTTAACCGTTTAAGTCATGTCAGAGGCCTTCAGGCGGCTTTAAAACTTTGACATCAGGGTTAGCCACCTGACTCATAAGAACTTACTAATCTTTTCTGTTTTAGACTTCGTGAGTTGTGAGCATGTGATAAAATGATTAATAATGCCGTTTTTTGGCACTCTAACACAACTCAAAAAAAGTTTTCGCACTGTTCAAAATTAAATACATAGAAAATTACAGATCATTCGAAACCCATGTTGTTCATCCCGTCCCAGCAGCTTGGGTAAAAATTGCAACATTTTTGTCTGAGTATCGTATTCTTTTTATTTCTTAGCATGTCCTTGGCGCTGTGAAAACTATACATTAAAGCTTAGTTATGTACGAGTAAGTACAGATTTATAAGAAAGTTAAAACCGGAGTATCGCTGACGATTTTGAAATGCGTAGTTTCATTACATAACCTCCCCCATTGATATTTAATCATTGATCGATGACTTGATTTGCTTGCTATCAGACATGTGCATTGCAATCTAGATTACACGTTATTATAGAGAATTTTGCACCAATCGTTTAATAACTGAATCAAGAGCTACGAGATAAAATTGATAAAACACGTATTACGGTAAATATCCAGAGCACACTGAACACGTTATATTTTATGGACTTCATATTTTGTAACCGTTAGAGCAGTCATCCAAATAATTTTATAATTAGTCTATTGAAATGTTACATAAGCTTTACATGAATTTATGATGCGGGAGTACGGAGTTAATCCTCGAGACGTTGGCATGTTTCAAGGTATCCCAGCTGCACCCATGAGCGATGCAGTGAGGACCTTGTATGCCATGGTCTCGGACATACTCACTCAGCGTAGGGACTCAAATCCCTTTTGAATGTACCTTATCATTAGTAAAACGCGGCTGGCATAATCGCTTCGCGACTAAAGCCCCAGTATAATAAATCAGATTTAAAAAAAAACGCTTTACATTCTTTAGAGGGCGCAATTTTGTTTTTGGTACTTGTCAATAGAAGCTTAACCCCAAGTTTGTGGGGTTGCTGCCCTTGTCCCCCGGCCGCCATCTTGAAAAAGTAGTGAAAACACCTTTTTCGCGATATCTAGGAAACTATGCGTCCTTACGAACCAATAAAAGTATAGTCAATAACTTTTAATTTGTAATTTTTTGTAATTTTGTATTTAATTTTAAAAGACATAAACTTTATATAATATGAACTTAGACATACACTAACATAATTATAAGAGTGACATACACTATTGCATTAGGCTAAGCCTGTAATAATAGTAGTATTTGTAATAAATAAAATAAATAAATAAATAAAATAAATAAATAAATTTATAATTCCCCTTTCATGAGTCAACGGAGACCCATCGAATGCTTGCGGGCTCGAATCGATTCATAAAAACCAAAAAGAGAAATCGTGCTCAGGATACTTCTTAGTCTTACTCTTCTTAGTCTTATATTCAGTTTCTAACTATGGATTCTAACGATGCCGTATGCCAACGTAGGTACTAATAGAAAGCATGCTCACAAACTTCACGTTTTCAACCTTATTTCAAATCCTTTGAACACTAGGGATAGTCGTGGTGGTCTAGTCGTAGTAACACCTGCCTTGAGGTCGTGGGCTCAAATTCCGATCACGAAACAATGAGTTTCTTTGGAACTTATGCACGGAATTTCACACCACTGGCTTTTCCTTGAAGGAAAACATCGTGTGGCAACCTGCATATGTTCGTAGAAGGAATTCGATGAAGTATTTAAATCCACCAACCCGCACTGGATATGGCCCAATCACCCTTCGTGGGTAGATAGATAAATAATCCTTTATTAGCTTAATCACATTATACAAAGTACATGAACATGAACATTACAAATTAGTTATGGCGGCCTTATCGCTTCAAGCGATTTCTTCCAGGCAACCAAATGTGTAGGCCTACGTCATGCAGTAGACTATTAAAAAAAGGCTGGTGCAGGAACACCATTTGTGTGTACTCAACACATGTCAACCAAGTACTAAATACACAAACAAACAAGCCCCCAAATCCGTATCGGCGTGAAAACGCGTCATAGCCACATCAGGCAAGATATCAGAATGACTTATTTATTTTACGATTGGTTTGACCTCGCGCCCGAGATAACTGGAGAGAATTGGTTTGGCCGGTGAATGGAGCCGGATCTTATTCTGTACGTGATAAAAGTTTAAAAATATTTTTAATAACAAACTTTTAAAGACTAGTCGCCAGTGGTCGTATACGAGAGTATCATCAGTATCGCTATTCACAAACGCTGACACACTATTCCCACTGAACTCAATAACTCAGTTGAAAATGACCGTCGTTTTCAACCGAGTCATTGAGTCCATAGAAGTGAGAATGAGGCGACACTACAGCGCTTTGTGAACCTTATGCAACCCAGATATCCTACACATCATGTCGTATTCCTAATGTGACCTTCGCCTCCCATAGCATCCCTTTCACGATGTTTTTTCATCGTCCTTTATCTTAAGCACGTGCAGCGCCTCATATACCGATGAGTCGAGGGTTACTTTCAGATGAGTTAAGGTCTATTGAGTTGAACATGATTTTCAATGCCATTCAAATCAATGTACTTACTCCACATACTAGATGCAAAATAACACGTACCTACTTAGAAACGTCATTATTTATCAGCAAAGATACTAGATGTCTCGAAGTGCTCGTGTTTCCCGTCTACTAGGTCAGACAGAGTGCGAGCGCTATCGTTTTCATCTCGCAAATTGCTCCTAATGAGGCCATGATAGAGTATCAGAGTGATATAGAGTTCCTTATAAGTATACGAGTAGATAAAAGGCGCCACTGTAAAGCCACAGAGAAATTGCAGTAGGGAAATGTAAGGTTTCAACTAATGATATAATTTTGGTATTAACGACGAGAACTCATTGATTACGCTGAGTAACTTTAAATAGGTGCCGCGAGGATTTTCTCTGGGTTAAAAAAAAATCATGTTCGAGTCGGAATCGCACACAAAGGGTTCCGTACCATATGGGAGCATTAAATATATATTTTATTTTAATTATTTATTATTGATATGAATATTCTACTTTCTGTGAATATTTCAAGCGTCTACCTGTTATCGTCATTAATTCCGAGCTAAAAATTCATGTTTGTTGTATGAGAGCCCTTAAATACCTATTTTATTCTGTTTTTAGTATTTGTTGTTATAGCGGCAACAAAAATACATCAACTGTGAAAATTTGAGTTCTCGAGCTATCACGGTTCATGAGATAAAGCCTGGTGACAGATAGACAGACGGACGGACAGCGGAGGATCGGTTTTTACCCTTTGGGTACGGAACCCTAAAAAGGTGCCGCAAGACTGTTTTTGCTTGTTAAAGACATATTTTTTGTTTAAAGTAAAATCTGGAAAGTACTGGAATTCCTCTGTTTTAGTTAAGGTTTTAGCAATATTTTTGAATTATTCCAGTCTGTCCCCGGAACTGTCCCCCGGGGGACAGAACGGAAGAAAAAAATATTCTCTGTCCCCCGATTGATCATTAAGTATTTAAATATTTTATTAAGTTTTACGAGTCTGGACAATCTGTTCTTGGAGTTTTACCCCTTTAAAGGGGTAGCGGTGATCGACAATTTATTTGAGCTTTCTTTAGAAAGCTATCCTGTCTACCAAGCTACCAATTTTATATATAACGACAGTTGGATGCATGCTGAGTATCAAATGATCCAACCAGAAATAATTTTGCTATCAGTGCGTGGCACTTACGGAGTACCTAAAATTATGTGTTAAGCATTTTTGTAATGCTTTGCACTACTAAATGTGAAAAAGTAAGCAAGTTCGTATAGACCGGGTGGCTAACCCTGGTGTCAGAGTTTATAAGCCGCCTGAAGGCCTCACAATTTAAGGTAGAAGGGCTTACAATTTAACGTGTCATCCGTGCCACGGTAGCTCTCCGTTGTAAATGCCACCCGCGGTCACCCATCCGAAGACTGACCGTACCGCTCGTTGCTTAACTTTGGTGATCGCTGACAGATACCTAGTCAAACTACGCAATTAGCGCTACTGTGTTTTTTATACTAGGCCGCAGACAAATCATGTGACATATACATGAATTGAATGTTACGACGCAGTAGCCTCTGTGAATAAATATAAATGTTCTATTGATAGATCAAATTCTAATGATAGGTGAAAATATCGCACTACATATCTGGCCACAACTTTACGATTTATTGAACTGAAAATAGTAGATTGTATCATATGGGAGCAAAATATTATTTTTACAGCGAGGGCGCTTTTTAGAAACCAGAGCGAAGTGAGGGATTCTTTAGTAGAATCCTGAACGTAGCTAGGGATTCAAAGTACGTCGCCATTTTGTAAAAAAAAAAAACAGTTCACTGTCTCTCTAGCAAACAGATGATAATTTTGTGTATAAATGCTTTTTCTATACAAATGTCCTACAAAAATTATCTTGATAGGTACAATCTTGACGTAGATATTGCAATTACTTTTTCTAGATTGCAACATATCATAATATTAAGACTAGTTGATGTCAACTTTAATCTCGAGCGCTTTAAACATAATTCTCATTTACGATTTGTTAATAAAAAGAAATGATGCATATTTGTTCAGGTACAAAAAATAACATTTGGTTGCGCAACGTACCTACAATCTACACGTGGGAATTGGGATGATAGTGTCATTTTTTCTCCTTAAAAATGTAGCTTCTGTACACAGTAATAAACATACAAGTCTGTAGCTCACTGGACGGTATAGCAGCAAATTACAGCGTCCGCGGGCAACACATATGCACACGCTGCCGCATACTTCGTGTCGCTTGAATCGGAATGTAGGTATTTACTAAACACATAGACTCCAGTGGTGTCTACGGTGACACCAGTGATGTCCCAGGTCCACTATTGTTGGTCGGCGACTCTGTAGTCTGCTGATGTAGACAAAAGCTATGGACAAAATAAAAATATGTCAATGAGATAGCTGTGGACTGACACGAGTAAAAGGCGGCTGAATTGCAGTGTCCAGCGACTAAAGTCAGCTCAAACTATGTCATAAAAGCCATATCACGCGTTAGATTTTTAGTAAGTAGTTTTTATTCTGTACTTTTAGTAGAAAGCTTTATAGGAAAAGGGGACTTTCTAAATTACTTTATAGACCTTAGGTCTTAAGATGACAATGAAATACGTCCCCTAATATTTATTTATTTTATAAAAAATGTTAAAAATCAAAATCTTATTCCGCAGGTAAACTGAGCGGCTGGACCTCTCCCAAGGACGTGATCCTCAAAGTGGCCGGCATCTTGACCGTAAAGGGAGGCACTGGCGCCATCGTGGAGTACCACGGCCCTGGTGTCGACTCCATCTCCTGTACCGGCATGGCCACCATCTGCAACATGGGTGCTGAGATCGGAGCCACTACCAGTGTGAGTATATGTCGTGGCATATTAACGGGAAGGGCGGCACTGGAGCCGTCGTGGAGTATCATGGCCCTGGAGTCGACTCCATCTCCTGTACCGGCATGGCCACCATCTGCAACATGGGTGCTGAGATCGGAGCCACTACTAGTGTGAGTATATGTCGTGGCATATTAACGGAAGGGCGGCACTGGAGCCGTCGTGGAGTACCACGGCCCTGGAGTCGACTCCATCTCCTGTACCGGCATGGCCACCATCTGCAACATGGGTGCTGAGATCGGAGCCACTACTAGTGTGAGTATATGTCGTGGCATATTAACGGAAGGGCGGCACTGGAGCCGTCGTGGAGTACCACGGCCCTGGAGTCGACTCTATCTCCTGTACTGGCATGGCCACCATCTGCAACATGGGTGCTGAGATCGGAGCCACTACCAGTGTGAGTATATGTCGTGGCATATTAACGGGTAGGGCGGCATATTAACGCGGAAAGGCGGCACTGGGGCCGTCGTGGAGTATCACAGCCCTGGAGTCGATTCCATCTCCTGTACCGTCATGGCCACCATCTGCAACATGGGCGCTGAGATCGGAGCCACTACCAGTGTGACTATATATGGTGACAATAACGTGAAGGGCGGCATATTATCGCGAAGCACGAAACACGCACGTGTTTAGCTAACGTGACCGAATCACACAACTTGGCGGCTGGGATGTTAGCAAGCTGCGGATTGCCCAGTCCTGACTTAAGTTCACTAACCCAACTAAATCATGCTGTTCACGTCAGAGAATTAGTGCTCCTAAAATATGAAGACTTATTCAACTATTAACAGCACTCGTTTCGTGGCTTATCTAATGTCTTCTGTTCCAAAACAATGGAATGTTATACTTTTAAGTATCTACCTACTATCGTAAGTTTTTTCTTTTTCTCTTTTACTAACTGCTCTGAATTAGTAATTTAGTACTTTGAAGTATTTTATTAGTAGGTTAGATACTATTGTGAGGTGTTAGTTTAGTTAGTGTGTAGGTAATCAGTTACAGAACTAGTTTTTTTTTAAACTAAGATTCCCATTATTATAGTTCGGGGTGAGTGAATGCCTACTACCAGCACAAACCTATTTGGTTTATTTGTAGATTTAATATAAGTTTTAGTTGTTATTTGTATTGATTAATAAATAATAAAAAATTTTTAAAAAATGTATCGTTTCGTTTAATATTCTATAGTAAGTTTCAATTGCATTTATTGTCGGCTATTGTATCCTAACAGTAACATTTGTGTACACAGGTGTTCCCGTACAACAACCGCATGGAAGCGTACCTCAAGTCCACCGGCCGCCACGACATCGCCGCTTCGGCCAACAAGTTCAAGCATCTGCTCACTCCCGACTCGAAGGCGCCTTACGATCAGGTCGGCTTATGTTGGTTTCATACAGGGTGGAGAGCGGTCTGTCGGCGTCAGCTTTCCAGCCTGTGCATGAGATTCATTCTTCATTCTTTCGCATTAATTGATGAATGGAACATTAATTGAATAATTTATTAACGAGGTTTTTTTGAATATTTTGCAAAAGAGTAAAAAAAATTGGTTAATCTTAAATTAATGAGCCAGCAGTGGCCGATTAGTTGTAGGTAAGTTTAGCCCTCTAATGCAAGAACGATCGTCGCACATAAAATATGTATTTTCTAGTTGACCCGGTGAACTTCATCTAACTATCTGTCAAATGTCAATCACAACTTTTACATGCAGGAACATTTTGTATGGGAAAATAAAATTAATGATCTTATCATTTTTATCGCAACTTTTATAAATTTTCTCACCGTTTAAACCTTTCCTTCCACAAATATTTCAAGATCAAAATTAGCCCAATCGGTTCAATCGTTCTCGAGTTTCAGCGAGACTAACAACCACGATTTATTTTCATGTATAAAGAAGATATACACACCAGTGCACTGGTTTGAGTGAAGAGAAATATCGTTAGACTACTTTCACATGTTTGTAAGTAATTCGATAGGGTATGTACGATCGCGCACTGGGCAAGCGTGGTGGATATGGCCCAATCACCCTTTGGGGTAGAGCTATGATTAGCAGTAGACTGTGAAAAGGCCGAATAATTCAGCTCTCTGTGTACAAATCTATTAAAATAAAATAAATATTAGGGGACATCTTACATACGGTCTCTGACCCCAAACTAAGCAAAGCTTGTGATATGGCTGCCAGAGACTAATAATATACTACATATATGTATTTTAAATACATACTTATATAGATAGTACCTAAATAACACCCAGACACAGAGCAAACACTTATGTTTATCAGACATTTGTGCTTGCCATAGGTGGTAATCAAATCCACGCCTCATAAACCAAGAAGTCAGGGTCACTAACCACTAAGCCACCGAGGTATTCGAGGCGTGTGATAAGACGAGCTATAATCAAGATTTTTTCCGCAGCTGGTAGAAATCGACCTGTCAACTCTGGAACCCCACGTCAACGGCCCCTTCACCCCGGATCTGGCCAACCCCATCTCCAAGCTGGGTGAGGCGGCCAAAAAGAACAACTGGCCCATGGACATCAAAGTTGGTCTCATCGGCTCCTGCACCAACTCCAGCTACGAGGACATGGGCCGCTGCGCCAGCATCGTCAAGGAAGTAAGTCCTTTGTCCCCAGCTGATAGACTGATATATCAAAGATAGTTTGGGCAAAGCTCATCCCAGATCTAGCCAACTTCATCTCCAAGCTGGGTGAGGCGGCCAAAAAGAACAACTGGCCCATGGACATCAAAGTTGACCTCATCGACTCCTGCACCAATTCCAGCTACTAAGACATGGGCCGATGCGCCAGTGTCGTCAAGGAGGTAAGTCCTTTGTCCCCAGCTGATAGACTCGTATATCAAAGATAGTTTGGGCAAAGCTCATCTAGCCAACTCCATCTCCAAGCTGGGCGAGGCGGCCAAAAACAACAACTGGCCCATGGACATCAAAGTTGGCCTCATTGGCTCCTGCACCAACTCCAGCTACAAAGATATGGGCCGCTGCGCCAGCATTATTAAGGAGGTGAGTCCATTTCCTCAGTTGATCGACTGATCTGTCAAAGCTAGGAAGATCCATCCACTCCAGATTTGGCCAACCCGATCTCCAAGCTGAGCGATGTGGCCAAAGAGAACAGCTGACCCATTGACATCAAAGTTGGCCTCATTGACTCCTGCACAACCAGTTACGAAGACAAGGGCCGCTGCGCCAGTATCGTCAAGGAGGTAACTTCTATTTTAAGGGTAAAGTCATATTCAAACAAATTGCGTGATATGAAAGCACTTCCATTAGAGGTTTTCTGAAAAACTACCTTAAGAAAAATGTCAACAGAATACTAAACTGTTACAGTTGCAGTTGCACAGTTACAGTTGTCCATAAGAGACGGTGACCTCTTACTATCATCAGGTTCTTTGTTACTTTATCATTTCATAACCTTTAAATTGAAGCTTGGCAATTAAAATATACCTATTGTAAAATTTGTAAATGATGTATCCAAACTGGGTACCTACTGTATCCAGGCCATTGGACATTATCATCTCAACACTAAAAAATAAAAATGTGTGAATGGTGAACCACGGCATTCAAAAATCACCCTTCATGGGTAGGCCTACGTCCTGCAGTGGACTATTAATAAGGCTGGTACAGTACAGTACAGTACTAAAAAATAAATAACACATGTACAAAGATGTTAAATTATAATGATTGTTTCAGGCGTTGAAGCACGGCGTGAAATCCAAAGTGCCGTTCAACGTGACGCCTGGATCTGAGCAAGTCCGCGCGACCATCGAGCGCGACGGCATCGCGCAAACTCTGCGCGACTTCGGTGGCACGGTGAGTACAAAGAATCTAGGCTCTTGATAGAGAAACCATTCCTAGGTTCCACGGTACTTCGCCAGTGAAAGCGCTGGAAGCAGCCTCTCAAGGAAAAGGGAAAGAAGATCACGGAAGGCATTCTTCGATGAAATTAAAGTAGGTAGATTTCATGTTGTACAGGGAGGTGAAGACACTGGCCGAATACCGCGAAACGTGGAAGTTGCTCCACTGACTAGAACCGCGCTCTTTAATTTTGAATCTATAACTCTAGAGTCTGGCTAACGAAAGTTGATACTGGAATTTTTCACACACTTTTTAAATGACAGCACACGGTGCTACTAACTTCGCGGATTTAACTTTAAATTGGGGTATTTTACCTTGTATTAAAAACATTTTTCAAACCTACGTCATATACAAACTGAACAAAATGATTCATTGTATTATTATAGTCTTCATCGTAATGAGGTATACAGGTACGCATTGAAATCATTTGGATCATTTGGAGAGCAATGCGAAGTCTCAGTTTGGCATAATGGTAACGTCAAAAAACAGAAAATAATTAACGTAATGAATATACTCGTAAAACTCCAAGTTAAAGCTTGAAAAACAAATTATTTTTTTGCGATTAACCTAAAGATTTGGAAGAATCAAAATCGCAGTATGGTAACATTGCTACATCGTGTAAGTGAGAGAAAGTGTTTCCCTCTCTGTTTAGGGTCGCTTTGTCAGTATCAACTTTCGTTAGCCAGACTCTAGTATTGGTCTAATAAAATGTTCTTTTCATTCGTTTTACCTATGATTCTTCAACCTGTTTTAGAATCAAATGAATATAGTTATTGGTGCCTGCTATTTTTTTATTGGCAAAATATATTGAATTTGTTACATTTTTGTATTCTAAAACTATGAAACGTTTTTTTATTTATTTGTTTATATTTTCGGGTAGGTACTCGCGAACGCGTGCGGCCCTTGCATCGGCCAGTGGGACCGTAAAGACGTGAAGAAAGGAGAGAAGAACACCATCGTGACGTCATACAACAGGAACTTCACCGGACGTAACGACGCCAACCCCGCCACACACTGCTTCGTCACCAGCCCGGAACTCGTCACCGCGCTTTCACTTGCTGGTATATAATAAAACACTACGATAATCAGCCAAGTGCGAGTCGGACTTGGGTACGGAACCCAAAAAAAAAATACAAAAACATCTCGTCATAGATATTTAAATATGTTCGTTGTCTAAAAATATCCCGTATCGTATTCTTAAAAAATTACATACAGATATCAGAATCAAGTCATGGCTGATTTTACTTATAAATAAAATAAATAAATAAAATCAGTTTATTTGCGAGAATATTGTCTAACGCAGATCTAATTACATAAATAGTATCAAATATTTTACCTTTGCAGGTGTACAAATACTGTTATTTTTTTTTTTCAAGGACACAAATATACATGTTTGTCAAATTTAATTATTTTATTATACATTTGTTAATTTAAGCCGCTCTTTTAAAAATGTATTTTACGAGTTTCTTTCTTTTTTTCTGAAACGGCTTTAATTATATTGATAAATTCAAGTGTTTGCAACACCTTGAAAACTGCCTCTAACAAACCGGGTAAACTTCAATTTCACAAATGTTTTACTACAATTAAAGTATTTGTTCCCCGTAGGTCGCCTGGACTTCAACCCGCTGAAGGACACGCTGACCGGGGCGGACGGCAAGAAGTTCAAGCTGTCGGACCCGTTCGGGGACGAGCTGCCCGCCAAGGGCTTCGACCCCGGACAGGACACGTACGAGCACCCGCCCGCCGACGGCAGCCGTACGTATTGTTACGAGATGGTTCTTGGATAAATCGCACGAGATGTTATCGCTTCGACGGTAAACGAACAACTGATCCCCAAGGGTCGGCCGGCGTATTTATATCCGTTATTTCCTACAGTCTCGAACCTACGAGATATTTCGCAACATTACTCGATCTTAATAAATGCCATTGTGTTAACAAGTAAACAACTTGAAAGTTCGAGAATCCCTATTGTTTTTCAAATACGTAAACACCCAGCAAATAAACTAAACAATAGACGAGATACAAAGACTGACCCCGCTCGAGTCATAAAGCCATAAAACCGAATACAAAAGGCACCAATAAAAAACGCAGAACAATAGAGCTTCCCAGAACCGGATCACGTAAACACCGCAGATTACATCATAGTTACTACATACCTACAACGGGCGTCTACTGCGTTACAGTATCATATCATAGCTGTTACAGGCGGTATAACAAGCTAAAGGATACTCTGACTATATTCTATAAAATTTAACTTAATCTCTGCGACAGCTGTCAGAAAAATCACGCCTATGAAGTCCGAAATTTCTTAATAGTACAGACTGTACCTGTCAATGTCATACTTTATGGGCATGCCGATTAGTGATGGGCGACGAATGATCGTGACCACAGAGTTTTAGATAGAGTTTTAATTAAGATCATGTATGTACACATGTAAATAATGTTATGATATTAATTAAATACTCATAATAATGTAACGATAGTATTTATGAGTGCTTCCACTTTGCCCCACCAAAGCGCCCCACTGGTGGGGCAGATTCCACTCCTTCATTTTTTGGAGTGGAATCTGCCCCACCAGGGGTGTCGCATGATTTTAAATTAAATTATTAGCCAAAATTATTAAAATTATTAGTTAGTTAGGGTTTAATTTAATTACACATGTAAAAAATGTTATGATATTAAAATATACAATAAAATTAATGATAAATTAAGTTTTATTTAAAATATCGTCAGTATAAGCTATATCAATAGCTAATATAGATATCAATCAATAAATCAATCAATAGATAACAGTGAAAAACGTCGATAAATACTATCGTTACATTATTATGAGTATTTAATTAATATCATAACATTATTTACATGTGTACATACATGATCTTAAATAATAGTAAGTAAATAAAATCCAATTTCTCACCTTCAACTACTCATTCGATTTCATTACAACATTGTTTGAATATCGATTTTTTTCACCACTATCTCAACTCTAAATATGTCAATCTTCTATGTCAATGTCACTGTCGCAGAGATCAAGTTAAATTTTATAGAGTATAGATCAGACGGCAAGACACTCAAACTGTCGGACCCGTTCGGGGACGAACTGCCCGCCAAGGGATTCGACCCCTTGACCCGATTCTGATTTCAATAATTAATTTTATTGGAAAGAGTATACTTCGAAATTGGTCCCATATAAATTTTATCGAAATCGGCTGAGCGATTTTTGATAAATCAACAATAATGTGAAAAATGCTACATCGATCCGTGCGAAATATTCTCGAATTCTGTACAAGGGTGAAGTCGGTCATGCTATTTTTTGCAAAAAATAATTATTATTACTTACCGTTGCATGATGTGCAATAAAAGTATATTGTATCATATGGGAGCAAATAGTACATTGTTCACCGAGAGGAGAAAGTGACCGATTACCGTCGAGGGTTTCGTTTAAAACACCCGAGATCGGGAATCGCACTTTCTCTCGAGTGATACATAGCGCTTTATACTACACCTTTATACTACACTCATCATCACTATCACTACTTATCATTTTGATAGTTTTATTTTACTTTTCTACGAAAACTGAATCCTCAAACAACACACAAATTGAAAATGGCGCCAATGGCGTCTGCAATTTTCACATGTTCTTTTTTCAAATTGTTTGACACCATCCAACACACAGCTAGTGGCCAGGGTCATTTTGCGAACTTGGAGATAAAAACTCACTGTAAAAACTTTTTGGCTTCTGATATTTAGGTTACCAGCGCATAGTCTTACCCAAAATTAAAAAAGAAAAACCACGTAAGAAATGGATTTTCATACACTTTTCTCTCCCGCTCAGATGCGTTTTCTCGCCGCATATTTGTTCGATATGCAATGACGTACTTTCTACCGTAAATTTGATAAAGTATCAAGGTACTTTCCGAGCAGGTGTAGTATAAAGAATATTTTTACGGCGAGGGCGCATTTTTGAATCCAGAGCGAAGTGAGGGATACTAGAGTAGAATCCTGAACGTAGCGAGGGATTCAAAGTACGTCGCCCGAGCCAAAAATATATTTTGCACCCGAGTGGTACACTCTACTTTTCATCACCTCTATGAGAAAATAAAAGGCGCCTCATATTTTATTGTAATATTATTATTTAATAAAACTTAGAATAACAACTAAATTGAAATTAAATGATATCTAATAATAAAACAAATAAAAATTTATGTTTACATTCTTTTCATTCATTTTCTTGGCGCTGAGCACTACAAATACTTCCAAATTCAAAAAGTGCGCGGCAAAGATCATTCCGGCGCACTTATAAAGTTCCTTATAGAAAACACCTCCTTTGGGCGCACTTAAAGTCGAACCAAGTAGTCCTTTTTGAATCGATGTGATGAAAAGTTATATTGTATTATTGGAGATTTGTGTTATTTGTGTGTAAGATGTCCCCCAATATTTATTTATTATATGTTGGGGAGTTTTATTTCCAGCAGTGGACAACTAGACGTCTTATTAATTTTACTATGGAATCAACCCTGGAATCGCGAAATCATACATAAGATATTTTATACATTTTGTCGAAGGTCATTGAACACTTTGTACGGAACAGTTTACATAATAATAAAATATTAATATATAATTTGACGACCATTTCAGATGTGCAAGTAGACGTGGCCCCAACCTCGGACCGCCTCCAGCTCCTCTCCCCGTTCGACAAGTGGGACGGCAAGGACCTCACCGACCTCACCATCCTCATCAAAGTCAAGGGAAAATGCACAACCGACCACATCTCCGCCGCCGGGCCCTGGCTCAAGTACCGCGGACATCTCGACAACATCTCCAACAATATGTTCATCACGTGAGTTGAACTATTTTGTTCTATAATAATAATAATAAATCAGTTTTTTTTGCGAGAATATTGTCTAACGTAGATCTAATTACATAAATAGTATCAAATATTCTACCTTTGCAGGTGTACAAATATTGTTATTTTTTTTTTCAAGGACACAAATATACATGTTAGTCAAATTTAATTATATTATTATACATTTGTTAATTTAAGCCGCTCTTTTAAAAATTCATCAATGTCATAATAGCACTTGCCAATAAGAAATTTAAATTATAGTGATAGATAGATAGATAAACTCTTTATTGATTCACATTCACATACACAAAAAAAAAGAAAAAAGATGAAAAATAGATGCTAAAACATGTTAAGCAACCGGCGGCCTTATCACTGAAAGTGATTTCTTCCAGGCAACCTTAGGATGGAGAGAGATAGGTACTAAAGAAAATACGACGAGGTGTGCTAATTTAGAGGACACTTTAAAAGTTAAACAAAATAATATAAATACTAATACATATATAAATAATACAGTTAAATAAACTAATAAATACTTTTAACTTCTAACATACACATATAAACAATGTATAAGTAAACAAACAGTGAGTAGTGATGTATAGAAACTATCATCATCAAAGTGAAGGCCAAGTGCACCACCGACCTCATCACCGCCGCCGGGCCCTGGCTCGAATACCGCGGACATCTGGATAATATCTCTAATAATATGTTTTTCACGTAAGTTTGAGTATTTTGTTCTAAAGTTGGTGACAAAAACCAAATGACTATCCGAATAAAAGTGACAGCTAATCTTTTAAAAAAAATCATTTTGTGAAATCATTTTCGATATACTAAGTATATTGCATGCATACCATTAGGAAAAAACTCTGACGAGTTAAGCTCGAAACATACTATCGGACGCGGCTTACGGACGCGACTGACAGCCGCGACTTAACAATGTGCACAGTCTTAAAACATCCGGTGTGCCAGATCGCTCTCGGACACAGAGTTATTACAACAAGAGAGATTGCGCTGTTGTCGCTTGAGGCAATTCTCAACCGCAAAAATTTATGGACAATCACTATCACTAGTTGTCAATTGTCAAATATATGTATTGGAATTTGACAAGAATTTGACACTATCGGGACAAAGACACTGCAACTAGCCGCTGAATCGAGATTTTTTTCGTGTCTCTTTCTAGCTCATGGCATATTGAATCAATGCATCTCTTTCTTTCGTTTCTCGATCGACGACATTATCCCTCTGGTACCTCTGTGCTCTCGGACGTCCGAACGCTCTCTGACGTCCGAAGGTGACGTCCGCGACTTATGTCCGATAGTGTGCACGGCTCAGTGTACTTTCATAGTCTATATCGCGGCTGTCAGTCGCGTCCGTCAGCCGCGTCCGATAGTATGTTTCCGGCTTTAGTATGAGTTAATACGTAAACAGAAACAACAGTAATTTCCGCGTGGCTTCACTTTGTACAGCGCCTTTAGTGGAAACGGGGAACAACTAATATTGATGTATGAATCAACCTCTAATGCAGTCTGTGACATTTGCTGGCTATGCCGCTGACACATGAATTTACTGCGCAACGACTCGTTTCATGTTCACAGACGCTATTTATAGTAATAAGCTATTTATTTTGTATCTGTGATTATCATTTATTTTGTATATAATTAAATTGGTAAGTAATTAATTGAATTGATTTTTTATCCGTGATGATCATTTATTTTCTATATAATTAAATTGGTAATTAATCGAATTGTGAATTGACTTGAATAACCTCTGGTGGATAAGACTGACAAATTTATTGAGTTATTAATTCTTGTACTGCATTATTTTGTGAAGTCTTAAAACTTACGTACTTAATTTTGTGTTTAGATTCAAATTATTTAAATTGTATTTTTTTGTTATTTCAAGTGCAATTGTCTACGAAATAAAGGAACTTTGACTTTGACGCCATTCGATTTGAATCGTAATATATGTAGTATATGCATCCATCCATCCATCAGCCAAAGGACGTCCACTGCTGGACATAGGCCTCCCCTATGGATCTCCAATAAGACCGGTTGGACGCTTTCATCCAGCGCGATCCTGCGGTCTTAATGAGGTCATCCGTCCATCTTGTGGGTGGACGTCCTACAATGATGACTCTCTGAGTATATGCATACTACACTTTATTTATAATGATGAGTTCAATAACATACATTTTTTTTGTATTTAGCGCAACGAACGCTGAGAACGGCGAGCTGAACAAGGTCCGCAACCTGATCACCGGCGAGTACGGCGCCGTGCCCGCCACCGCGCGCGCGTACAAGGCGGCCGGCGCGCGCTGGTGCGTCATCGGCGACGAGAACTACGGCGAGGGCTCCTCCAGGGAGCACGCCGCGCTGGAGCCGAGACATCTGGGCGGCAGGGCTATCATCGTCAAGTCTTTTGCCAGGTAAAACTTTAGAATCGTTGTTGTCAAGCCTTTTGCCAGGTAAAACTTTAGAATCGTTGTTGTCAAGCCTTTTGCCAGGTAAAACTTTAGAATCGTTGTTGTCAAGTCTTTTGCCAGGTAAAACTTTAGAATCGTTGTTGTCAAGTCTTTTGCCAGGTAAAACTTTAGAATCGTTGTTGTCAAGCCTTTTGCCAGGTAAAACTTTAGAATCGTTGTTGTCAAGCCTTTTGCCAGGTAAAACTTTAGAATCGTTGTTGTCAAGTCTTTTGCCAGGTAAAACTTTAGAATCGTTGTTGTCAAGTCTTTTGCCAGGTAAAACTTTAGAATCGTTGTTGTCAAGCCTTTTGCCAGGTAAAACTTTAGAATCGTTGTTGTCAAGCCTTTTGCCAGGTAAAACTTTAGAATCGTTGTTGTCAAGCCTTTTGCCAGGTAAAACTTTAGAATCGTTGTTGTCAAGCCTTTTGCCAGGTAAAACTTTAGAATCGTTGTTGTCAAGCCTTTTGCCAGGTAATCCGTCATTGTCAAATCTTTGCCTGGTAAAACCCTAAGACAAGTCATTATCAAGTCATTTGGTAATTTAGACTTGAAGGCGGCCGGCGCGCGCTGGTGCGTCATCGGGGACGAAAACTACGGCGAGGGCTCCCTGGGGAGCACGCTGCTCTTGAGCCTAGACGTCTGGGCGGCAGGGCCATCATCGTCAAGTATTTTGCTAAGACCTTAGAATCGTTGTTGTTAAGTCATTTGCCAGGTAATTCATCATTGTCAAGTATTTTGCCAGGTGATCCATCATCGCTAACTCATAAGGCAAATAATAAGCGAGAGCCATCATTGTCAAGTTATGTTAAAATTGAGAATTATCATTAGGAAGTTATTTGACAGGTAAAAACTAAGGGCTGTATTTATCAAGTAATTTGCCAATTTTGCAACCCAGTCTTTAACTGGCTTGTCATTAATGAGGTAAAAACTGAGGATTATCGTCGCCCAGGCATTTGCCTGGTATGAACCGAGGGTCATCATTGTCAAGTATTGCCATATCTCAACGATTGTATCATTCAGGACAATATATTGCCTGTATTCTGAACGTTGGTGTTGTTCTCAGAATCCACGAGACGAACCTGAAGAAGCAAGGCATGCTGCCGCTGACATTCGCCAACGCCGCCGACTACGACAAGATCCGGCCCGACGACAAGATCTCGCTGCTCGGCCTCAAGAGCCTCGCCGCTGGCAAGGTAAGGCTTAGCCACTGACTTACAATATCTTAATATCTCGTGTCACAATGTTTGTCCTCAATGGACTCCTAAACCACTTAACCGATTATAATAAAATTCGCACACCATGTGCAGTTCGATCCAACTTGAGAGATAGGATAGTTTAAATCTCAAATTATAGTCGCAATTTTAATTTATTTAGCCACAGCAACGCGTGGCCGGGTCAGCTAGTTATATTATAAGGCAGATGTACCCGCAGTGGCCATATTAGTGTCATTGTAGACAATTTAAAGAATAATATATATTTTTAAAGAATTTTCAAACTTTGACATTCGTGCAAACAATATTTCTTGTGTTACATTTTGACACCAAAATGGCCAAATCCGGGACAATGACACTGGCCACAACCGGTACATCTGCCCAATCTTTACTAGCTGACCCAGCAAACGTGGTTTTTCCATATATAACCCCATATCACCTATAAAGTAAAATAATTGCCTATGGTCTATTCTCAGACCTACTAAATATACACAAAATTCGGTCAAGTCTAGTGGTTCGAGAACAAACGCTGACACGAGATTTTTATACATTAGATTATTCACCGCAGAAGTAACATACATCGAAATCTAAAAAGCCATTTTTGCTTTTTGAACCAATTTCAAAACAGCAACTTTGAAACGGAGGTTTTGTATTCGTCTGTGTTTTTCATTTAGTCTTTCATTTTGGCTTTTATTTTACCTTACTTTTTTGCAGTTTTTTTTTTGTTTAAATCTAATGTAATCGAAATTGTCCGTAGCTTTATTTTGTGTAGATAGTACAGGGGAATAGAGGCCTATACCCAACATACCGGGACAACGAAAGCTGCGGATAATGATATTTAAAAAAATATGTATCTACTTCATAATACAAGTTACTTACTCTTCTCCAGCCTGTGGACTGCGAGATCAAGCACAAAGACGGCTCAACCGAACGCATCCAACTGAACCACTCGCTCAACGAACAGCAGATCGGCTGGTTCAAGGCCGGCTCAGCCCTCAACAGGATGAAGGAAATCGCCGCTGGCAAGTGAAGCGCACCGGAATTACCCCCACATTAGGGAAAATAGTCGAGTAGCAACGCTGGACACGGTGGCTCATAATAACTTTAAACATGATCTGACTTTATAAACAGGATGGCAATATTTTGTAGATGTAGATAAAATAAGTTTGTAATCGTTTGTTTAATTTATTTCTATAAATGTTGTATCTATCCTCTTTGTGAGAATTAGATCAGGCGCGTGTCGACAACTTTATAAACGTTTGTAGGCCAGTGCTATAAAGAAAAAAAAAACATAAAACCTTTAAACCCTAAAAATGTAACTTATTTTAGTAGCTATGTAAAAGAAACAAGAAAATTAATCTTATGAAAATCAGAAGTACAAATTGTGCACGGATATGCTAGAACTTGGCTTTATGATCTACTTGGGTTAATACCTCCAACTGTATTATTGTTAAAAATGTACTTTTAGCATGTATGGCTTATGATTGTTTGTAAGTTGTTGTCAGACTTTACTGTAAGCTGGCAGTGCGAATGAGTTTTCTATATTTATTTATTTACGTGTTTGATATTGGCACTGATTTCAACTAGATGCCGAAGTTTCACTTTCAAAAACTTACAACGGACGAAACAAGAACAACCCTTTTTACCATCGTTTTATCTCTATTATATAATTTTATAGAAATATATGTCTACATTGTTTTTGAGACAATAAATTGCCTTGCCAACTTACAGAGCTTCATATTTATACCGCTTGTGGCTTGTGCCATAAGTTACCTATATGTTTTTTACCGTAGCCACCGGTGCAAGCTAAATTTAAAATAAATGTTTCAATTGAATAGTATTTATTTAATGTACTTAGCATTTTGACTACTTTTGTAGATAATTGATGAAATTATGGAATTTTAGGTCGCCTTATCCGGTGCAAGCTAAATGTTACCAGTTTAGTTCAAAATGTACTGTTAGCGCATTTTCTCAGGACAATACGAGTCGGTAATGAATCTTACTACTTACTATTTTAGTGTAGAACGTAGATGAATTTAATTAATAAGTTCAAACTTTTATTCCTTTATGAATTGTGAATTGGCAGTCAATTTTCATTTTATTATTTATGTACATAGTATTTACCAACTGAATAAAAGTTATTTAAAAATGACAATTTGTTTTTCTTTGAACCCTATTTTAAGTTTGTGAGAGGAGATGGTTAGGGTACGTGTTTATGAAAAGTATTGTAATACTGTAAACACACATCAGGTAAAGACTCAAATAATGAGTATACAGGATTGGATATTGCGCAGCTTGTAGCTAACTTCACATCCGCCAACTTGTGTGACGCGGCCTATAATCATTTTCATAACGGTTATGAAAATGATTATAGGCCGCGTCACACAAGTTGGCGGATGTGAAGTTAGCTACAAGCTGCGCAATATCCAATCCTGTATACTCATTATTTGAGTCTTTACCTGATGTGTGTTTACAGTATTACAATACTTTTCATAAACACGTACCTATATTCATCATAATAACTTTTACGTACTATTAGAACCAAGAAAAAATTGCTGTTCCATATACTTAGTCGATACTGTCAATACCTAGCTAGTTTCCCGATTTCACAGGTGGTATTATGGTAAAAGTGTTATCTGTCAAGTCGAAAGGGGGTGAATATGACCAACATTTACTGTAGGGTCAACCCAGAATACGAGAACAAAATCAGCTGCTATAATGTTGCATCTTGGAAACGACAAAATGTTTAAAACAGGCGATTGGTTTTTCTCGCATTCCTAGTTTGCTCCAATGTTTTTGAAGGTCTGAATCACCTCCTGTCGGCTTAGTACACCAGCTCTGGAAAACCCGCTTACACCTCATGAAAGTCCCTGCCCTTGGCAAAGCAACACACTGTACACAAGTCTGCACTTTGCATCAACAGAAGTTGTAAGAACGTTTCATTCTCTAGGAAAAGAGAGGCCTCAATTTAAATGAAACAAAAGGCCTCAGAATCATTTAGTTTTCTATGTATGAATTAGTCTTGCCGGCTGGCCGAAACATTAAATCTCAATCAATTTACATTTTATTACAGTAAAAAAAAACCGTGCAGAACTGTAATGATCAAAATTGGTAATTTTAAGTCATTTTGTGCAAAAGAAACTAAAAAAATTGATTCGAGATATAATATTGCCAGCCTAATGCAGTTGTTGGAATGAAACAAGTAAATAGTGTAAAACTATATTTATTCCTCCAGCTCAATCATCGTTGTCCTCGTTATCAGAGTCCGCATTGATGTTGAAGTAGCGGAGCTCGTAGGCGTCGTGCGCGGAGGCCACCACTCGGAGCCAGTCGCGAAGGTTGTTCTTCTTGAGGTAGCGCTTCGTCAGGTATTTCAGGTACCTCTTCGAGAAGGGAATGTCTGGAAAGATTATTTAAGGATGAGTATTTTTTGCTAACTAGTTAGATATTTCAGAGCTGGTAGGAGGATAACTAGTGCCACATCATTATACAGGAGGGTATTTCTGTTTTTAAGCCACACATGGAAGCCTAAACATGGCTAAAAACAGTTAAAAATAACTGGGACCCACAATTTAACATTTCATTTGAGCCATGGCAGTGCTTAGTTGTAAATACCACCCAGGGTCACCCATCCAAAAGCTGACCATGGTGAATGTGAAACACCTAGTCAAAAAGTACACTTATTCTCTAAACAGTGAACATATTTATGATATCACTGTACACGTTTTAAAGTATTTTTTTCTTGTCAGCGTTTGATTTTGCCAGTGTGGGTCCCATAGTAAAGGTAGGTAAGTTTGTATATGCTAGGTGGCTAGCTTTGCTGTCAGTTTTCAAGGCCGCCTGAAGGCCTCTGACATGGCTAAACAGTTACAACTGGGACCTACAATATAACGAGTTGTCTGAGACACGGTAGCGCACAGTAGGAAAATGCCACCCGCGGTCACCCATCCAAATACTGACTGTGCGGAAAGTTTTAATTTCAGTGATTGCTGACAAACACCTAGTCAAACTATGCTACAAAGGGCATTCATAGTAAAGGTTGGACTATTTCCTACATCTAGAATACATCCATTGTCTAGGGAAACAGTATAAACATTGTACATAAATATTCAAAAGCATAAAATTGAAAAGAAAAAATGGGGGTAGGTATTAACTCTAACCACATATTTTCTACACCATAGCCAAGAACCTCAATCACATCAGCAAAAAAGATCAAACAAAAAGTGTTTTGTTTGTACTTAGCTAAACATGAAAGGCATAACAAAGTATCACACATTGATCTAGCAAAAATAAGTGCATCAATATTAGTCTTTTTATGGGTGTCATTACCATAAAAGCACCACACAATACACTCATACTTAGAACACCCCTCTTATTAAAATCTGGGTTAAAATAAGCATGATTTATGATAAAATGGGGCGCGTCCAGGATGGGCCCAGACAGAACTTTATGCAAAATATATGGAATGTTGTCTGTGTGCCATCCAGGTCCATTCACATCTTACTAATATTATAAACGTGAAAGTTTGTGAGGATGGATGTATGGATGTTTGTTACTCCTTCATGCAAAAACTACTGAACGGATTGAGATGAAACTTTGCAATAATATAGCTTATATATCGGAATAACACATAGGCTATAAATTATAATGATATTGCGTCAAAAATCAAAATATCATGCGGGCGAAGCCGCGGTTAAAAACTAGTTCTAAAATAAATACTCTCTTACTCTCCATTTTGTAAAACATTCTGTCTAATCGGAAAATAAGTTCACTGAATTTATTGATTATTTAGTCAGTACTTGAAACTAAATTGTATCAAGTAATATTGAAATATTCAAAGATGCTGTGAATACTTGGCAATAACAATCAAACAACAACACATGGATATAAATCGATAAAACATGAGATATAATAAATCCTTTCACTTCAAACTCCTTCAGTAGAATGTGTTGATCAAGTCGATATTTCTTACACAAGACTTGTTACATTTAATCGGCAGGATGAAAGAGGCTTATTGCCCTGCAGTGATTCCTACTAAGCTGTTAGGTCATGGTGACTAGTGAAATAAAGCTTCCACACATTATTTGTTGTTAGCAATACTTAGAGGTCCTGATTAGAGTTACAATGATGATGCAGTGATAATTCAAGTAGGACAACTGCCATTTCATTAATTGAACTAATTTTCTAGAATGAATACTCTAATCAACAGAATAGGCAAAATAGAAATGAAACAGTTAAAACATGATAAATGCCTTGGTTTGTTTTCATCAAGTGTAAGCTGCAATGTGTGCCTTAAGGTTTGTTTGTTTTGGGCTCGATGGCATTTTTAGCATTTGAAAAATTTGCATTAATGTGAACCATTTGGTTTGGAAATTTCGCCCGTTTCGCCAATAATGCAACTTTTGCTCACTACCCAAAATGAACACTAAAACTCACACAATCACAAAGAACCCACCTCTGCAGGTGGGTTAAAAGTGGCAGTTTTTAACTATCTGAACAGTGAACCCTGAAAAGCCATGGTGGTCAAGTGGTAATGACACCCGCCTTACAATCACGAGGTTCAAATCCCGGTCCTGTACCAATGAATTCCTTGGAATTTATGTATGGAATTTGACACCGCGGGCTTTACGGTGAAGGAAAACATCGTGAGGCAACCTGCATATGTCCATAGAAGAAATTCGATGACGTTTGTGAATCCACCAACCCGCACTGGGCCAGCGTGGTAGATATGGCCCAATCACCCTTTGTGGGTAGGCCTACGTCCTGCAGTGGACCATTAAAAAGGCCACTTTGGCTCACACATTCTCAAAACGAAAGCTGAATGTGATCGTTGTTGATGTTTTGAACTCTTAATTTTGCCATCAGTAGGCTACCCGAACGCACATTTAGTGAGGACATTTTACCATTTCATGTATTCGTTTCTGGTCATATTTTGAACATAAATCTAAGAAGTTGTTACAGGCTATACATGTACTAAACTAAGAAATAATTACCTGCGTTGACGGAGACTTTTGTCTTGTCCCGGGCAACGACAACGTGATTGCCTAGGTTATTTGTTTTGCCCTCAACTTTGACGTGTTCCTTCAGGTATTTTTCGAAGTTTGCCACATCCAGAATGCTGTCCTCGGCGGGATGTGTGCAGTCAATAGTGAACTTTAGATTAATTTTCCTTTTTTGACCCTTGCCGCGGATTTTGCCTCCCTTGACTCCCTTCTTGCCAGTCTTTTGATGTAACTGGGCCTTTTTGGCCACGGGTTTTTTTGCAACTGCCATCTTGGCAACCTGAAATATATTACGCTTATTTAGAACACAATATATCCAACTAATTCAATATATTTCTATTCGTTTTTACAAATTAACCTACAGAACACGTGTACCGCAGTTACGGAAAGAACTGCAAAATGGCCGACATAAACGTCATGTTTTGTCAAAGTTGGCAATACGTAGTACATAAAGTCCGAATTATAAAAGCTACTTATACGAGTCACGAGCGCAAATGTAAACCGACGCAATTCTTGCATAAAGTTCTTGGGACTTTTTGACAGCGCTGAGAGCTGTCACTTGTTAGAGTTCTTCTTCTTCTTACTTTTGGCGTCGCATTATTGTCCATTTCCCAGTGTCAAGTATTAAGTTTTAATAATTTTTGATAATATTTTTATCAAAATAGTCACTGTCGTAGTCTCGTCATAGTCCAATAAAGTCGCTGTCAAGTCCAATCATAGTCCAATTCATACTTCAGTAAAGCAGTGGAGACTTTACTAGAGGCGTCTATGGAGTTTTGGTAACAACACGGAACAACATGATACGACACATTATATCACTTGCCTACACTCATACACATACATCAGCTCAAAATCAACGAAATACCACCATTTTTTACTAATTATCACTGATAACACAAGTTTAACAAAATAATACAATGAGGCGACATGATTTTTCCACGTTTCCGCCAAAAGCTTGTTAGAGTTACGTTAGCATAATTCGGACTGCAGCCAAATTACAATGTTACTAGTGCGAAAAAATAGTGAGACCAAATCGATCGATTCTTCAAAAAAAGGACTCTACACACGGTCTGTCCGCTGCGGACGTCCATCCACGGGGCTTGGCGGATGGAAGGATATTACCTAGGGCAATAAGGAAGTTTCCTTTCTCATAAAAATAAAAAATAGTTATGTACATTAAAAGACGGTAAAAACGTATAGTAAAAAAAAAGTTAAATATCTTAAAAAATGACGGAGTTATAGATGTTTCAACATGACCGCACGAAATCAAGAAGTCCCGCGCCGGATTATGCGAGTGACGTCACAAGATTAAGCACCGTCGCGGGTTAGGCAGGAGTAAAAAAAATAGAAAATATAGTGCTTTGTTCTTTACCGGGTATTTTTATAAGCCGCGTATACGTTGTAGGATATCATTGTACTCATCATTATGTTATGATCAACATTTACTATGAGACTAATCCCCCGATATTACGAGCTTCTTGTTAGTATGCTGAATTATTTCGCTAATTTTGGGTGCTCATAGTAAAAGTTGTGAACATTGTCTGTCTTTTAGCGTTAGACCTCGTAATGAAGTTTGTCTAAAAGTATTTATAAACTATGCCTACGTACCTTGCTATTTTGCTTATTAGTAAAAAAAAAATTGTGTTTTATGAAATGTCGGCTAAAGTTAAGCTAGAGAACTCCTTAAGCTACTATTAGACCGAAGAACTCTTTATAGCTGAACTAGAGAACGAAGAAATGAAACCAAATGTTCCTTTGATGGAATTATTCGTGATCACACGACTAGAGTACGCACAAGATAACTCTTCGCTTGGCCAAAATCAGGAACTAATTCAATGCTACCAGGGAACTCAATATAACGTACGTGGCGACACCACTCGCGCGCAAAGTTACCTTACGCGCACTCTAGCTTCGTGCTATCACTACCTACCTAGCCCCTACTCGGACATCGTGGCGTGTGTATTGTGTATGTATCAAATAACTGCTATTATTTTCGTAGTTTCATAATATACAGGGTTATAGGTATTTTTAGTTTTGACAAAAGTTGTTAGTTTTGATGTACAAAATAAGCCCCTAAAAGGATGCTAATTGATTAGAAATAACCCTGTATAATTAGACTTATGGGTACAATCTAAAAAAGTTATTTATTGAAATTGGTGTCAAATATAGACAATGGAGAATGGATTTGACCGCGGACTGTCTAATAATTAACCTTAATTTTATTTTATTTTATTAACAAAATCAAAAGTCACTGATATCCTGGAACATGTCCGTGGCTTAAAAAAATTCCCATTACAGAATGAAGCACTTTATTTCCTTTTTTTCTTTCTCCCGCCTAACCCAAGGCGCGGCTTCTGAGTCCCGTGACCACACGCGTATAACCGCCGCGAGGCTTTTCAAATTCGTGCGGTCATATTTAAAAATTCATAACTCCGTCGTTTTTGAAAATATTTCAAAAATCAAAACACCATAATTTATAACAGACTTAGTGTAATTTTTTTATAAATAAAACTGGAAAATGGAAAACTTCCTTATTAGACATCAACACAAAAAAATAGTCGGTTTAGTTCATGGACGTAGAATAATAATATGCAACTTAACACTACGTCCATGGTCTAGTCTAGCTAGATCTTGTTTGTTCTCAAGTTTCATAACTTGTTTATAAACGCAACTTGTAATCTTACTCTTAACATAAATCTTATAATGGCATCTGGGTGTACACGAAGCAAGTCGTTGTGCATTAGCAAATTCATGAGTCAGTAGGGGAAGAGTGGGGATTTGAGCACTTGCAGGTAGCAGGTGTGTAGGTAGCTAACTTCACGTTTGATTTCGATTTATATCATTTCATGCAGTGGATATGTCTCAGAGTGAGAACATACCAAATTGTGCAGTATGGACGGAGATCTACCTATTCGTAAAAAATAGTATTTTTGGTTGTGACGGACACAATGGTGTCACTTACCAGGATTCTGTTCCTTACTCAGAATTATATTAAAAACATTCCTTTACATTTCAAATTGGGTAATAGGTAGGGTCATGTGTTGTACCTTGGGACGGTTGTTCCTAGGGACATTCGTTATATTTGAAAACTAGCAACAGTAAAAAAGTTAAATAATATCCTTTGCGTAGTATATTTATAACTTAGCAAGACTAGTAAGTCTCGTGACCATTCCAGCTTCTAGTGAATTTTGAGAACAGTTTAAAGTTTTTTGGAGTCAAAAGTATTTTTTTTTAGATATTTTGGAGTAGTTTTACATTTCATAGGTGCTCTTAATTGATAAAACGTCTCGTGACCATTCCAGCTTCTAGTGAATTTTGAGAACAGTTTAAAGTTTTTTGGAGTCAAAAGTATTTTTTTTTAGATATTTTGGAGTAGTTTTACATTTCATAGGTGCTCTTAATTGATAAAACTAAATCACGTATATTTTAGTCTGTTATTTTCTTTCTACAATACCATAAATACCAAAGTAGTTTCCTAACATACAAATTAAGATTATTTAGTTTGCTTTAATATGGCTGTTTTTGTACCTTGGGACATAATTTTGTTTGTACCTTGGGACACTTTAATGTATGAACACTTCTTAGTAACCACATGTATTAGTTATTAATAGTGCCACGGAGCAAAAATGCAAGAAAGAAAGATGCAATAAGCTCGGGACGTTGTAAACAAAATGTTAAAAAAATTAAGAGAGGAAAAATAAGAAGTGTACCAAAGAATTCGGGTTGAAAAAATCAACTTTACACAGTTATGTCAAAACTATCCAGAGTGGTTCCGAGACTGATTTAAATTTCATTCATACCACATTATGAAGTGAAAATAGTAATTTCCGACAATGAAAAAAGCTTTTGCTAGAAAATATAGTTAAAATTAATTGTGTCTCAAGGTACATACAGGCTTGTCCCAAGGTACAGACGTGTAACGTACCTTCGGACAAAAACCTCCATTTTTATTTGCCCTTTAATAAAAAATAATCTAGCATTGATATAGCACCCAAAAATAACTTAATCGTTAGCGATGAAATGCCCTACTATAGTACCTAACTTTCATTTAAAAATCTTAATAATGTTCAGAGATATGTGAACTCAAAGTTGAAAAAAATAAAAATGTCCCTAGGTACATCACATGACCCTACTTATATATGTAATACATTTTAAAGCTACCGATAAAGCTACCTATAAATAACGTTTTCAACGGGACCAAGACCTTGAAAACTCGAATAAAATACTACTAGGTATTTAATAATACTAGGTATTTTGCATATTTAAAAGTGCTAAGTAGTATCATTACCTTCCTTAGATTATTAAAATAGGTATCACAAGATTCCAAATATCTAGTATTCTTCTCAGTATTGACGTAGAAAGACTAGATATTTAATACTAGTGCCATTTCCACTTCCCCAAGGGGCGCGGCTATATCACCATTGTCTTGGCAAAGCAGCGAGGTACCTCTACGATATTATTTCCCATGAATGAATCGCGCATTCAACCGAGGTCACGACACGTTTTTTACCTGCCGTGATGTAATACCTCCGTGCTTTAATTCAAGTCACATTCTCCGTAAAATGGACTGCGCTAAGTTGTTTCTCACGAGTTTTTGTTGAGTTTTCCGCTTTTTTCATGAAAAGTGCTATTCTGAACATTATTGTGGGAAGTGTGGCGGGAAAGTTTAAATAAAGAACATCGTGAAATAAGTGGAGCATGCGCAGTTATACGAATCAATGCCATAGATAAGAATATCGGAGAGCGAGGCGCGCGCAGCCAGTTTATTTACTCGGTTGCATAGAATCGGTTCACCGCGCTCCTCCAGCTATTTTTGTAGTTAACCTCACTTCCTTACCTCGAAAGGTGAATCACAGCCGAAAAGTTAATGACTGTTGCGTGTCGTCAAGTCGCGCAGGTTTAATAACATCGATCAAACATCTTTTCAAGAAAGTGCCTTTAAAACTTACCTGGGACAATGTAAGTCTTTGTGTACCGAATACAAGTAAACAAAATCGATAAGGAGAACAGGCAGATATGACAGACCGATGATTGTAACATGGATAATTGTTTCGTTGCCTGCGGCTGTGACGACTTCGAAGTTTCCAAATCTGACTTGGATAGATTTACGGATAAAATAGAAAATGTACTCAATGACGAAAAAGGTAGGAAACACTTCAGGAATTTTATGTTTACAACCAAATTACGGGACGGACGTCGTACGTTGGATTTTTGGGAGCATACAGAAAGACTTTTGAATTATAGAGAAGATGCTGAAAGCGTTTCTTTTAGAAGTTACCTCAGGGACGTAGACCGGCTGATAGATGAAGCTGAAAGAATAGACGAGCTGGATTTCGCCACAATGGAAAGAGTCACTGTAGCCCGGGATTCCGAAAACCAGGAAGCAATTAAAGAAGCACTAAAGATGTTGAAAGTAGAAGCAACCAAAGCCTTGAGAAGGGAGTACAATGCCTTTAGAAGACATTTTATACCGAAGTGATAATTATTTTCACACAGTGCCTGAATTTGAATTTTGAATGTTTTTTTTTTAAAACTTCGCGCCACTTTATCTGTTTAGTGTTGCAATTTTACATGAAAAATGGCGCGCTTATTTATATACCTACGTTTATTTTGAAGTACAAAATGCGCTGATTCCATAATATTATCTACAGAGCAATTTAAAAAAAAACAGCTAAATAATTTGTTTAAAAAAAATGTAAACAACTGCACGTTGCAGAATGGATATTGCTTTGTTAACTGAATAAATTATTTTCGTCAGTTTTGTGTTTAATTAACAAACCAATGAACTGAATTACCAATCCGCATTGGGCCAGAGTGGTGGATATGGCCCGAGCACCCTTCGTGGGTAGGCCTACGTCCCGCAGTGGACTGTTAAAATGCTGGTACAGTACAGTACAATACTGAATTAAAATTTCTGCCAAAAATGAGATTAAAAATTGAATTTAAAACAGTTTCTATTGAAAAATATACATCAATGGGTATCCACAAAAGTAAATGATTTCGAAAATTATATAAAGTTACACAATTAAAATACTTCTGACTATGTACCTCGAAAGAGTACAGAACAATGGTATCAAAAATAAGAGCGACGGACGGTTCGGTAATGCCCATAGGCATTACGGTGTTTCTCCAAATGACTCATAAGAACATACTTATATTTCTTTTCTGTACCTACTGACTGTATCAACCTTTTTCAAAAACCTCTACCGGTCATGGGCCACCGTTCTTTGAAATTACCGGACCAGTTACGGACCGCCGCGCCGGACATAACGCAGATTGCCTCGAGAATACTCGAGATGTTTTCCCCACACCAAAAATCCAGTAGTGTGTAAATACATACACAAAATCTAAAGAACTTATTGATATGGGGCTGGGATAAAACTTACGACCCTCTTGCCCGCCTTACAATGGTAATGTCGTTCGGCTTAAGTGACTTGTTTGCTTTTTTGCTTGGCCGATATAGATTTAGGTGGAGTAGGTTTCTGATGAAGTAGCGCCCTCGTGAAAGGAACCGCTTACGTTATCCAAAAGCACCTAAGACCTGGATGAGACTGGCGCAAAACAGCGAGATAGGCGAAAGATGGAGGACCACGAGTTAAGATAGTTTGGGTCAGCTCGTATAGTTGACGCAGTTTTTCATAGATCTGTACAGACTGCTATAAGGCCGAATCATAAGTCGGCGGATGTTGAATTAGTCACAAGCTGCGAGAAACCCAATCAATGCGCAGCTTTATGTGAGCTTCAGTCAGGATTGGATATTGCGCAGCTCATAGCTAACTTCACATAGGTATAAATAAATAATAAGTATAAGGTATGCACACTACACATATCTACTGCGTCAGCTATGCAAGCTATCCCAAACTAACGTAGCTCTTGGTCTGAAACTTGAATTATGCGATGAAATATTCCGAACTAAGCTGTCAATGAAGTGACTTATTTTATCATTAGGCATATTGTCATGTACCTAACATTTGTAATCCTCAGTGAATATAGGAGTGAAACTTGAGCTAAACAGGTCGCGCCAGCCATTGAAGCGTGTATGACAACATTCCCCAGTATAGAGAATATTACATAACATGATAGAAAATAGAAATAAGGAAAATAAAATAATAATATTACGATTGAATGCTAAAATACCTAATTACATATCACATGATTATTCATATTGTAATTGAATTTATTTAATTTGTAGTTGTAACCTAAAAAATCATTATGTATAGCGATTCATACATCGTATCATAACCCATAAAAATATTGGATAGATAATAATTAAAAACTAGCTTGATAACGTCATTAATAAAATCGTTAAAAGAAAATTATCTAAATTGTGTTGTACTGCTGGCTATAGGTATACCTACTTTATTAGTTCGTAAAGCCCGCACGACTATACCTCGTGTTCATTTTTAAGCTGTTGTTCATTCCGTACAAAAAGGCTCTAATCTCGACAAAATATATGAATCATCGGATTTCTTTTTCTCGTATTCTGTGTTGGACCCATAGTAAAATTTGTTCATAGTAAAGGTGCCATGATCATGATGGTGGTCTGTGAATCACCCACTTTCGACTTAGCTTACTTACCCTTTCTGAATATAGCTGTATGATGGCTTTTAAACGCTTCGAACATTTTAGATTGTGCGCAATTTTTGCTATAGTGACCGCCACACAAATTGACAGATGAGATGTTAGCTGCAGATGACACTTCGCCGTGATTGGCTAATTATTGCGCATGTGTGTCGTAGTGCGTAGGTAGCGCGCGGGAGGCGTGAGGTTGGCGGGCGGGTGTGCCCCGGCGTCTCGTCTCTCTGGCCCCCGCAAATGCCTTTATTATGAATATTTCGGCTTTTGCGCAGTGCTCTGCGCATAACTTCCCATCCGTCAATTTGTGTGGCGCTCATTATACAATAGGCATGATGACGGAAAATACAATTAGTCCGTCAGATACTCGTAGATTAACAAAAAAAATTACACGTATTTTTTCTTTTGTCAATTAGACAAAATATGATAAAGATATAGCCCGTTAAAGTTCTGCGTGACGTCACGAGTGTCATACAAATGCTATATATATACTTTCGTGAGAGAGGTGACGTCACGACCCCCACTCCCAAACGTTGACAAGGTTTATCTTTGCCACTTGTTGTTTTATTGACAAAATAAAAAATACGTGTCCAAAATTGTTTGATAACCAGTTAGATTATCAAAAAAAAAAATTGGAATTTCGACAAAAGAAAAAATTCGTTTCCAAAATTTTTTAATATTATAATATACAGGGTTATTTATAATCGATTAGCATCCTTCTAGGGGCTCATTCTGTACATCAAAACTAACAACTATTGTTTTGCGACTTTTGTCAAAACTCAAAAAGATATCAACTGTTCCATACATTTTGTCGCGGGTGAACAATATATTTCTATGGAACAAATTATTTTTTTTTAGTTTTGACAAGTCAGATTTGTTAGTTTTGATGTACAGAATATCTGCCCATAAAAGGATGCTAATTGATTAGAAATAACCCTGTATATTTATAATAATGTTTTTTTTTATCCAGTCACCATACCTATTATTCCCGCTGTGTTGTTTGGTAGGTAAAATTTCAAACATACTCATCTCAATACATTATAATAATATAATCTAATCACAAAGAAGTGCTTACTTACATAAAAATATATTGCATAAAATTATAAAAACGTTGATACTTCTACAAGTAAAATAAGAATCAAGATAGTACAAAAATGTACTATAGGCTGAATTAAACTTCTTGACGGCCGTGATATTAGCCACAAGCTGTGGATAGCCCAATCCTATCTGAAGCGCACTTTACTGCTGTGCGAAGATTGGGCCATCCACTGTTTATGACTGTGACATTTTAATACTTGACATTGCATTGTATAATATTAACTTTCACAAATCTATATTATAATGGTATTTATTTTTGACCGACGAACCACCGGAGGAGGTATACAATTCAACGCGTATAATTTTTTTTTACGTATAACCACGCATAACTCTTTTCATAGTAGTCAGATTTCAATAATTCTTTTTTTATTGGAAAGAGTATACTTCGAAATTGGTCCCATTTAAATTTTATCGAAATCAGCTTAGCCATTTCTGATAAATCAACAATAATGTGAAAAATACTACATCGATCCGTACGAAATATTCGTGAATTCTGTACACGGGGGAAGTCGGTCATACTATTTTTTACGAAAAATAATTTTGTTTCTGTATAACTTTTGTGGCTTGTGAACCTTTAAGAAAACCTAATTTAATAGCATAATAATTTTATGTAAAAACATTTGCGAGTCAGAAATGACAGGATGTAAGGAAATTTGTAAATTATTATAACACCTTGTATGTAGTATACATTCTAGCAAATAAATAAATTCATTCATTCATCATAGCCAACATCACAGCCGCCAAGAAGTTTTATTCGACGTAGCCTATAGCAAATTATGTCGCTCCGTATTGGAAGGTATGCCTTTTAAGTATGTTCACTAGCCCAGCCCCCCGACCGCCTAAGCAATAGCAATCGTTTATGACTTCATTTTAGTCATTTGGCACCGCCTACGTGACGTTAGCCATCAATTGCTTTGCGCGGATTGCGAAAGCAATCGTTGAATGAACAACTTTGATGGCTAACGTCACATAGGCGGTGCCAAATGACTAAAATGAAGTCATAAACGATTGCTATTACGATTGCTATTGCTTAGGCGGTCGGGGGGCTGGTGTCAGTTTTAAGACTGCCTGAAGACCTCTGACATGGAAACGGTTAAAACAATCGAGAACCAGTTTTATCAAGTCATCTGAGCCACGGTAGCGCTCAGTTGTATATGTCAACGACGATCACCCATCCGATGACTGATCGTGCCGAATGTTGCTTAACTTTGGTGATTAATAAGAAACATCTAGTCAAACGCGTGTTTTGACTATTTTGTGAATAAAATTATCCTAGTTTTACATCGTTGACGTCTTTACATTTTGGTCACTACCATACATTACATCACATGATCACCATGTACGTGGGACACTAAGAAAGTTTTGCGACACTAAAAAAATATGTTCTATGGGTAAATGTATTTTAAATAATTTCATTAAAACCTTTCCACAAGTCCGCTTTAATCCCTTTTGAATGTACCTTAACATTAGTAAAACGGGGCTGGCATAATCGCTTCGCGACTAAAGCCCCAGTATAATAAATCAGATTAAAAAAAAAAAAAAAAAGCTTCTACGGCGTTCTTGAACGCTGAGCTTCTGAGAATCGGCGAGGTCGTGCGATCCAGCGCGAAACAACTATCCTCGTCACACAAAGATTTTTGAGTAGAATTTGATAAACACTTCCAATCCAATCCGTATAATTTGTCTATTTTTATTATTATTTTTTCCAGTGCTAGCGCGTTTTCTTTTCTGTTATCAAAGGGAGACCACCGCTTTTTTCATCCCTCAAAATGAAACGACCACGCTTAAATTCATTATACTAGCATTATACGGTAGCTTTAGAATAAGTTTCATTGTTTAATACCATTTCTAGACTATTATACGATTCTTCAGGTTTTAGGCAACATCTAAAGTCACAAAAATCATTGCGCGAAAGTGTTCGCAACATAGCTTTTTTATATTCCGTATAGGTTTGAGTTTGACTACATACTGCCTGATGTTGAGCAGATATGCGGTCTAGGGTGTCCCAAGCTTACCTTGAAGATACCTATTTATTCGGGATTTGAAGACACCCACTTTGTACTTTAGCGGGAAGACAGACCCAGGCAAAGCGTTCCACATTCTGGCTGTTCGTATGAGGAATGAGGATTCGAAACGCTTGGTTCTAACGCTTCATTTCACGTAAACTGATAACATAAATTGGCTGTCAAAAATTGTGGAAAACGTTTTTGAAATTGATATGTTAATTATATGAACTTCCAATTGATAGCATTTTCAGAAAAAATATTACTGGCTATAGGACTCTAGTCCTATACAACAAATCTTGTTTCTTGCAAAACTTTCTGAGTGCCCTGGTATAGGATGAATCATATAAGTCGACGGATGTGATGGCGCCTCTTCACAATCGGTGATCATAGACGATTACACTCGAGCACGATCGTGTAGAAGGGCTACTCGCCTGTAGTCGGCCATGATCGTCCATAGTCGTCGTCATGATCGCGGCGATCGGTGACTTGTCGGTTTTTCGGACACGCATCAAAAGGAATCGCGTGTAGTTGAGAAGCGCGTGCCCACACGATCGCCGATCATTCATTCACCGGAGGACAGCGGAGCCGTGCGTACGTCCGTTGCGTCGTTTTTTATTATACTACTATTTACTTTTACTATTACGATGAATGCTCAAACACCACCATCTTCTCTTCTTACATTTTTTTTTCACAACTTTTCGTTCAACTACATTGATAAAATGATTGTATATGGAAATTAAATTAATGGTAGCTGCAGCTATAACGTCTACGTCCATCTTGAAGGCTTGCCGCTCAATAAATGAACACGGACGATTGTGTGGATGCTTGCACAATGATCGTGACAATTACCTTGCCAATCACAGGCGATCAACGTGTGTCGATCATCGCCGATTGTGAAGAGGAGCCATGAACGAATGAGCTGCGCGAAATCCATCAACGCGCAGCGTTATGTGAGCTTTAGCCAGGATTGGATATTGAGCAGCTTGTAGGCAACTTCACAACCGCCGATTGGTAGGATTCGGCCTATAGACATTTTAATATGTCGAAGTTCTGTTAACTAAGTCGTTTTCACTGACAAACCTACTGATACGGAGTCATTTATGTTAGTTTGTGTAAAAAGAGCAGCGTCTTAAGGTGGGTCCAGACATGTATCATTTGCCCGATCCGATCACCGTATCCGTATCGTCGACGCGTATCATGATCGCATATGTGGACCCGTCCCATGTCGTGTCGGTTTTTGTCCGATCATCAAAGGTGACACAGATACGGAGACTGAACTGGGCAATTTGATACACGATCATGACTATTGTAAAGATACGGATACGGAGCAAATCGGAGGCGTCCACAACTTGATACGGGGCTTGATACAATACGTAGATACGGATACGGTGATAGGATCGGTCAAATGATTTCACACTGGTGACCTCATGTCTGGACATGTCACCCGTGTGACATTTTACTAATTCTGTTAAGCCGGGTCCAGACATGTATCATTTGCCCGATCCGATCACCGTATCTGTATCGTCGACGCGTATCATGATCGCATATGTGGACGTGTAATGATATACGTATCATGATACGCCGTTATGATACGGCCCGTCCCATGTTGTGTCGGTTTTTGTCCGATCATCAAAGGTGATACAGATACGGACGTGGGTCAGTCTGGACGCCACTCGCGACGCTCGGTCGGTTGCACGTGCGCGTCATTTTCAGTCCTTGCCGTGAAGTAAAAATTGCCACCATCATCTCTGTTTTGGTTTTAAGGTTAGAATGTTGTGAATGACAATAAAACAGGCACATGAAATTGCTAAATTCTCGTACATTTCAACCAACTGCGACGACATGTTTGATCGAGAGCAGAAACTGAACTGGGCAATTTGATACACGATCATGACTATTGTGAAGATACGGATACGGAGCAAATCGGAGGCGTCCACAACTTGATACGGGGCTTGATATAATACGCAGATACGGATACGGTGATAGGATCGGTCAAATGATCATGTCTGGACCCGGCTTTACGTTGACAACACTGCTCTGTCATTGCTAGTACAACTTAAAGTGTTTAATACTTGGTAGACACCAATTCGGTTTCCATCAGTACTTGCGTCTATAGTGCGTGCCACCAAAGATGAGTCTTGACGAGCGTCAGAGGTGGGGGATCTTGCGCAGGTACAGTCGTGTACAAACTAATTATCCTGAATTTGATATCTATTAAACATTTTTTAATAGTTTGTATATCTATTATCCACAATTTGTATATTTATTACAAGCCAAAGTAGTTTCTCGAGTCTAATCTTTGGTGGCACGTAGTATACCAAGTGGATGCTGATTAAAATCTTATTGTTAGTTCGCCGTTACGCCACGACAGTTTTCTTTTTGCACATACTCTACGTTAGAAATTAAGTAAAATAAAAATGTTTGAGATAAATCGTGCAGCCTATACACAACTTTACAATAGTAGATATAAATATATTATACTAAGATAATTCATATAAATTTCATCGTTCTTATCACTTCGTAAAAGAGTCCATTTCTCAAGTAAAACTTATATTTATATTTAAAAACATAGTCACACTAACCCTGTAGGTACTTGGTGCATTTTAACATACGCAATGCAAATAAATAATAATAACACGTTTAAAAAAATACAACTGATAAAATAGAAATATTCGAGAAATTGTCATCCAAAATTATTTCTTACCTTTATTTCGTTTTATTATACAGGTTAAAAATAATCTGCTTTGCAATCTGCTTTATAATAACAACATAAAATACAATTAAGTTGTTACAAGCATGTATAATTGTATATAATACTACATAATATACTAAGCGCCACACAAATCGGCGGATGGGAAGTTATGCGCAGAGCGCTGCGCAATGGCCGAAATATAGGTATGCGCGGGAGCCAGAGAGAATAGACGTCGGGGCACACCCGCCCGCCACCCTCATGCCTACCTACCGCGCGCTCCCTACGCCCGTGCTCAACACTACGACACGCAGCGTCGGAATTGTGCACAATAATATGCGCAATAATTAGCGAATCACGGCTAATCTGCGGTCATCTGCGGCTAACTTCTCATCCGGCGATTTGTGTGGCGCTTGGTATACTTGAAGCTAACTCAAATGTTTATCTTTGATGAAATAAATAACAGTGGACATACCAAGTAAAATTGTAAAAATACACGAAATTCAGTAAAAAAATATTATTTAGAATATTGTAATTTTTGTGTGTTCGAAGAAACACACAAAAATTGCAATATTTTAATTACTGTAAAAAAGGAAAGAAAAGAGGAATTACAGATATGTATTCCTTTTTTCTTTCCATTTCTTACACTTAAAATACATTCGTGTGGAGTAGTATAATATATTATGCCGAAGCAATCTTCTTGGCAGCTGTGAAGTTAGCTTCAGTGAGGATTGGATATTGCGCAGCTTGCAGCCAACTTCACAACCGCCGACCTTTATGATTGGGCCTATAAACTACAGTTCTATTTTGGGAGTACAGACTGCGCCAACTGTCGACGCAGTTGGCGCAGTTTCCAATCCAAAATTGTAGTTATACACTATAGGGCATGTAAAAAAGTTAAATATACATAATACAAGTGGTACAGCACTTAAACGTCAGACCAAATAAAAGAATCAAGACATAATTTTGTGAACAAACAAGTGAGGCCGGCAAAACTATGCCTCGCCGTGTACAGACACAACACACACATATGTACACGTACTTATGGCGGCGCAACAACGACCCACTCTTACATGTATAAAAACCGGCCTCACTTGTCTGTTTACGACGTTCCATCTTGATTTTTTATTTGGTCTGAGATTTAAACTGAGAATTTTAAAAATACTTCAATAATGTACTGACATACATTTTAAAATAGAAATATGTGGATTTCATTTCAATAAAAATAGATGGATTTCATTTCTCCAAGCATTAGGGTTAGTGTGAATATTCATCAAATTAAACTATAGATAAAATATCACTTCACTGTACCATTCTAGCCATGCTTTCGCACAACTAAAATGAAAGTTTATTTCTAGGTTTTCTTCCATGAGTAGTACATTTCCAATGGTTTGTTGACCTGCAATTAAATTTAAATCAACTTATTATGAGGTTCGCCCAGTGCGGGAATTGAAAAGAAATTAGCATTTTACGATTTTTCTCAAATTCTACCTATGTCGATATATAGAAATATTAATTTTCAGCAAAATCGTTAGTTATTTCCGAGATTCAAATCATGTACAAGCAAATAAATATAATTATTTTTATTTTTGTTTTAATTATTTTTTCTTTTGTAGTGTCAGAACGAGACAGCGTTATGGCAAAGTATATATCTGTCACTTTTTCACATGTCGAAATGAGTTCTTTTTGTGGTCTTGTCGTGGCTTGACTAGCATGAAGGCTATTTTTTTAAAAAACGACAGACATTATGATTTGTACTATCTACCGGCAAGGAACTTGCTAAGATTATATCATTAAGGATTTGGCACACTGGATGCGTTCTGTGGTCTGCAGGCAGGTCAAATTGAACGCCCGTATGCATCCTAACGTTCTTTTTGAGTGATCCACAATCAGATCAAATTTATAGAGACTGACGACATTGTTCATACATAATGCGGGCTGGGTTCAATTTTAAGATCACAGAAATAATTATACTACATACAAGTAATTGTTTCCAACTAGTCTTGACTCATCATAGCTTCTGAAAATTAGATGCCTCCTCTGTAGGGTTAATCATGTAAGACTAGTAACAGGCGGTAGGATCTTATAGTTCTAATGTCCACCTCATGCTCTACACTGCACTTAGTATTATCTATTCTAGAACTCTTTAGTTCCATCAGCCATAATTTTAGATGAAATGTGCCTTTAAAATAAAAATAAAAAAGAATTTTTAATTATCTTGTCTATATATCCTAGTATAGGCCTAATCAAACTTCTGGGCGGCTGAAGTTAGCTACAACCTGAGCAAAAGCGAGGATTGGGTGTTGCGCAGCTTGTATACTAAGCGCCACACAAGTCGGCGGTTGGGAAGTTGGGAAGAAAAGCCGAAATATAGGTATGCGCGGGAGACAGAGAGACGAGACGCCGGGGCACACCCGCCCGCCAACCTCATGCCTCCCGCTCCCTACGCCCGTGCTCATCACTACGACACGCAGCGTCGGAATTGTGCACACATGTGCAATAATTAGCGAATCACGGCGAAGTGACATCTGCAGCTAACTTCTCATCTGCCGACTTGTGTGGCGCTAACTGTACCTAACCAAGCCAGCCAGCAAGAAGAATGATTCGGCCAGTAGGTTGGTAACTAACAACTGACACAACAGTCTGAGTACTGTACAGTACTGTACCAGCCTTTTTAATAGTCCACTACAGGACGTAGGCCTACCCACGAAGGGTGATTGGGCCATATCCACCACGCTGGCCCAGTGCGGGTTGGTGGATCTGACAGTCTGAGTACACAAGAATAACATACATACCTTCCAAAACTTGTCATTAATTTGCCTGAGCGTCTGCGTTCCGGCGAGGGGTACGAACTGCCCCGGCGCCGGCGCCACGTAGATGCAGAAGTTGAGCATTCTGTACGCATCCGGCAACTCGGCGTCCAGGTCGAGCGTCAGACGCATCGCCAGGTACTTGCTGAGGTGGTCCACTGAAATGGATGAGCAAATTTGATGAATTATCTTGCAGCCTACCCCATCACAAACCAACACTGCACACCACATCCTATGCAATAGAGTTGTCTACAATTGGAATAGGTTGCCTGAGAATATAATCTCAGCAAGAACTATAAACACATTTAAGAATAGACTGGACCTTTGGATAAAGAAGGAAAAAAATTCTTTAACAGATAAATACTAATTTTATTTGATTCTGCTTGATATAGGCACATCAGTATACACTGCTCGCCTATAAATAAATAAATAAATAAATAATAAAATAAATTATTTATCTATCTGCAAAGAATTTAGATCAGTCTAAAATTAAGTTGTCTTGAGATACCACACCAAGCTGTTCCTCAGTGAACATCAGCTGGGTGTCCCCTTGTCTCCAGATGAAGCTTAAACATCAACTTCATCTGTTTTGGTTTCAGCGTATCTGCAGAGATATAACAATTAAAATGTTCAACTAACCAGATGGTTGTTTTATCTCATTAGCAATGTCCAAAGTTCCGTTTTAGAAACTGACACTAGCAGCTATATTGTGAATGTATCCCAACATTTGGTTTCTCCTGCTTGCACCAGTTTATCGCGCCCTGAGAGCGAGTGGGAAGAAAAGCAAAGATGAACATAAGAACAAATAGACAATAGCCCCTGTATTGTCTATGTATGTCAGGGCTAGCCCCAACCTATATGGACTTACCAGATGCATTAGCCGTAGTCTTGAGATACCGCACCGAGCTGTCCCTCAGTGCCCGCATGAGCTGTGTATCCCCCGTCATCTCGGTGGGATGCGGCTTGAACACCAGCTCCATCTCATTCGGGTTCAGAGGCTCCCCCTCGCCCTCCGTGTCCATCGAGTTTTCGCCTTCTGTTCTGGACATTGTATTAACAGTCAGGAATTTAGTAAATGATATCAGCAAGTGCAGTCGTGCAGAAGAAGGCAAGCATAGTAGAAAGAAAGTTTTAGTACATGCGAGAAAATGAATTATAATGCTGTTTACATACAATCAATATATTTTGGACCAGCTTAAACTCTGAAACTAAAGTACTTTAAGCATAATTTGATATACATATAGGCCATGTCACACAAGTTGGCAGATATGAAGTTAGCTACAAGCTGCTCAATATCCAATCAATGCATAGCTTTGTGTGAGCTACAGTCAGGATTGGATATTGCGCAGCTACGAATTCTAGACGGGGGTGCTGTGACCTGCACTGACATCCCACTTGGGGTGTATTGCGCAGCTTGTAGCAAACTTAATTTCCACCAACTTATGTGACGCGACCTATACTATAATAAATACTGAGTACAAATTATACTCAAGTGGACTAAACTCACCTGCCATCACTAGATTCACTTTCTTCACTTCGTTCCGATGTCAGAATAGACTTTGCTCTTTTAGTTGTGCTGGTGTTTTTTGAAATAGAACTGATATTAGATGGCACCGGGGAGGGAGTGCTTCGAACCGACGCTGGGTTAGACGTCGACTGCCCGGAAGGCGCTGGATTACTAATATTAGGAGTTGAAGCCACATCTTTGGGTACAGATGTACTACTACCATTTTGAGTTGGCCCTGTAGTACCATTTTGAACAGGCTCTGTAGTACCGTTGGAATTAGACGCGTTAGAATTTGTATTAGAATTAGGCTCTTCCTGATTCTTACGAGATCTTTGAGGCCTATTCTGTGACTGCAACTTGATGCCTTCTGTAATAGAGTTTACCAGCGACGCCTGTGAATGCGACATGCTTATCTTCTGTAACACGCGCTCCTGATGCGCTTCGTATTCATCGCGACTCGGATATATTTTAGAAATAAGCAAATCGAAATTTGGATCTGGTCGTAGTGACCTCTTTGACACCAATTTTTTTCGACAAGTTGGACATTCTTTATTGCCCGAGCGTAGGGCGGTAATAATACAGTCGTTGCAGAATCTGTGTAAGCATTCTTTCGTGGTCATCGTCTTCTTGAGCATGTCTAAACATATAGGGCACATCAATTCACTGTGCAAGCTTCGTGGGGACACGGCAATTTCTGTCGCATCTGTGATCACTTCTTGAGGGGTTCTGTGTAATTCGTAAAGAGAAAGTTCCCATGTTTTATTCTGGGATGGCTCTGTTGACGACATTTTGCTACTATTATATTCCTAAGACGTGAAAATGTATTCCAATTTAAAAAGAAATTGTAATCTTTTTCGTTTCGGCAGTGTCAACAACAATCCGATTCCGACATTTTTTTTAAAGTGAATGAGGGTTGCCAGAACCAGAAAAGACTTTGACTGATAGGCTGTTTAAATAGTTAAAGCAGCCATTAGACGTTCAATCACATCACGATCAGTGATAGTCTATGGGCACAGTCTATGGTCCACGACATAGCGCGCGAAATTCTTTGTTGACGTTTAGGTCAGCGCGCGAAATTTAAATTTTCTTGGAAAGTTCTTTTGATTTTTTGCCATTCACAGAATAGTTAAAACTATTCATCGTAATTATTTTTCGCAAACTTACGATGGGGAGGAACCTACCTAGTTTATCTGTAAATGTAAATGGTAACTGCCTTAATAATCGCGCGCTGACGAAGTGGATAATGTAGGTAACTATACATATATATATTGATTAAAAATACATAGTAACGTTTAGAATAACATGTAATTCATCACACTACACAAAATATAACTTATCAAAGAATAAAATTTGAGCAATACTATATTGCTTGATTTGTTTGCTGGAGCATTTTTTAATTGCATTCCCGTTTTGTCACGTTCGATTGATCGTTCACTGAAAAATAAGTTCATTATAATTATCTACTGTAGCTACTGTATCAGCCTTTTTAATGGTCCACTGCAGGACGTAGACCTACCCACGAAGGGTGATCGGGTCATATCAACCACACCGGCCTAGTGCGGGTTGGTGGATTCACATACGCCATCGAATTTCTTCCAAGGACGTATGCAGGTTGCCTCACGATGTTTTCCTTCACCGAAAAGCCAGTGGTGTAAAATTCCGTACATCAATTCCAAAGACTTCGTTGAATCGGGATTTGAACCCACGACCTAACGATTGTGAGACGGGTGTCACTACAACTAGACTACCACGGATTGTTCGTTATATGGTTAGTCACAATACAATACCAAAAAAAGTTGTTTCTTCTTGAAATATGTTACAAATCTGTGTTTTGAGACAATCAAACGATAGACGGCATCTTTAGGTCCATTTCAATTTCTAGACCGGAAATAGGTTACTAGGTTGATCATACACTAGATATTTTCAGCTAAGATATTTATTCCGCTGGAGCGTAAAAGTTTAAACCTGACTTAGTGAACAAAACAATTTCAATTTCGATTTCAATTTTGATTTCAATTTTGATTTGATCTGATTATGATAAAAATGTATTTTAAATCTGGATGTAAAAATCTGAAATAAATGAATTTATATTATATAAAACTATGAAAACACTTATTTCAGTTATAAAATTAAGTATAAGTAGGTAGGTATAGGCCGGATGGCTAGCCCTGGTGTCAGAGATTTAGGCCGCCTGAAGGCCTCTGAAATGGCTAAACGCTTAAAACAACAAAAAAGTTATAAACTAGGACCACAAAAAACTCTTAGTCTTGAACGCAAATAAATCCGGGCCGCTACATAGGCAAAGGTTAAGTGTGTACTCCGCCAATTATGAACCGATTTTGATAATTGTATTCTTGTTTGGTAGCGCATATTTTAGAGGTGGTCCCACTTAAATTTTATCGAAATTGACAGTCGTTATTGAAAACACAAACAACAAACATTTCTACTTCGATTAATGTATAATCGACGATCGCGGATTATTCGAATTATGTACCTTTCAGTTACACATTTCAGTCGGTTGTGCCATTTTTGGCGAATTACTGTGTTTTAACTTACTTTATATAGTAAATGTGCAAATGGTTCACTATTTCTTCCCGATTCTCCAAGAACTTGAGGATGTTGTAATGGGCAGTGTGGATTAATCTGTGTACGGTCGCGTTGACGCCCAAACTCACCAAGGCATTGTAGTGTTCCTTATGCCACGTTGAGAACTAAGAAAGAATGATTAAAAACAAAAAACCTATATATACAGGGTTGTTGGTAATCAATTAGTATCTTTTTAGAGGCTTATTTTGTACATCAAAATTAACAACTTTTGTTCTGCAACTTTTGTAAAAACTCGATAAAAATCAGCTGTTCCATACGTTTTGTCGCAAGTAAACTATATTTTTCTATAGATAAACATTTTTTTTTGAGTTTTGACATAAGTCGCAAAACAAAAGTTGTTAGTTTTGATGTACAGAATAAGCATCTAAAAGGATGCTGCTTAGAGTATATAAATAACTATAGAGCGCGCACGACGAAGTGGGAACATTAGGTACAAGTGAGAACAAAACGACGTTCCCGCCGCGAGCGCTTGTAGTCGTAGCAGAGTACTAGGAACGTGCGTTTCTCGAGCAACTTTTTTCAAATTGATGTATTAAAATGGTGAAATGTGCAGTTCGACCTTGTAAAAACGATACTAGAAAACACACGAAATTGAAATCCAGTATCACATTTCATCGGTAAGTCGATTATAATACTTATTTTTATGAAAATAAATCCGGAATCGCGGGGGTGAAGAAGACGTGGGAGGCGGGCACGCACAGGCTCGCCCGTGCACCGCACCACACCGCACTCCCGCCGCGTGATTTAGAGATGGGACGTGACCAACGCTGTAGTCGATATAATGTTTACTAGAAGTACTGCATATTACATACGAGTATAACAGATTTTTGTTACTTTAATACTTAAAATCTTATTATAATTTATTATAAATAATTGTATAGTGTGTTTTGTACGATATACTTTCTAATATTTTTAATGTCAAATTATTATAGCGGTACATAATTATGTAATGTTACGATATCACGTCTACACTGCTAAATTGATTTTGAAGATTTTAGTGGTTTAATTTAATTTAATGGACTTAAATTAAATTTAAAAAAATGATAGTGAGAGATACATTTTTGTAATAAGTAAGTTCGTAGGTATGTGGCTGGTGGCTAGCCCTGGTGTCAGCGTTATTAGGCCGCGTGAATGCCTCTGACATAGCTAAACGGGACCTATAATATATTGTGTCATCCAAGCAACGGTAGCGTTCAGTTGGAAAATGCCACCCACAGTCGCCGATCCACATAATACCTGACTGTATTTTTGTAATGAAAATATAGGCTCCTACAAATATAGTATAAAATATGTAAAGGACAAACTTACCCAAAATACTGAACAACATTCCAAAAAAAGGTCGAAATTTATAAAAATATCTTTTGTTTTCTTATTTTTCAGATTTCCAAAAGACCAAAATTTGATGAACAAATGGATTATCGCTTTAAAACAAACAAATTTTGAGCCAAACATATGGAATAAAGTTTGTTCAGTACACTTTCTTGATTTTTTTGACGTACATATCCAATAAATACTTAATTTTTCTGAATAAATGTCGTAAGTAACATGTAGAAAAACTTATACCTACTCATATTATTCTCTTAGATGCTATCGCACGAAATATATTTGTAGGTACTTGTTTGTACCGCGTTGAACCTGCATCTATTGACAACAAAATGAGTTTACGTTGCCCGCGTGCCCATCCCTAGTAATCGCCAACATACATATATAAGTAGCTATACTTCATCTGCCTACGACGCGCACTGGGCGTCAAGTGCGGTACTAGCGCTCTATAGTTACTATACTCTAAGGGATGCTGAATGATTTAGAATAACCCTGTTTAATTAAACAATTACAGAGCAAAGTAAAAAGAAATCCTAATAGTAACGCTGAGTTCTGCGTAAGTGGATAAAATCAAAATAACGGTTAATGTCACGGCCAAAAATCAATACCAAATCACCGAATTTGACTTACCTCTGTTAAATCACTTAGACTATTAAATTGATCCAGCAAATGAGTTATCAGGGCTACCGTAATTGCTTGTGCTGAGTATCTGAAACAGAAATACAAAATTATGGGTTAACGGCATTCTAGTGGCTCTACTTCTATCTCATTTGCAGTATCTAAGTTTAAATTTTTTAAAATGTATTATACTTACGAAATATGGATTGCGAAAAACTTAACAGGATGCATTTTTATTCGATATTTGAACGATTTTGATCATGAAAAAAAATAAAATCATTCCGTAATTTTTTTTGCGTAATGTTCAATAAATGAACAGATAATTTTGGTTGCGATTTCAGGTATGGTCCCATAGTAAAAGCAGGTCATATTGACGAGTGCTTGCCCATAAGGTGGAGGGATGGCCCTAATGAAGACCACAGGAACACGTTAGATGCTGGAAGCAAGACGCATCGAAACGGTCTTGCTTGTTAATGGAAATCCATAGAGGACACGTAATAAATATGTCAAGCACTTCAAGCAGTGGACGTCCTACGGCTGATATGAGGAAGATGAATAAAGAAAAACTAACCCTTTGAAAATGTCCAAGCTCCGTATATAAAGGAAGTCTTTCCCCACGTAGTATCCCACTGGGTTATGTAGAGCAGTTTTGACGATGGCCGCGACGTTTGGTGCTATTTCAAATTTTCCTTCGATTAGCATTTCTAAGGTTCTGTAAATACACATTATGTAGTAATACCGGGTGGGTCTCTAGTCGATGAACATATTATTCTAAAATAATCATTCAGCTCATCATTATGATCAAATTTTACTAGGGGATCAACATTGAAATCGCGACGAATATGTCCGCTGTCGAAGGAAACACTCCGTAGATATTTATTATTTAGACAAAAACTTAAAAATCGATTACAAAAATCAAGCTCCTCTCCTTTTAGAAGGCATCGAATAAACTGATTAAAAGTGCTTAGTTTATTTTGCTACTCGATTTTTGAAGGCTCCACTTTAGAGCTTCTCCACTCCGCTACGCTGAAGATGTTTCGGAACATCAAACACATCATCATCCTTCACCTAGTCCCTTACCTTCCTCTATAATCCTTTCCTCTCTTAATCAGGGTGCTTAGAAGAAATCGCTCTAAGCGATAAGGCCGCCGGTTGTCGCACTATTTTAATTATATTGTACTCTTTGTTTTATTGTAAATTGTGTGAACAATAAAGCGTTTTCTATTCTATTCTAGGGGACCGAATCGGCAAACGGACGTCGGATAGCAGCCGCAAACGACTGCCCAGGGTCCCTAACTGTAACCCCATTTTCTCTACGCCTGTGCTGTACCTATACCCCTTTTTTTATCACCCCGGAGGAAATCATTTACAGATACACAGTTGCTTTGGGGTGTAACTGGATTATCAAGAGTTTACCACTAAAATCTCTTTCTATGTTTTGCAAAAGGTACCGGAGATTACATAGGATTGCACCATTGCCTTCTAGCGTATCATTTTACAATCCAGGGACGATTCAGGTTGGATAACTAGGTCGGTAGCCCGTGCAGCGCCGTTGTCTTCCCCGGGCTCCTCAGATTGTTAGGTTTCGTCCCATAAGAGACCACTTTCGGACCTCAAGGATCCTTTTTAGTCGGCTTTTACAACATTTATAGGAGGTCCATCCATCCATCCATATGACGTCTACTGCTGAACAAAGCCCTCCTCTATGGACATACATTTCAAGGAACAAGGATTGGTACGGCATCGGAATTTGAACCCACGACCTCACGATTGTAAGGTGGGTGTCACTTACCTCTAGACCACCACGGCTTACCTTACATTCCTAGATAGTGTAGGTATTATAGATGGTATTCAAATCGTGGATATTTTGAGACCCTGGTTCCAGGGTCCAAGTATGAGTTTAAACTGACCGTTGCAACAAATAGGGCTCTCGTGTGCAAGTGAGGCCGCTGACAATGCTCGTCAGGTCTACTGCCTCGTACTTCTTAGCTATCTGACGAAGGACAAAGTCCCAATGAGCTTGCGTGCCGCGGCTGATGGCTACGCAGGCTGCTATGTTATACAGGTATTGTGTCCTGGAATATGATATCAATAATAATCCAAAGGGAGATATTTGGAAAGGGCAAATTTATTATTAGCATACTATTATTTATTCTGTGCTAGGTAGGTACTATGCCGAAAGAATCACGAGGAACAATTTTTACTATTCTCATTCATTCGGGGCATGTGTAGGAGAGTAGATAGTAAGCTAGAGCTTTAATAAAATGATGATTCACAACATGGGAATCATTCGAAAGTTGAAAATACCATATACGTAAATGGTCACGTGGTTGTGCGGAAGCGGGAGGACGGATAGTGGTTCGTATACTGACTTTTTCGAATAGCGTCACAGCTAGCTTAGCATAAGACCACGAAAAGAGTTTTGTCGAGGTGTGAAGAAGTGACAGATATTTTAGATTAGATTCTTCACCATAACACTGTATCGTTCTGACACGTCGAAAGAATTATTTCGTGGTCCGTATGCTAGCTCGGCAGGGCCTATGCTCGCATAGGGGAAAATCGATTTTTGCAGCTTTTCACTCGCATATTTTGGTCATGCTTACCGGTATCCTGAATAATAATATTCAGCGTTCAATTGCCAATCCGCAAAAAAGTTAATGTAAAATTCGGCCTGATTCATGATGTTCAGTTTACATGACCATTCGCTTATCATTAGCTGGAATCACATAAAACATATAACTGGGAAAAAATCAAAATCTAGGGACCCAAGAAATAATGTCTAATAGGTATGTCAATGCAATTTAAATAAGTTTATTATACCCACATAAAGCTTGAGATTTTTATAATCTATGGCATTCGTTCGGTCTTTGATAAATGTGCCCAATTTAGATGAGATCACGTGGTTCAAAATTATTACTTTTACAAATTCATTGTACAAAAGGTATTGTGGAGTGCGTTGCAGCTTTAAGCCAATAGAAGATAGGTGTTCTAAGCCATTTTCCAGGACATCGGGATCCACCTCCATCGTAAGACTATGATACAATCTGGAATACAATAAAATCCTACTTATATATATTATATTATTATAAGTTAATGAGGTTTTCCTCTACTCGAGCTTTTTGGCTCGGTTTACTGAACTCCCGCCCCGAGACCCTCAGGGAAAGGGTGGTTCAGTTCCCCCTTGAACAAAAACTGTGTCCCCTAGCGTTTTGCTGAGTATTGTGGATGTGTGGATGGCTGCCTGTTTCTGAATGATGTTGGTGTTAATGTTAGCGTCTAATTTTGTGCAGTATCTGTGTAGTGATTTGGCTATTACTCCGGTGGCTCCTATTACTATGGGTATGACTTCTGTGGATGTTTTCCATAACCTGGCTATTTCTTGTCTGAGTGGGTGGTATTTGCTGAGTTTTTCTATTTCTTTTGCTCCTATATTGTAATCCGATGGTACCGTGATATCTATGAGGTATGTTTTGTTTGCTGTTTTATCAATGTATATTATGTCCGGTCTGTTGTGAACTATTGTGACGTCTGTTTGGATCGGTATCTCCCACATTAGTTTAGCCCTCTCATTCTCCTTTACCTGTGGTTGCGTTAGGTGTTCTTGCCACCACAAGTTGGAGACTGAGAAATTGTGCTTTTTGGCTAATGCCCAGAAGATGTACTGTACTATATTGTTGTGTCGTTTGGTGTAGTAAGTGCCTGCTAGCTTTTCGCATCCAGATATTATATGCTGCGTGGTCTCATCTTTGACTTGGCAAAGCCGGCACTTACCATCTACTGGTTTTTTCATAATGTCCCGTTCGTGCTGTCTAGTCATTACTGCTTGGTCCTGAATTGCAAATATGGATGATTCTAATGAGGGAGATACCGGTTGTTTTTTAAGCCACCTGAATGATTGTTCCCTATCTATGTTTTCTTTTCCTAATACGCTCTTATAAAACTGTCCGTGAAGCGGTTTGGATTTTATTTTGTTTATCCTATCTTTAATTATCGCCTGTTTAAGTTCTTTGTCCGTGCATTTTTCGTGTCTTCGTAGTCCTATCTCTTCTAGATTTGCTTGTGTTTCTTTGAATATTGAATATTTATCTTTGTTTTTATCGTGCTCTACTATTGCTCTCAGTATGTGATCTTTTTCGGTCTCTAAGTATGCTTTATATTTAATTATTTGCGTTTTATGTAGTGTTTCTATGCTGGTTAGGCCTCTTCCTCCTTCGTCTATTGGTAGGTACAATCGTTCTACGTCTGCTTTCTGTTGGTGTTTTTTGTTCATGGCTAAAAGTTTTCTAGTCCTAACATCTATTTTCTGAAGGTCTGAAGTCTTGTAGTTAATTATGCCGAAAGTGTATAATAATACCGGAACTGCGTATATGTTTATTGCCTTAAAGAGATTTCGCGCATTTAAGTGAGATTCTGTTAAATTTCGGATTCGTCGGTAATATTCTTTTAGTACGTGTTGTCGGACTTCTTCGTGGTTTATTTTGCCTGCCTCATTAATGCCCAGGTATTTGTATCTGTCATTCATTCCTAGATGTCTGAATTCTTCACCACTCAGCAGGATATGGTCCTCTCCTTGGGCATCTTTTCTTCTACCGTTTGCCAGATGTAAAACGTTGCACTTATTAAGTCCGAACTCCATGCCTATATCCCTAGTGAATATTTCTGTGCTGTCAATGAGTACTTTGAGGTTGGTTTTATTGTTGGCGTATATTTTCAGGTCGTCCATGTACAGCAAGTGGTTTATTGTTGTATCGTCTTTCAGTTGGTATCCTTTGAATTCGTACTTGTTGAGTATTTGAGAGATCGGGTTGACTCCCATGCAGAATATTATTGGTGATAGTGAATCGCCTTGGAATATTCCTCGGCGGATGTATATGGGGTCGGTGGTTACAGACGCGTTTGTGCCGCGAGCTGTCATGACAACATTCCATGTGGGCATGACTATTTTGAGGAATCTTTTGATAGCAGGTGGGCATTTATAGATGTCGAGTACTTTGAGTATCCACTCGTGTGACATGCTATCGTAGGCCTTTCGATAGTCAACCCACGCCATACTCAAGTTCTTCTGGTTCTTATGAGCGTCTTCGAGTATGGCTTTGTTGATCATGAGATGGTCTTTGCAGCCCCGCACTCGGCGTCTGCATCCCCTTTGTTCCGGAGCCAAGATGTCGTTTTTGTCGAAATGCAAGTAGAGTTCGTTTGCCATAATGGACGTTAAAATTTTGTACATAGTCGGTAAACAAGCTATGGGTCGCCAGTTCTTCGGGTCCCGGGTGTCGTCACTTTTCGGTATTAATATGACTTGCCCTGTTGTAAACCAGCTATCTATGGGTTCAGTTCCTTTCATCATCTTGTCAAACAATTTGGCTATGTATTTGTGCGTGCTAGTTAGGTATTTTAGGTAGTAGTTTTGAACTTTATCTATCCCTGGTGTTTTCCAGTTGTGGGTTTTTCTGATGGCTTCTTTTACTTTCTGTACATCTATTTCTTCAAACTGGTGTGTTTCTATGTCTTCGGCAGATTTTTCTATTTCTTCTATCCATGATGCATCTGTGTTGTATGTTGTGGGGTTTGACAAGATGTTTGTCCAGAAGTCTTGTATTTCCTGTTTTTGTGGGATTTCGGTGGGATTGCTCTGAGTGTTGTTTAACGACCTGTAAAATTTATGTTGGTTTTCTGCAAATAGTTTGTTATGGATCTTTTTATCGTTCATTTCCTCGTATCTCCTAAGCCTACCTGCCAAAGCTTTCACTTTTTGTTTTACTATTTCTATATTGTTGTTTAGTTCTTCTTCGTTTGTAATTTTGTATTTTTCGTAAAGTTTCCGTTTTATATTTGTCATTCTTCTGCTATTAGTACCTGATTTAATTTCTACTAAACGCCCTAAATCTTTTCTGAGTAAATCTATTCTTTGTTTTATCCTTCTTTTCCACGGTGGATCCTGTTTGGGTTTTTGCACGGTAGGTGGTGTGTACGGTTTTTGCTCGTTTGCCGTTATTAATGTTTTGGCAGCTGCGTAGATAATGTCATTAATTTCGCGTAATGTTTCATTTGTCTCTAATAGTTTTGGTAAGTAATTATTGATGGTATTTAAGTTCCTTATGAATTTTTTGTTAAAATTTGGCTTTGGCAAGAATTTCCTAAGTTCAATTTGAGTTTCTTTAACCTCTGCAAGAGTCTGTAGTAAGTCAAGTATGATTGGGTCTTGGTCTTCGTTCACAACTATTTCCTGTGTGTCTGGGTCTGGTATGGATTGAGTCTGTTGATTGAGTGAATGCATGTGATCATAATATGTGCCTTGTACCGGTATGCTATGCTGAGAAGAGTGAGTCTGTCGATTGAGTGAGTGCATGTCATGTTCATACATGTCCTGCATCGGTATACTATCTTGAGTTGTGAGTGGTTGTTGAGAGTTGTACATTGTTTGAGTGATAGTTGGTGTGGTTCTGCTGGGTGTGCTATTTGGATTACTGTTTTCTATCTGTGTGTCAGTTTCAAGTATGTCAGTTAAAGGTTGAGATGAGTGTCGTTGTTCGGCTCTTTTTTGGATTTCTTTCAGGTATTCTGTTGAGATAGATCTACGCGACAAAACGCTACGGACTTGATTTGAGAGTGTGTTGCCTGTGAATTTCCGGAATTTAGGGTTGGTGTTTCTCTCTTTGAAAATTCTTTCGAGTCTTTTGATATAGCCAGGCCCTCCGCTCTTGGCTTTGTAATAGCAGAACATTAGTTCTTCTAGTTCTATCGTTGACCACTTTCGTCTACTATCATCGTTACTTAAATCTGTGGTCGATGAGGATGTACCGGCAGAGCCTGCGGGAGATGCCCCCCTGCTCCGCAAAGTATCACCCGTGTTTTCATCGGCTGTAGCATCTGGGGATGCACTCCTACCCCTCCTATCCCCGACTCCCAAGCAGCCGGTGCCTCGAGAGTCGCTGGCTAGCCCACTGCAACGCCCGACACCAGCAACAGACGTGCTCCGGCGAATACCCCCGGATAGCGGCGTTAAACGTTTACTTTTTTTGTTGTGCTCCATAATTTTGGGTTACCATTGCCTCGTTAGCCGTGTAGGTTACTGTTTATTGTACACGTTGCCCGCCCCCCACATGAGTCAGGTGTTCGACTCGGGCGTAAGGTTGGATTTTGGGGGGCATATTATATTATATTATATTATATCTACACTAATATTATAAAGAGGAAAGATTTGTATTTTTGTATTTTTGTATGTAATGATTAAACTCAAAAAGTACTGGACCGATTTTAATAATTCTTTTTTTATTAGAAAGCTACATTATCACTGAGTAACATAGGCTATTTTAATTGCAAGAAAAAAATAAAGATCCCTATTAAAACTATAATAATGTTACCCAAGGTGTAAAAAAATGCCTAAAATATTCTTTACATCGCGTGCGCTGCGAAAACTATTGATGATGGAATAAAATAATGTACTACGACTTTATAGAACACACCATAATTTACAAAAAATGTCGCGACAGCATATATCTAACTATTATGGTTAAGCAGTAATAACTGTTCTTTTATTCTTAAAAATTAATTGAAATACCGTCGCAGGAAAAGGATCTTAATTTTTATTTTGGTATTAATCCTTATCAAAATAAATTATTTCATATTCAAGACTGTTTCAATAGCTTTATGCAACTTTTTAAATTATTTAATTCAGACATTTTATTACAAAGATATCACGAGTTCAAAAATGTAAGTATTATAAAAGTTCCGTTTCGCCGCTCTCCCCGCTTGGCAATTCATGTACTTTGTACAATGTACATAATACAAAATTCACTTCGAGCAAATATCTATAGAGTCACAATCGTGAAAAAAAGTGTCCGAGCCAAAATCCTGCCCAAGCTACGTAGTGGGCAGGCTTTTTAGTTAGTCGTAAGGCGATTCCAAGCCAACTACACCGCCGCGCGATGCCAAAGTGTTCGGTTAAAGGCACTTATTAGGTGACATAACGTCGAGATTCGAGGAAACGGGTCATTGAGAATTGAGAAGGGTGCTTGGGCCATATCCACCACCAGTGCCAGGGCCCAGTGTGGGTTGGTGCAGATTGCCACACAATATTTTCCTTCGCCGAAAAGCCAATGATTTAAAATTCCGTACATAAGTTCCAAAGAAACTCATTGATACAGGATCGGGATTTGAACCCACCACGTCATGATTGTAGGGCAGGCGTTACTACCACTAGACCACCAAAGTTATATATCTCCGCCATTAGTGTGTCAATTTATGTTTTATTGGTAGTAAATAGGTATGCAGTGGCGTAGCGTGCCTTGGGGAGCCCTGAATCAAACAGGGTAGTTGGGGAGCCCAAATCACTCATTTCTCACAAAAGAAACAAAAATGCTTGCATTCAATTGAAATAAATATAATATACCGCCTTACCTCAATAGATTTAAACACGCTTTAAACACTGTTACAATTTGTACTGTTAAACATTGTCTAAAGCCTGCGTAAAACTTTTGTGGTAAGACGGTTATTTATAAGTTGTCACTTCCTCCTAGAAATTGAGCTAGCCAAACAATTCAAATGAAATATACACTTTTCTTGACTTTTTTTTCAGGAAATTGATAATTGATAATGAATAGAATACCTATATCAGCTAAGTAAGTCTAGCTGTAGACGATTTCAGTTGTTATAAAATTTCTGCTTCTTAGGACAACTTTTGGAAGAATGTTTAACCCGGGAAAAAAGAGATGATTTTTTTTCGGGAAGCACGAGATAAAGTGACATTGTGGATAACATTTTACTAGGTTTTGCTTACACACGTTAAGGCCCCTGTAGCCCGGGAGCCCCGTATTATTGACGCGGCTGATACTGCGGTAGCTACGCCCCTACACATAGTATGTGAAACGAATTGTCGATGGGACCTTAAAGTTCTCGAATCTAGACAATGTATTGGCAAGTGTAGCGAAGGTCTTCACGTGAATCTAAGATCTGGTCGTGACGTCCGGAACACGTTGGATGCCAGCGCTTTGATTCCTTCCATCACAGCTCTTTGGGTTAGCAAGTTGAAGAGGCCTTAGGTAGGGCACACAATTCGTAGACGTAGAACTGATGTCCAATGTTTTTCAAAGTTCTCGAGTGAAGACAAGATCAAGAAACTAACTTACATGGGTAGAATGTATAGACTGTGGGTCTCTAATATTTTAACGTCGCTTTCATTCTCATCATTGTCATTTTCTGAAATCAGGGCTTTATATTATGTACAGCCACCCGACACATACGAACTCACTTTTATTTAGATATGCCAATACCTACTATCTCTTTTTCATAACTTCGAAAAGTTTAAGACTACTGAAACTCTCGCGATTTGGGTAGGTTTTAACTCATAATAATGGTTCATCTATATCATCAATATGTCTAGCATGTGTGTGGCGCATACCTACATTACGTGTTAAGTATATGTATAGCCAATCATACCCGGGCAAAGCCGGGACGGGCAGCTAGTATATTATATTTATACAGGGTTACTGGTTATTGAACCTATTCCTTCTAGTAGCTTATAGGGGGCGCTATTATCAACTAATTTGACCACATATACCCCTATCCAAAAGTTAACCATTTCCGAGAAAAAAAATATTAAAGTATTTTTTAAATTTTATCGATGTAAGGTGACTTAAAGGTTATAAAAAAAAAATTTGACGGTTTTGAAAAATCATTTATTTATTTTTACTTAACAGAGACATAAGGCTATCATTATGAGTAACAAAAACTGAACTAGGTATCCACTTTAAATAATTACCACAGGAAAACATCAAGAAAATCTAATTATCATTATTAATTAGTTCTCTTTGATCGACAATTAATCAAAAAAATGCCAACACATTTGACGTGCAGATTATTTTTAAAACATCTGTATACTTTAAGCTATCGAATGAGGTATTGAAACTTAAGATCAGTTAAGTAATTATGGTGATAATTAACATTTTTACGACGATTAAACAAGTCTTTATTAATACATTTATCAATGCATGTAATTGGAAACTTAACTAAATGTTGCTAATCTACGTTTTTATCACAGCTGATGTTCAATGTGGCTTCCTCTGTTCCTAATGCAGAGTCGCATTCTTTTTCTTAGGTTAGTTTTGACGACTTTACTTGTTAGAGTAGCCCTGATTTGATTGGCCGCATTTATTATGCGCTCCTTCAACTCATCAATCCTTGGCACCGGAGACACATCATAAACTAACGATTTCATATGACCCCAAACGTAGTAGTCCATTGGGGTCAGGTCAGGACTCCTAGCAGGCCAAGGTATGGGTCCACCTCTGCCTATCCAGCGCCCGGGGTAGTTGGTGTCTAAACACTGACGCACACTTAATCTAAAGTGCGCCGGACAACCATCATGCTGGAATACCATATTCTGTCTTCTATTCAACGGCACATCTTCAAGTAGTTCATGCAGATGATTTTCTAAAAAATCTTCGTAAATTTCTCCGTTTAAAATGTCGGGGAAAAAATGGGGTCCAATCAAATTATTGTCGATTATTCCCATCCACACATTTACCGAAAATCGGCGTTGTGATCCTGTTGGTCGTTTTTTGTTGGGATTTCCTGTTTCTTTTGTATCCCAGTAGTGAACATTGTGATAATTTGTTATTCCATCTTTATCAAATTTTGACTCGTCAGTCCATAAGATTTTCTTAAAAAAACATGGATTTTCTATGTCTGCATTGAGCATAAATCTGCAAAAATCTAACCTTCTGAGAGGATCACCTTCTTCTATGACGTGTACGGGAGTGTAATGGTATGGGTAGAGTCCCGCGTTGTGCACAGTGAACCACACTTTCCATTGTGAAATGCCCAGCTGTGATGCAACAGCATTTGTAGAGACGGTTGGGTCTTCAGCAAAACGTCGAAGAATTTCTTCTTCATCTTCCACAGCATACATACGTGGTCTACCAACATCACTTGTTCTTCGCATCACACTACCAGTTTCTCGGATTCGCCGATACACTCCATTAAAAACGCTCACATCGGGTATATGGCGATTGGGGAACCGTTGAATGTACTCTCGGCGGGCTGCTGCAGAGTCGCCTGAGCAATATCCGTAATAAAATAAAATGTCGGCGTATTCTTCATTCGAATACGTATGGCGGCTTCGATAACCTCCAGACATGATAAAAGCAATGAAAGCTTTATCACAAGTCCTTTAACACGCCAAGTCGTCGGTAGAGCAATCGATCACAGAACCAGTTCACAAGCCAAGTCACAAATTCACAGTCCGATAACAAGCCAGGTCAACAGGAAGATCGCAAAGTGCATAGGTGAGAGAAAGAACGCGTCCGAACGATACAATCAGTACGAACCGACTAACCTTATCTCTACTCTCTAACTACTAATTTAAAAATGCGCTTTGTTTGTAAACCCTTGATAAGTGCGGGTGGAACAATGATCGCTCATGGCAGGTAACAAGGGTCTAAATCCCGTGTTTGTTGACGGGTGGCGGCGTAATTTGAAGCAGGTAAAAAAACAGTTTTCCTAGAATTTTATACCGGGGCCTCTTTGTGAAGTGTTTTTTTCTTAAACCCTGTGACCGATGTTAGATTTTAATACCTCATTCGAAAGCTTAAAGTATACAGATGTTTTAAAAATAATCTGCACGTCAAATGTGTTGGCATTTTTTTGATTAATTGTCGATCAAAGGGAACTAATTAAAAATGATAATTACATTTTCTTGATGTTTTCCTGTGGTAATTATTTAAAGTGGATACCTAGTTCAGTTTTCGTTACTCATAATGATAGCCTTATGTCTCTGTTAAGTAAAAAAAAATAAATGATTATTCAAAACCGTCTAATTTTTTTTTTAAAACCTTTAAGTCACCTTACATCGATAAAATTTAAAAAATACTTTAATAATTTTTTTCTCGGAAATGGTTAACTTTTGGATAGGGGTATATGTGGTCAAATTAGTTGATAATAGCGCCCCCTATAAGCTACTAGAAGGAATAGGTTCAATAACCAGTAACCCTGTATTATATATTATATTATATAATATAATAATATTATAAACGTGAAAGTTTGTGAGGATGGATGGATGGATGGATGGATGTATGGATGTTTGTTACTCTTTCACGCAAAAACTACTGAACGGATTGAGATGAAACTTTGCAATAATATAGCTTATATATCAGAATAACACATAGGCTATAAATATATCACGTATGCGGGCGAAGCCGCGGGTAAAAACTAGTAATACTTAATTCAGCAATAGGACAACAATTTTAAATAGGATCTAATTTCAATGCGTAAATAATATACGTATAAGTTTATCTAATCAAGACATAACTTCTATAAGCCGTATATTACGAGTATACTCGTATAAACGTGAAAGTTTGTGAGGATGGATGGATGGATGGATGTATGGATGTTTGTTACTCTTTCACGCAAAAACTACTGAACGGATTGAGATGAAACTTTGCAATAATATAGCTTATATATCAGAATAACACATAGGCTATAAATTATAATGATATATTGCGTATGCGGGCGAAGCCGCGGGTAAAAACTAGTAATACTTAATTCAGCAATAGGACAACAATTTTAAATAGGATCTAATTTTAATGCGTAAATAATATACGTATAAGTTTATCTAATCAAGATATAACTTCTATAAGCCGTATTTATTGGCCTATAGAAGTGACTTTTCATAATCATGACTTTGCCGATATCTCGGAAACTGTGCCCTAAGTGCATAGTTTCCGAGATATCGACCAAAAACGTTTTTTCAAGATGGCGCTTGAAGCTCCACCTGGATCTGTCAGCATTTTGTGATTTTATGCTCAGTAAGTGATCCTAAACCTTATAAAAAAAATTGGATCGGAAATTTTGTGCTAAGTTAAATTATTTTTTCCTGAGGTAAAAGAAGAATTCGACTTTTGCAACTTTCTATACACGATCAAACGATCGTGTGTTCGTTGTGAAAGTGTGGCAGTTGTCCACTGCCATGGTAGGCAATTCCCACTATTGCTCCACTGTCCCTAGTGCCTACATTGTAAGCCTGTTTAGTATCTAATCATAGTATGTATATGTCGGACCATGACTCTTTGCACTTCGAAGGCAGGATGAGTAAAATCATACCACAGGGGACCTAATTTTGGACTTCGCACGGCTTGGACGTATACGGAACTTGTATGTAGCACTCGCAACTTCCATTGTAGTGTTTTCATTCAATCTGTCAAAGGCGTTCGTAGTTCAAAATTAGGTCCCCATGACCTCGCAAATTGTATGTTGCCCACATAAAAGAAGAGCTTGCAAAGTGAGACCAGACTATATATGTACAGAAGCTCAAACAATCCATTAAAAGATGGTAAATAAATGCGCAGAGTAAAACAACCGCATTGAATGCTTAATTTGAATGGAATTTCATAATTTGATTTTTGTTCAAGGCCGCCATCACACCGCCATATTTTAGAAGCAGTTATATCTCAATTATAATATTTGCGCGTAAGCCCTCCGACAACCTGGAGAAGCTGAGGGTGACCGGGAAGGTGGAAGGGAAAAGAACCAGGGGGCGTAGCCCAATACGGTGGTCCGACCAAGTTGGTAAAGAACTGGGCATAACCATATCTGACGCCATACACTAAGCGGAAGACCGTCAGAGATGAAAACCCATATGCCATGACGTAATACAGAGGCGGGACATCACGACGCTCAGCAGTGAGCATCGACCTGAGGAGGAGGTATCTCAATTTTTAATAAGTTCCGAAAATAAGAAATACATTTAAGTGAAGATTCTTATCAAAGTAAATAGGTAACAGAAAAAAAATGTTCCAAAACAAATAAAGCAAATAATTGAATACTGTACGTGTACAAGGTGATGGCCTAAACTCAATATATTTTTGCATTATCTCTTTTTGGTCATTCTCTGCCACTGACTGACTCCTGTCCTACACGTTTCTTAGGCGAGATCATTCCTCTACTCTTACTACGTATTGTACTCCGTCGTTTTTTAGGGATGAAACTAATATTAAAAAGAAGATACTAACTGGAAGACCAGGTCAAAGTTCACGTGTCTGTTTTTCGCCAGCTCGTGCGCATCCGCCAGGAGTTGTGCCCGGCTGGCAGCCGGTATCTTGTTCCGGTCTTCTGGCGTACTCGTGAGCGCGATGGCCAGGAGGTCCCAGTTGTTATTGTCGTAGTCGATTCGACAAGGAACTGTTGAAGTCATAAATAAGTACCACAAGTAAGTACATATAACGCTTATTATATCTATAGTTCTGAACAGGTACCAGAAGTAATGAACGTTGTGGTTAAAATGTGCCGAGCCAGAGGCGCCATTGATATCTGAAAAGCATAGCAGTGGCGAGGGGTGTATCTCACTCTGAAGACTGTTTGGGAGTTCTAAATATACAGGGTTATTCCTAAGCTTCCTTTTAGTGGCTTATTCTGTACATCAAATATAACTACTTTAGTTCTGCGACTCATGTCAAAACTCAAACCTGTATATATGACGTAATCTACTGGATTTTTTGTCAGCCCCCGAATCTTCCTGCGTGTTTATCTGACTAGTGGGGTGTAATTAAATAACTGTACGCCTTAGTGATTACCATCACTGGTAGACTGGTCAGTCTACCCGTGACCACGGTCGATGCAACTTGGCCGAAATGTTATTATTTGCCGATTACATCAACTAATTACCTACATTTTGGTAGACAAGTTAAGGTAATGCTAGCGCGGCTCAGGGACAACTGCCAAGCGATATGTGCTCGTGCTCTACATTATAAACATGTCAGCATTCTGTTTTGAAAATTGTGTAGTATTATGACGTGTGGGCGGACCTGTCATGTCAGTGATGAGAAGAAGCCAAGCTTCGTCGTGGACGCTGCGTTGAATAGTTGCTACGTCTGAGGTGCCGTTGAGGCTCACCAGCCACTGGATTGGTGATGGATCTTCCTCGCCCTGAACCAGTACTTGGAATGGCAGCACCCACCCTTGCGACGGGTCTTCATCATCAAATGTGTAGAGTTTCTGCCACGACACAAATGCGGAATTACAAAAAATGTTTTGTCTTTCCTTTTAAACTAGGTACCTGCCTGATACAGGATAAGTTAAATATTACACCATCATCATAAATTCATCCATAGGCAGAGTTTCATAACAATAATTTGCCCTGATGCCTGGGCACCATAGAAAATGGCATCGGTATCTCCTGCCTGTAGTAAGAGCTTACTAAAAGGGGACCTCTGGGCCCTGAGCCTCTGGGCTCGAGAATGGTCAGAAATGAGGCTCAGGCCATCCACTCAAACGGGCCCGGGGAGGACAACAGCGTGTGGCAACGGTGTCGTAGAGGACCGCACGAGCCTGGTTCTAGTACTAGGTGAGTAGTCGTACAAAGTGCTGGGAGCACCAATGCGTTCCTTTGAAGATCTCGGAGCTCCCAGGTAACCACTAAAACCCCCTCGGTGGCCAGCCTTTGAGCCTGGCCAACAATTGACAATTTACAATCTTAACATAGCCAGACTGCACCCCAAAGCAGTCGGACATCTTTCGAAGATTTCCCCTCGTATGTTTCATAAAATAGTGTTGACTATAGATTTTTATTTGAACCAGTAGGAAATTACACCTACTAGAATCCAGCTAGTCTCGACGATTTTAATCAGATTTCTGATTCCCTTGGTCGGTGGACGTCCTAGCCTAGACTACGCCTACTACTATCTGTGTACTCTTGGTAAGTAAGTTCGTATAGGCTGGGTGGCTAAGCCTGGTGTCCGATCGAACAGAATACCAGACATAAATAAAGCCAACGCGAACCAAACCGCGTCCGCGCTAAGAGCTCAAAAATCGGCAAAAGAAACGCCTGTAAGTACCTGACTGAGAGAAAAAGAATCGTTTTCATAATCCCGCGTGACTGTGATGAGGGGATATCCGGGCTGGGTAGTCCATGAGTCCACGACCATCTTCTCTGTGATATTGTTCGGGAGAGACATGTCATGGCGGATCCGCAACTGAGACATCTCTGCCCATAGGTCATCTGCTGTGGCGCTTTGTGACGCATTATAAATAAAGCTGAAAATAATGTCGTTTTAAGGGATCTTCTACACGACCTGTAGGCCACGCTACGAACAGCCGTACGACACGGTGTAATTCAGCACAAGAGTACCTAAATAAGAAATAAATGACTACCTATACAAGGAGTTGCTTTGCAAAATTCAGGTGTTTCAGTCAGAACTCATTACGGACAACTTTTACAATATTAACAATTAAACAGCTGTTTTTCGTAATTTTCGGGTTAGTTCCATAGTAAAAGTAATTTATAATGATTGATCTCGTTCATTACTCTGCGGTATGCGGTAATTCGCCGTGTAGACCGTAGGCCGTGTGGTACTGTACTGTACCAGCCTTTTTAATAGTCCACTGCAGGACGTAGGCCTACCCACGAAGGGTGATAGGGCCATATCTACCACGCTGGCCCAGTGCGGGTTGGTGGATTCACATACGCTATCGAATTTCTTTTACGGACGTATGCAGGTTGCCTCACGATGTTTTCCTTCTCCGAAAAGCCCGTGGTGTGAAATTCCGTACATAAATTCCAAGGAATTCATTGGTACGGGACCGGAATTTGAACCCACGACCTCACGATTGTAAGGAGAGTGTCATTACCACTAGACCATCACAGGCCGTGTGGATCCTACACACAGTGCCGGCGCCTGTGCCGCCGGGATAATGCCGGCGGCTTTAACCTCTTAAAAAGTGTGCCGCAGGCAGGCCGCCGGCATTGTGTGTAGACAGCTTTACAAGCACCTGTTGCCGTTATTAAAATCGAGCAAAACATGGTAAACGAAAATTACGTTTGTTGTATGGGAGCCCCCCCTTAAATATTTATTTTTTGCTGTTTTTAGTATTTGTTGTTATAGCGGGAACAGAAATATATCATCTGTGAAAGTTTCAGCTGTCTAGCTATCACAGTTCATGAGGTACAGCCTGATGACAGACAGACAGACAGCGGCGTCTTAATAATAGGGGTTCCGTACGGAACCCTAAAAAGCTGGCCCAGTACAGTAAAATGATTTTTCTTAATGAGAAGAACCCATCTAAACGTTAAAACCATCAAAACTGTTATTTTAAAAATGAACGGAAACCTAGGGTTAGGTACTTGTGTAATGCATCCTGGAAGATTTCTTTTCCCAGGAGTTTGTGCAGCATGCCGAAGACATAACCAGCCTTGTTGTGGAGAGAGCGCATGTAATAGTCGTTCATCCGCGCCGGGTGTGTCATCTCCATTGGTAGTTTAATCTGGCATTACCAAATAAAAAAAAAACGTTTTGAGCAGCACGCATAGGTTCTACACTAGGGTTTCCTGAGTCTTGCTATGGAATAAAACAAAGACAAAGACAACCAGCTCCTAAAACAGATTTATATCAATCAAACGTATCCAGGGCCAATGGCCATAAAGAAGGCAAATATACCACAAACTAGGCCAGAAAGGTCGTAAAATGTTATAGATAAAAAAGTTTAATAATATTGGCTAAAATTCTCGAATGGAGGACGCATACCAGCAACCGTAGCTTCCGCTGACCAGGCAGACCACGCTGCAGCAAGCAAGCTTCCTCTGAATGGTTTAACTGGAGATTTATAGTGGGGAGAAGAATATTCACAGGCCGTCATATAGTTGATATGATGCTGGCAAACTACTAACAGCGTACGTATGGCGAAAGTCATCTTCAATCAACTTCATAAAAGGTCCCAGCAGGTAAGCAGTTTCAGGGATTTTGTCGTCACCAAGTAACGTGGCGAGTGACAGCCGTGAGAGGAATATGGCGAGGCCTTCTTTCAGCCACTGCTCGTTCCACCAGGTTACAGCGTTCCCGAACCATTGCAGTGCTGTCTCCTTTGACATCACCTTAGAAATAAAAACTTGGTTCACATATTCCAACGGAGTGACGAGAGCGCAAGACTGTGCAGCACAGGGCTTTGAACTGTAAGCATATAGTTAAAAAAATTGTGTGGTGCTGACTTGCCGTGACCCAGGATTAGACCGTTCCAAAATAGACACGATCTTCAGTAATGAAGAACACGACTAAGAAGAAGACCTGCCATGGGGGCATGAAACAGACAAGCGTATTGCTCGTCTCGTCACTCAATCTCTAGCTAAGTATTGACATGCATAGATTTCAAGAGCTATAATTACCGCAGAGAAAATAGAAATTACCTGAGTAAGAAAAAACGGACTCATAAGCATAGATCGCAAGTCATCTCGCAGCATGAGCTCCGCATAGTTGACGATCCCTAAACTCGAAGAGCTGACGTAGTCATAGCTGCTGTGGAAGATATGTTCCATCTGCCGAGCCTCGCAGGGCATGTTGAAGTAAGCCTCGTGGTAAGACAGGATTTTTGAGGCGTGGTCCAAGGTGAAATTCGTCTGGAAGTCCTATCAGACAGATATAGTTATTCAAACCGGTTACAGTAGCAATTCGGAGTATCTCTAGACGAATAACTTATATTCTGAGATAACTTAATTAAGACCAACTTTTACTATATGAACTTTGATATCGCAAAAAGAAATTGTTCCGTTAATTTATTCGAAAAATAGTGAAGTTTTTGAATGAAACAGTATTTTTTCAGATGACATGAATAAGATTCACATAGAGCTTTATACGTTTGCATGACTAAAACCGGCTCAGCCACCGTTCTAAGTATTTTAAATATGTAAATCAGTTTTCTTACTCGAGAGACTAGTGAGTTAATATGCATGGACCAATTGAGATGATTATCTATATGAACCCCTAAATATTTTATAGTATTAACTTGTGATAATTCCGCGCATGTACAGCTAGTTGGAGCTATATCACGATTACATGGGAAAGTGTGTATTCTAAGTTTGGTATGTACTTTAGGGGCTCCTGCTTCTGTTATGCTAAAGCATATATATTTTGTTTTACTTGTATTTATGGTCAACAAATTATCCTCGAGCCATCGCGTTATAGTTGCTAAACAGTTTTCAGCTAGATTTATTGCTTTAGTCCAACTTTTCTCATGAATTAGAAGTACAGTGTCATCTGCGAACATAAGAAGATCTTGGCCAGGTAAGTTAATATCACATAAACTGTTAATATAGATTAGGAACAATAAGGGACCAAGCATGCTACCCTGCGGCACTCCGTAAGTACATACTGCGCTATCACTTTCATGTCCTTCAACACGCAAAGTTTGGGATCTTTCGGAAAGGTAGTCAATAAACCATTCAAGCGCTATACCTCTAATACCAGCATTTTCCAGTCTGCTGATCAAGATGCTGATAGAGACGGTGTCAAATGCTTTTTGCAAATCAAGGAATATTCCTATGCATTTGTCTCCACCATCCAGGTATGTTGTAATTTTATTCGTTAACATAAGCACCTACGTTTTATTAGTTTACTCGTCGTTACCACGAGTAAAAAAGTTTCCTCGTAGTCACACTGGTGTAACAAAGCGGTGTAACCACGAGTCTGGACCCATAAGATCGCTGGAATACGCTTGATGCAGACCGCTTTCGACCGGCCTTATTGGAGCTATAATATATTGAATGCTCATGATTCCACATAATAGATTAGACGTAATTCGCTGATTCAGTCGTAAGTAGTTAGAATTAACATAAAGTAGGTAAGGCATCTGTGATTGTAGATAGGGTGGAGGCACGAGCATAGTCAGGTTTAGCTGGAGCGTAAGACAAGCCACTACCCTTCAATCTGAATACCTAAGTATATTGTAATGATTTAATAATAATAATATATAATAATATATGTGTATTATACTTCAATGTCTTTTTGGTCTTATTTTCTGAAAATTTTATATTTTTTGGTTTTTCGATCGTTTTTCTGCAAATTTCCACACAAAAGCAATAGCCAAATTATTTTCGACTACATTTAGATATTTTCTGCAATAAAAGTTAAACAAAATATGAAGAAAAGTAAAAATTCAATATTTGACGAAATAAGTATGTCAACATGACGTTCAAAATATCGGACTACAGAATAAATGCTAACAAGATCAAAGACGAAAACAGCGGATTCGAGAGGCGCACGACCACCACCATCGCCCGCCTCGTCGTCAGCTCCGAGCGCATCGTCGGGTGATGATTTCTACACCACCCGCGAGACGAGCGGCTCGTCGAGCGACACGAGCGGGCCACGGACGCCGCCGCCGCCACCACCACCAGCGCGACGACGAGGCCGTCCACCGCTGCCGGCACGCTTGGGGCCTGTGGGGCATCCTGCCCCGCCATCCGCTCCCGCTACCGGTGGCATAGTGCGTCGCATGCGATGGACTCAAACCATTAATGAGAATTGCATGCGCGCGTACTTTGGGGCTACAGAGGGAGGAACCAACATGACAGCGTACTGTGCCAGAATGCTGCCTTTGTTTCAGGCCCTTGAACCGACCGTGGCCGTGACTGCCCAACGACTATCGGACCAAGTGCGGGCTATCCACCGGTGCAAACTGCTGGATCAGTCCGTAATTGATCGGCTCCGCCTGGAGGCGCTGCCTGCTCGCCCCACTGCTTCCTCGACGCGGGACTCGACCGTACCTGTCGCGTCGTCAGCCCCGACAATGGCTTCAGTGCCGATGTCGGCGGCGACACTAGCGACACCACCGGCTGGTCCTGCGGTCGACGAGCCAGATGGCGCGAGTATGAGCGTATCTAGCCAGGTGAGTGAGCAACTGAGGAGGGCTTTGGAAGACGCGATTTCCCAGTATCGGTTCGCACCCGACTCTAGGCCGCGACTGCCACGTTTTCCCACCCATAGGCGTAACTTAGCGCTTATGGGAGCCCTGAACCCTTTGCTAGTCCCGTATTTACAGGTTAGCGAAGGCTTAGTCGATACCCATTCGATCTTGTACTGCGGCGCCATCGCGGCGTGTCGCGTTGCACGTGTTAAGTTTCCGGACACTAGCCGTGCACCGCGACCCGCCGGGGGTGTGCCCGCGTGGCAAATGCGGATCCAGCGGCGTATCGACTCGTTCAGGACTCTCATAGCAAAGCTAATCTGTTTCAGCCGGGGGAATAACCGCCCCCGAGTCATGCGTTTCGTGACACAGGCCTTTGCCGGGACTGGTATCAGACCCCAGCACTATTTGGCCAGTGTCACGGAACGCATAGACTATCTGAAACAGAAAGTCTATGCGTGGGCAAACCGCATTCGTCGTTACAGAGAGCGTGTGGACCGATATTGGCTAAATCGCCTCTTCCAAAGTGACCAAAGGAAAGTGTACCGAGGCTGGGAGAGAACCGACCAACGTGTGAGCGACGGGCAGTTGCCGGATGCTAGCGCCATGAATGACTTTTGGCGTGGCATCTGGTCGGTGCCCGTCGAACACACGGAGGGTGACTGGATGCGTGTGGTTGAGCGGGAATGCGAGACTATCGAACCTATGGGATCTGTTTTAATAGATCCCGTAGACGTTAGTTGTGCGATCCGTACGGCTCAGAACTGGAAAAGTCCTGGGCCGGACGGGCTGCACAACTTTTGGATAAAATGGTTTCGATGCTCGCATGACCGCTTAGCCACACAATTCCAGGAAGCCCTTGAGGTTGGTTCTCTACCTAGCTTTTTCACCACCGGTGTCACCTTCCTGCTCCATAAGTCCGGTAGTACCACGGAAGCAAAGAACTATCGACCAATTACATGCTTGCCTACCATCTACAAGCTCCTCACATCCATTCTGAGCATCAAAATTAATGCGCACGTCGTAGCGCAAAACGTTTTGGCTTTCGCTCAGAATGGATGTAGGGTTGGGTCCCGTGGTACTAAGGAGCTCCTCCTCATAGACATGACCATAAGCCAGCAAGTCCGGCGGAACAAGGGAGCCCTCTCTGCCGCCTGGATTGACTATAAGAAGGCCTATGACTCTGTGCCTCATTCGTGGCTCGAGAGGATTTTAGAGTTGTATAAAATCGATACAACTCTAAAATCATTCTTAGTGTCATGCATGGGGCAATGGGCCACGGTCCTTCGTCAACCTGGCGGTGGAGACGGCTCCGCTGGCCCGCAAGACTTGATTAGGATTGAGCGGGGAATATTCCAGGGTGACAGTCTGAGTCCATTGTGGTTCTGCCTGGCCCTGAATCCTCTCAGCACTTTGCTGAGGAATTCAGAGCTAGGCTATCGGCTTCGCAGACAGGGTGAAGTTATCTCTCACCTGCTGTACATGGATGATCTCAAGCTGTTTGCACCGAAATACCAAGACCTGGTGGAGCTGCTAAAAACCACTGAAGTTTTTAGTAGGGCTATCAGGATGGAGTTCGGTGTAGATAAGTGTGCGGTCATGCATGTACAGCGTGGGAAAGTTGTGGATTCTCTGAATCTACAACTTTCTGAGACGATGACTATCAGGTCTCTCTCCGAAGCCGAGACCTACAAGTACCTCGGTATGTCAGAGTCGTTGGGTATATCGGCAGTGGACATCAAGAAATCGGTGAAGGAGCGCTTTTTTTGTCGTCTGACAAAAGTACTAAATAGTCTTTTGTCCGGCGGCAACAAGGTGCGCGCCTTCAATGGTTGGGTGATGCCGCTGCTGATGTACTCCTTTGGCATACTGAGGTGGACTCAGACTGAGCTGGACGCCCTGGATAGGAGGGTCCGTCGACTGCTCACTTTGCATCGCATGCTACACCCGCGCTCGTCTGTCATGAGACTGTACATTCCGCGGAAGTGTGGTGGCCGAGGCTTTTTAAATGCCAAAGACCTCCACAACCGCGAAGTATACAGTCTCCGGGACTATTTCCGAAACAGCGGGCGTGGAATGCATTGCGATGTGGTGGCAGCTGACAGAGGCCTCACCCCGCTCTCTCTGGCGAAGGAGAACTGGCGCAGGCCATCGGTGCTCAGCACCGATGATCGCAGGGCGGTATGGAGGAGCAAGGAGCTGCACGGGCGGTTCTATCGGGCCCTAACAGGACCCGATGTGGACCTGCTCGCGTCGGTGGCCTGGCTGCGCTTCGGTGACCTCTTTGGGGAAACCGAAGGTTTTGCCTGTGCAATTGCGGACGAAGTTGTCTTGACGAACAACTACCGGAAGTATATCCTGAAGGACGGTACGGTCGACATTTGTCGGGCATGCCACCGTCCCGGAGAGTCACTCAGGCATATTACTTCCGGTTGTTCTCATCTTGCCAACGGCGAGTACTTACACAGGCATAACCAAGTAGCCAGGATTATCCATCAGCGACTTGCTCTTCGATACGGCCTTGTCGAGTCTGAGGTGCCGTACTATAAGTACGCACCGGCACCAGTTCTCGAAAATGGTCGTGCGTTGCTTTATTGGGACCGCTCTATCATCACGGACAGGACTATTGTCGCCAATAGGCCTGATATCGTGGTGGTCGACCGGTCCCAGCGCCGGGCAGTGCTCGTCGACGTCACCATCCCACATGACGAGAACCTCGTGAAGGCCGAGAAGGACAAGCTCAGCAAGTACCTTGACTTGGCTCACGAGGTCACCGCCATGTGGGATGTGGACTCTACGATCATTGTCCCGATAGTCGTTTCGGTAAACGGCTTAATAGCGAAGAGTCTCGACCACCATCTTAAGAGGCTCTCGCTAGACGGTTGGGTCAAGGGTCAGATACAGAAGGCGGTCGTCCTGGACACAGCGCGCATTGTCAGGAGGTTCCTCTCTCTGTAGACCCAACCACCGGTAGCTTGGGCCTCGCCCCGCTGCCGGCGGCACTCTAGGTTTAGGTTTTTTTATAGTATTTTGTTTTTTATTATTTAAATATTGTAAAAAAACTTAAATTTAAGACAATAAATAAATATGTATAATAATAATAATAATAATAAATATTTTGGGACATCTTACACACGGCCTCTGACCCCAAACTAAGCAAAGCTTGTGATATGGCTGCCAGAGACTGATATACTACATATACATATTTTTTAAATACATACTTATATAGATAGTAACTAAATAACACCCAGACACCCAGAATAGAAAATGTACCTTAGATGGAAATTTTTGAGAATGATTCGAGATTGGCGTTCTAGTAGAAATGGTAGTCGTGGTGAGGGCTGGGTCGATTGCGCGGTTCACAGTAGAATACTTGTGGATCACGAAGCCCAATCGATAGGTGGATATCATACTCGTCGTTTGAAAGTGATCCCACTCGAAGAGGTCTTGAGATTTCCTGAAATATAAAGCTAATATGAAACGCTTGAACAAAAAGAGTTTTCATTGAAACTTTATTTTCGGCAAATTTTTATATTCATATTCTTTATTTGTCAGATTCTATTACTATTCATATTCATAGTCTTTATTTGTTTTATACCTTGGTATTTTCACGAGACGAGCTACTGTCGTAGCGCCTGATGAAATCATAAAGTTCATAATAAATTAATATATATATTCAAAACTTTATCATAATTTTAATTAAAAACAATTATTAGCGCTTTAATCACGACGTAAGATCTAAAATCGTATAAGTTAAAAATATTTAATATTTGATTTCCAATGAGTAAATAAATAAATTCTTACTTGAAAGTCTTATTAATTTCGTCCCAGTTGAAGTATGGATCCATGGATCTAAAAAACAAGAGATCGAATAATACATACGTACACAGTCGTTTTTCTATACAGAGCGTTTCTCCAGACGACAAACATGTTCGAAGACATCATTGTACTCCTCATTGAGACCGACTTTTACTTGGGGACAAAAGCAAAATCTCTCAAAATAAAAAGCTGTTCTATACATTGTCGACAGTCAATGAACTTTTTGTTTAGAATTGCTGATTTTCGTCGCGATTTCCGGTTTGTTATAATAAAAATTGATCATGATTATTATATTCTAAGATATGTACGTCATACTTAAAGATATGTCATTTATTTTAAACTAGCTGACCCGGCCAACTTCGTTTCACGCGAAATCTATATAAATTATAGCCTATGAGTTATTCTGATGGATAAGCATTACAATTGCAAAGTTTCATCTCAATCCGTTCAGTAGTTTTTGCGTGAAAGAGGAACAAACATCCATACATACATACTTTCGCGTTTATAATATTACTAGTTTTTACCCGCGGCTTCGCCCGCATGATATTTTGATTTTTGACGCAATATCATTTTAATTTATAGCCTATGTGTTATTCTGATCTATAAAATATGTTATTGCAAAGTTTCATCTCAATCCGTTCAGTAGTTTTTGCGTGAAAGAGTAACAAACATCCATCCATCCATCCTCACAACTTTCGCGTTTATAATATTAGTAGGAGTAGGATGAGTTTATCTCTATATAGTATTTACGAGGTATTTTTCCAAAAATGATGACTTACTGGTCTACAGTAGAGTATAGGCGTGGCAAGTTAAATATACAATGGAAAAGTCTATGGTGTCCGATGGCCAAGTTAAATATGGCTCTATATTGCGGCTCGTCGAAGCAAGGGAAAAGCGTTCTTGCCCCTAAAGGGTCGAATTTTGTCGCCACGGTGTAACTGAAAAATACAGAAAGGAATAGCTGGAAAATAATACTTTGTAGCCTTCAAAGTGTTATTAGGACTTTCAAAGCCTTTCAGAGCCATTATCTTCTTTATGCAGTAGTCGTCTTCTTCAATCTCGGAGCAGTATTCCAGCGTTGGAACGCGTAAATTAGCATGCTAATTAACTTGTTAACGTTTTAACACATTAAAGCCGTAAAGGCCACGTAACGGCTTAATTAGTGCGTTAATTTACGCGTATTGATACAGGTAGAGCAGTTGCACGAGGAAATATTTTACTTCGGGAACAAAAAATACTCCAGCCCAGAAACTAAACTTTGCCCACCCTAGAAAAAAATTAAACTTATGATTGGACCATATCCACCACGCTGGCCCAGTGCGGGTTGGTGGATTCACATACGCTATCGAATTTCTTCTTCGGAAGTATGCAGGTTGCCTCACGATGTTTTCCTTCACCGAAAAGCCAGTGGTGTGAAACTATTTGTCTCGAGTAGGAAAATGCTCCAAAATTAGTATATGTATCATATTTCACACTCATACTTACTCGTATAAAGAGATCCCATCAGAACTTTCAAATTCAATACCAACATTATTCACATATCTTATCACATGCACGCCTGCTCTGTTGTGGTTCCAGTGGTGCATTGACAAATTCCCATAAAAACCTAAACCTAGGGAATAAACCGGGTCTATTTCCAAATCGCCTTTTAATACAAGAGTGTAGAGTTGATTTTCCTTGTCCTCTGAGGTGCTTTCTACGTCAATATCGGTACCGGCAGCGACGTTGCGGATTTTTAAATCTCGTTGGAGAAAATTAATGCCGTTTGTGTTGAGGACGACTTTCGATGTTGCTGTGACGGCATGGAACTATGAGAGGAAATAATGATTATAGTAATATAAAACATCATACTTTGAATTCACAGATAAGTAAATTTTGAAAGTGTTTAATTTATAATATAGTCTTAGAATCAGGTAAAAATTAACGCAACTAGTTTCAAAAGGTTGAGAATCAACTATCCACATGGCTGTGCGGTTGAGCGAGCATATTGCCGCAACAAGGTCAATTTCATTCAATTCAATTTCAAGCTAATTTTTTGGAACTATAAAAATGACTTTTAGAATAGTATAATTATGCTAGGTATCCCTAAAATCTAAGTTAGCGAAGCGGGGTAGCATAGCATGAAATTCTATAAGTAATTTCGAGGAGTTCCTCGTGAACCAATTGCTTTCGCACAACTAGTTGAACGTCGAACTAAGCACAACTATGTAATTTTTTTAGCTATTCCTTGTGGCACAACCTATCTAAACTTGAAAAAAGCTTGAGCTCCAGTTCAGATTCTTTGAGGAAGATACGTCAAAGTTAAGATTACGATTGCGTTGCCGTCATCTCGTGAAAACGGTCTAGATATAGAGACTATAAAGGAATTGTACTAACCAAGATGTTGACAACTCCATAATAGCTGAAATTAGAGGTGGGATCGACATCAAATATGAGTCTCAGGTCATATTGCATAGGGATAACGTTTCCAGGAAGCCTGAATTGCCCTGTAGTGTAGTGGAGTGTCCAGATTACGCACAGATGCAGAATATATTTCATTTCAAGGCCACTACGAGAGGAAATTCTGTGCAGCACAATCTTTCAAAATAAGACATCTGATTGGATTTATATATCTATTGCTGAAAAAATAAGCAAACAAAGAAGGCAGTGAGATTTAATAGGACAATTCTGGTGAAAGAACGATATTTTTTTAAAATTAAAGCGCTGTATTGTAATTATTTTACAATAATAATAAAAAGATAAATACTTCTGTCAGACTTCAGGGAAATATTAGTAAGGTCATGTCATTCAATGTTTTGTGACAGTCTCTGAAGAAGGAAGAGTACTTACGCAGAGTACTACATCCATGTAACATTGATGTGACAATATCACATTAGGTCGATGCATGGTCGATGTGATTACAAACTATTGCGAACTATATGGAGTAGAATTTACATCTACGAAAAAAGCACAGAAACAGTATCTTCTGTGAAGAGAAGAATACTCTATCCCTAGGCGTAGGTACGTATGCGATGGGTAGAGGTAGGTACGCTCTCATGATAAGGACTAATATATTCTGAGGGTACGCTGAACGCGCACCAATCCACGCGGCAGGAGCCGCACGCGCTCCAGTCACTATCCATCATATGAAATTGTAAGCAACATCGCGCTCGTATCCGCATCGCACTTCCAGCATTTCCGTCTGAAGCAGCCTTAATCAGCCTTATCCGATAACTGAGTTATAGTTCAGTGAGTCTTCAATGAGGCATTGATTAACGAACTGGGGTTGAGTTCAGGCCAATCAATTACTAAGTTATGTTATACCACCCGGACTCTGAAACCGGGCGTAACCCACTGTTCAATAATTTTTGATTATGTGTTGTTACTCGTATATTATTACAATGTGTTGCTTTGCAAATACTAGGAGCTTTCATAAGTAAATATACCTACTCGTCATTATGAACATCTTTTTTTCTGTAGGCACCCCGAAAAAAACGACATAAAATCATCTGTTTCTCATCACTATCACACGTACAAAGTAACTACGCCTTGGATCGTCAGTCGAACTTTGGCGGCACAACACAGACACACTCACCTGTCTGTTCACAACGTCTGAGGATGTAACCATCTATATGAAAAAAAAATCTATGTTATGATGGCTCACAGATTGCGCTCTGGCCATTAAATAATTCAAATATTTATTGAATCTGGTGGAGGATCCAAGCTGTGATGCTTGCGGTGCGCCCACTGAGGATGTCTATAATCTGCTTGTTGAGTGCACCCAGAGTGCATCCGAAAGAGACCAAATTTTTGATACATAGCTGCTGCCAGAGCATTTTATCATTTTGCTTGTTATACTTTGTAATAAATTTATATAATGTTTATGTTCTCTATGGGACTGGCATAACCGCAAGGGTTCAAAGTCCCCAAATAAAAATTTGAAAAGAAAAGTTACATATTACTGAGTAGGTACTATGTATTTTTTTCCCCGATAAATATAAAATGAAACAAACGTTAAAAAATATGAGAAGTAACATCGGAAACAGGTTAAAAATCCTACTTCCCACAGGAAGCTATCGATTCCACAGCCGATTGGCTAGAGCGATAGAGCTATTCACTTTCTTTGCCGACATTGACACTAATGCAGCATGATAAATTCATTAGGTTCAGTGGTCACCGTGCGGAAACACGTGGGTCGTGATACCGCATACAGAGAGAAAGGGGATGGCTAGTGTGTCATGTGAAAGAATGTAAGATATGAGGCACTTGTATAAACGATAAACGAGAAGCGAGTAAAGGGCGTAAAGTAACGTATTCCAAGCTATATGTATATGTTTAAAGCAGTTCTCACAAATGGCGCTTCCAACAATGTAGTAGTTGGTAAAAATGATAATCACTCACTAATTCGGCGCCTTCGCAGAGAGCGTTTTAGCTTAATTGGACAGAGCATCTGGGCCGGAGTCCCAGAGGATGCAGGTTCAAATCCTGCGAACGCGTCAATTTTTGAAATGTTTATCACAAAAAGAAAGTTTATATGTATATGGTTGTCAACCGTCTTAAAAAAAATTTAATATATCTTTATTGTACTTACGAGTAGAAACACATTACAGAAACTACACAACATACAATATGTTGTACAAGGGCGGCCTTATCGCCTTTGGCAACCTTTGGATGGACTGGATTATTATTCTTCATCTTGTATCTGGATATCCTACGCTGAACTTAGATCGTATGCTACGCTCTACAGAGCCGAGGAAAGATGATTTATACCTTAGATTTATGAAGTATTAGGTATAGGCCGCGCCACACAAGTTGGCGGAAATGAAGTTAGCTATAAGCTGCGCAATATCCAATCAACGCGCGGCTATGTGTGAACTTCAGTCAGGATTGGATGTTAGGTCACTTGTGTGACGCAGCCTATACTATGGGACCAACTGAAATCCGAGGGAAATGAATAATCAGCTTCCTCAAACGAAATTACACTAAGCATAGACAAAATATATAAAACAACATATTTTTTCTAGAATTCTAGGTTAGCTTCATAGTAAAAGTTGTTCATACTGATGGTCTGTATCACGTCATCACCCCCTTAGTACATCTTATCTGAATGACTCTGTATACTAGATTAGCCGATCATAATATTTTATTATTTTTGAAAACAAAACAAACGTTCTTAATCTTTATCATTCATAATTTCATCAAGGATTATAGTATTAGTCTTTTAGTCTCGTTTGTAAATGAAGCTCGCTATCCTGCAATCACCTAATTAGAGTCGGAGCAGGTTGCCAACAGGAAGCGCGGGATATACTTAGGGTACTAGTTCTAGGTATATAGAGATAGTATTCCTAGGTATAGGCTGGCTCGCTTCCAATCATAGATCTAGCGAGTATTGGCTTAGCTAACAATTTATCTATAAGGGACAAAAGCCAACGTTTGCCCACCCCATTTATAAGGGGAAACTGGCTGCTTTTTCCCACCGCAGAAAAAGAGAACGCATTTTCGTGGGCAAAGAAGATTCTATGTAAGTAAATTCGCCTCAATCCTGGGGATGGACTCTGCGACAAAATGCCAGGTCGATGAAGACATTGCAACAATTTTCTAAGTGCCTAATTCTAAACCAAGTCCATCATTTTTGAACTTCGCAAAACTTGGTAGAATACGGAACTTGTATGGAGTATTCGCAACTTCCATAGACAATATAGAGCGTTTTCATACAATCTATCAAAGTTCCGTATAAGTTCCGAGGTTGAAAGTTTGAAAGGTTGAAGTTGAAAAATAGGGCCCCAGCAATTAAATACGCGTACCTACCTCCACGTAGTATTATTATAATATATCTTCTTTGCCTCGACTGCCACAAATCGCTTAGGACAAATCTATTTTAATTTCCGTTTCCATAAAACTGAATTCTACATTTCATAAACGTGCATTTTGTAGAGTATGTATGATTTTTTGCACATATATATATCTCGCCCGCTTCCTCTCTTGAGATATCTGTGCTCCCAACACAATGCCAGTTGAGTCATTTCGCTTAGTTGGAGTGTTAGCACACTGGTTTCAGACTATATTACGAACAAACTCAGACCTAATAAAAAATCAAGACAGAATGTTGTGAACAAACAAGTGAGGCCGGCCATCTAACGCCTCGCAGTGTACATACAAAGTTACACACACATACACGATTACACCCACAACGACACTACGCCTTGGCTTGTCAGTCGAACTATGGTGGCGCAACACTGACGCACTCACCACATGTATAAAAACCGGCCTCACTTTACTGTTTAACGACCGACGTTATCTCTTGATTTTTTTTTATTTACTCTGATATAACGAATTTGTGTGGTATCTACAATTAAAGAAAAAAATGCTAAGTCGATGGGTACAATTCTCGTAAATACATAGATAACTGATGAAAGTGTTGTGAAACTACACCGAGATACTGGTTATTTACTCACAACCTTTTAGAGGTTGTTACTTTGTTACTTTTACTACGGAACTAACCAATACGTAAATCGCAAAACAAATCAGCTGTTCCATACATTTTGATGAAAGTGAATAAAGATATTGAAGCAAGTCACTGAACATTTTGTATAGACCAGCTGGGTTTTTGGGACTCAGGGTTGGTCCAATCACGTTCAATGCATTTTGTAAACGCCTGCGACTTTCGCCGCAAAACGCGGACGACGCGGCGTTGCCTTTGCCTGTATGTGTTCGCAAAACACCAGTGTGATACAGGCATTATTGCGGCTGGATGCAGAAAGGTTTACAATGGGAAATAATAGAGTAAACACAACTGATACAACCATAAGAATTTAGGCATTAAAATAATTCCCCAGCTAATAACAAAGATCTTTAAAAAACATTTAGTACGTAACAATCGATTGTTATTTTTTCCTCATTCAGAGGAGTTGGTTTGAGATTATTTGGAAACAAAAACTACAGAAGGTATATAGTTTTCGTACGAATCTATAGATACATAGATACATTATTGTCGGCGCCCTAGGCAGAAACGAGGACGCACTAACAAATGGAGTTGCACGAAAACGATTATAGTATTCGTTTACTATGCAAAGTCTCAAATACTCATTTCTTGTTCAAAACCAAGCACTTAACTAGGTAGGTACTAGAAAACTGAATTATTTTTTTGTTAGACCACAATTACAAAACATATACGAGTAGGTTTATAGTTATACTTAGTATACCTACCCTCAGAGCAAATAAATACCTACCTAGGTATCTTTGTAAAACAATTTAGTACTCGATCGGCGAGCAGACTTCAACAAGCTAAGTACATAAATTGGAACATATAGGACCTTTTCCTGTCGGACTCGACAAAAAGAACCTTCCGTTTCAATGAGGTCGGAAAAACCAGTCGGATGCTGTACAGAAAAAGTACAGAATGTGTGATCGGTGATCGCTACGAGAATCTGTCTTGTCACTTTCTCATCTAAACGGATGTTTACCATCACGCTTTAATGACTCTGGAAGTAGATAGGTACCTCAAATTTGTACAGCAAAACATTGTGCAAGTTAAGTACTGGCACAGTACTAACTACTACATTTTTCCGTGTGAAATGTGAAAAATATTTCTTTTTTCAAATTCACGGAATTAAAAAAGACTAACCGTTACGTTACTTTTTGTCGATAGAGAATCAGGCCCAGTTTCGGTTTAAAATTGTATTTAAACCGAAACTGTTGGATAAGCTACATAATCTACATATGACTTTATGAATATAATTTTCACAATACTTAACTGTTTTTCAGAGAGAAGTATATTAGTTTCCACATTGCTCCATACTTATATTTTTGTTTAGCGCCCGGTGAAAACGAAGAAAACTAACAAAAATGTACGGAGCCTCGGTGAATTTTATAAGTACCTGCTTTATTTCACGCCACCCATAAAATAATATAAAATTTAAATTAGTTATGACTAGGTACAAGCACTGAAAGTAGCTTGATTATTCACACATGAAGTAGCAGGGGAAAGGAGGATAATTTAGGAATGAAATAAGATTGAAAATTCTTCGCTA